>OY754313.1:22208793-22831623 GCA_963573325.1 Astragalus glycyphyllos | reverse complement strand
CATTGCACTTTATATGGACTAGGGTGTGGAGTAGTTTCAAGATTAAGCTTTGACACTAACGTAGTGCTAGCAACATTTGCACAACTACCTCCATCAACTATCAAAGAACATATATTTCCTAGAATAAGACACCTAGTTTGGAAAATATTAGTTCTTTGTGAATCATTCTTATTTTGCTCATAGGCTTCAACAAACTCACTAACCATGAGCAAATCCCCCTTTTGAGACTTTTCCTTACATTCACTCTCATGTGAACTAACACAACCATTTTCCTTAAGACCAAAAGTCTTTTAGTTGGACAATTTAATGCAATGTGCCCATACTCCAAACATTTAAAACATTTCATGTTCTTTAACTTAGGGTTTAAAGAAGAAGAGTTAGAAATTGTACCTTTACCCTTGGAGGTTGCTACATCAGGTCTTTTAGCATTAAGAAATTGTCCATAACATTTCTTAATGCTCTTGCGGTCGCCATTAGGTTGAGAGAAGATGATGAGGGGGTTCTATTGTCAATGTGGTTAAATTTCGCGCGAGAATAAATGCTGCAACGTGGTACCTTAATATAAAACAAAGATAATAATACAGACACAAACCTAAGTATGCTTTTAATAGTTGTTGGTGCAAAACGACCAAAATAATGAAGACAACACCAATAGAAAGTGAAATATAATACGTGTTGGTACTCATTAATGAAACAAAAAAAAAGCAGAGCTCGGCCTTGCTAAAAATGAACATAAGAAGAAATGCATTTGAATATATAAAGTTTTTTCTGGACTCTAAAGTACCCCAAAAAACACCGCTAGGCATCAAACATTAAAAGGGTGTTCGGGGTGGTTGTAAGTTTTGGGTTTCGGGTTTTGAATGTCAAACTTCAAAACCAAACTTGTTCAGGTAAAACTCAGTTGAAATGGTTTTAGGTTTTCTGTTTTTGTTTAAGTTTTTAGTAAACGCATAATCCTTCTATTTCCCTTCTTAGCGATGTTCACAATTCATCAGCCACAATGACTTTTCTAGTTCTCTTTTCCATCTTTGAGTCTGTGCATTTGTATTTGTGTAGTACTATATCCATAGCAGTGAAAGATGGAGCAATGAGGCATTTCGAGAATGAGACGATTGGGGAAGATGTATATATGGTTATGTCTATTTTGACAAGGTAAGGTTGATTTTATGCTCAGTTACAGTAAACGGTGTCCATGGCGGTCCGACTAGGGTAGAATCTATGCAACTATGACAGTGGTGTGCGAAAAACAGAATCAGCGGCGAATTTCGAGTGAGGGGACGAGCTTTGGGATTTAGACTTGGCATAGGGAAGGAGAATGCATGATGGAGATGTACTGCAGAAGGGTTTCTGTCTTCTGCAATCAACCACGCGTTCTTGCAATACCACTTAAATGGGATGGGGGTGCGTCCATGAAGAAATAGAATTCAACTAGGGGGGAAATTGAAATATAAATAAAAACTGGAAAAACAAAACCACCCCAAATGGGGCCTCAATATTTTGTCCCGAAATTACTAATTTTTCACGCAACTACTTTTGCGCATTTGAACATCTAAATTTTTGTCAGGACTCTAATGTTCTTAAAAACACACTATTTATCGTCGCACTTTACATATTTTGCCACAGACTGCTTAGCGTCGAACTTTACATAATTTTTCACAAATTAACAATTTTTCCACCAAACCATTTATGGGGAACGAACTTAGCATATTTGAATATCTAAAAAAAGTTTGGCACTCTAAATGATAGCGTTGCACGTTATCATTTTTGTCACAAAATTATCTTTATTTTACTAAACTGGTTATTGAGAAACGAACTTAGGGGGGATCGGCATGAGTACTCGTTAAAGAAATACAAAAGGAGGACTCGACCATGCATAAAATATACATACAAAGAAACACATTTGGATATATAACAAAAAAAATTGGACTCTAAAGTATCCTTAAATACACTACTTAGCATTAAACTTTAAATACTTTATCACGAAAATACTATTTTTTTTCACCAAACCGATTATTGAGGAATAAACTTTGTGTATTTGAATATTTAAATCTCTTTCAGGGCTCTAAACTACTTAAAAACACACTGTTTATCGTCCCACTTTACAGATTTTACCCCAAGATTGTATTTGATTTTATCAAATTGATTATTGAGGAAAACTTCGCATATTTGAATACTTAATTTTTTAACAAACCCTAAAGTACCCAAAACATACTTCTTATGTCGAACTTTACATAATTGTTCACAAACTTATAATATTTTTCCCCGAACATATTATTGAGGGCCAAAGTTAGCGTATCTAAAATCCAAAACTTTTTATAAACTCTAAACTA
The DNA here is from genome assembly GCA_963573325.1 of Astragalus glycyphyllos. NCBI lineage: Eukaryota > Viridiplantae > Streptophyta > Magnoliopsida > Fabales > Fabaceae > Astragalus > Astragalus glycyphyllos. The sequence continues at coordinate 22,829,293 of OY754313.1, read as the reverse complement.
CCCAAAACACACTACTTATCGTCGCACATTATCTATTTGTCACGAAATTATTTTGATTTCACTAAACGAGTTATTGAGGTAGAAACTAAGGGGGGATCGGCATGAGTACTCGTTATAGAAATAAAAAAAGGAGGACTCCACCATATGGAAAATATACATATGAATAAATGCATTTGAATATATAAAAATCTTTTGGACACTAAAGTACCCAAAAATACACTACTTAGCTTCAAACTTTAAATATTTTGTCACGTAATTACTATTTTTTTCACCAAACCGAATATTGAGGAATTAACAAAGAATATTTGAACGTCTCAAAACAAATCAATTCTAAAATACCTCATCGTCAATGTACACTTCCATGTTTTTACCAATGAGGTCATGGAAAATGGCATTCATGGCCATTTGGTACGTGGGTTCAACATTCTTGAGGCCAAAAGGCATTACCAACCATTCATAGATACCTAAGGCGCCAGGGCAACTAAAGGCAGTCTTATGGGTCTCAGCCTCGACCATTATCTGGTTGTAACCATAATAATCGCCCATAAAAGTCAATTTGGCATTGTTAGCCGCAGCGTGGACAAGCATATCGTACACAGGCATACCATACTCATCCTTTGGAGTGGCCAACTTCAGAACTCTGTAATCAATGCAGACCCTGACCTGGCCATTCTTTTTGATCACAGGTACTATACTAGACAACCATTCTACGTACCTGCCAGTTCTTATGAATCCTTCATTCAACAATCTTTCCACTTCAGCCTTCATCTGTGGCATCAGCTGCGGGTTGAACCTCCTTGGTGGTTGCTTATGGGACTTGCAACCTTTCTTGATAGGAAACCTACGTTCTACCAAGACCCTGACCTTAGTCATTCTCAGCTCACTTTCACCCCCTAGATTCACCTCAACCGGGGGATCTTGAGCTTCAAACGTAGGTATCCTCCTCTGGATGGGTTCTATGTGGGGAGGTCCGGCCAACGTCCCATTATCGGATCCAAAGCCTCTTGGAAGGGGTGTTCCGAGAATCCATCCTCTTCGTACATTGCACAAAATATAGCCTCTTCAATGTTGGATTCGATTTGAAATAGATGCCGCCAATCCAGCAGGCTTTGTACTTCTGTTGGAGACTAATCACTATTCTCATTGCTAGGCCGTTGGTCGGCCAACATTTTGAATTTGAAACCCTTCTTAGTCCAATCACATGACTCTATATCACCTTCCTCATAATTTTCAGGAATGGCAATAGGGCGCTGATGAGGGGAGTATAAGACATCCTCAAACTTCTTTACCTCGACGGGGAATGGGTTAGGATCTGCCTCCACTATTTCCACCTTATCTGCTATCCATATCATTAGCATTTGATGCAGAGTGGAAGGGACACATTCACTAGTATGGATCCAGTCCCTCCCCAATAGTACAGTATATGAGGGCTTCCCTTCTATGACGAAGAAGGTCGACCGAGTCACCTTGGACCCCACCGTTACATCGGCCACCAACACTCCCAACGCCTGAGATGGGTGGCCCATGCAACTGGTCATGGTCATGGTGGTCGGAATAAGGTCTTCGCAATTCTTCCCCAACTTCTTCATTGTGGACAATGGCATGATTTTCAGTACAGCACCACCATCCACGAAGACACGATCAAACAACTTCCCATTCAAATGGGCTTTCATGTACAATGGCTTCAAGTGTCTAGTCATGTCTGCCGTCGGCTTTTCAAATAGCATCCCCTTCGTGATTGATCCCTCGACTTTTATCAAGGAAGCCCATTCGCACTTCTCGGCGAAGACATCTCCCTCGAAGGCTTTTGGTTGGTCCTTATTACCCCTGAATTCTAGTGGGAAAAGGCCCACCATCTCTATATCAGCACAGAACTCCCCATATTCTCTATCCATTATATCATCAAGTATTTATCCTGTTAAGGAATTTCCATCGAAACCCAATGGACCGAAGGGATTCTCCTCATCTTCTCCCAAGAGGTCATCTTCTACCAGTTCTTGTTCTGTCATAGTTCCTTCGACCTGGGGTTCATTAACTGGCTAGGGTTTCTTGGGATTATGAGGCCCATATAGGCACTCTATCACTGCCACAATGAGTGGGCTATGGGGTGCATCCATCATTCCTATCATGGTGTTGGGTTCTTCTTCCTTGTCAATGGGTGCATTAGGGGCAGCTACCTCAAGGGGTTGCTGCTCTGGAATTGTTCCCTCGGCCGGTTTTGGGAAAGTCTGTCCCAACACCGTAGCAACAGAAGCCAAAGAGATGGTCTGGGTATTCCCTTCTCTGGCCGAGGTGAGCATTTGGAGTGTTTCTCTCATTCTATTAAAAGCTCTTGCCCTCTATAGGCTCCTCTTCTGTGAGCGTGATTTGAAGGCCACTCTAGGTGCTGACGATTATATTGTTGTTTGTGTCATCCACTGATCTTGTGGCACCTCCGAGGGTGGTCTCATAGTTCTAGTAGCGCTCAAATCGCAGACATTTAAGATAGTATTGTCCACTTAGGTTGAGCCCTGAGCCCTAAGGACCTGTGCTACCCTTCTCTCCTCTTTGGTGCGAGCCCCTTCTCCTGGGCTTGGCATGGTGGTTTGCCCAATGGGATCATCGGCAGGCCTACCGTGCCCCCAGGTGGGACATGTTGGAGTCTTTCCCTTAAGTCTCCAGGCTTAGGTGCATGCCTCTCAGGGTTGAGCTTGGATAAGTGTAACTCTTTGAGGCCATGGACGAGCCTTCCTGGCATTGGGAGTTTCTTTTGGGACACTTGGGGTTGACTCGGTCCCCAAAGTTGAAACTTTTCCTATAAGAGAGCCATGCATTCTGCCAGTGTGGATCCCCTAGGGGGCGACCCCAATCGGTCAATGACTTGGAAAGCGCTTCGATTTCGCTAGGGCTGTGGATGTAAAGAATCGTAAGAAGTTTGTGATTGAATTGGATAACATTTTCATTGGAAGGGACACGATCATGCAAAATTTTCCTAGCTTCAACAGAAAACCTGTGGAAAGAAATCCACCTTTGAATTCACCCTTGAAACCTAGACCTTTGTTTTATCACCCACCATCTAAAGCACTGAAACCCACCATGCCCAACATTAACCACTGGTGTGCGAAAAAGTGTGCAAGTATACACAGTCACAAACAAGTAGTATAATAAGATCGAACCCACGGGGATTGGATTAACTCTTGTATGCGTAAGAAGATATAAATTAGTGCAGCTACACTACTCACAATTTTGGGTGGAGTTGAAAAGAAAACATAATGTAAATATGCAATAAAATGTAGAGGAAATCAGTTGAGAATGATAGTTGAGATGTTTTCACCAAATAAGTCACTTTCAAGAGTTATGTGCTTTTATGTGGTGCAGATGCACTGAATGCAGCTGCATCAGTATGTGCCTTTCAGCTACTTTCTTCAGAGTTTCGTTACAAGCTTCCTATGTCTAGGCATGCTAAATAAGTTCACTCCTGCCTTTGAAGTAACCACTGTATCACCCTAAGGACTATGTTATCCTATGTCTAGGACTTAACATGGAATTAACAAGCTTTCTTTATTAAACAAGTTAACAAAGGCTTTATTAAACACTCACCCTTATTAGTTCTTGATTTCTAGTTATACACCATGTCTGTGAATATAACTCTACTTATTCTAAGCGATCAACCTTAAAATACGATGGATGTAGTATAACACAAGAACCAAAATGCATACACCACTTAAAAACACAATAACTTTCTCAAAAGATCATTATAAGGTTAGAACATCTCAACTAAAGAAGTTTAGCTCATCATAGGCATTGCAAGGCAAATAAAGATGAAATAAAACATATTGAAGTAAAGAAAATTACAAGAGAAAACAATAGGGTAGAGATTACACGAATTGAAGAACTCTTGCATAAGTTTGCCAAGCAGTGCAAATGCACTGATTCCTTGCACTAGCTAACTCTATGAAAAAGTGCAGAGAGAAGTCGTCAATTCCTTCCTTACCTTCTTACAAACTAACAACTAATTTAAACTATAAAGAAAATGAAATAAAAGTACTATCTAAAGTGATCTCTAAGAAGTGAAAATGAGATGTATGAGATATATTTTCAAGTGAAGAATGAAGGTCTTTATATAGGCTTTGAGCTTTCCTTCAAGTGAGGGTTTGCTTGGAGATGAAGTTAACTTTGAGGAGTTAACCATGGTTACTTTTCAGAACTTGATAAAGCCAATTGAGTCCAACACTCATCCTCAAAGAGAGGTTCACTTATGGATGGCCAAGTGTCCCATGTGAATGGATCATCATGATGGTCTTTATATGGTAGGTGCCTCCTTTTGTAAGTTGCCATGTGCCTCCATGTGACTTGTGAATAAGCATGATGTTATAGAGATATTTATGCCATGGTATGAATTGAGGTGCTTCCATTGTGGAGTAATTCTGTCTTTGGTGTAGGATGGTGCAGATGCACTAAATCTGGTTGCACTATGGTAATCTGGTGCAGCTGCATCTAGTGCAGATGCACTGCTTATTTTTCGGTGCAGATGCATCAACTGCAGGTGCACTGAACAAACACATCAAACATACCTATATATACAAAATGCTAAGTCATGAGTATAAACTTTGAATGTTGTTTATTTTATTCATATTTACTATATTTAACATATATTGTACTTGATTCTAAACAATTATTTAGGTTTAGATGTGTATTTAACTCTATACAAAATAGAGTTATCACACCCGCAAACTTAATCCATTGCTTGTCCTCAAGTAATGACAAAAAGAAAACACAAATAAGATTTTCATAATCAAGAAGAACAGATCAGCTCACATCTTTTCAAAGAATGATTTTCAAGAGATGCATCTTATGAACTTCATTTTTCAGAAAAGTTTTGTCTTTGTGCCTTTGAATTCCAAAACATCCAAGGCTATTAAAACTCATTTGTGTGAGTGTGTGCCCCACTGAGATTCAATCAGTCCCAAAACTAAGTAAAAAGTTTCTCCTAGCCCTTGAAAAATTTAGATCACGTTTGGTCAAAACAAGGATGTTTCAAAATATAGACTAGATTATCAAATCCTAAGACATATTGACTTTGATCTACTTAAAACTGTTTTTTGATAGAATTTTCTACTTTTGAAAACAGTTTTATGCATTTCAAAATACTTAGTTAAGTAAATCTAAAATTACTTCAAAATAACACATACAAACACAACTTACTAAATCAAAACAAACACAGATATTTAAAACACACATATATATAGATTAGCACATGCATATGAAGTTTAAGTGCTTCTCCCCCCCAACTTAAAAGAGATTTGTTTAAAAAATGGGGAGGGGGTTTGATACATGTGGGATAAAACCAGTTATAAGTACATTATAAGCAAAATATATATAAACAACATATAAAGTTTACTCATTTTTGGCCCCACTTTTGAGCTTGCAGCTAGTCCTTGTTGGAGCATGTTTTGTTTGCAGCTTTTTGACTCTAGGCTTATTCAATGCAGCTTTCTCCAATGCAGTTGCACAAGGCTTAGTGGTGGTTGTTGTTGTTGACTCTTTTGCTTCTGTTGCTGCTTTTTGGTGCAGTTGCACCAGATGCTGTTTCGAGTGCAGCTGCATCTAGTGCAGCTGCACTGCTCTGCACTGCAACTTGTTCAGGTTGCTTTTCTCCAGCAGTAGCAGCTTTAGTTGTTGATTCTTTCTCAGTGCTTTCTTCTTTTGATGACTCCTTCTCCTTGTGTTGGTCTTTCTGGTTTGCCTCTTCTTCCATTGTTTCTAGACCAGCAGCTTCTTTTCCTGCCTCCTCTTCAGCAGTTTTCTCAACTTCTTTGCCCTTCTCCACTGTTCCCTCAGTTGGGGTCTCTTTCACAATTCTGGCCGCCTCAGCAGTCTCCTTGAGAATTTTCTCTATTTCTTGTTGCTTTTTAGCTTCCAATTCTCTCAGCACCAGTTGAATTGAATCCTGCACATTCTTTGGAAATATGGTGATTGTTGGTGACTTCTAGAATGCAACTGCATCAGATGCAGTTGAAACAGATGCAGATGCATCAACGACTGTTTGATTAGGACCTTCATTTCCAGTATTCTCTCCTGCTTCTGCTATTGGTTCTTCATGAATGACCTGCAATTTTTCTTTTTCAAAAACAGGGTTAGTTGGAATAATGGGATCAGTAGGTAGGGGCTCTGTTTGTGTTGTTTTATTGGGGTAGGGTTGTTTTTGCAGGGTGGGTTGTGGTGATGTAGGTATTGTCTCTGTTGAGTGAATGGAAGATGGTGATGGGGATTTTTCTTTTTCTGGTTCTGGTTGTTGTTGTGATGGGCTAATTGGGGTGAGAATTGGTTCTACTTGTGATTTAGCAGCATATTTCTTTCTTACGAATTCCTCCATTGTCAAATCTAAATCATCATCATCAACATTTCCCTCTTCTAATCCTGTTTCATCCTCATCCTCCTCTTCATTCCTTTCCATTCCTTTCACCACTTTCACTGTGAATTGATTTGATTTGGGTTATAGCTGTTAGGCTATGTGGAGTGGCATGCGTGAAGACACGTGTAGGTTTAGGTAGACAACTAATCATCTCTGCCACTAATGATGATTATACTGTTTGTGCACTGGCATTTTTGAGAAGTTTTCACCTAAGTGACAATTTTGAATTTAGTGGTGCAAAAGCACTGAGAATCAACCAGTGCAGCTGCACTAAAATCTGCATTCCTACAAAACACTTGAAAAACATCAAATTGAACAAAATACTTAAATATTTAGCAAAAAATTATGGGTTGCCTCCCACAAGCGCTTGTTTTAAGAGTCTTACAGCCTGACATTCCTTCTATGATTAAGGATTTTCAAAATAAGTGGTGCCTTGTCTCTCACCACATGCTCATCATAATACATTTTCACTCTTTGGCCATTTACTTTGAAGGCTGTATTTGTGGCTGCATCATATAAATCCACTGCACCATGAGGGTAAATTTTAACTAATCTGAATGGTCCTGACCACCTTCCTTTCAGTTTTCCAGGGAACAACTTTAATCTAAAATTGTACAACAAGACCATTCCTCCTTCTCTAAGTTCTCTCCTTTGGATTCTTTTGTCATGCCATACTTTGGTTTTTGCTTTGTAAACTTCTGTATTCTCATTAGAGAATTGCCTAAATTCTTCTAATTCATTTAATTCCAAAAACCTTTGTGCACCTGCTTTGTTGAGATCAAAATTTAACTTTTTTATAGCCCAGTATGACTTGTTCTCTAACTCAACAGGTAGATGACATGCTTTGCCATAAACTAGCCTATAGGGGGACATACCTAATGGAGTTTTAAATGCTGTTCTGTATGCCCATAATGCTTCATCTAAGTGTAAAGACCAATCTTTCCTTGTTGGTCCAACCATTTTTTCAAGCATTCTTTTAATTTCCCTATTGGATAGCTCAGCTTGTCCACTTGTTTGAGGGTGATAGGCTGTAGCAATCTTATGTTTAATCCCATATTTTTCAAGAAGATTTTCAATGAGTTTATTGCAAAAATGTGAGCCTTCATCATTGATGATTGCTCTTGGGGTGCCAAATCTTGTAAAAATGTTTCTTTGAAGAAATTTGCTAACTGACTTAGCATCATTATTTGGTAATGCTACTGCCTCTACCCATTTCGACACATAATCAACAGCTACTAAGATATATTGATTGCCAAAAGAGGGTGGAAAAAGACCCATGAAATCCATGCCCCATACATCAAAAAGTTCAATTTCTAAAATATTGGTTCTAGGGATTTCATGTCTTTCAGAAATGTTTCCAGCTCTTTGACATTTATCACAGGTTTTGACCATTAAATATGCATCTTGTAATAAAGTAGGCCAATAATAACCTGACTGTAATACCTTGGCTGCTGTTCTGTTGCTTCCAAAATGACCTCCATATGGTGCAGCATGGCAGTGCAGAAGCACTGCTTGCTGTTCTGATTCTGGGATGCATTTCCTCATTAACTGATCTGGACACATCTTGTATAGAAAGGGATCATCCCAATAGTATTGTTTTATTATATGGAAAAATCTCCTTCTTTGCTGGTAATTCATGTCCACTGGTACAACTTTGCTCACGAGTAAGTTGACTATGTCAGCATACCATGGTGCAGCTGCATCAGGTGCACCTGCACTAAGTGGAGAAGCACTGGGTCCTGTCAAGGTAACTGCTAGCAATTTTTTATCTGGGAAACTCTCCTTGATCTCTCCTTCATGTGTACCAGTACTTTCACCTTCAAGTCTAGATAAATGGTCAGCAACTTGGTTCTCCACCCCCTTCTTATCTCTAATTTCAAGATCAAACTCTTGAAGGAGGAGAACCCATCTTATTAACCTTGGTTTTGCATCTTTCTTTGAAATTAAATACTTGATGCAGAATGATCAGTATAAACATTAACTTTGGCGCCAACCAAGTAAGATCTAAATTTGTCAAATGCAAAAACCACTGCTAATTGATCCCGCGGTCGTACGCGAGTCAAAATAATTATAAAGATAGAAAATATAGTACAAGGTAAGTTAACCTTGGTCGTCTCTCGACAACCTCTAAATACTGAAATTATCAAAATCAAGAACCAAAATAAACAATAAAAAGGGGGGTTTTTAGGAAAAGAGTATGATGTGTAACAAAGAAAATCGATTAAAGATAAACAATCAATCTATTGGTTTCAGGTGTGTTTCTTGGATTTCTCATCGGTTCTAAAATTAAGATTCATGCAAGGTTTGATAATTCTTGATTGATCATAAACTAAGTGAACAAGCGCCAGTCAGTTTATACGAATCCGCACTTTTTAAAGCAAGCGTCAAAACAGTGTGTTCAATCAATCGTGATAGTGAACAAGCCAGTAACACAATTAACATCATAACTGAATTCTATCAATCCTATAAACAAGCGTCATAGACTCTATCAATTCCTATCCAAACTAGATTAAACAAGCGATAAAATAGTTTGAATAATTAAAGTTGCAAAACAGAATCATGATTCAGTGATTAAGCAAAACTGAGTCATAAAACGAGTCACATAAGCAAATCACAGAATTTGAGTAATTAAGCAAAACACAAACCAAATTTCCAGCAAGAATTACAGAGATGAAATTGATAGAGAAAGAATTAAAACCATAAAAAGGAAATAAACATTAAGCACCGAACCTCAAAATCCTTACAGTAACACCCTTCACCAATAGATTGATCTAGGGCTTTAAGCTTCCATGGAGGTTACGCTACCAAATCCTCAAAATTGTATAATAATGCGTAACAGAGCCAAAGCGGCTCTGAATAGTGTATTTAACTAGGACAAACGAAAACCCTAATCCACTAACTGGGTTCTTGGATAAAAGCCCGATAAAAATAGTAAATTGGCCCATAAACCCGTAATTGACTAAATTGCTTCGGTCTTTAGCAGTTTTGACATTCAATACTCTGAAATTGGGTTTCGAGCTCAACAGAAGAATTGTAGCTCTGTTCCTTAGCTTTCCAACGCATGCTCGCACGCCTCAATCAGATAATCACAGCCAAAGTTATGGCCTGCAGAGTAGACAGGGGTCAATATGCAATAAAAACAAGAATTAATCAAGAATTTGCTATAACGCTCAATTAAGACCCAAAGTATAGAAACGTGCTAAGGCTTAAATATTAGGAACTAAACACAATTAAAAACACCATGTAAAAAGATATAAAGAGTGCACTAAAATGCACTGATCACTAATAATTCTTTTTCTGTTACAGTATAATTCATTTGAGCTTCTATGAGTGTTTTACTAGCATAAGAAATTGAATGAAAGATTTTATCATAATTTTGCCCTAGGACAGCTCCCACTGCAAAGTCACTAGCATCACACATCAATTCAAAAGGTCTGCTCCAATCTGGTGTAACAATCACTGGTGCAGTCACCAATGCCTTTTTGAGGTTTTGGAATGCCTCCATACATGATTCATCAAAGTTGAATTGTGTATCTTGTTGTAAAAGAGTACACAATGGCTTGGATATTTTTGAAAAATATTTGATAAATCTCCTGTAGAAGCCTGCATGACCTAAGAAGCTTCTAATTCCTTTGACAATTGTTGGAGGTGGTAGTTTTTCAATAACCTCAATCTTAGCCTTATCCGCTTCAAGACCTTTCTTTGACAATTTGTGTCCTAGCACAATGCCTTCTTGTACCATAAAATGACACTTCTCCCAATTGAGCACCAGATTGGTTTTCTTACATCTTTGGAGAATTTCCTCTAAGTTTGACAAACATAACTGAAATGTTTCTCCAAAAACTGAAAAATCATCCATGAAAACATCCATTGATTGCTCAATGAAATCAGAGAATATGGACATCATGCATCTTTGGAATGTTGCTGGTGCATTGCAAAGTCCAAAAGGCATTTTCTAAATGCAAAGGTACCATAGGGACATGTAAAGATAGTTTTCTGTTGGTCCTCAGGTTCTATTGCAATTTGATTGTATCCTGAATAACCATCTAAGAAACAATAAAACTCCTTACCTGCTAACCTATCTAACATTTGGTCAATGAAGGGTAAAGGAAAATGGTCTTTCTTTGTGGCCTTATTGAGTTTTCTATAGTCCATACAAATCCTCCATCCTGTAACAGTCCTTATTGGTATTAACTCATTTTCCTCATTGGCTATAACTGTAACACCCCCCTTCTTTGGAACACACTGCACAGGACCTACCCATGCACTATCTAAAATAGGGTATATGATTCCAGCATCTAGCCACTTAATGATTTCTTTCTTTACAACCTCTTTCATTATAGGATTTAGCCTTCATTGTGCCTCTATGCTGTTTTAAGAATTATCTTCTAAAATGATCCTATGCATGCATATTGAAGGGCTAATTCCTTTTATGTCTGCCAATTTCCAACCTATTGCTTTTTTATGCTTCTTTAAGGTACTAATGAGATCATGCTCCTGATCTTTTGAGAGATCAGATGCAATGATTACTGGAAGTGTATCATCTTCCCCTAAGAAAGCATATTTCAAATGTTTGGGCAGTTCTTTCAATTCTAATTTTGGAGGGTGCTCAATTGAGGGTAAGTTCTTTTTAAGGTTAGGGTCTTCTAATTTAAGAGATTCAAAAGTTCGAGACCATACTTTTTGTGTTGGTTCTTCTCTTGGCAGAATGTCTTTGTCTAGAATTTCTTCTTCAAGCAGTGCATCTGCATGTGGTGCAAGTGCACTCGTGAGATGATCATACTGCTTATGGAACTACTTCTGCACTAAATGGTCAGGAGAATTGATAGCTGAGCATTCTTCATTCTCCTCTACAGGATATTTTAGAGCATTCATCACATTGAATTTCACTTCTTGATCATTCACTCTCATGGTTAGTTCTCCCTTTTGTACATCATTGAATGTTTTTCCAGTTGCCAAGAATGGTCTCCCAAGAATGATTGGCACTTCTTTATCTGCATCAAAATCAAGAATAACAAAATCTGCAGGAAACACAAATTTGTCAACCTTAACCAAAATATCTTCAATAATTCCCTCTTGATAGGCTATTGATCTATCAGCAAGTTGAAGTGTTACTGTTGTAGGTCTGGCATTTCCAATTCCAAGTTGTGTAAATATGGATTTGGGCATCAAGTTAATGCTTGCACCCAAATCACATAGTGCACGACCTGTGTAAGATTTTCCAATTGAAAATGGAATTGTAAAGCTGCCAGGATCCTTCAATTTCCTAGGAACTTTGTTTTGCATCATTAGACTACATTCTTTTGACATTGCAACTGTTTCAAAATCCCCTAATCTTCTTCTTTTTGTAAGCACATCTTTCATAAATTTAGCATAATTTGGCATTTGTTGAAGTGCTTCAACTAAGGGAACATTGATGTGTAATTGTTTTAAAACTTCAAGAAACATACTGAATTGCTTCTCCTCATGTGCCTTTTTTAATCTTTGAGGAAAAGGAGGAGGAGGGTATTCAGGAACTAACCTTGGTGTTGGAACTTCTTTTGATGAAGATGCATGAGATGTTTCTGCATCTTGAACATTTTTTTCATTTCTGTTTTTATTTTTTTCATTTTCTACCTTACCTTCACCTTCAATCTCATAAGGTTCTGCAAGATCCTTCCCATTTCCGAGAGAAATGGCGTTCATTTGCTCTTTACCTGGCCTGTGGGATGTGGTAGCTTCTGTATTTGAAGGCAATGTACCTGTTGGTCTTTGATACAGAGCTGTTGCCAATTGACCCACTTGATTTTCCAAATTCTTTATAGATGCATCTTGAGCTTGCCTAGCTGTTCTAGTTTCACTAATAAAGGATTTGAGCAAGGCTTCTAAGGAATTATCATTGGCAGGTTGTTGTGGTCTTTGATAGTTCTGAGAATGGAATCCTGGTGCTGTGACTGGTGCAGATGCACTAGGTGCAGGATCACTGGCATTGTTCCATCTAAAGTTTGGATGGTTCTTCCAACCAGGATTATAGGTATTGGAATAAGGGTTATTATTTCTATTATATCCTACATAATTTACAGAGACAGGGTTGCTAGGACATTCCTCATAAAGGTGACCTTCTCCACAATAAACACAACTTGTAGCTCCTGGAGGGGCTTGTTCTATGGCTGCTGCAGTGTTTTCTACTGGTGCAACTACATTAAATGCAGTTGCACTGGGTGGAGTGAAGTTTTTAAACATGTTTGCTAGTGAGGCTACTTGAGCAGATAGGGTTGATATTTCACTAATTTCATGTACCCCTGATGGTTTCTTTTTGGCACTTACCCTCTCAGTAGGCCAACTAGAACTATTGGTAGCAATTCTATCAATCAATTCACATGCTTCATTATAAGACAGATTTAACAACACACCCCCAGATGATGCATCAAGCATTTTTCTGGTTTGGGGTTCTAAACCATTATAAAAAGTTTCCATCTGAATAATGACAAGAAGACCATGATGTGGACATTTTCTTAAAAGGTCTTTCCATCTTTCCCTTGCTTCAAACAATGATTCAAATTCTTTTTTGTCTAAAAGATGTAATATCATTTCTCATTCTGGCATTTTTGATGGGTGGAAAATATTTTGCTAAAAACTTTTCAGCCATTTCATTCCATCAATCCAATGAATTTAACCAAGATTTAGCCTTATCTTTCAAGTTACTACATATTTCTAGAAACTGTTTTAAATGTTCATGGGGATCCTCATGAGGAAATCCACCAAATTCACCAATTTTTTGTAACATTTGAAACATCATGGGTTTAAATTCAAAATGCACAGCATCTATATGAGGTCTTGCTATGCTTGTTTGCATGTTTTGATGATCAAACATAGCATAATCCCTCATGGGCCTATCTCTATCATTAATCATACCTATTGGTCCCATGTGAATGAATTGATTCCTGTGATCTGTTTCAGCATCTGGATGTGATCTAGGACCACCTCTCACTGAGGCTGGTCTTGAGCCTTGTCCTTTACCTCCTTGAGAAATTGTATTTCTGCAGTCTTTAAGTCTTTGTTTCTGGAGTCTAAGCAACTTTCTGAATTGTCTTTCTATTTCTGGATTTAATTCAAATTCTGGTGATCTGCCCCTGGGCATAAGCTAGTGCATCTGCACCTGTTTCTGCACAAAAACAAACTACCAGAGTAATAAAACACTAATTTACAAATCTAGACAACAAAAATTAATGGCAATCCCCGGCAACGGCACCAAGAACTTGGTGTGCGAAAAAGTGTGCAAGTATACACAGTCACAAACAAGTAGTATAATAAGATCGAACCCACAGGGATTGGATTAACTCTTGTATGCTTAAGAAGATATAAATTAGTGCAGCTACACTACTCACAATTTTGGGTGGAGTTGAAAAGAAAACAGAATGTAAATATGCAATAAAATGTAGAGGAAATCAGTTGAGAATGATAGTTGAGATGTTTTCACCAAATAAGTCACTTTCAAGAGTTATGTGCTTTTATGTGGTGCAGATGCACTAAATGCAGCTGCATCAGTATGTGCCTTTCAGCTACTTTCTTCAGAGTTTCGTTACAAGCTTCCTATGTCTAGGCATGCTAAATAAGTTCACTCCTGCCTTTGAAGTACCCACTGTATCACCCTGTTTGCTGGTGTTTTTAGCAAACAATCACTAGTTTTATTAGAAGGTTTGTGAGATCAAACTAGAAAAATCTCAAAGCAATGCCTCTGAATTGCGAGTGGTTTGTGTTTCAGAAAATGTAGAAAAGGGGACGATTTGCAATGATTTAACAGAATCTAAAAGAAAAGAAGCAGTAAATGGTGCGTGAATTGTAAAGAAAAGAAAAACAAATTGCATTGAATCATAAAAATGGTACACAATCACGTACAGCGATCCTTCCACTCGTTTTTCGCTCTGGCTTGGAAGTTAGAGTTTCAGGAATCGGGTGTGTATTGTGATTTGCGACCCCTGTTTCTTCTCAGAAACAGTTATTTATACAAAGGAAAAGAGGGGGAAAAACTGACTAAGTAACTGCCTAGAAATTTGAAAATAAGTAACTGCTACTCCTACTTTCGACCAGAACCGCTCTGTCATGCTTCGACCAACTGCTAGCCTTCAGCGTATAACTGCTCTGTTTTCTGTCTGTCGAAAGCTTGTGTCCATTTCCCTCTCTCTTGCTTTTGCTTCCCCGTAAGCTTGTTGAGTTTACCTTGCGCATGACCATTTTCTCTGTCGAAATAATTTGGTCTTCGTCGAAATATAAGTCAGGCCATGTTGACCATCTTTAATGAAGCCTGTCGAAATTACAGGCTAACAAATTGCCCCCCAAAAATGTCTTTTTCGACTGAACTTGAGGATTAAGAAGAGAAAGACATTTTTGAATTCACCATCGAAATAATTTTGCACTTGAATAAAATAGCTGTATACCTGATGTCACCACTGTTAAGAGTTGTTTCCATATTCAAGCCTTAAACTTGAACAGCCAGTAATTTCGGCCTTTAACTATGTTTACTGATTCTCCGTTCTAACTTTGAATGGTTCCACCATTTTCTCTTACGTTAATAACGCCGTAATTAAAGTGATGCCTCACTTCTCGGAACGCTAAACTCGTAACCAACTGACGCTCTTTCATACTTCTCCTTATAAATAGAAGAGTTTTGTTTCTCATCTTCACCACTCCATGATTTTCTTTTTTTTTTCTTTCCCGTTCCAGGATCATTCCCTTTGTTTTGAGTCTTCCGCGTAACCTCATCTCTCATAATTGCAGTGAGGTTGCCTGGAGGTTCAAAGTGATGGTTTTTGATCTCGACTAATTATGGCTTTGCTCCTTTTTTCTTCATGTCACTTGATCTTGCAACTTTCTGAGTTTATGCGGGAGACTCAAAATGGGAGCAGGAAGATTCATCAGGTGTTTTGCTTTGATGATGACTGTCTTCCTTGGGGACATCAATATCTCCTCTCTGAAGGGCTTCCTGAGGTTTACCAAGCAAGGAAACGCCCTGTTGAAAGGCTTACAAGCCTAACGCGCAGACGAAAGAATGACCCCCCAAACGACGGGAAGTGTCAACGTGGTCGAAGGAGACCACCTAAAAGAGAAGTTACTTGGTCGTAAAAGACCAACTGCAATTCAGCGTTTTATTTATGCCTATTTATTTACCCTTTCGGCACTATGTAACTTGGCAACATTATAATGAAATTTCTTCCATTTTACTCTTGAGCAATTCTTATTCTGTGCTTTCGACCATGTTTTGGCAACTTAAATGCCATGTTTTTACGCTTTCTTTATATTTATTCCAGCATTATTTTAACTTCTTGCAACGTTGGCTTATACTTTTTCAAGTATTTGCCATTTATACGCAAAATTCTTTCATCAGCGCCAATCTCTTCGACCTCATATGCGCCGTTTGAATAAACTTGTAAAATTTTAAATGGTCCTTCCCAACTTGGGGACCATTTACCAAAGACTCTATCTTTTTTATCCATAGGCAATAGGACCTTCCACACTAAGTCACCTGAATCAAAGGCTTTAGATTTAACCTTTTTGTTATAAGTTTTAGCTACCCTCTCTTTCTGTCGAATAAGCATATCTAAAGCTAATAACCTTTCTTCGTCTAAATCAACCAATTCATCAAGCATCATATTCCAATAATAATCAGAGGGAATCTCCCACTGTCTTTGAATTCTTGTTGATTGTAGACAAATTTCAACAGGCAACACTGCATCGTGTCCAAATGTTAGCCTATAAGGAGTAGTGTTGATAGATTCTTTGGGTGAATTTCGACAAGCCCATAATGCTTGATCAAGGGTATTATGCCAATTTTTTGGTTTCTGCCCAACATGCTTTTTAATCAAATTAATAATAACTTTATTGGCAGCTTCTGCTTGCCCATTGGCTTGCGCATAATATGGTGTCGAAGTTAATAACTTAAAACCAATTTCAGAAGCAAACTCTACCATTTTTCTACCAGTGAAAACTGATCCCTGATCTGTAGTAATGGTTTCTGGAATTCCAAACCTATAAATGATATGATTTTGAATAAACCTTATCACTGCTTCTTGATCAACATTGGCTAAAGGTATAGCTTCAACCCATTTGGTGAAGTAATCAATTCCCACAAGGATATATCTATGGCCTTTCGACGAAGTTGGCTTTATCTCTCCAATCACATCTAGAGCCCAACCTCTAAATGGCCAAGGTTTGACTATGGCATGCAATTCGTTTGCAGGCACATGTTGTATCCCAGCATGCTTTTGACACTCTTGGCATCCCTTAGCAAATTCTATGCAATCTTTCAGCATAGTTGGCCAATACATTCCTTGTCGAAATAATAACCACTTCATTTTGTGGCCTACTTGGTGTGAACCACATGCTCCACTATGTGTATCAGAAACTGCTAATATGCCTCATTTTCACTAAGACATTTTAATAGTACTCCTTCAGGAGTCTTTTTAAACAATTCGTTTCCAATTATCACATAGCTCAAAGCTCTGTATTTTACCTTTTTATTGGTATTTCTTGTGGGATTTTGCAAATATTCCACAATAGGCCTTCGCCAATCATTATTGGTCATAGTGTCAAGAGCAAAAATTTCTGCTAAGTCAAAGTCACCAAAAAATTGACGTTTTTCGACAACGACTAGTTCCTCGTTTGCGTTTGTTGCCCCCCTAGTTGTTGGTGTTGACAATAGTGACGAAGAGTAGTCATTAGAAACGATTTTATCCTTTATTTCAATTAACTCTTCCAGGCTTTGTTTTGAAACTTTATAGCCTGAAGCAATTTGTGCCAATTCATTTGCCACTTGATTATCAATTCGTGGTAAATGTTCTAAGTGAACGGACTCAAACCTTTTTAACAATGTATTGGCAACAACAAAGTATCTAATAAGGTGCTCTTTAATGCATTTATACTCCCTTGTCAATTGTTTGATAACCAACTCAGAGTCACCTTTTATTTCGACATGACTTGCCCCCAGCTCAAGTAAAATTTTAAGGCCTACTATTAAAGCCTCATACTCAGCTTCATTATTGGAACAAACATCTCGAATTTTAAACTTATACTTCGTTGGAATGTTATTAGGAGATATTATTAAAATACCAATCCCAACTCCATGTTTATGGCTTGAACCATCAAAGTACAACCTCCAAGGATATACGTCTACAAAACATAATGTTTCTTCGACAACAGAATGGTCTACTATAAAATCAGCAACCACTTGTCCTTTAATTAATTTTAGAGGTTGATAAGTTAAGTTGTATTCTGACAAAGCCAAAGCCCATTTACCAATTCGGCTATGCATTATTGGTTTCGACAACATATGCTTAATAACATCAAAATGCGAATAAACAGAAACATCAGCTGGTTTTATATATTGCTTTAACTTTGTACACGAGAAATACAAACAAAGGCACAACTTTTCTAAAGGAGTGTACCTCGTAGCGGCATCATTTAAGACCCTACTGAGGTAATAAATGGCTCTTTCGACACCACTATCATCCTCTTGTGCTAACATGCTACCTATTGTTCTATCAGAAGCTGCTATATACAATTTGAGCACTTTGTGTTTAATAACAGGCAACAAAATTGGTGGTTTCATCAAATAAGACTTGATTTCGTCGAAGGCTGCTTGATGCATTGGTTCTCATTTGAACTCTTCTTCCTTCTTCAGTCTTAACAATGGCGAAAAAACTTGTGTTTTGCCACTTAGATTTGATATAAATCTTCGAAGGAAATTGATTTTTCCCAGTAACGACTGAAGCTCTTTTTTGGTCGAAGGGGCCTTCGTTTCCATAATTGCCTTAGTCTTATTTTGATTGATTTCAATGCCTTTTTTGTGCACTATAAAACCCAAGAAATCACCTGCACGTACACAAAAGGCACATTTTAATGGATTTAATTTCAATCCATATTTCCTCATTCTTTCAAAAGAACGGCGAAGATGGTCTAAATGACCACTTTCTGAGGAAGATTTAACCACCACATCATCTATGTATACTTGCATAAAATCATCAATAAAATCATGAAACATAGAATTCATGGCCCTCTGATATGTAGCACCAGCATTCTTTAATCCAAAGGGCATTACTACCCATTCATAAACACCCAATGCCCCCGGACATCTAAAAGCAGTTTTCGACACATCCTCTTCAGTAATGAAGATTTGATTATACCCAGAATAACCATCGAGCATACTAAGATAATCAAATCCTGCTGCTGAATCTATTAGCATTTCTGCCACAGGCATTGCGTATTCATCCTTGGGAGTCGCATTATTTAAATCCCTAAAGTCTATGCAAACTCTAAGAGTCCCATTTTTCTTTATTACAGGAACTATATTGGCTAACCATTCGACATACCTGGCTGTTCTGATGAATTTGTTTCTGAATAGCCTTTCGATTTCCTCTTTGATCTTAGCCAACACTTGAGGAGCAAATCTTCTTGGCACTTGCTTCACTGGTTTCTTCCCTGGTTGAATTGGTAATTGCATTTCCACTACTTCTCGACTTAACCCAGGCATTTCATCGTAATCCCAAGCAAAGCAGTCTTTGAACTCCCTTAGCAATGTGATGACTTGGATCTTTAGAGAAGCATCAATATTTGCACTAATATAAGTTGGCCGTTTTATTGAGCCATTTCCCAAATCAACTTCTTCTAACGGGTCTTGAGCTTGCATATGCTTTGCCGAATCTCTAGGATCCTTTTCAAAACCTAATGGATCATCATCATAAATGCAGTCAAGTCTTTCATCTATGACTATGCCATTTCCTTCATGTAACTCACTGGCTTCGACAGCCATTGTTTGTTGAATAATTTCGGCCTCTATAGCCGCGTTAAACTTGTTTTCGGCCATATAAGCCGTAATTTTGTCCCATGCATTGGGCACTGACATAAGAACATTTTCAAGAACCAGTGTTCCACCCCGTTGGTCGAAGAACACCATCAGGATAAACACTATCATCTCCCATTATTTCTCTTTCCCAAACAAAACCATAATTTGGATCAAGATGAACTGAGGCAAAAACATTATCTGCAGGAACATATGCCTCATTAGAAGATGAACATGGCGCAATCTTCGCCATTTGTTTCTCAAAATTTTCCTTGGTAATTTGGTTCACATCAGCACGGAAGTAGCTCTGATCGGCTTCAACATACTCTACCAAACCATCTTCCTTCCACATCACTAAACGTTGATGCAAAGTTGAAGGGACAACACCAACTCCATGGATCCACTCTCTACCAAGTAGTAAATTAAAATTCGCTTTAGAGGCTATCACTAAGAACAATGTAGTCCTCTTTATGGAACCAACGATTACGTCCACCTCAATGGCCCCCAAAGAATGGCCAGTTTTGCCTTCATAGTTGCTTAAGACAATGTTATGTGGCCTGAGGTCAGTGTCGAACTTACCAATCTTCTTCAAAAGACCATGTGGCATTAAATTCACTGCAGCTCCACCATCCACTAACACTTTGTTAATTCCAACACCATTGACTTTGGCTTGGACATACAGGGGTTTCAAGTGATTTTGCATACTTATATCTGGCTTCTCGAAGGTAGCCATTTGATCTTCAACACAACCATTGTTCATCACATAGTAACACATTGGCCTGTGATGAGCCATATCCTCTGTAAAATTCTCTTCAACATCATTTGGTACTGTGATAACATCATACTCAAGAGGCAGTATTGATACCACATTGCAAACAACGTCGAAATCATCTTCAGAATCATTAAAATCAGACTCCATGTCTTCATCTACGTTGAAATCAACATTCTTTTCCTTCACTGTTGACAATGGAGGAAATATTCTTTCAAGAGCAGGCCTTCTTGGCTTTTCTGTTACTACAGCCTTGCCTTTGGCCTTATTGGCTGCACACACATGACTAGCAACATCAGCATTCTTCTTTGTGGCGACTTCAGCTTTGTGAACCTCTCTCTTCGCCACTATTATGCTGCGTGGAACTTGATTATTAGCCAAATGACTTGGAACCTTGTCAATGTCAAAGTGTGCCTTCTTCTTCTGTTGTCTTTGGTAACGACGCCATTGTCTTCTAGTCATAGGGTTCTTACCCTTATAGTTATTCATATAATTAAACTTAGCAGCATCAGTACCTAGCTTGACAGCTTTAGCACGTTGATTATTAGGCACCCACTCTTCGACAGGAGCACTAGCACTTGGGACAAAGGATTTATTTGTTGACAGTTTCAAATACCCTTTCGCTGAGGACTTCTCCTTAGCAAATTGTCGTTTGCTTGTCAAAGGCTTTGCTGACATATTAGCCTTATAGCCAGGAAGATCTCCTTTTGCAAAGTCAAATTTTGGCCTGTTATCAAGCCATTTTCTTTTACGCTGTTGTTGATCCTGATAACCTTCGACAGCTTTGGCTGCTTCTTTGTCAAAGACAGCGCTGCACCTTGGGCAAAGCATAACTTCAGAGTTATTCCACTTACACCGATTGAGGAAATCTATCAATTCTTCCTCAGCCTTTGGATACACAGCATGTATCTTCCCATCATATTCTTTTAGGGTCACTTCCTGTTCCTTACCTTCAGCATACATAAAACCCTTTACTTCTTCGGTGGCAGTCTTGACATACTTAGGAGGATCTGCCATTTGAGCATCCACCATGCCTACATCAGCTTCGACAGGTTCAGAATACATAGCTTCAGCCTTAGGCAATGGATCAACATCAATCTGCATAGGAGCTTTCATTTTCTTATCAGCAAATTTGAGTCTTCCTTCGTCAACTGCTTTTTGCACAATATCCCTGAAGAGCACACAACGGTCAGTGTTATGTCCCAAAAAATTATGGAACTTACAATAACCCTTTTTCTTTCTTTGGTCAAGAGTTGGTATTTTAAGGCCTTTAGGCACTAATATTTGACCATCAGTTACTAAAAGATCAAAAATTTCATCACATTTAGTAACATCAAAAGTATAAGTCTTAGGCATAAATCTATCATTCTTAGGCTCTACAGGGTTATTCCCATTCGCAGGCCTTAATAATTTACAGGTATAAGGAGGACTAGGCTTAAGTTCAGCCACTTCTATCTCCTCTTCTTCGACATTACTATATGTAACGTCGAATTCTTCTTCGACATATGCCACTTTTTCTTTTTTATGATACCTATTCGACCTAGATTTTTCTTCTCTAAGCCTTTCAACTTGTCGAACTCTATCAGCCAATTGAGCCATATCTCTCAAATGAGATGTGTCTAATTTCTTTCTAATTGAGTAATCAAGGCCACCAGCAGCCATTTCGACAAGCTCATGTTCAGGGACCAGTGTGAAGCAACGAGATTTCAACAGCCTAAATCTGTTTAAGTAATCATCAATAGTTTCAGGCATTTTGCGCCGAACACTAGCCAATTCTTTAAGACTAATTTTCGACTGGCCCATGTAAAACTGTGCATGGAATGCCTTTTCTAATTGCCCCCATGTGAACATAGAACCAGGGGGTAAGGTCGTGAACCAAGTGAAAGCATTTTTAGTTAGAGAATTTGGAAAGTATTTCATCTTCAAATTCTCATTTTGTGCTAAGTCCCCAGCCTCAGTCAAGAAACGAGCAATGTGTTCGACTGTGGACTCATTTGTATCACCACCAAACTTAGTAAACTTGGGAACTTTCCATCCCCTTGGTAACTCAGTTTGTAATACGTATTCACATAATGGTGATACGAAGTTAGGCCTTTGTAAACCTATGCTAAGGCCATTTTGCGCCAAAATAGTTTCGACTAAAGTAGCTATATTGTTTTCTGCGCCAACATTGTGTTGTTGTATTTGTCGAACAACTTCATCAGCGTTCTGGTGACTATTTACCACAACTACTTCAGGGACGTGGTTTACTGCCCCTTGTAGTTCGCCTACAACTGTCGACGCTTCGACTGCAACTGCTTCTTGGGGGTTAACTAGCGACGCATTACCCGCAATAATAGGAACGTGCCTATTATTAACCGCTGGAACTCCAAAAAAGTCTGCAATCCTACTCATCTGATTTGCCAACATTTGGTAACTGTTATTGGTATTTTGAATCAAAGGATTGAAAACTGTACCAATTTGTTGGGTAAGCATATTAACCATATCGTGATTACTCTCGTCTACTTGCTGTCTTAAGGCCAACAAAGATGTATTGGTTAATGCTGGGGGATTTCGACCAAATACACTCTCAGAAGAGACATGTGTAGGGGAAAAGGTCGAAATATGGTGTGGCATTCCAGTAGGCATGCCATACATTCCCAGAGGAAATGAGGGTAGATGCACGTTATTCAAACGTGGGTCTAAACCGTTTCCCATTGCCATGTAAGGGCTATGAAGCCCTGCACTTAACGGCAAAGACATAGGCAAAGGTGCCATTTCTGACTGCGTTGAACCAACATTAGTCATTGATAATGAAGAAACGGTTATCGACGATGATGGTCCTGCACTAATGCTTGCAGAATCCATTGTTGTTCCTTGCCCTTGTGAAACCACAAGACTGGAACTAGACGCATTATTCGTACTAGAACGAACCATTTTACCACTTCTTAAGTGCATACAACAGCGAATACAATTAAGAGAGTACGAAAATGAACAAAATCAAAGGCAAAGTCCCACTGGGCGTGCCAATTTGTTTGCTGGTGTTTTTAGCAAACAATCACTAGTTTTATTAGAAGGTTTGTGAGATCAAACTAGAAAAATCTCAAAGCAATGCCTCTGAATTGCGAGTGGTTTGTGTTTCAGAAAATGTAGAAAAGGGGATGATTTGCAATGATTTAACAGAATCTAAAAGAAAAGAAGCAGTAAATGGTGCGTGAATTGTAAAGAAAAGAAAAACAAATTGCATTGAATCATAAAAATGGTACACAATCACGTACAGCGATCCTTCCACTCGTTTTTCGCTCTGGCTCGGAAGTTAGAGTTTCAGGAATCGGGTGTGTATTGTGATTTGCGACCCCTGTTTCTTCTCAGAAACAGTTATTTATACAAAGGAAAAGAGGGGGAAAAACTGACTAAGTAACTGCCTAGAAATTTGAAAATAAGTAACTGCTACTCCTACTTTCGACCAGAACCGCTCTGTCATGCTTCGACCAACTGCTAGCCTTCAGCGTATAACTGCTCTGTTTTCTGTCTGTCGAAAGCTTGTGTCCATTTCCCTCTCTCTTGCTTTTGCTTCCCCGTAAGCTTGTTGAGTTTACCTTGCGCATGACCATTTTCTCTGTCGAAATAATTTGGTCTTCGTCGAAATATAAGTCAGGCCATGTTAACCATCTTTAATGAAGCCTGTCGAAATTACAGGCTAACACACCCTAAGGACTATGTTATCCTATATCTAGGACTTAACATGGAATTAACAAGCTTTCTTTATTAAACAAGTAAACAAAGGCTTTATTAAACACTCACCCTTATTAGTTCTGGATTTCTAGTTATAAACCTTGTCTGTGAATATAACTCTACTTATTCTAAGCGATCAACCTTAAAATAAGATGGATGTTGTATAACACAAGAACCAAAATGCATACACCACTTAAAAACGCAATAACTTTCTCAAAAGATCATTATAAGGTTAGAACATCTCAACTAAAGTTTAGCTCATCATAGGCATTGCAAGGCAAATAAAGATGAAATAAAACATATTGAAGTAAAGGAAATTACAAGAGAAAACAATAGGGTAGAGATTACACGAATTGAAGAACTTTTGCATAAGTTTGCCAAGCAGTGCAGATGCACTGATTCCTTGCACTAGCTAACTCTATGAAAAAGTGAAGAGAGAAGTCGTCAATTCCTTCCTTACCTTCTTACAAACTAACAACTAATTTAAACTATAAAGAAAATGAAATAAAAGTACTATCTAAAGTGATCTCTAAGAAGTGAAAATGAGATGTATGAGATATATTTTCAAGTGAAGAATGAAGGTCTTTATATCGGCTTTGAGCTTTCCTTCAAGTGAGGGTTTGCTTGGAGATTAAGTTAACTTTGAGGAGTTAACCATGGTTACTTTTCAGAACTTGATAAAGCCAATTGAGTCCAACACTCATCCTCTGTAACACCCCAAATTTATGGGCTTCATTATGCAAACTCAACTCCTAATATGAAATAATTTTTGGAAAGGTACTCTGCATGCTTTCTAAAACATGAGTATGTTTTTTTTTTAAAACTATTTTCAAAACAATCAGAGTAGTGCAGCATTTTTCGAAACATGATATCTCTCTTAACATGATACAAGAATTAGAACTAAAACACGACATGAATAGATTTACTTCCCTGCACCAAAATGGTAACTGTTTTCAAAAAAATGTACAACGCAAGGACAAAATCTGTTTGAGATAAAAACACACCCAATCTAAGACTAACTACTATCTCTACTGATACATACACGAAAATGGCCATAGAAAGAACTGCTAAAGGACCATACACTTGAGAAATTTCCCAAAACGACGACAAATGAAGACCCCTACGCTGATCAAGCATTCTATAAACAACTTCCGATTTGGAATCTCGATGAGTCCACCAGAACTCCACTATGGATGGAAACCATCTCCTGCAGCTTTGTCTCTGAAAAACTAAACAATGGCCCTCCAATAACTGGGTTGACATCCATTACATTGGAGAACCACGAGCAAGGGTCATCTTTTAGAAATTGCACAAATACAGATATAAACCGACTCACATATACGTAACCAATTCACATATGCATAATCCTAACAAGTTTCCAACCAAGTTCTAACAGATGAACCTCAATAACACATCACACCACTCCATATATCCTAATGCAATGCCTATATGTCATGCATATGATTCCGGAATATCACCTCCCCCGTAAGGGTTTGTGAGGTCCAATAAAGAACAACACCACCATAGTCCCGCAAGACTTGTGAGATCCAATGAAGGAAAACACCACCATTTGTGAGGTCCAATAAAGAACAACACCACCATTGTGAGGTCCAATGAAGAACAACACCACCTATGTATGCATGACTATACATCAACACCTCATGCATAATTTCACCACACCAAGCATTATTCAACCAACCATCACATGGATCAAGAATAATGATTTAACACCAGCACCAAAACAACACATTAGCAACGGATATATCAATCAGTACACACCACCACAACATTCAAAATTTAAGTAATGAAAGAGCCTTAACCAACTTTTTCTTCTCGATCCAACCCCGCACAAACTCTGTAAGTATCACTCGCCCTCATACTAATCACTCTAAAAGTTTCCTCAAGTCACCACCGACAAGTCTCCTTTAAAAGTCTCTCTCGAAATCTCAGTCTAACCTCCCTATCATTTCATTTTTCTCACTTCCAAAAATAAATTTCCTTTAGTTCAAAAATCGTAATTTTCAAAATATTAACTCATCCTGATTTCAACCTCTCAAAAGGATTCCTATTGTTTTTCAAAGATTGTCCATTTGTTTCTCATTTCTAAGTCACTTTCTAACCCCTTTTCAAAATCCGAGATAGGTGCTATCCTCACTTTTATAAGAACTCCTTTAAGTTTCTTTTTACAAAAAATGATTTACTTAATCACACTAGCGGTCATACCTACCCACGCCTCATCCACCCTTCTTTCAAAGTCACTCCAAATCCCAGTAGACATCTCAATCACAAATCGTCAAAATCATATAATCACATTCACAACGTAGAACAAATACATACATAAGCCAGAGGCCACAACAACAATGTCCTTACGGAACCAAATCAACACCCAAAGCTCATAAGAAAACAACAACCAAACACCACCCACAACCTCAATCATATAATAGCGACTAGAAAGAAGCCCTTACCTTAGGCGCTTTCCTTCCTAATGTAGATTTCAACTGGTCATACCATCGACCCCTACAACTCGAACTTTCCATCTACGTGCCACGTTCTATATAGGTACCTCCACCCGAGTCACAACTGATCATTCCAAGAATAACAAGTCACAACGCGACAACAACTACTAAACATCTACGCTTAGTTAACTACTCCATGTGACTAAAAATATTTTAGTTATAAAACCTCTCACTTCTCAAACCCATTTTTAAACCCATAAATGTTTCCAACAAAGCTTGTAGTTATTGAAATCAATTATTTTTCCAACACTTTGAAAAATAATAATCAAATACTATAAAACATTTTTCATATATATATATATATATGAAAAGAATTAACTTGGTAGGCTTAGTAGCGACTTTTGTTTTCTTCCCAATCTAACTTACTCCATTTGGAATCCAAGCATACTTCGTTATCACTTCTCTAAAGTCTAACTACTAGAAACGATCAAGTTCTAGGGACCATAACATGTCATTACTTAATTAATCTAATTAATCGACTAAACTTTTTATACAAATCATAATCCTTTTATGTCCAATAAGAGATCACCCTAATGAAAATAAATTTACTTAAATCCTCTTTGAAACTTTAAAACATTTTCAGGTCATTCTAATAAAACTTCTAATAAATCAAAAATCATACTTTCTAATCTTCTTGAAAGTCTTGATCCATTTTTTTCACATTATCTAACCCGTAAAACAATTTCAAAAGATTACAATTAATATCCATCCGGCTCTACTTCGGGACTCTAGAATCCTTCACTAAAATCAAATTGACAAACCTCAACTTGTCTCCCAAATTAGAAATCTAAATATAGGCATGAGTTACCCTAAGTTAATCCACATCCTTAAGATATCATTTCAACCCTAAATCTACAATTCTTTTCGAATGGCTTACTAACCACAAGGGTTTCAAAACTTCCTTTTCATCTTTTCTAACAATACTATCTCATTCTTACTCGTACTAAATTAAATGTTATACGTCCACAGAGCTCTAACTAATCTAATTTATCTTTGAGACTTGTTGAGGTAAATCAAGAATAAAGTTTTAAGAAAATAGGACTTGGTATCTAGCTAAAGCTAATTCTAAGTATCGCTCAAAACATCAAGTCATTATATCTTTCCTCTCACCTTCCTTGCTCATTTAGAAAATTGGATCTTAATACAACAAATCATAAAATTCATCACCAAAATGTACTTTAATTTGAAATGGTAAACTCAAAGTGATTATACAACTAAAAGACCATTTTATTTTTGAATCCCAACACAACAATAGTTTAAAGAGCAATTTCATTTCTCGTAAAAAAAAAACAATTTCGTTTCAATTCTCTTTTGTACACCAAGTTTAAGTTTGAGAAATCCTATAATATCTAGCGTAGGTGCGTATAAAATTCCAAACGTTAAAACCCAAATTTCTAAGTGAAACAATCCGATAGGAATTTTCTTCTTTTCGTTTTTTTTTTAAAACAACTACAAAAGTAATCTTAATAACTTTGCTAGTTAGAGTTCTTGCCCTTGATGCTCCATCTAGCGCTTTAACCAAATGAGCCCCCGACGTTGAGTCCCAAAATCATGAAAGATCCCTAATCCCTCCACATCCACAAGTTCAGCCACTGAGTAGGTGAATGGTTTCCCAAATAGCTGGTTCAACACTCAATCAAGGAAACAACCAAACCATCACGGATTCGAATGATAAGGGTTCGAATTTCATAACAATGAACGATGGGAAATGGTGAAAACCAAAATCTGAGTTAGGGTTTAAGAAAATAAATGAGGGAACTGAATCAGGGGCATAACCAATGGGAAATCAACTTACCAATCATGGAAGAAGAAGGATTGGCCGTGGTTGATTGCTCATGTGCGGTGGTGCGACTTCCGGTGCGGTGGCCGCCGGAGTAAGGTTGTCCAACAATGAAATTTCTTGAGGGTTTCTCTTCTAGGCGACGTAGGGGACTCGAATCTCAAGTTATATTTTTGATTGGAGGCATGCGGTGGCCGGAAAATGAGCTTGGAGGGGAGGTCATTTTACAAGAAAGTTCCTTTTCGAAAACTAATTACATTGGAAGATAGAGGAGGGGGAGGAGATGAAGAATACATAATTTGTTTGGCCAAAGGTGGCCGGAGTATGGCGGCGCAAGTTTAGAAAGTGACGGTGACGGCCATGGATGAGAGAGATGTAGCTTCTCCATTTTTAGGGTTTTTAGAAAAGAAAAATGAAGGTAATATGTGGAAAGAGGGAGTTCAACGGCCGACCAAGAAAAGGAAATGGGAAATTAGAGCTATGATCTGGTGGTTTAAGACAAATATAGTGCACCGTGTTCCATAAAACAGGAGTGCAGCCACCGTTTGATAGGAAGGATGAACAATTCGAATTTGAGTGGAAATTTGGTGGATTTAAATGAATGAAGGTGTACCATATGTCATGTTTTAAGGGTTGTGATTATAACTGAAAGAGTGTGAGCACTCAAAGAATGAATGGGTGCACAAAACACACAAGAGATGTCACAACTAAATAGAATAGAATATATTATCATTAAATAATTCAGCATAATTCTATAATAATTACAATTTGTAACTTATATAAATTGCGACATGTGAATGGCCAAGTGTCCCATGTGAATGGATCTTCATGATGGTCTTTATATGGTAGGCGCCTCCTTTTGCAAGTTGCCATGTGCCTCCATATGACTTGTGACTAAGCATGATGTTATAAAGATATTTATGCCATGGTATGAATTGAGGTGCTTCCATTGTGGAGTAATTCTGTCTTTGGTTCAGGATGGTGCAGATGCACTAAATCTGGTTGCACTGTGGTAATTTGGTGCAGCTGCATCTAGTGCAGATGCACCGCTTGTTTTCCGGTGCAGATGCATCAACTGCACGTGCACTGAACAAACACATCAAACATACCAATATATATACAAAATGCTAAGCCATGAGTATAAACTTTGAATGTTGTTTATTTTATTCATATTTAGTATATTTAACATATATTGTACTTGATTCTAAACAATTATTTAGGTTTAGATGTGTATATAACTCTATATAAAATAGAGTTATCACCCACCCACCGACCCTCTAACCCTCAAAAAATTAGTGACCCGTCAACTAGCTCTAATCAGGCTCAACCCCAACGACAAATCTATCCATCGAAACCTACTAACAAAAACCTTACCCATGAGCAAAAGCAACCGAAACACAAACAGTGGATGCCTCTCCAAAAGAATAACCACCAATTTGCAACCAAAAAGCGTAATCTCAAACCCTCTCCCTGACCAAAAAAGCCTTGGGATCACATATACTTTGACGTCCCCGAATTTGAAATGAAAAAAATTTGAGATTGCATATGTTGGAATTGTGGAAAAAGCGAGAATGGCCTACAAAATACAATAGAAGTTTTTTCAACAAGGCTATTTTTCAGTGCGAGCTGCGGCTTTGGGCTTAAACCTGGTTTTGTTGGAGAGTCTTGAGGAAGGTGAGATGGAGGCCCTTTTAGAAGATGCTCAAGAATGGGTTGCAACATGGTTCTCTGATATTAGAAAGTGGAGTCCGCATGAAATTGACGAGAGATTATCATGGCTTAGGGTGTATGAAATCCCAGTTCATGCATCGAATGAATATTTTTTCAAATTTCTGGTGGTTTGAACGGGTGAGTTTATCGCAATTGATTCAAACACTAAGAAAAAAGGCTCACTCAATGTTGCAAGAATCCTTGTCAGAACCAAAGTTCATGATAATATTAATTTTGTGGAAAGATTCATGATCAATGGAGAATTGTTTATTATCAAGGTAGTTGAGGATTGGTATGGGCCATTACAGTGGAACAAATATGGTCTTGTAAGGGTCCCTAAACCGGAAGAACGACTCCGATGATGATTCCAGGGAGGATTACTGTGGAGATGAGATCGAAGAGTTTCTTCCGACGGAAGAAGATGAACGGCCAACTGAAGACGTTGATTTTTCCAACATGAAGAAAAACCAAATGATTGCTTCTTGTTTTGAAAACAGTGAGGTGGCGGTGGGAACGTGAATGACACGCTAGAAGTTGTAAAATTCATTCATTGTCAAGTGGAGGGTGAATTTGGGGAAATTGCTGTACAAAATGGTAAAAGGAAGTTTGTTAAAAGGCTTTGGGAGGCATCGGTACTGTCCAAATATGCGGTACACGGGTGGAGAGTATTGCTCGATAAACTACCAACTCGTTCAGCAGTTCAGCAACGTGGAATAGTAACACTTGTATTAGGAAGTATCATGAAGATTCTAGAAAGAATCTTCTAGAGTATCTTCAACACCTATAAATATGCAACCATAGCTCATTTGTAAGCAAGTCACTTATATGACATTTGAGAGCAATACAATCTATTCCTTTGCTCCAAACATCACACTACTAACTACTATTATCTTCCAACTATCAACTAAAGTCTTCTCAACAATCCAACTATTTTCAAAACTAACATTACTACCCCAAATACTAACAGTGGTACCAAAGCTACGTTCGGTCATCTACTAGGCGTAGATAAACTATCCAACTACCTACTAAAAATCACTACCGTTATTCTATACTACTTCATAATTTTCTTAGCCAATGGCTAACAACACCCAATCATCATCCAATATTCAAGTCCCTACTTTTTCCGGTGAAAACTATGATTTTTGGAGCATTAAAATGAAGACATTTTTTTGCTCTCAAGATATATGGGAAGTTGTAGAAGAAGGATTTACCGTTCCCGCCGATACTTCAACTCTTACTGCAGCTCAAAAGAAAGAGTTGAAGGAAAATAGGCAAAAAGATTCAAAGGCATTATACTTCTTGCAACAAGCTGTGGGTGACTCTATTTCCCCGAGGATAATGGGAGCTACTAGTGCCAAGGAAGCATGGAGTACACTACAGGAGGAGTTTCAAGGAACTGCCAAGGTACGTGCCGTCAAACTTCAAAGTCTAAGGCGTAAGTTTGGATTATTAAATATGAAGGAGTCTGAGACTGTACAAGACTACTATACTAAGATAAAAGAAATTGTTTCTCAAATGAGAGCCTACGGGGAAAATATTCTCGACA
The DNA here is from genome assembly GCA_963573325.1 of Astragalus glycyphyllos. Taxonomy (NCBI): domain Eukaryota; kingdom Viridiplantae; phylum Streptophyta; class Magnoliopsida; order Fabales; family Fabaceae; genus Astragalus; species Astragalus glycyphyllos. The sequence goes on along the minus strand of OY754313.1, from coordinate 22,798,050 downwards.
AAAGAATTGTTGAGAAAATTCTAATTTCTATTCCCCATAAGTATGATCCAATCGTGACGACGATTGAGCAAACAAAAAATTTGTCCAATCTATCTATGACAGAACTAATGGGCTCTCTTGAAGCTTATGAGCAAAGATTGAGTAGGCATGATGATGACTCTATAGAAAATGCCTTTCAATCTAAGCTCAAATTATGGTCTCAAAATAAAGGATATGGAGGAAACGAGAGTAATGTAGAAAATTCTAGAAACAAAGAGAATTCTAGAAATTTCTCAAAGAAAAATCAAGATGAGTATCCTCCATGTGACATCTGCAAGAGGACGAATCATGCCGAGAAAGACTGTCGATGGCGTGGAAAGCCACAATGTCGGTACTGTTGGAAATTTGGGCACGTGGAGAAGAACTGCTACAGTAAAAATAAGCATCAAGCGAATTTCGTCGAAGAACATGAGAGTGACCAGAATAAGCATGGCGAACATCTCTTCTATGCTACCCAAGATTCCAACGATGACAAGGAAGGAACCTGGTACTTGGATATTGGTTGCAGCAATCACATGGCTAAAGATGAGAGCATCTTCAAGCAAATTGATGGACTCTGTCAAATCCAAGGTCCGACAAGGGAATGGTACTACCATAGAATCGAAAGGAAAAGGCACTGTCTGGGTGGAGACAAAGAAAGGTACGCGACTCATTAAAGATGTCTTACTAGTTCCCAATCTTAAAGAAAATCTCTTGAGCATCAGCCAAATGTTGGAGAAAGGCTACGTCCTTCACTTTGAAGGAGATAAATGCATAATCTATGATAACACTAATAAAAGGGTCGAGATAGCTCAAGTAAAGATGGAGACGAGGAACAGAAGCTTCCCGATAAATTTTAAATATGCTACCAACATTGCCATGAAGGTGCAAGCTGATGATTCATGGCTATGGCATCGAAGATTTGGCCACCTCAACTCTAAATCCTTAAAGTTGTTATATCAGAAGAATATGATGAGAGATCTACCATGCCTAAAAGAAGATGATGGAGCATGTGAAGGATGTCTTCTCGGAAAGCAGCATAGATTACCATTTTCAACAAGCAATTCATGGAGAGCTAAAGATGTGCTAGAGCTCATCCACACTGATGTTTGTGGACCGATGAGGACACCATCACTCACCAACAACAAGTATTTCATCCTCTTCATTGATGATTTTTCTAGAATGACATGGGTCTATTTCATCAAAGAAAAATCAGAAGTCTTTGGAATATTCGAGAAGTTCAAAGCCCTTGTCGAAAAGCAAAGTGGTAAACACATAAAGAGGCTCAGGAGTGATCGCGGAAAAGAGTACAACTCCCATGAGTTTGATAAATTCTGTGAGGATGAAGGCATAGAAAGACAACTTACAGTCGCATATTCCCCTCAACAAAATGGAGTAGTATCCGAAAGAAGAAATCGCACGGTCATGGAGATGGCTAGATCGATGCTAAAGGAGAAAGGACTACCAAACACTTTTTGGGCTGAAGCAGTTTATACGGCTATTTACATTATCAATAGATGTCCAACTCAATCAGTCCAAGACAAGACTCCTATTGAAGCCTGGAGTGGGCAGAAACCATCTACTAAACATTTAAGGGTATTTGGATCAATCTGCTACATTCATGTCCCAGAACAAAAGAGGCACAAGTTAGAAGACAAGACAGTTCGAGGCATCTTCTTGGGATATAGTACACAATCAAAAGGCTATCGAGTTTACAACTTACAAACAAAGAAACTCATTATTAGTCGAGATGTTGAAGTTGATGAAGCTGCCGCTTGGAATTTGGATACAGAAAAAATTGACAGAAGCAACATTTCCCTTCTAGAGCAACAACCTCAAGAAGAAGTTGAAGAAGTAACAGAAGACTCAGGTATGGAGGACGAGATTAAATCAATTGAGAAGAATAACACATGGGAGCTAGTAGACTGTCCAAAATATCAAGATATCATAGGAGTCAAATGGGTTTATAAGACAAAGCTGAACCCTGATGGTTCGATACAAAAGCTCAAGGCTAGGCTTGTAGCAAAAGGCTACTCTCAGCAACCTAGAGTTGACTACAATGAGATATTTGCTCTAGTTGCACATCTAGATACAATAAGAGCTATATCAGAGAAGCCTAGGCGACAAAACAAAATCACCTCAAGTATTACACTACAAAAGACCAGGTTGCAAACATATTCACGAAGGCGTTACTACCAAGACCAAGATTTGAGCAACCACGGATGATGCTTGGAGTTACTGGAATATGCATCAAGGAGGAGTGTTGAGAAGTGATGCATATTTTTAGATTTTTCTAGAGTACACTAGTAACTTATAGAATAAGTATTAATATTAGTTTATGATGCACATGTCTAGACTTTTTTAGAATATTTGAGTAGATCATAGAATAAATAATACAACACTTGTATTAGGAAGTATCATGAAGATTCTAGAAAGAATCTTCTAGAGTATCTTCAACACCTATAAATATGCAACCATAGCTCATTTGTAAGCAAGTCACTTATATGACATTTGAGAGCAATACAATCTATTCCTTTGCTTCAAACATCACACTACTAACTACTATTATCTTCCAACTATCAACTAAAGTCTTCTCAACAATCCAACTATTTTAATTTCTAAACTAACATTACTACCCCAAATACTAACAGGCTAGTTTCTGTGGAGCAGAATTCACTAACATCTTGGAGCATTTCAAGCTGTTCGGATTCAGTTGTGACAACAGGAAACAAAAGAAGTTCAGTTACATAATTTGGATTGCTACAATTTGGATAGTTTGGAGAAGTAGAAATACGATAATATTTAGAGGAGGCATAGTTGATGTACCACAAATGGTGTATCAAGTTAAGGCGTTATCTTGGAGTTGGTTTTTAAATAGAGTGCGGGTTCGATACAAATATACTTCTCAAAATGGTGTAACAAACCCTATGGTTGTATTTCTTCATGCTCATAATATGTAATTGGGTTGGGGTACCCCTTATACCTCCATTAATGCAATTTTGATTTATCAAAAAAAAAGAAGAACATTTGTTCAATTGTCAAGCAAGTCGCCCTTTTTAAATCATAAAGTGTGAAAGTCAAAGCTCTTCTTTTTCATTGATTCCAGTTGAGGAATAATGCAATTTCAACACCTAGGTCCCTTAGTGAGTTTATGTCAAATTCTTAATCTTTAATTTTGTTAGATCAACTAATTCTAAATATCTAAATTCTGTGGTGGATTTGTGGTGTCACTATAGTGTTGGTTGTCTAGTATATTATATTAGCATTTGACACTATATAAGAATTTGATACTAGAAATAAAGTATTACTTAGAGTCTTCGAAATATAAACTTCAAAGTGGTCTAGTGAAACATGACAGATAGAGAAGGATCTGTGTGTTACTCAAGGTCAATTGTGCCCCTAAAAAGCAAAAAATTTATATATGAAGTTATAAACAACTACTTCGACTCTCTCATTTTTAAAGTATGGAACCAACTTTTAAATTTAAGTTATTGTGTGTCAGTTACACTATATCATTCAATTTATATGGGTAAACGATTTATTTAATAACATCAAGAGAAATGTATGTAATAACATCGAAAATATAAATGCGTTATTCAACGATTTAAAAAAAAAAAGAAATCATGTAAATTGGAATTATGACGTGGGTAATTTATTGGATTAAATACATTAATTTTTTATTTTTGTGATAGTTTCAATGATGCGTGATTGTAATAAGTCTACGAGTAATAGGATTTGTATCCGACATATTGCATGTTCAAATCCCCGCTAGTTTCATTGGGTGTGGTAAAGGTAATTCTCTCTCGAATGAAATAGTTTTTCCTACCTTAAATTGAGGTTTCATTTCTCTTCTTAAAATTTTTAAAAAAAAAACTCGGAAGTATCAAATCCATTGAACAAGACATAATAAGAAAGAAGAAAATTTACAAATACCAAGTCTATTTTTTGGTTTATCTGGAAAAAGCCATATACGAAAGAAAGAAAACTAAATCATATAAAAAAACAAAATACGAAGGAAACTGAAATATTAAGTCAACCTCAAGATTGGGTAGACATTGATGACAAAAACTTTGACTGTTCACCTCCATTGGCATCTTTTTCGGCCCAATAGGAAACGACGTCGTTGAAGGTTCCATAAAAGAAGACAACGAACGTAGTTGAAGTTCAGCCAATTGCGAATTAACTCTCCAAATATGCTCTTCTTCTTGTTGTTGTTTCAATCGAAAATCTGCAACAAACTCAACAAGTTCAGAATATATCTTACGCGAAGATACATATTCATATGGCTCCTGAAATGGGATCAGCAACGATGGAGATTCTGGCGTGGTGGCCGGAACTGCTTCAACTTGTGGCGCTTCGGCAGCGGTGGCGATGGTGGTGCGAAGTGGAGATTTGCTTTTGATGGATCACGAATATCTGCTGCCCGTGTTCCACATGGTTGTTGACTCACACCTCTGTACTTTCTCATACTGTTTTCTCTATCATCGTTTGACGATGGTGACTTCATGATTATGGTTTTTGAATTTTGAGTACCGAAGAATACTACTCTCTTCATTTTCATTTATATGCAAATCGCGACAAATAGTATGCCTAAATTACCCTTTGAATTAAATTTTAGTATTTTGAATAATGTGACAGTTGACTTTTGTCATATGAAAAACGGTACAATATATATAAGGTAAAGTTGACATATTAAATGAAAAAACTTTGACTTTTACTATTTGTGTTCACTTACAAATGACTAAAAAGAATATGAAAAACTCTTATAATAAACAATTTTAATAGAGCGAAGATACGAGAATCACTGAAAAAAAACACTTTTGTAGAAACAACAAAAATATTTTTTTTGTCATTTTAAAAATTTCTAAAAAGAGGGGGTCTCGGGGCAAATCACAAGGTAAAATATCCGAGGAAAGGGTAAGCCCGAGGGATAGTAAACGTGACCGAGGGATAGTATGTCTCAGCCTATAGAGTACCGCGGCCATGATGGCTCGGGTGCCTAGGTTCATGGCTGCAGACAGAGGATAAGGGTCTGCTGAGGAACTGAATGGCCGAGGTAAGGCAGGCTTGCTTGGAAGCCAAGAGAGAGGAAGCATGTGGACAGAACTTGGGATTAGTTGAAGATCAAGCTAGAGAGCGAGGCCTTGAAAAGCGAAGCGAAGTGGTTTTACCCCACTGACGTGCTAATGGGATCGTGGGTAGTTACTCCGCCTCTATCGAGCCTAGGAGCACTGATACACGTTGATCTTTAAATGATCCAACAGTAGGAAAGTGTTGGCTCGAATAGTGGCCGATGATGGCCTACGTATATATATAGAAGAGGAATAATTCTAAAGACATACATTCATAAATACCAAAATTCTATTTTTTTATTAGTTATCTTCTTTTACCGCACTTTACTTTTATCTTTATGCATTAGGACAGTAGATAATCCAACCCTCTTGTCCCATTCACTAAACCTGACCCTTTCTAGAGGAGTCAAGAAACCCACGGTCAAGGAGCCGAGATCCCTCCTCGGCGCAATTGCTTGAAGAACAGAGGATTAAAAGACTGTCCAAAGAGTTTGACGATCAAAAAATTGGCACGCCCAGTGGCACAGTAACGGGTGAGCGAACAATCACCTTTGATTTGCCTGGACTGGATTTTTGTTGGCGTACGGACCTACGCTCTGGCAGGAACCTAGTTATGGAGCCACCTTCGGCGTCAAAAAAGTGAATTGCCCCCAAAACGAAGAACACGGAGTCAGTAGGTGCTTTGGGGATATGGGGGTACATGATATTATGTACCAAGTGTCCCAACAATTGGCTGCCATAGTTAAACCTATGAACAAGGAGGTGCAACAGACCAAGGAAGTGGAACCTAGCAACATAATGAACTACAGTTTCCCCGACAAATCGCAGCAAGGACAACCCAACTCTCTGGGAGGCAGGCATCAAACCCTACCATACACCAGCTCTGTTGGACCTCAGCAGATATTTACCTATAGCCCAATTGGAAGCATGTAGCAGTGTCCACCGAGCGTCACTATGACTGGGCCTCACTAGGCGTTCTCTCATCAGTTAAATCCTATTCCTGTAATTCCCCAGGCAGGTACTTTGCCACTGCAAACACTGTGGGGCAGTGTTTGGTGAATGTCACTAACATGGCCGCCCGAGGCAGCAGGCTTGGTGAGTTTTCCGCAAGGACCATCCAATGGGTGTTCTACCGCGGCTAACTACCTGGCTTACGCAAGGGGCAAGCCTTCGCCCTGGAAATAGGAATTGGCAGGAAAGGCAGGTACTCAGGCATCTGTACCAGGAACTGGCCTTGTTAAACTCGCCCAAGTATTGCCTGGGCAGCCATGGACAAATGCTTCACCTCAGGTACCACCGTAGCCAGGGGTACAGGTTTCCCTAGATACAATGTGGCGACTAATGCCTCCACCAGAAAGACCATTGGGGCCCCAACTCCTAGACCCTAGTTTGATAGCTAACACCATCAACAAGTTCTTCAGTTTGTAGTTGAAGCCGCTCGACGGACCAGTGTACAGGAAGCCTTACCCTGAATGGGTGTATAGATTGGTGCCTCTGCCCATAGGATTTAAAACCCCTGACTTTGCTACGTTTTCCGGGGATGATGGCAAGTCTTCAATGTAGCACATCAGCCGATTCACGGCCCAATGTGGAGAAGGGAACCAGAATGAATATCACAAGATGAAGCTCTTCCCCGTGGGTCTGATAGGGACTGCTTTCTCATGGTACACTTAACTCCCACCTGATTCTATACGGACCTGGGAAGACATGGAAAGGTGCGTCCATGACAGATTCTATTTGTCACAGCCAGAAGTCACCGCAGCCAATCTCATGAACTTACAGCCGAAGGTGGACGAGGTTGTGACTGACTTCATTGAAGGATTCAGGAAGATGGCCGGAAAGTGTTCAGTACCTTTCCCAGAGTCTCAACTTTCTTCCATGGCCATCTCTGGAATGCACCCTCAATTGAAGGAGAAGCTTTTGGGACAAGCTTGTAGTGACCTCAGAGGTCTAGCTTCCTAGAGGAGTCAGGAAACCCACAGTCAAGGAGCAGAGTTCCCTCATCGGCACAATTGCTTGAAGAACAGAGGAATCAAAGACTGTGCAAACCTCTAACCGACTCCACGGCTAAGACCTAAGAGTTTGACTACAACAGTAATTAAATGACGAAAAGGTCCTAAAAATGTAGCTCGGTTGGTGAGCTAACCAACATGAAGGAGTTGCTAGAAGAAGGTCTATGTTTCAAATCCTGGATACTAACATTCTGCCACCCCCACTAAGTAATTACTAACCACTAACATTGCCTATCAAAAAAACAACGGAAGTATTTATAAGTGAAAAAGTACGAAAAATGAGTAAATTTGTCTTTTTAATAAGACTAACAATTCATTTTATGAAATAATTTTCGCAAGTAAAAGATGTCGTCCAACTCTTTAAGTCATATATAAACTATTATAAGAATATTAAAGACTAAAACATTGAAGCATTTATTGAATACAGTAATAATATTTATTTTAGATATGATATCGAAAATACAACCCAAATCCCGATGTCACCTGATATGAGCAATTAACATTTAATTCAATAAACTAAAACTGGAATGACATCGACGCGCAGAATCAGATCTCTCCTGTTGCACGATCCTAGAAGGCTACTCGAACGTCAACTGTAACTCAATCTAAAAAAAGTGGTGCACGGGTGAGAAAGAGCGTCCAAACCATATAAGGAATATAAGAATGAAACTAAAACAGCAAGACTACCGCAAAACAAGGGAACCATCAACAATAGCAGATACAACTTTCATAACACACATGCACAAACAATCCTTAATTAATCTTCAGCTAATCCTAGCATCGCGACCTCACATACGGTCCTAGGACTACAAGCAGCAACAAGAGCGTCAACAGGATCAGGACCATCAGCATCATTGACAACAAAAACAACAACTATAGGACCAGGATACCTTGCCTGAACGGGATACCTTGCTCGATAATGCCCTACAAAACAACAACTATAGGACCAGGATACCTTGCCTGAACGGAATACCTTGCCCGATAATGCCCTATAAGAAACAACATCAATAGGACCGGGATACCTTGCCCGATAACGCCCTACGAAGAACAACAGCAAGAGAACTGGGAAACCTTGCCCGAACGGGATACCTTGCCCGATAATGCCCTACAAGAACAACAGGACCGAGTCACTCGAACGGGATACCTATCGTTATACTCCATTAGCACTTTATTTACAGACGTTTAAATTATTACAGTCATCCGGTATAATTACAGTCATCCAGAATAATTACAATCATCCGATATAATTACAGTAATCCAGAGTTTGACTACAACAGTAATTAAATGACGAAAAGGTCCTAAAAATGTAGCTCGGTTGGTGAGCTAACCAACATGGAGTTGCTAGAAGAAGGTCTATGTTTCAAATCCTGGATACTAACATTCTGCCACCCCCACTAACTAATTACTAACCACTAACATTGCCTATCAAAAAAACAACGGAAGAAGAGTAAATACTAATCGTGTTTCACAATAAATGTTGTTTTAAAGTTATTTACACATTCCAAAAAATAATAAATTTGTTAATTTCGATTTAATTTTGTCTTAATTTTATAATACCCTTAATTATTTAATATTTCATCTTGCCTATGTCTCTCACTACAAGAATATTTGAGTAATCATCTGTAATAATCTATTTCTGACGGATTGTTGTTAGGGTCGTGGTCGTTGAAAGGTAGCCGGCTAGAAACATGTAACAATGGGTAAAAGGAGTCTATCGATAATACTGACGGCTAGCGACAACTTGTGTGCCCGTCAGTAATAACCACGATCATCACTATCAATGTGTGGTCTAAATTTTAGCTAGTAAACACTCCTTTTGTTTAACAATGAGTGTCATCATTTTAACATTATTTACACATGCTAAGAAAACTTATAAATTTTTATTTTGACGAAATTATTTATCTTTTCCTATGACACCCTTAACAATTTAATAAACTAATAATTCTTTTTGTATTTTTTTCCATAAGCAATACTTCATTGACAGAACACTAGCAGAGCTCAAGCTCAAACATGAAAGAGAATACACATTGTTCTGGCACAAGATCGGGTTAAGCCACCAAGTAGAAAATTTAGCACTAGATTAACTACCCACCCTATAAATGAACGAACACTAACATAAATATTTAATACAGTTAATAATAGAATTAATACTAACATCATCATTCCTAAAGAGATAGCCATTCTGTGCCAACTAGATACTCCAACATGTTGTGAACTAGATGATGTGCTTCACTTTCTTAGCCTTTATTCCATTTCAAGCCTCCCCAAGCCATAAGGAATGATCCACTAGATTATTAAAATTAGGTTGTTGCAAGTACAACCATACCAGGACTTTAGACCAAACCTCAACAACAATATTACACTTAAGAAAGAGATGAAAAGCGTCCTCCCTGAAATTCCCAGAAAAATAACGTAACACGTCTTCTTCAATGTAGAGAACGTGTTGATGATGGAATTCCTGAAATTCCCAGAAAAATAACGTAACACGTCTTATAATAACCACCACCCAAAAATGATAACTATGGAATTGCAGTCTTCTAAAGTTCCTTGGAAACACCTTTGAGAGCAGTCCCAACACCCTCTGCCTACGATAACTCAATCAAGAGCCTGTAACAAGAACGAACGAATAAGGACTTAGAAGCCTCCAACATCCATAGCCACTTGTCCTCCTTATCTCGAACCGGCCTCACCTCCCCCAAAATGTTATGCAAGTTGGACTCTTCTTCATTGTAAAGAGGATCGGTACCGGTTGCCCAAGGAAGACGCCAAATCCAAACATCATGGTCCCACTCGCAAAAATCGGATATCTTCACAGGTTAAGCCTCACAACCTGCAAATAGAATAGGAAAAACCAAGTGCAAAGACCCATGGCCCAACGAATGATGTTGCCAGAAGTCAATTAAACTACCATTCCCTAAGCCATCTCGGATACACGACCCAAACCATCCTTCATGAACTCGATCAGCCCCCAAACTAAGGATGTCTCGCCACCATAAAGAGTCCCTTGATGTACCACTATAGACATTCGACGGGCTTTGGTGGAACAAACAAGATAGGTCATCATATCTGTGCCTCATGTTGTGGATTCTTGCATTTCAGTATTGCATGTGGCTTATTTTGTTTTGGTATGTGTTTGATGTATAATGATTTCGTTTAAAAATCGTTGAATTGGTATTTGCATGTTGATTTCATGAAAATGATGGTTTGAATTGGAACTTGTGGACCATGATTATTGTTGAATTTGGGGTTTAATCATTTATAGGGTAAATAGTGAGACTTGGGATCAGTTAGATTTTAGAGTGGAATTGGTATAAAAAGAGATGCATAAATCACTAGGAAAGCTGAAAAACGAATCACTATCTGATGTTGTGATGTGTCTGTTACAGTCAGTGTTGTTTTGTTACGACCCACTAGTACTCTCGGGTTGTGGAAGTATATTTACCTCAAAAACCCAATTTTCTCACTCTTTTTGGGTACCAATTGTTGAACCAAGGTCAAACACTCTTTGTTTTGTATGATAACAAATTACAATCTGTTTACTAATTGATTTCCGTGATTGCTTGTTTTTAAAAGAACTTGATTTGGAAAGAAAACAATTGATTCATGACTTTGTGTATTTTAAGCACTAAATCGATTTCTAGCTTGTTTAGGAAGCCAAAAATCGATTTCCCTTCTATTATTTTAAAGCCAAAAATTGATTTCTATATTAGATTGGTTTTAGAAAATAATTTGTTTTGGAAAGAAAACAATCGATTGATGACTTGTTATTTTAAAGACCAAAATCGATTATCCACTTGCTTTTGGAAGCAAGCAATCGATTTCCTTCTTAATTCCCATGGAACAAAATCGATTTCCTTCCTGTCTCTTTAAAGAGTAAAATCGATTTTCATCTTATATTTTTCAAGCAATCAATCGATTTTCCACTTGACATAAACAGTGTTAGAAAGTTTTCAACGGTCATATTTTTACGATCCTTATAAATAGGATTTGGGTTTCTCACTTTGTTTTAGAACAACAACCTACAAATCATAAAGAAAAGAACGCAAACTCTCACCGTCACACTCATTCTTCACGTTCTTCATCAAGAGTTAGGTCGAATCCAAATCTCTCATTTCTCTCAACTTCATCATTGTTATATTGCTTGAGTGGTTGGATCCTAGTCTTCATTTCTAATCGTCTATACTCTGAGTTTTCTTGGGTAATTCAATCGGGGAGATTGAATTGTAGTGAAATCCTTAGCGGGGAGCTTGGGTTCTCAATTTAGGGAAAATTGAGATTGGTGTGGTAGCTATAGGGAAGTTGCTTGCTTGTAAGACTCTGAAGAAGTTCTTCTCATATTGTGGTTATTATCAAGTCCGAAGGTTGAAGAAGTTCTTCTCATATTGTGGTTATTATCGCTTTCATAAATAGTTGCATATAGTTTGAATCCCCTTTTCCGCATTCGATTTAAACTAGCATCGTAAGTTTTCAAAAATTAAAAAGATTTCATTTTTAGCATATAACCTTATTCACCCCCCTCTAAGGTTATCATATAGTCCAACACCAATTGCATTCCAAACTTCTCCCAATATCTTTCCCAACCTTCCCCAATGACAAAAGAGCATTAATACTCTAATTTTGCTTATGTTTGAGACAGTTATGGGAAGTGTATTGAGTTATAAATATTGTTTATAAGCCGCATAGAGCTTAACATAGAGCAATTTTTGTGATTATGGGTTCATTTATGAAAGAGGGGATGTCCTTCAATTGGCCACCCCGTTTGATGGGACTAACTATGACTATTGGAGTAGTCGAATGAAATGTCTTGTGAAGGCTATAGATTTCACTTTATGGAGGATCATTGTTGATGGACCACTCCCGCCTATGAGAATCAAGATTACTAAACTTGGTGTTGCTGCTGAGGAAGATACTACCAAATCTCAAGCCACTGGTACAGCTGAGGAAGTACCTATCGAAGATATTTAAGCCATTGACTTGAATGAGCTGAGAAAGCCTGAGCTAGAAAAAATATCTCTCAATGCCAAAGCAATGAATATTCTTCACCTATCTCTATGTGAAGAAGAGTATGGAAGGGTGAAAGGATGTCAGACAGCAAAGGAAATTTGGGACTGTCTGGAAGCGACACACGTTGGTACGAGTCAAGTGAAGGATACAAAGATTGGAGTTCTCACTTCCGAGTATGAAGCTTTCAAGATGAAGGAAGGTGAATTTGTTGCAGCTATGCACCTGAGATTGAACCTGATAGTGAATAACATGAAAGCACTTGGGAAGAAGTATTCAACGAAAGATTTGAATGGGAAGATTCTTGCATCCTTGACTAGTGAGTTCTTTCCCAAGACTTGTGCTATCACTGAAGCCAAAGATATTGGCACTTTACCTCAAGAAGACTTGATTGGGTCACTTCTTGCATTTGAGGTGGTGTTGGCCGCTAAGAAGACTCATGAAAAAGAAGCGGTCAAAGAAAGGAAGTCTCTTGCTCTTGCAGCTGCCAAGACTCCTAAGATGGCAAGGAAAGAGGTTGAGTCTGATGAAGAATCCGATGATGAAGACATGGCTATGTTTGCCAAGAAATTCAAAAAATTCACGAGACTCAACAAGCTTGGGAAGGGTGACTATTCAAAGAAATCCGGGTACAACAAAGGAGATAGTTATGAGAAAAGAGATGATCAACCAAAATGTTTTGAATGCAACAAACCGGGTCATCTCAAGGTGAATTGTCCAAAGCTAAAGTCCAAGTACCCGCAAAAGAAAGCCATGAAGGCTACATGGGACGATATTGACACTGAGGGTGAAACAGATGAAGAAGAGGAGGTTGCAAATGTTGTCTGTCTTATGGCAAATGACACTCCTGAGGCTACATGGGACAATCTTGACACTGATAGTGAAACAGATGAAGAAGAGAAGGCTGCCAAGGTTGTTTGTTTTATGGCAAATGACACCCCTAAGGTAATCCTTTCTAACCATAGTTTTTCTGATTCACTTGAACATGATGACTTATTTGATGATGCGTGTTGTAGTCAAGACTTGAGTGAGGCTTTTGAAGCTCTTTATAATGAACATGAAACTCTTTTGATAAAATCTAAGGATTTGACAAAGAGAAACAAAAGCATTCTCACTCAAATTGAGACTCTTGAGAAGGAGGTAGCTAAGTTGAAAAATGAGCTACATAAAACTAAACCTTTCAACCTTGAGCTTACTGAGCTTAAACAAAATTTTGAAAAAATCAAGGTTGAAAATGAAAATTTGAAACAATCCGTAAAAAAGTTTGAGGTTGGTGAAAAGACCTTAACCAAGTTACTTCACTCCCAACATGAATACATTGATAGGAGAGGTATTGGGTATGAAAATAATTCCACCTCCTCTGATTTGAAAAAGAAAGTGATTTTTGTAGCTGCTACTTCAAGTGAGACACCTACAGTTTTCTCTTGCACTTACTGTCAAAAAGGGAATTATGGTTCTCATAGATGCCCTATTCGTAGATTGTGTGAGCTTGGTACCCTTATACCTGCTTGTAAGAAACCAAGGTGGATTGTGAAAACAAACCCCTTGAGGACTAACCCCCATGGACCCAAGAAAATTTTGGTACCTCGTACTAGTTGTTGATGTTCCTTTTGCTGGTTGGTCAGTCATCCAAAAAGAAAAATGTGTGGATGGTTGACAGTGGGTTCTCGAGGCATATGACTGATGATGCCTCACTATTCTTGAAGTTAAGCAACAAAGCTAGTGGATCTGTGAAGTTTTCCAACAATGAATCTGCACAATTAATAGGTAAAGGTTGTGTGGGTAAGGAAAACACAATCAAGATTAAAAATGCTTTACTAGTTGATGGTGTGAAATTTAACTTGCTAAGTGTCAGTCAATTATGTGACAGTGATTTTGATGTGCATTTTTCTGTTGATAAATGTGTTATTGGTCATAGGACTTCTAAATTTTATATTACTGTCTTTCGAGAAAATAATGTGTATTATGTTGATTTTGACAATGTGAGTGATGATATTGTATGCATGCCTTCCTTGCTTGATGATGTGAATTTTTGGCATAGACGTCTAGGACATGCTAGTATAGAACTTTTATCTAATTTGTGTAAGAATGAGCATGTTAGAGGTCTAAGGACTCCTCAAAGGACTCCTCAAAAAAATAGTGTGATGGAAAGGAAGAACAGAACCATACAAGAGATGAGCAGAACAATGCTGAATGAGCACAACCTTCCCAAGTATTTTTGGGGACATGCAGTACATAAAGCATGCCACGTGCTCAACCGGGTATACCTGAGGCCATCTTTTAACAAGACGCCAAAGGAGTTGTGGAATGGTAGGGCTCCAAATATTTCATACTTCAAGGTTTTTGGAAGTAAGTGCTACATTCTCAACACAAAGGACAAGTTGGGTATGTTTGATGCAAAATCAACTGAAGGTATTTTTATGGGTTATTCAAGTCATAGTAGAGCATATATTGTTTACAATAAAATTGATAAATGTATGTAAGAATCAATACATGTTTCTTTTGATGAGACTAAACCTTTTGCTAAGAAAGTTGATGATGAGGATGAAGTGGTTGAAGTGATCAAAGACAGAATGCCTGAATCAACCAGTGAATGTGTGGAAGAAGCCGAGGTGAAAGTGGAACCTCAAGAAGAAGCTGAAGTAGAATGAGAGCCCCAAGACATCGATGACCATCTCCATTGAAGAACACATGATGATTTGCCCAAGACTTGGAAATCAATTCGAGATCATCCCATGGAGCAAATTATTGGTAGCCCATCAAACGGGGTAACCACTCGTTCTTCTCTTAATCATTTATGCTTTCATAGTGCTTTTGTCTCTCAGATAATTCCTAATAATATTAAGGAAGCTTTATGTCATCCAGAACGGGTTGTGTCAATGCAAAAAGAACTTGAACAATTTGAACGGAACAAAGTTTGGCATTTAGTTGATAAACCTATTGATAGAACCATCATGGGTACTAAATGGGTTTTTCGCAACAAACTTGATGAAAATGGTGTTATTTTATTAAATAAAAGCCGTTTAGTTGTTCAAGGTTTTAACCAAATCGAAGGGGTGGAATTTGAAGAAAGTTTTGCTCCGGTGGCTAGGTTGGAGTCCATTCGTATAATACTAGTCTTTGCTAGTTACATGGACTTCAAACTACACCAAATGGATGTCAAGAGTGCCTTCCTAAATGGATTTTTAGAAGAGGAAGTATATGTAAAACAACCCCCTGGTTTTGAAGATTTAAAAAAAAAAACCAAACCATGTTTTCAAACTTGACAAAGCACTTTATGGATTGAAACAAGCTCCTAGAGCTTGGTATGAGAGACTAAGCAAACATTTAATTGCAAATGGTTTCAAAAAGGGTAAGATTGATTCTACCTTATTCCTTAAAACCAAAGGCAAACATCTCATAGTAGTTCAAATTTATGTCGATGATATTATTTTTGGGTCTACTAATGATGATCTGTGCAAGGAGTTTTCTGACATGATGACTAGCGAGTTTGAGATGAGCATGATGGGAGAACTGAACTTCTTTTTGGGACTTCAAGTGAAGCAAATGAAGGAAGGAATCTTCATTTGTCAAAACAAGTTCTCAAAGGAGTTACTAAAGAAGTTTGACATGAGTGATGCAAAGGCGATTGGTACTCCCATGGCGACTGCAACAAAGTTGGATAAGGACGAACAAGGTAAACCAGTAAACGAAACGATGTATCGAGGTATGAATGGTAGTCTCTTATATTTAACTGCTTCTCGACCTGATATTATGTTTTCTGTGTGCTTGTGTGCTCGATGTCAAGCATGTCCCAAAGAATCACATTTAAAAGCTGTAAAACGGATTCTTAGATATGTTAAGGGAACCACAGATTATGGACTGTGGTACCCGAAATTGAGTCAGTTTGCTTTAGTCGGTTTTTGTGATGCTGATTTTGCTGGATGTACATTAGATAGGAAGAGTACTAGTGGAACCTGTCATTTCTTAGGGCCTTGGTTGACTTCCTGGTCTAGTAAAAAATAAAACAGTGTTGCTTTGTCCACCGCTAAAGCTGAAAATGTGGCGGTTGGAAATTGCGTTGCACAAGTTCTGTGGATGAAACAGACTTTGGAGGATTTTGTTTTGTTATATGACAATGTGCCTGTTCTATGTGATAACACTAGTGCCATTAACATTGCTAAGAACCCCATCTAACACTCTAGAACTAAGCATATAGAAATAAGACATCATTTCATTAGAGACCATGTTTCTAGGGGGAGCATAGCATTAAAATTTGCAGGCACCGATGACAACTAGCGGACATCTTCACGAAACCACTAGCCGAAGCTCAATTTTGTAAAATCCAGAGAGAGCTCGGTATGCATGATTTTGCCAGCCTGTGATTATGTGATGTATTTTGAGGTGCTATGTGCTATGTCATTGTTTGTTCCCTCCTTTTTGATGAAAACAAAGGTGGAGAAAGACTTGTTGCATTGTTGCTTGTTTGATTCTCTTGCGTGTCAGTTGTTTATTTTCTTGATGCTTATGCTTAGGGGGAGCTTATGCTGTTGTTTCTTGTTTATCGCCTCCCTATGCTTAAGGTACTTTGTTGTCATCAAAAAGGTGGAGTTTGTTGAACCAAGGTCAAACACTCTTTGTTTTGTATGATAACAAATTACAATTTGTTTACTAATGGTTATAGTTGAACCAAAGCACAGGGCATGAACCAAAGCTCAGGGCTGAACCAAAGCACTAGGCAATGAACCAAAGCGCTTGACATGATATCTTAAAGTGTAGCAGCTCGAAGGAGAAGCTCCTCAAGCGTTCAAGACTTATGTGTTGTATTGCTTTGCATAGGATGCGTGTAAGATCTCGTCACTTAAGCTTTATGACGTTTTTAGTTGAGAGATGTTCTTTTAAAATGGAATTGAGCTAGGCTTGGTAAAATAGGTTAGGCACAAATAAATAGATTCATGGCTTAGTGTTCTAAAAGAATTTGTTTTTCAAATAAAGAATCGATTCTTGATTTGGTACATTAAGCTAGAAATCGATTCCCACTTATTTCTAAAGCCAAAAATCGATTTCCACTTGCTTTTTAAAGCCAAGAATCGATTTCCCTCTTGCCTTGGAAGCAAGAAATCGATTTCCTCCTTCCTTTTTAAAAGCCAACAATCGATTTCCCTGTTCGCTTCTTTTTAAAAGAACTTGTTTTGGAAAGAAAAGAATCGATTCATGACTTTGTGTATTTTCAGCACTAAATTGATTTCTAGCTTGTTTAGGAAGCCAAAAATCGATTTCCCTTCTATTCTTTTAAAGCCAAAAATCGATTTCTATATTAGATTGGTTTTAGAAAAGAATTTGTTGTGGAAAGAAAACAATTGATTGATGACTTGTTATTTTAAAGACCAAAATCGATTATCCACTTGCTTTTGGAAGCAAGCAATCGATTTCCTTCTTATTTCCCAAGGAACAAAACCGATTTCCTTCCGTCTCTTTAAAGAATAAAATCGATTTTGAACTTATATTTTTCAAGCAATCAATCGATTTTCCACTTGACATAAACAGTGTTAGAAAGTTTTCAACGGTCATATTTTTACAATCCTTATAAATAGGATTAGGGTTTCTCACTTTGTTTTAGAACAACAACCTACAAATCAAAAAGAAAAGAACGCAAACTCTCACCGTCACACTCATTCTTCACGTTCTTCATCAAGAGTTAGGTTGAATCCAAATCTCTCATTTCTCTCAACTACATCATTGTTATATTTCTTGAGTGATTGGATCCTAGTCTTCATTTGTAATCGTCTATACTTGGTTGTTGCGAAATCTTGAGAGTTTTCTTCGGTAATTCAATCGTCTATACTTGGGTTCTCAATTTGGGGAAAATTGAGATTGGCGTGGTAGCTATAGGGAAGTTGCTTGCTTGTAAGACGTTGAAGAGGTTCTTCTCATATAGTGGTTATTATCAAGTCTGAAGGTTGGAAAGCCGAAGGCCGAGGACATAGGGCTTTTTATCCAGAACCTCATAAAAATCATGGTGTCCTTCTTTCCCTTTTCTTTACATTGCTTTTCTTTTATAATTGTTAACTGTCGTTGCATTTGATGTTATCGCACGTAGTTTTCGTTATCATTATAATTGTTCCTGCCATTGTTATAGCTTGCATAAATAGTTGCATATAGTTTAAATCCCCTTTTCCGCATTCAATTTAAACTAGCATCGTAAGTTTTCGAAAGTTAAAAAGATTTCATTTTTAGCATATAACCTTATTCACCCCCCTCTAAGGTTATCATATAGTCCAACACCAATTGCATTCCAAACCTCTCCCAATCTCTTTCCCAACCTTCCCCAATGACAAAAGAAAGTTAATACTCTAATTTTTCTTATGTTTGAGACAGTTATGGGAAGTCTATTGAGTTATAAATATTGTTTGTAAGCCGTATAGTTTACCAACGAGAGAGAACACATAATCTAATATCAAATAATGGACATAGTGTCCGAGTAACAGTTGGGCAATGCCATGATATGTGTAGCTTTCTAGACGTGGGCTACAAGTAAAAGATTACTAAAACACTGGGAGTTAAGTTGTGAGGGGTCATGAAAGATCTGACTGAGATTTGTAATCTCACCCTTTATGTTGTTGTGTTTTGAGACTGACAGGATAAGACGAAGCAAATTGAGAAGAGTTAGTAGCTCCTGAACTGGGTTACTAATGTTTGAAGGATCCTTAGGGATCAAGTTCGTATTGGCTTAGTGTATCCTAGGTTTATGTTATGTACTATTGTTAGATCTTAACTTATGATTACGGTAATCTATTTTGTAGTTTATGTAAACTTTACTTTCATATTTGAACAAGTTGAAGAATGACTCATGTTGAGTTAATTATCAGTTATGTCATTAAGTTTTTATTGGTAGTTATACCTCCTGAAGTATGCAAAGGATGGTTTATTCCGTCAAGTTAAGTTATGTTCAATTCCTTAAGTAGGTTTACAACTCTGATCTTTATTGAAAGGGTTAACATTCTGTTAACACCCAAAAAATAATTAAGTCGTGGGCCGAGGACTAAGAAAGGGAATCGGTGTATTGATGCAATCCACACTACTGAGATCAAGAGGGATACTTGCTGACAGAGTGGAATCAAAGGAAGTCCTCGGGGCACACTATATCACAAAACTCCCCGAGGGAGGGTTACGCGCGAGGGCTGATGGGCTAAGCCGAGGAAGACTGATGGCCTCAGCCTATAGAGTGCCACGACCAACGTGGCTCGGGTGCCTAAGTTATTCCCTAAGGGTCAAAAGCAGTCGAGTGACCAAGTGGCCGAGGCAAGACAGACATTGCTTGGAAGGCAAGAAATGCGTAGCACGAAGATAGAATGTGGGAGCGGTTGAAGATCAAGCGGAAAAGCGAGGCCAGAAAATATGGAGCAGCGAGCATTTGCCCAACAAGCCGTGCTAGTGGGATCATGGGTGGTTACTGCGGATCTTTTAGGACCTAGGAAGGAATGAGAACCATTGATTTTAGATTGATCCAACGGTAGGAAAGTGTTGGCTCACGTAGTGGCCGACGAGGGCCTGTGTATATATATAGCTATAGAGTAATTGTAAAGAGACATCCAAATCAATCAGAAACTCTACGTTTATTTTACTTTATCTTTCTTTACCGCATTTTGTCTTTTACTTTATGCATAAGGCTAGTAGTATAATCCAACTCTCGCGTCCCTCTCATCGAACCTTACCCTTTCTATAGGAGTTGGGATACCCACAATTGAGGAGCAAAGTTCCCTCCTCAGCGCAATTGCCTAGAGAAAAGAGCAATCAAAGACTGGCCAAACCTCTGGCCGACCCCAAGGTAGGACCTAAGAGTTTGACAACAACAAAGATTGGAATGCCCAGTGGGAAAGGAACGGGGGAGCAAACGATTCCGTTTGATTCACCTGGACTGGATTATAGTTGGCGTATGCACCTACGCTCTGGAAGGAACCTAAGTATGGAGCCACTATTGGCATCAAAAAAGAGAACTGCTCCTAAAATGAAAAACACTGAGCCTGTAAGTGTTTCAAGGAAAACACCTCCTGCGGTTAATGCTGAGTCTAACGACGGTTCTCCTCAAGGTTGTAAGGAACCTGTGGTCATGTCCACGTCATTTATGCTGCAGCAAATCGACATGGGGATACACGACATCATGTATCAACTGGTTCACCAATTGGCTCACATAGTTAAACCTATGGTGCACAATGAAGTGCAACATGCCAAGGAAGTGGAGCAAAGGCATGCTGCACAAGCCAGTAGCACTATGAACTATGTTGTCTCCGGCCAATCACAGGGAGGACAACCTTCTTCTTTGGGAGGACCGCATCAAACCCCGCCTTACACCAACCCTATTGGACCTCAGCAGGCATCCTCTTACAACCCTGTGGGAGGCATGCAATAGTGTCCACCAAGTGGGAGCGTGGCTGGGCCTCAGCAGGCGTACTTTCATATGGAAAATCCTACTTTTGTAATTCCTCAGCCTGGTACTTTTCCCACTGCCAACACTCGGGGGCAATTTATGGTCAGAAGGCCAGAAGGGTCAAGTGCAATTGGCCAGCAGGCCGCCTGAGGCAGCAGGCTTGGTGGGTATGCCGCAAGGATCACCCTATGGATTCTTTTCCACGGCTAACTACCCAGCTTACGCAGGGGGGAAAGCCTTCACCCGGAATCAGGGAATGGCAGGATAGGTGGGTATTGACCGAGTCAGCAGCCACGGGTCCAGAGCCCACCTGGCTCGACAAGCCTACCTCCTAGTCAGCCATACCCCGAGCACTCCGTACCTACCTGGTGGGTTCCTCTATACAGACACAGATGAATGTTGCTCCGGTCGAGCAGCCATCAAATCAGTTTCCACTTAACTGAGGCACGCAGGAATCTGTACCAGGGACTGGCATTGTTAACTTGGCCCAAGTAGTGCCTGGGCAGCCTTGGACAGATGCTCCACCTCAAGTACTACCGCAGCCAGGGGCGTAGGGTCCCCCAGATACACTGTGGCGACCAACTCCTCCAAGAAATTCTTTGGTGTTCAGCTGAAACCGCTCGACCGTCCAGTGTACATGAAGCCCTACCCCGAGTGGGTGGATAGGTTGGTGCCTCTACCCAAAGGATTTAAAACCCCTAATTTTGCCACATTTTCCGGGGATGATGGCAAGTCTACTATGGATCATATAGGCCGATGTGGAGAAGGAAACCAGAATGAATACCACAAGTTGCAGTTGTTCCCTCTGTCTCCGACCGGGACTGCCTTCTCATGGTACTCTTCTCTCCCACCTGATTCTATACAGACCTGGGCAGACATGGAAAGGTGCTTCCTTGATATATTCTATTGGCCACAACCTGAAGTTACCGCAGCCGACCTTATGAACTTACGGTAGAAGGTGGATAAGGTTGTGACAGATTCATTGAGAGATTCAGAAAGATGACCGAAAAGTGCTCAGTACCTTTTGTAGAATACCAACTTACCTCCATGGGCATCTCTGGAATGCACGCTCAGTTAAAGGAAAAGCTGGTTGGACTGGCTTGTAGTGACCATATTGGCTTAGCTTCCAAGGCAGTCCAAATCGAACAGCTCATACAAGAAAGAGAAAGGAAGAGAGCTACTAGAGGTGAGGACCACAACTAGTGTCGGTGGTAGATGTAGCCGAGGACTCGGACTATGATGAATCAGCCGATTACACGGCAAACATCTTAATGGCTGAGATTGTAAGGGGAAGGACTACCTCTTTCCTGCTCTTAAACCTGCTAAAGGGAAGGAGAAGGACGACGAAAGGGTTGACTATTCTTTTGACATCTCTAAAGCAGACCAAATCTTTGACTACCTCCTCAAGGACAAACAGATCAAACTCCTTGACGGCCATAAGATACCTCCCCCTGAAGAGATAAAGGGGAAGAAATACTGCAAGTGGCAGAATTCTTTCAATCATGCCACTTCTAGCTGCATAATATTCCGTCGAGCTATTCAAGAAGCCATCAAAAAAGGAAGGTTCAAAATGGCCAACAATGGGCATCAAAGATGATCGTCGACACTGACCCTTTCTCCAGCATGAATGTCAATATGGTCTCCTTCTTAGGGAGTGACTGAGGGAAAGGAAAGAAGAAGTATGTGTGGGTCCCTAAACAGGAGGCCTCCCCAGAAAGGAGGGCATCTGTGTTTGACCGTTTGGGCTCACTTCCCAGAGGATCCACAGTAGCAGAACGTATGGCCCTTTTACAAGAAAAGTTGCAGATAGGGGAACCGAGTCGGCCTCAGAGACCTTAGAGGAAGCTTCCTAAGCTGGGGAGGCTTGTCAACGAACTTAGGGAGTTGCACCTGTCCAAACTCAACCCTGAGAGACACATGCCTAAATCTTGGGATTTGAAGGAAAGACTCCAACATGTCCCACCTGGGTGGCATGGTAGGCTTGCCGATGATCCCATTGGAGAACCCACCATGCCAAGCACAGGGGAAGGGACTCTCCCCAGATTAGAAAGAAGAGTGGCACAGATCAGCGAGGCTCAAAGTTCGACTTTATTGGAGATTACGGTTTTGAATGACCGCGAGTTGAGAGCCACCCGAACTGTGAAGCCACCTGCAGAGGTGCCACAAGATCAATGGATGGCACAGGTGGCCATGGAAGTGCCAGCCCCTAGAGTTGCCCCCAAATCTCGCTCATAGAAGAGGATGTTGCAGAGGGCCAGAGCTTTCAATAGAATGAGGGAAACTCTTCAGATGCTCACCTCAACTAGAGATGGGAATACCCAGACCATCCCCGCAGCATCTGTTAGAATGGCGTTGGAGCAAGCTTTCCCAAAACCAGCCGAGGATACAGCCCCAGAGCAATAAGCCCCCGAACCAGCTGTCCATGATGCACCTGTTGACCAAGAGGGAGAAGCCGATACCATGGTAGGAATGGTAGACGCCCCTCATAGCCCACTCATTGAAGCTGTGATAGAATGCCTCTATGGACCTTAAGGTCCTAAGCACCCCCCCAGTTGTTGAACCCAGGTCGAGGGGACCATGACAGTACAAGAGCTTGAAGGGGACGACCTCCTTGGGGAGGAAGAAGAAGGTCCCTTCGGTCCGCTAGATTTTGATGGAAATTCCATGACTGAGTCAATACTTGATGACTTAATGGATGGAACAGATAGGGAGTTCTGTGTGGACATAGAAATGGTGGGCCTTTTCCCACCTGAGTTCTGGGGAGCTAAGGACCAACCAACGACCCTCGAAGGAGACGTCTTCGCCGAGGAAGCCGAGTGGGATGCCTTTACGGAAGTCGAGGGACCAGTCACCGAAAGCATGTTGTTTGAAAAGGCAACGGCAGATATGGCTAGACACCTGAAGCCATTGTATATTAAAACCCATTTGAATGGGAAGTTGTTCAATCGGGTCGTCGTGGATGGTGGTGTCGTGCTAAGTATTATGCCACTGGCTATGATGTAGAAGCTTGGTAAAAAAGCCGAGGACCTTATTCCAACTACCATGACCATGACCAGTTTCATGGCCCACCCAGCTCATGCAATGGGAGTGTTGGTGGCCGATGTTACGGTTGGGTCTAAGGTTACTCGTTCAGCCTTCTTCGTTATATAGGGGAAGCCTTCATACACAGTAATCTTGGGGAGAGACTGGATCCATACCAAAGAATGTGTCCCCTCTACCTTTCACAAAAATTTAATGATATGGGTAGGAGACAAGGTGGAGATAGTCGAGGCTGACCCTAATCCTTTCCCTGCTGAGGTAAAGTTGTTTGAGGCCGTGTTCTACTGCCCTCTCTTACGCCCTATTGCTATCCCTGAAGATTATTAGGAAGGTGGCATAGAATCATGTGACTGGACTAAGAAGGGCTTTGAGTTCAAAATGTTGGTCGACCTAAGGCCTAGCAAAGATAATGATGATTAGTCTCCCTTCAGAGGTACAAATCGAGTCCCACATTGAAGAGGCTATGTTTGGTGTCGTGTATGGAGAAGATGAAGACTAAGGACACTTCCCCCATGAGGCTTCGAATAACCCTAGTGACAAGGTGTCGACAAAACCCCCTATATAGAACCTATCTAGAGGAAAATACCTACCTTTGAGGCCCATGACCCCCTGGTAGAGGCGAATCTGGGGACTAAGACTGAACCGAGAATGACCAAGGTCAGTGAAAAACTTCAACCTCAACAGCGTGACCAGGTGGTAGCTTTGATAAAGGACTACCGCGACTACTTTCCATACGACTACCATGAGATGCCAGGCCTTGACAGAGTCTTTGTGGAGCATAGGTTACCTATCAAGGAGGGTTGAAAGCCCCACAAGCAGCCGTCGAGGAGTTTCAACCCACTTTTAATGCCGCAGATCAAAGCTGAAATACAAAGACTGCTAAAAGCAGGGTTCATCAGAAAATGCCAGGTACGTAGAATTGTTGTCTGTGGCTAATATGCTTGATTACAGAGATCTGAACTTGACCACTCCAAAGGATGAGTGTGGTATGCCTGTGGCTGATATGCTTGTCGATGCCGCGGCCAGTAATGTCATCCTGACTTTTATGGACGACTATTCTGGCTATAACTAGATTTATGTGGCCGAGGCTGACACCCATAAAACCGCCTTTAGGTGCCTCGGCGCTTTAGGTATCTATGAGTGGTTGGTAATGCCTTTTAGCCTTAAGAACTTTGGCGCAACGTACCAAAAGGCCATGAATGCCATCTTCCATGACCTCATTGGTAAAAACATGGAAGTATACATTGATGATGTGGTAGTCAAATCCAAGATCTTCGAGACCCACTTGGTTGGCCTTGGGCAAGCTCTAAAACGGATGAGACTCCACAATCTCAAGATGAACCCTACTAAATGTGCTTTTGGCGGGTCTGCAGGCAACTTTCTGGGCTTCTTGGTACACAACCTGGAAATTGAAGTGGACAAAAACAAAGCTCGGGCTATCCTGGAGGCAAGACCCCTCCAAGACGAAGAAGGAACTGCAGAGTCTACTAGGCAAGATCAACTTCCTAAGGAGATTCATTTCCAACTCGGCGGGGAAAATGAAAGCTTTCTCAGTTATGCTTTGTACCTGATAACCACAACACATAAACAACAAGATTACAAATCTCAATGAGCGCCTCTGAGACCCCTCACAGTTCGCCTCACTTGTTCTTTTTAAGATTCATTATCTTTCCATTTCGAATAATGCGTGAGCTCCTATTTAATCCGGGAAATTCCAATTCGATTATATCAATAAATCATTTTTTCTTTTCATGCTAATTCTCGGCTTTTCCTGAGACACACCCCATCATGGATGCCTTATAGTAACATTTCTTACCCAATCTGGGGACCCCAATTTCACTGTACTGGCCATATAATTCGAGAGCCTTAGCTTCGGGACCATCACTCCCCATCACTAAGTATGCCTAATAACCTCTTGGGATCGTCATCCTTTAATCACTTATGTATTATAACATAGTTATACATCAATTCCAGATTCATTATAGCATTCCGTAAGGGTTCCCACTCGATATTCTATAATTCGGATAACTAACAATTCAAGTATCATGTATGAGCATAATATAGTCATAGATCATATTATTCATCAATCGTCATTCAAAGCATGGTAATTAGGTTCAATCATAGCACAAACATAAACTTAACACACAACTTGTAGATCATAAAATTCATATAAACCCGAATTATGCTTAAAAGTTGAATTTCCACTTTTCACGTTTAAATCGAATTTTTAACAGTCATGAAAAATAAATTTATCCTCAGTTCCAGTGACATATACAGAATCAAACAACTAAACACGAGGTAGGGAACTCACCCCGAGCAACGAACAATTTGAATGACGGAAGACGCGATCAAGCTCTACCCATACGAAATCTATTTTGGACAGCATCTGTGAGTAATTTTGGAATGAGCATAACTTAATCAGTTTCTAGCCAAAACCATATTCAAACCAGTGCCTATTGTATAGAACGTTTTGTCTATTTTATGATGGTTCAAGTCCTAGACAGATATGATGAGTACTCATGAAGTTATCGCTAAAATACGACTGGCTCAAAATCGTTACTGCTAGAAAAGTTAAAAGAGAAGTCTTTTCTTTGTAGCAGTAACGATTTTGAACCAGTCATCGTAATTTAGCGGTAACTCCCTGAGTACTCGTCATATCAGTCTGGGACTTGAACCATCATAAAATAGACAAAATATTCTACTCAATAGGCACTGGTTTGAATGGTTTTCGCTAGAAACTCAGTAAGTTATACTCATTCCAAAACTACCCAGGATGGATTTCCGTTAGAGGAAGTTATGAGATTAGACATTTGTTTCATGTTGTACTCCTTGTTATTTGGTTCTCGAATCAAATCTTGGACTTTTAGTTAGTGGTTACGGATTCTGTTTAATTTGTTCCCTCAAGTTTGTAATTCATTCTCACTTGTATTCAAGGATATGGTGGTCTTCGGACCGAGACATATGTTGTTACTTTTGGGTTGATCCCCATATTATGTCAATTTTTATGCTGCACCTATAACTGTGAGTTATATTCTATCAGTTTAGAACATATGTGTTGACATTCCGCTTTAAGTAATTGCGGGGTGTTACAGTTACCAAAATCCAAACAATTTTTGTGAATTAGATCACTTTTACATAAATATATTAAAATATGACTCACGTTGCATTCAATTCCCTTTTAATCAAATGCAATTAACTCAAAATTATTTTTTAAGCCAGAGTGGAACCTAACACTCTTATATCCCTTTACACAACCACTTCTAGAGAAATATTTTACTTCAAGCGGTGGTGGATGGTAGTGCCACTAGTTGTGTTATTAGAGGAATAAAATGGGATTTTAATATAGAAAATGCAATTCAAATAGCTAAATAAAAGATTGCACCCACATTAACCTAAGAATAAAGGTTCTAGGTTTTTTCGAAGAAACGCACAAAGTTCTCGCACAAATGTTATTTGACTCTGATCAGACGTCTCACGTGTCCGCATCATGATTTTGAACATTAATCGTTGAATCTATATCTGACGATCCAAGATGACTACTGCATGAGAGTATTTGTTTTTAGGAATGTACACGACCACACCCAATTCTGTTCTAATTATTACACCAAAACTTAAGTGTCATCAACAAATCTTAGATCGAAATTGCAATTTTTCCTTTATAAAAAATAAAGGAATTTTATTTTTTCTTTGAATATGAGACTCTTCGTTTGCTGAAACAACTCTAATATAGTGAAGAAGAAAAATTAAAGTGTGAGGACTAAGATTGAATAACAAATCGACAACTCTCAAAAATGAATGGTGATCACTATCTTAGATGTTTGCTACTTGCTCATGAAATATCAAATATCAATCAAATCAACGAATCTCCAAATAATACCAAAACAAAAACTCATTTTTAGCTTATTTGGAGGTTCTTGATTTGATCGAGATTCAACTTCAGTGTTATCTAATACTCTTTATGAGAGAGAATAAAAAAAGACTATTTTAGCCGATAGTGAAGCATGTGATAAAGAATAGATGCACTCTTGCTCTTTTTCAGGTTCCTCTTTGCATTTTGTTCTGTTCTACATAATGGTGTATATATAGTTTTTCAAGATTTACAAGGTCAGTTTTTTAATATTTTTTCTTCGTACTCTTTGTTTAGTCAACACGCGAAAAAATAAATCATTAATGAAAGAAAAGACTTCTCTTTTTACTCTTTGATTTCTTATATATTAAGTTAGTTATAAATAAATGACCTTAGATAATTTTCTAACAAAATATTAAGTAAACTTTGACAAGGTTATAACATTGAACACATTTATTATAAAATATAAAAAGAAAGAAATTTAAATAATTGAATGAATTAAACAAACGTGTTGACCTAAAAGAAGAAAAAGGACAAACAATTAATTCAAGAAATAAAAAGTAATTCATCATTCAAACAAAAGAGAATAAAATTTAGACAAGGTTAGTAATGTTGAACGCACTTTTTATAATATATAAAAAAAGAATCCTAGATAATTGTATATATTAAACAAACATAATGAAATAAAAATAGAAGAAATAAAATTTTTAAAGTAAAGAGAGAGACTTCAAATCTTCTCTTTTTACAAAAAAACCCTTAAATATAATGCTGTCACGACCCGAGCGTGTCACGACCCGAATTGGACCATGACTGGTGTAACATTTATAGTTTCGTTAATTTCGGTTTACGAAATTAAATAGCGATTTATTATTCAGTTAAATGATAAATCGAGTCATTGATATGATTATGTCGCAAAAGCAATATTTAATTGCTCAATCATATGAATTACATGCAATTTTATTGAAATTGTGAGTTGTTGTGGGAATTAGAGCACAAGGGTAAAATCGTCATTTCGCCTCCTAGTGAAGATTTATTATTCGATGAAATAGTAGATTGAGTACTAAACATGGGAATGGTAGTTAAATTCGTAAGTTATATAAATTGATGAGTGCTTGATTGATTAGAATGGAGTTAAGTGAGTATTAGGGAGCAGGGTTTTAAAAAACGTTCCGTGATACTGAAAACGGGCGCGCCAAAACGGTATCGGCGGTGACCGTTTCCGTTATGCACCGCAATCACGGAGTGAACCAAATTCACGGGAAAACCGTGACGACACGCCGCGACGACCGAGATGAAACGCCACGACAGCCACTATGGCCGCGACAATCGCCGTTACGCCCGCGACGAGCTTCTACCTCCATCGCAGTGCACTGTTATTGCCTCCCTCTTTGCCTTCACCGCACTGTGTTTGTGTGGGATTTGATTGAGAGAGAGAGATGTTGTGGGTTACTCCTATTTTGCCACCACCGAGAAGAGAGGAAGAGAACAATGGCTTACCTTGCTTGCACTGCATAAGCAGATCTAAATTGTAGATGAGATAAATTGACTTGCACAGCGTGGCTCTTCTGATTAATCAGATTTGTGTGGTTTCACAAATTTCGGTGTGGTTGCTTGCTCTATTTTCTTTCTTTTTTTTATTTGTTACAATTGTAGATAAGATAGATTTATTTGATAATAGAATATTGGTAAGAATGGGCTAAAAAAGAGATGGATCTATTTTTGGGTTAAAAAAAGAGTTGGATCTGTTGTATTTAAATGTGGGTGGATGATGGGGTCTATGTATACTCTTTTTCTTTTATGCATAATGATGGGTCGTATTGTGTATCCCTAATGATGCTTAATGTTAACTTTTTTTTTTCATCTCTATTAAATAATTCTTTAAAGGTTTATCCTTCTTTAACTTCTTCTTTTTAAAATTATTCTTTTTATAGTTGTCTTTTTGTTTTTACTTTAGACATCTTAAAACAATGAAAAAACATTAATTTAAGTTATTATACATTTTATGATATAGTACAAGTAATTTTAATACAATAGGTGCAATGTTGTGATTAATTCACGCCGCAACGGCCGCAATCCGTCACGCAACAGCCGAAACGGTCGAAATCGCGAAAGCCTTAACGCGACCAAGACCGTTACCGCGACCGCTATTTAGAACCTTGTTAGGGAGTAAAGAGCATTTTGGTCATTTCTCTATCACTTAAACCCTCAGCTTTTAAAACACACCAAACACCATCATTCTCCTCTCATTTAGCACTTTGCTGAAAACAGAGAAAATAAAACAAGAAATAGAGAGTTGAGAGAAGAGAGAGAGAGTGCAAGAGGAAACCTCCTTTGAAGCTCCTTGCATGTAAGTGTTTCCAACTTCATTCCACACCATTTTCAATTCCCTATTCAACCATACCACTTTCAGCCACTGATTTCAATCATATCATTTTTCACCATTTTTGTAGCTTGAAGCTCAAACATTGACCAAAACTTGATGTTCTTGGCTTGTATGTTGAATAGGAGCTAATCATTGAAGATAGGAACTTGGTAATGTGTAAACTGAACAAAATTCACCATATAAGGGATAGATTTAGGCTTTGGTTGCTGTTTCAAAGAATTTAGAGCTCAAATTCGTGGTCATTAATGGTGGAAGGTTGAAGATACAAGTTCAACAGAAATTCTGCAGAAAATCCGTTTGAACCACCTTCAGTGTTTACCTTATATCTTCCGGTACACACCTCCTCTGAATCTCGTTTTTACTTATAAATAAAATAGACACAAAACCCTTCAATTTTGGCACAAGAACCACTTGATTTGACTGAGTATTGAGGGAGAACAATTAGTTACAATTTTCATTTTTATAACAGCAACGATTTTGAATCAGCCACATTGTTTTAGCCATAACTCCTTGAATACTCATCATATCTGTGTGGGACTTGAACCATTAGAAAATAGACAAAATTATCTACACATTAAGCACTGGTTTGGGTTGTTTTGGCTAAGAATTGAATTTGTTATGCCTATTTCAAAACAGTGTATAGATGCTGCCCAAACCGAATTGAAGTTAGTGCCGTGTTCTACGAGTTGGGAATGACTTGGAGCAAATTTCTGGAGCTACATTGTGAATTGAAACTCATTAGGAATAAATTCAGTAGCTAAGGGATATTGAAATTCGAATTTGAAGTGGGTTCGAGTTCGTGGAAGCTTAGGACATCGTACGGGGATTGTTCGAGGGGTTTCATGTTTTGAGCGTCTTATGAAGTCTCGGAGCATTTCATGATTTTCATCACGATAGGTGAGTTTTACTCATGTTTAGGGATTTTATTTTTTGAATATTTGATGCTGTTTTTGATTTCGTTTCGTTTCGAAAATTTTACGAGTCAAAAACCGTTTTTCGGAAAATTATGTTTTTACGGTTATTTATCCAATTGTATGTGAATTGATTGGTATGATTGGATTATTGATTGATGTTTGGACTGGTTGTATTGTTTAAAATGTCTGTTTTGAGGTTTGGTACTAGTTGGTAAAGAAACAGAATCGAATCGGAATGAGAAACGAAACAAAATTCAGCAAAAGCAAGCCACTGTTGGTCCACCACGGACCGTGGCAGCCACCACGGGTGCCCGTGTGGTTTTCAGTTTGCAGCACCAAAAACTGCAACTATTTCGAAAGAATAACCGTAATTTATTTCAAAACTCTTATGAATCACTTGATTTAAATCAAATTGTTTCAAACCACAAATGATTTGAAAACCGAGTCTAGCTACGTGTGAGAATATATATATGTTTTTCAATAGCAAAACGAACTTTAAGTTCTATTTTTTTGATATTGTGTCAATGACGCGAGATGATTAACTTGTATTAATCTAAACCCGGTCATAGATCAATAATATTATCCTTTTTAATATTGTATCAATGACGCGAGATGGTTAACTTGTATTAATCTAAACCCGGTCATAGATCAATAATATTATCCTTTTTGATATTGTATGAATGACGCGAGATGGTTAACTTGTATTAATCTAAACCCGGTCATAGAACAATAATATGTTAAAGAGTGGATTCTTTGTTCATTAGAATTGATTGATAATAATTATAAAAGATTGATAGGTCACTAAAGACTTAACTGGGTGACGACCCAAGTTGATAGTACACCAGGCAGAGCGATGTCATGAGCCCTCGAACTAGACCCAAAGATGTAGTCACTGAGATGCATATGGTGATCTGGGTTCATCGCAAACCGAAGAAAAGAAAAAGGGTTTAAGATGTTGTACTAAGTTAATTAAGAGGATAGTGCATTGCCATGAAGAATTGGGTTGTGAACTATGGTTTATACTTGAAGTAGTATATAGTCAACTAGAATTGGGCTATGAACTATAGAAAATAATTGAATCGAGAGTGTGGTTAGGGGTCAAGGTAGAACTCACTGAGATATGTTATCTCACCCTATCAATGTTGTTGTTTTTATAGAGAAACAGGGAAAAAGGAAGGTTAAGGAGCACGAGTAGGAGAAGTGCTTGAAACGCGGTTGAAGACTTGTACCTTAATTGTTGTTATTGATATTCCTTGTGATAATGTATCTCGATTATGACTTGAACTTGTTAAGTTATTAATCGTTTCCGCTATTTCATGTATTTTGGATATTGAGCACTAGGATTTGAGAGGTGTGAGATACACCAAGACTTAAGTATTTTGATGTTCTTATATTTTTAAAGTCATGAGATGTCATTAAATATGACAAAGTATATGAGTTTAAATCGAACTTATTAGTTGTGCTCAATATCTGAAGTAGGAAATTAAATTCTGATATGTGCTAAACTGTGTATTCTAATATTTCTCTATGGTAAAGATATTAGGGTGTTACAACCGGCACACAAACTACTATACCCTAATCTTCCAAACCTCGACAGGATCAAGCTAACCTAAAGAACGGTCTTTTTATCAAAACCTATAATAGTCTATATTTCAAATAAATTTCAAGCTAAAAATTCGACAGAGTCTACTCCGAAATATGGACACACCAAATGTACATATACACCTGTATAGTCATTATACAAAATATGAATTAAGATAGGTCATTATAGAGAAGCCAATAGATTCATATGTAACGACTAATATACCACCCAATAATGTAACAGAGTCACTACATCATTTGGAAGATCAAACACATAAGGACACCAATAGAAATCTACATAGAATCACTAGCAAGTCTCTAAACTCAAAAGGGAGAATCACCTAGAGGCTAGACACTAAACTCTAGTAAAGGTGCTCGGTTTGGCACGAACATGGGAATCTGAAACATATAAGAGAGACGAGGTGAGTCACCACTCAGTGAGTAAATAATAAAGAACATAACAAGCGGGACACGATAATCAAGTAAGTCGTAAAAAAACAAATATTAATAATAATAATAATAATGTCATTAAGGGGTAATACTAATACAGAACTAAAACAGGCTCTCCGCCTGAAAATATTTAGTGATGGGGAGTGATGGTCCCGAAGCTAAGGCTCTCGAATTATATGGCCAGTATAGTCAAATTGGGGTCCCCAGATTGGGTGAGAAATGTTACTATAAGGCATCCATGATGGGGTGTGTCTCGGGAAAAGCCTAGAATTGGCATGAAAAGAAAAATTGATTTATTGATATAACCGAATTGGCATGAAAAGAAAAATTGATTTAGTGATATAACCGCATTATTCGGAATGGAAAGATAATGAATCTTAAAAAGAACAAGTGAGGGGAACTGTGAGGGGTCTCGGAGGCGCTCATTGAGATTTGTAATCGCACTGTTTATGTGTTGTGGTTTTCAGGTACAAAGCATAACTGAGGAAACTACCCAGGATGGATTTCCGCTAGAGGAAGTTATGAGATTAGACATTTGTTTCATGTTGTACTCCTTGTTATTTGGTTCTCGAATCAAATCTTGGACTTTTAGTTAGTGGTTATGGATTCTTCTTAATTTGTTCCCTCAAGTTTGTAATTCGTACTCACTTGTATTCAAGGATATGGTGGTCTTCGGACCGAGACATATGTTGTTACTTTTGGGTTGATCCCTATATTATGTCAATTTTTCAGCTGCATCTATAACTGTGAGTTATATTCTATCAGTTTAGGACATATGTGTTGACATTCCGCTTTAAGTAATTGCGGGGTGTTACAGTTACCAATATCCAAATTTTTTTTGTTAATTAGTTCACTTTTACATAAATATATTAAAATATGACTCACGTTGCATTCAATTCCGTTTTAATCAAATGCAATTAACTCAAAATTATTTTTTAAGCCAGAGTGGAACCTAACACTCTTATATACCTTTACACAACCACTTCTAGAGAAATGTTTTACTTCAAGTGGTGGTGGATGGTAGTGCCACTAGTTGTGTTATTAGAGGAATAAAATGGGATTTTAATATAGAAAATGCATTTCAAATAGCTAAATAAAAGATTGCACCCATATTAACCTAAGAATAAAGGTTCTAGGTTTTTCGAAGAAACGCACAAAGTTCTCGCGCAAATGTTATTTGATTCTGATCAGACGTCTCACGTGTCCGCATCATGATTTTGAACATTAATCGTTGAATCTAGATCTGACGATCCAAGATGACTACTGCATGAAAGTATTTGTTTGTAGGAATGTAGACGACCACACCCAATTCTGTTATAATTATTAAACCAAAACTTAAGTGTCATCAACAAATCTTAGATCCAAATTGCAATTTTTCCTTTATAAAAACTAAAGGAATTTTATTTTTTCTTTCAATATGAGACTTTTCGTCTGATAAAACAACTCTAATACCGTGATGAAGAAAAATTAAAGTGTGAGGACTAAGACTGAATAACAAATCAGCAACTCTCAAAAATGAATGGTGATTACTACCTTAGATGTTTGCTACTTGCTCATGAAATATCAAATATCAAATATCAAACAAATCAACGAATCTCCAAATAATACTAAAACAAAAACTCATATTGAGCTTATTTGGAGGTTCTTCATTTGATCGAGATTCAACTTCAGTGTTATATAATACTCTTTATGAGATAGAATAAAAAAAGACTATTTTAGCCGATAGTGAAGCATGTGATAGAGAATAGATGCACTCTTGCTCTTTTTCAGGTTCCTCTTTGCATTTTATTTTGTTCTACATAATGGTGTATATATAGTTCTTCATGATTTACAAGGTCAATTTTTTAATATTTTTTCTTCGTACTCTTTATTTAGTCAACACGCGAAAAAATAAATCATTAATGAAAGAAAAGACTTCTCTTTTTACTCTTTGATTTCTTATATATTAAGTTAGTTACTCTTTTTACTCTTTTTAATATTTTAACCTTATATAATTTTCTAACAAAAAATATTAAGTAAACTTTGACTAACTTATAACATTGAACGCATTTATTATAAAATATAAAAAGAAAGAAATTTAAAGAATTGAATGAATTAAACAAACGTGTAGACCTAAAAGAAGAAAAAGGACAAACAATTAATTCAAGAAATAAAAAATAATTCATCATTCAAACAAAAGAGAATAAAATTTAGACAAGGTTAGTAATCTGGCAAGCCTCGACAACTCAAGCGGGATCATGACCGGCGCACAGATACTACTACACTAATCTGGCAAGCCTCGACAACTCAAGTCTATTGGAATAAAACTCATCATATTAAACCTATAATAGCCTATATTTTGGAAAAAAAATGGGTTAAATACAATTTTGGTCCCCCTGTTTTACTAAATGTGCAAATTTGATCCCTCTATTTTGTTTCGGGCAATTTTAGTCCCCCTATTTTACTAAATGCGCAATTTTCACCCCCTATTTTATTTTGGGCAATTTTGGTCCCCTTATTTTTCTAAATGCGCAATTTTCAGCCCCCTATTTATTTTTGTGCAATTTTGGTCCCCCTATTTTCCAAATTTCTACAGTATTGACCAAATTGGAATTTTCAACTCTCAAACGCTGATGTGCCAACATTTTAATTTACATTGCATTTGACTAAGCCTACTTGACATGCCACCTAATTTACTTTATTAAATATTTATTTTAAGTAATTAAATTATTTTTATATTTTAAAAAATAGAAAATTATTTAATTAATCCAAATAAATAAATTAGTTTTATATTTTATATTTAAAAGTATAATTTGAAACAACTAAACTATTTTTGTATTTTATATCTTAAAAAAAAGAAAATAAGTTAATTATTTTAAATAATTAAATTATTTTATATTTTATATTTTTAAAAATAAATTTTTTTACATATTTATTTAAAATATATTTAGTAAAATAAATGAGGTGGTCCCCCTATTTTAATACTTTAATTTATATTTTAAAATGTAAACTATAAAAATAATTTATTTATTTTAAATAATTTAATACTTTTCTATTTTTAAATAAATATTTAACTGTTTAAAAATATAAAATATGAAAATAGCTTATTTTTTATTTAAATAAATATTTAGCAATTGAAAATATAAAATATAAAAATAGTTTATTTATTAAAAATAATTTAATAATTTTCAAATTTTAAATAAATAGTTAACTATTTAAAAATATAAAATATAAAAATAACTGATTTATTTAAGTAATTAAATAATTTTTCTATTTTTTAAATAAATATTTAACTATTGAAAATATAAAATACAAAAATAGTTTATTTATACAAAAACTATTTGAAAAACAGGGGGACCAAAATTGCACAAAAACAAATATGGGGTTTAAAATTGCACATTTTGTAAAATAAGGGGACCAAAATTGCCCTAAATAAAATAGGGGGATCAAAATTGCACATTTAGTAAACTAGGGGGACCAAAATTACCCAAAATAAAATAGGGGGATCAAAATTGCACATTTAGTAAAATAGAGGGACCAAAACAACCTTAAGGACTCACATTTATAGGATTTCAGAAAATAAATTTGGGTTCAAACTTAAATCGGACATTTCGTTAAAATTTGCATATCGGAGTCAATGATACACCTTTAATTCAAGATACAATTACGTAACTAACATAATACAACTTAGTTTATGTCTTGAATAAAGACAACTTCAAAAGGTCTCAACAATAGAGACTAATACATAACACAAGCTGAAAACTTCAAGGTCCTCCACTAACAGGAATCTTTCTATGGAGCATTACCTGCCATTGACTTCTTCTGCTTATCTGGAAAAAAAATCAACAATGAGGGGTGAGATTACATAATCTCAGTGAGTCCTTTCGACACTCCTTTATTATAATACGCTCCGAATATATTTTAATAATGACCTATGACGCATCCCCCTATTGCCTTAGACTTACATAATATAAAAGCTACAACGTACACAATAGGGAACCCGCGTTCTATAAATAAATAGAACCCTCTAACTTAACCTCTTGGGCCTTGAGACAGTTCATGACACCACCCCAAGTACATCATACATTCCTTAATTGATTTAGAGTGTACATACATAGGTACAAAGTAGTTTTCTCGCACGTATTTTTGAAAAGACTTTGACTCAACACAAAACCATTTATCCGTGACCTCCAAACACATTACCATCAATGAAGATGAGTTCAAATACTTGCAATTATTATCACATATGATAAGGGTTGGGTTTGGGTTGAGAAACACTTGATTTGAGGTCAAAATTGTAAGAAAAGGGGAGGCCAAACTGATGCTGACACAGGCACCCTTGTTGGACAACACAGACCGTGTCAGCTGGTTTGCAAAAAAAATTCCCAAACTGAAGCTGACACGGGTATCCGTGTTGGCTAACACGGACCGTGTTGCTGCATCAAAGTGCCCTGTTTTGTTGATTTTCATTTTGTTCCTCAATCCAATTGATCTCAATCCTTCCCCAACTCAAATCAAAATATGAAAACACATATAAACAGATATAAGTCATCCAACACATTATTTCATATACCACAAGTTCCTCAAACTATGAAACAGAATAATGTAGTGTTACAACAAAAACTTATTTTCCCTTACATGAACTCTAACTCAACACATCCACAATCCAAATAACACATGTATTCCTTCATTTTTATCATTGACAATTGAAAATCATAATCTAATACAGACTTAGGAGTAAATTTTAGTACTCAAAACCTCAATCATAAACACATCAATTAACTTAGAAGTTTGTTCATCTCATCTTAGAAACACATTTCCAGCAACCAACAACAACCCAATCAAACATGCATTTTCCAATTTGTATCATTAACCACCAAAAACTAAAATTTTGTCATCTTAAATCCAACAAATGGGATAAAGGACTCACCTTAATAGCAACAACTTCAATCTCCTAGACATTCCAATCACCAAACCCCAAGCCCTCAAATTGCAATGTGAGCTCCAAAATCCCAAGAGGAGTGGAATGTAGAAGCTCCTGTTGCTCTCTAGGTCCCAAAAATTGAACAAGCAAGCTTGTTTCTGTTGGACTATATGATAACCTTAGAGGGGGGTGAATAAGGTTATATGCTAAAAATGAAATCTTTTTAATTTTTGAGAAATAACGATGCTAGTTTAAATCAAAAGCGGAAAAGGGGATTTAAACCATATGGAACAACTTATGCAAGCTATAACAATGGCAAAAACAATTATAATAATAATGAAATCTACGCGCGATAATATCAAATGCAACGACAGTTAATAATTATAAAGAAAACGCAAGGTAAAGATAAGAGAAAGAAGTACATCGTAATTTTTCGAGGTTCGAGATAAAAGCCCTACGTCCTCGGCCTCCGGCTTTGCAACCTTCGGAGTTGATAATAACCACTATATGAAAAGAACTTCTTCAACGTCTTACAAGAAAGCAACTTCCATATTGAGAACCCAAGCTATCACACCAAGAAAGCTACAAGAAAGCTATCCCACCAATCTCAATTTTCCCAAAATTGAGAACCCAAGCTCCCCGCTAAGGATTTCGCTACAATTCAACCTCCCCGATTGAATTACCAAGTCTACATAGACTTAGTTGCCACGTCAAGCCGATTTGTCTCGGCTGAGTCTTACCTCGGCCAATGAGGCGCCAACCGAGTAGGCATCTCAACTGTTTATCTTAGCCATGTGGTCATGCATAGTCAATTAGACCCCAAGCAGCTAAATTTCTATTTTTGCCGATGGGAATAAGCCTTCGATCCTCGGCTAGCGGATTCTATGTAAGCCGAGTAGCCTTTGGCGAAAATAGGTGTCAACAGAGATTCTTCGGATATAAGGTTTGTACTTAAGGGGTTTTGGCAATAATCAACCATGAAAATAGGTTTGATTATTGGTTCCAAACACACTTGTATTCCAAAAGGAAGCTTGAGTTATCATTGAATACCTTATCCTAAGAAAAGAAACTTAACATGAAATAAAGGATGGACGAGGGATGTTTCTATCATTGAGACAAAACCACAATCCTAGGACACTTTTTAATTTTTGAATTTACAACCAACCAACAATTCCTTCTACTAAAACTCTTAGGATTTCACAACAATCAAATATAGATGATTACAAATGAAAACTAGGATCCAATCACTCAAGCAATAAAGGAATGATGTAGTTGAGAGAGATGAGAGATTTGGATTCAACCTAACCCTTGATGAAGAACGTGAAGAAAATGGTGTGACGGTGAGAGTTCTCGTTCTTTTCTTTTTTGATTTGTAGGTTGTTGATGATACGTGAAAACCCTAATCTTATTTATATGGATTGTAAAAATATGACCGTTGAAGCACTTTCTAACACTTTAAGTGAAGAATCGATTGATTGCTTGAAAAATATAAGTTGAAAATCGATTTTGTCCTTTAAAGAGACAGGAAGGAAATCGATTTCGTTCCTTGGGAATTTAAGAAGGAAATCAATTGCTTGCTTCCAAAAGCAAGTGGACAATCGATTTTGGTCTTTAAAATAACAAGTCATCAATCGATTGTTTTCTTTCCAAAACAAATTCTTTTCTAAAACCAAACTAATATAGAAATCGATTTTTGGCTTTAAAAGAATAGAAGGGAAATCGATTTTTGGCTTCCTAAACAAGCTAGAAATCGATTTAGTGCTTAAAATACACAAAGTCATCAATCGATTGTTTTCTTTCCAAAACAAATTCTTTTAAAAACAAGCAAGCCACAAATCGATTCTTGGCTTTACACAAGGAAGTGAGAAATCGATTTCTAGCTCTAAAAGCAAGATTGAAATCGATTTCTTTCTTTAAACACCAAATCAAGAATCGATTCTTTACTTCAAAAATAAGTTCTTTTAAAACACTAAGCCATGAATCTATTTTCTTTAAAAAACAACTATTCATTATTTGTGCCTAACCTATTTTACCAAGCCTAGCTCAATTCCATTTTTAAAGATCATCTCTTAACTACAAAAGTCATAAAGCTTAAGTGACGGGATCTTACACGCGTCCTATGCAAAGCAATATAACACATAAGTCTTGAACGCTTGAGCAGCTTCTCCTCTGAGCTGCTACACTTTAAGATATCATGTCAAACGCTTTGGTTCATGCTCTGTGCTTTGGTTCATGCTCTGTGTTTTTGTTCATGCCCTGTGCTTTGTAATTTGTTATCATACAAAACAAAGAGTGTTTGCCCTCGGTTCAACAAACTCCCCCTTTTTGATGATAACAAATTACCTTATGCATAGGGAGGCGATAAACAAGAAATAACGGCATAAGCTCCCCCTAAGCATAAGCATCAAGAAAAATAAACAGGCAAGAGAACCAAACATAGTGAGTGAAATAAACAAGCAGCAAGTCTTTCTCCCCCTTTGTTTTCATCAAAAAGGTGGGGATCTCGTCAGGGGAAGACACACATGACACATAACATATGATATAACAAGCACATGGCACCTCAAAAATACATCACATGATCACAGGATGGAAAAATCAAGCATACAGAGTTCTCTCCGGATCTTACAAAATTGAGCTTCGGCTAGTGGTTTCGTGAAGATGTCCGCTAGTTGGTCATCAGTGCCTACAAAGTTTAACGGTATGCTCCCCCTAGAAACATGCTCTCTAATGAAATGATGCCTTATTTTTATATGCTTAGTTCTAGTGTCTTGGATGGGGTTCTTAGCAATGTTAATGGCACTAGTGTTATCACATAGGACTGGCACATTATCATAAAACAAACCAAAATCCTCCAAAGTCTGTTTCATCCACAAAACTTGTTCAGCGCAGTTTCCAACCACCACATATTCGACTTCAGCGGTGGACAAAGCAACACTGTTCTATTTTTTACTAGACCAGGAAATCAAACAGGGCCCTAAGAAATGACAGGTTCCACTAGTACTCTTCCTATCTAATGTACATCCAGCAAAATCAGCATCACAAAAACCGACTAAAGCAAACTTACTCGATTTCGAGCACACAAGCACATGACAAACATAATATCAGGTCGAGAAGCAGTTAAATAGAAGAGACTACCGATCATACCTCGATACATCGTTTCATTGACTGGTTTACCTTGCTTGTCCTTATCCAACTTTGTTGCAGTCGCCATGGGAGTACCAATCTCTTTTGCATCACTCATGTCAAACTTCTTTAGTAGCTCCTTTGAGAACTTGTTTTGACAGATGAAGATTCCTTCCTTCATCTGCTTCACTTGAAGTCCCAAAAAGAAGTTCATCTCCCCCATCATGCTCATCTCAAACTCGCTAGTCATCATGTCAGAATATTCCTAACACAAATCATCATTAGTAGACCCAAAAAAACTATCATCGACATAAATTTGAACTACTATGATATGTTCGCCCTTGGTTTTAAGGAATAAGGTAGAATCAATCTTACCCTTTTTGAAACCAATTAAATGTTTGCTTAGTCTCTCATACCAAGCTCTTGGAGCTTGTTTTAATCCATAAAGTGCTTTGTCAAGTTTGAAAACATGGTTTGGTTTTTTTAAAATCTTCTGTTGAGATATGTTGTAAATAGTAGATTTATTTATATATGTATTCGGCCCATTTACCAGGCCCGTTAGGTTTACACATAGAGTAGCCTATTTAAACTCAAGATACAATATACAGTTAATAAGACGGAACTACAGCTGCTCTGTAGTCGCAGACGTAGGCAAAGATTGGCCGAACTGCGTGACCAATATCGTGTCTCTATTCTTCGTCTCTATTTAACATGGTATCAACAACCTATGATCTGTAGGCCTGAAAATTTCAGAAACCCTAGACGTCACGCCTAAACCCTAGCTGTCCCGTTGGTTGTTCACCCTCAACGGCCCTAGGTGCTGCGAAAATCATACCATCAGAACCGCCTCTGTCAGACCGGCTTACAAGTGAAACTGCGCCTCCATCGCCACCGTCACGCACCGTCATGCGCGCTTATAGTGCTGACAATCTCGCCGGCGCGTGCAAGCCACATGCCGCCTTCCATAGCTCCATTCGACGCCATTCTGGTCCCGTTCTGCTCGCCTTCCTCCGATCTATCATTTCTGACAACGTTTGTTCAATGGGTCCCACGATTTCAGGTGCTATCTGTCTATTTTTTGGTTTGTGAACCGTTATTACGTGTTTCTTGTTACTGTCTTTGCGTTTTTCTGATCTGTACTGTCACTATATCATTTTATCATCTTTCTACTGCACTTGGTTCTCTTGTCAACATCAATGATGAATTCTAGTTCAGAAAAGGACCAAAATAAGTCTGGTTCTACAAGTAAGAGTATTGTGTCCTATGTTTTCTCCGATAATCCCTCTATTACGACGGAGAAACTCAATGGTGACAATTATTTGAATTGGTCTGCATCGGTCAAAATGTGGTTGATGGGACAAAGGCTTTTAGAT
The DNA here is from genome assembly GCA_963573325.1 of Astragalus glycyphyllos. Lineage (NCBI taxonomy): Eukaryota > Viridiplantae > Streptophyta > Magnoliopsida > Fabales > Fabaceae > Astragalus > Astragalus glycyphyllos. Next base: position 22,755,927 of record OY754313.1, on the reverse strand, counting down.
CACCTCATTAAGAATTCTACAGATATTGGTAAAGATTTGCGTGAAGATTGGGAACAAGCAGATTGTCAATTGGTCTCCCTTCTGTGGCAATCCATTGAACCCTTCTTGCTGGTTCATTATCGCTGATACACCACTTGTTATGATAATTGACAGAAGGCTAAGAATGTTTATTCTAATGATATCCAGCGTCTCTATGGTGTTATTCATAATTTAGCCACCCTTCAGATGACAGAAGACAACATCATGACATATGCTAATAAAGCTCAGTCAGCCGTAAATGAGTTCAAGCTCCTTGTGACCGACAATGACCCGAAGAAGATGCTTGAGAAACTAGATAATGTGTCTATGATGTATGTTCTTCATGGTCTCCATCAGACATTCTTTCTGCATCAGACATTCCCTCCACAGAGGATCTTCTCAGACGTCTTATACGCCTTCCTAGTCTAGAAGGATCTTGGGGCAATGGATCTCAAACTAACATAGAGTCCTCTACTATTGTTTCAAAATTTCCAGGTCGTGGGGGACGCGGTCGTGGTCGTGGGGGTGGTCGAGGAGGTCGTGTTGGAGGTCGCCCTCAGTGCACTTATTGTAAGAGACTTGGTCATACTGTAGACAAGTGTAATTCCCTTCATGGCTTTCCAGAGAAACCAGTAAATGTGACTCAGGTTAATGATTTTGAACAGAGAAACACTAAACAAAATGTTCTTTCTGATGAGGAGTATAAGGCATTCCTCCAGTATAAGGCTTCCCAAGCTTCATCATCGGCAACGGTTGCTCATTTTGGTAATTCTACAGTCTGTTTCTCTCAATCATCACCTGTTGACTCTTGGATTATGGACACTGGAGCTTCTGATTGCGTGGTTGGTAATCCATCTCTTTTATCCAAAATATCCCAACCTAACACCCCACATTATATTACCGTTGCCGATAGATCAAAAGTTAAAGCTAGTGGCATTGGTAAAGCCACTCCTCTTCCATCCTTACCCCTTGACAATGTTCTTCATGTTCCTTTGAAGTTTTGGGGAGATGCCGTCCTCACTACAGGGAACTTTATTAATAGAATGCCATCCTCTACTATCCAGAATAGGGTTCCTCATTCCATAATGTTCCCCGATGAACCCTTGTTCCGTATCTCTCCTCGAGTCTTCAGATCCACTTGTTTTATTCATGATCTTACTCCGGGACTTGATAAATTGTCTGCTCGAGCAGTTAAGTGTGTCTTCCTTGGCTATTCAAGAGTTCAAAAAGGGTATCGATGCTATTGTCCCTCCACACATCGATTCTACATGTCTGCTGATGTCACCTTCTTTGAAGATGCACCCTTCTTTGCATCTCCCATTGAGTCTGAGTCTGTCTCTCAAGTATTACCTATTCCTGACCTTGTCCCGGTAGTTCCACTCACACCCATCATTGATCAGATAGATCACCCTTCTCCTACGGAACTTCCTAGACCTCCTCCCTTGCAAACTTATCAGCGTCGTCCTCATCTCCCTCCTGTCAACCCACCTCCTACAGAAGATCCCAGTGACTCATCTCCTGCCCCGGTTTCCTCTTCTGCTCCGGCTCCGTCTATCGAGTCAGACGACCCTCCTGTTGCCCTGCGTAAAAGTACACGTTCCACCCGTAACCCCCATCCTATTTATAATTTCCTCAGTTATCACCGCTTATCACCTTCACATTATACATTTGTGTCTGCTATTTCTTCCATCACCATTCCTAAGTCCACGAAGGAAGCTCTTTCTCATTCAGGTTGCCGACAGGCTATGATTTATGAGATGACAACCTTAGAATCTAAACAGACATGGACTCTTGTGTTACCTCCTCCTGGTAAATCTATTGTTGGGTGTCGTTGGGTATATACTGTCAAAGTTGGTCCGGACGGAGGTATTGATCGTTTGAAAGCCCGCCTCGTGGCTAAGGGCTATACTCAGGTTTTTGGTCTTGATTATAATGATACTTTCTCACCTGTGGCTAAAATGGCTTCTGCTCGTCTATTCCTTTCTATGGCTGCAATGCGACATTGGCCATTGTATCAACTTGACATCAAGAATGCATTTCTCCACGGAGATCTAGAAGAATAAGTTTATCTAGAGCAACCACCTGGTTTCGTTACTCAGGGGGAGTGTCGTGGGTATGTCTATCGACTTCACAAAGCCTTGTATGGTCTTAAATAATCCCCTCGAGCATGGTTTCGGAGATTCAGCAGTGTCGTTCAAGACTATGGCATGATTCGGAGTGAAGCTGATCACTCGGTCTTTTATAAGTTCTCCTCTCACAAATGTATTTATCTAGTTGTCTATGTCGATGATATTGTCATTACAGGTGATAATCATGATGGGATTGCAGGACTTAAACAACATCTAGTCCACCACTTTTACGTCAAAGATCTTGGGAAGTTACGATACTTTCTTGGCATTGAGGTAGCTCATTCTAAGGCAGGGATTGCTATTTCTCAGAGAAAGTATGCTTTAGATATCTTAAAAGAAACCAGCATGCTGGATTGCAAGTTAATTGACTCTCCTATGGATCCTAATGAGACCCGCCTGACCTGAGGTCTCGTCATGAGCGCCAAAAGAAACCAGCATGCTGGATTGCAAGCCAATTGACTCTCCTACCGGATCAGGGGGAGTCCTTTTCAGATCCAGGAAGGTATAAGAGGCTAGTTGGGAAGTTGAATTACTTGACCATGACGAGGCCAGATATTTCATACGCTGTTAGTGTGGTGAGTCAATTCCTAAATTCCCCTTGTGACAGTCATTGGGATGCCGTGGTTAGAATCTTTAGGTACATCAAAGGAGCTCCTGGAAAATGTCTTGTTTACACGGATAGAGGTGATTCAAATGTTGTCACTTACACAGATGTTGATTGGGCTGGTTGTCCCTTTGATAGAAGGTCCACATCTGGGTGTTGTGTTCTTATTGGTGGAAATCTAATTTCATGGAAATATAAAAATCAAAATGTTGTTGCCAGATCCAGCGTTGAGGCTGAATATCGAGCTATGGCACTTACCACTCAGGAGCTCACATGACTGAAACATCTTCTCCCAGAGTTACGCTTTTGTAAAATAGGCACTATGCGTCTCTTCTGTGATAATCAAGCAACCTTACATATTGCGTCCAATCCAGTCTTTCATGAGCGAACCAAACACATTGAACTTGATTGTCATTTTGTTCGTGAGAAGATTGTGTCCGGTGACATTGCTACTTCTTTTGTTGGTTCTAATGATCAATTGGCAGACATCTTCACAAAAGCTCTTCGAGGACCAAGGATAACTTACATATGTGACAAGCTGGATGCCTACAATCTATACGCTCCAGCTTGAGAGGGAGTGTTGAGATATGTTGTAAATAGTAGATTTATTTATATATGTATTTTTATGTTGTAAATAGTAGATTTTTTTATATATGTATTCGGCCCATTTACCAGGCTCGTTAGGTTTACACATAGAGTAGTCTATTTAATAAGACGGAACTACAGCTGCTCTGTAGTCGCAGACGTAGGTAAAGATTGGCCGAACTGCGTGACCAATATTGTGTCTCTATTCTTCGTCTCTATTTAACATCTTCAAAACAAGGGGGTTGTTTTACATATACTTCCTCTTCTAAAAATCCATTTAGGAAAGCACTCTTGACATCCATTTGGTGTAGTTTGAAGTCCATGTAACTAGCAAAGGCTAGTATGATACGAATGGACTCCAACCTAGCCACCGGACCAAAAGTTTCTTCAAAATCCACCCCTTCGATTTGGTTAAAACCTTGAACAACTAAATGGCTTTTATTTAATAAAATAACACCATTTTCATCAAGTTTGTTGCGAAAAACCCATTTAGTACCAATGATGGTTCTATCAACAGGTTTTTCAACTAAATGCCAAACTTGGTTCCGTTCAAATTGTTCAAGTTCCTTTTGCATTGACACAACCCAGTCTGGATCACATAATGCTTCCTTAATATTATTAGGAACTATCTGAGAGACAAAAGCACTATGAAAGCATAACTGATTAAGAGAAGAACAAGTGGTTACCCCCTTTGATGGACTACCAATAATTTGCTCCAGGGGATGATCTCGAACTGATTCCCAAGTCTTGGGTAAATCATCATGTGTTCTTCCATGGAGATGGTCATCAATGTCTTGGGGCTCTCGTTCCACTTCAGCTTCTTCTTGAGGTTCCACTTTCACCTCGGCTTCTTCCACACTTCCACTGGTTGATTCAGGCAGTCTGTCTATGATAACTTCAACCACGTCATCCTCATCATCAACTTTCTTAGCAAATGGGTTAGTCTCATCAAAAGAAACATGTATTGATTCTTGCATACATTTATCAATTTTATTGTAAACAATATATGCTCTACTATGACTTGAATAACCCATAAAAATACCTTCAGCTGATTTTGCATCAAACTTACCCAACTCGTCCTTTGTGTTGAGAATGTTCCAAAAACCTTGAAGTATGAAATATTTGGAGCTCTACCATTCCACAACTCATATGGCGTCTTGTTAAAAGATGGCCTCAGGTACACCCGGTTTAGCACATGACATGCTGTATCTACTTGTGTTTGAGATCACAATTACATATATGAAATTGGGTTATTTGGCTTTCACCCGTGCTTTATGGGTATATTGGATTTCTGAATTGATAGTTCATACTTTGATTTAACGACATTGTCATGATTTAATTGATCTACAAGTTAGTAAATAAGCATCAGGTTTAAAATGATATTGAGGAAGTCCCAGATTTCAATCTTCCACATAATTGTGATGAAGAGATGTTGGAAAAGACACAATGAAATGGATGGCAGTGTTAAACTATGTTTGTGAACCACAGAATTTTGTTTTGCTCACCAATCTGAAATGAATAATATCAAGAGAATATTGATGGTGTCCTAGTAGCTGCATTCCATCCTAGTTCCAGATCTTGTAATGGAGATGAACAACAATCTTTTGCATGGATGTTCGTCACGCATATAGGTGGCTGGAATTGCCATTTAGAGAACCACGATTAAGGCCAGAAGTATGTTTATTGCCATTTAGAGAACCACGATTAATGCCACGCAGCTTGCTGTATTTCCACGTATTATATTGGACGAGAAAGTATTGTGCTAGAATGAAAATCTTTCTTCCTCTTCTCGATTTTAATAACCCTTTAATTATTTGGTTAATATGTTTGGGATTGACAATAAATACCGTGAGTTGAATTTAGGTCAAACAGTTTTTGATTATAATATGCAATAACAAATTTTTGTTGAGTTTCTTTCATGGAGAAACCCCCTATTTGAGCATGGAGGCAATGTTATTTCAATGTCGCATATGGAAACTCACGACTCAGGAGTGATGGTGAATCAGAACAGCTTCACACACTCTACGTTCATGCCTCGCTTTTCTATTAACGGCCAGTTTCTTGATATTGGTTTTGTGATGATCAATCTACAATTGAGGTGATTTTGGGTTATGGGGTCATGATTTTATGTGTTGTAAGTTTAATGCTTGCTCAAACTTTTAGTTTGGGAGATTTTCAAACTCATGCTATTCTATTTTAGCTTGTTCTCCTTTTCCTATATGGTCATAAATTCTTACTGTGGTGTGGTTACTGTTATTGCTAACATCATTCTTATGACCTGTCTATGTGGAGATTACATGGGGACCTAAATTGAAGATTTTCTTCTAATTCATTGATGAACAACTCAATGGGAAGGAGAATGATAATAGTTTGACAAATCACCTCTTAGCTCACCAACTATCTTAGCCTGAATACTATACTGATCAAATCATCAAGGGACTTATTGAGTACTAAATATTTTCTTTCGTCTAACTTTTATCTGAAAGATATGGGTGAGCCAAGTGTAATATTAGGAGTTAGAGTCATTAGGGAAGGTGATATAGTATTATACTATCATAGGAACATTATTTTTAGAAACTTCTTAGGAAGTTTGGTCACTATAACTCTACCCCATTGAGTACCCTTTATGAAGCTAACTCACACTTGAAGAAAAATAGAGGTGATCTTGTTGACCAACCTCAGTATGCCCAAGTAATTGGGAGCCTACTGCATTTAATGAACTTTTCTCAACCAGACATTGCGTTGGACTTCCCACAGTACTTGAAGGTTACTGTGATGCTAACTGGATAACTGATTCAGATGAGACAAAATCCACTAGTGGTTATGTTTTTACACTTGGTGGTGGTGCGGTAACTTGGAGGTAAGCCAAACAATCAATAATAGCTAGATCGACTATGGAGTCGGAATTTGTAGCTCTAGAATTGGCTGGTATTGAAGCTGAATGGGTAAAGAACCTTTTAGCTGGAATTCCTTTGGGAATAAAACTAACACCATCAGTGTTAATACATTGTGATAGTCAGCGGCAATAGCCGTTGCAAAGAATAAGACCTATAATGATAAAAATAGACGTGTAATTGAGACATAACATTGTCAAAAAATTGGAAAAATTTGGAGTAATATGGGTTGATTATGAGAAGTCAGAAATGGATTCGGTCGATCCTCTGAAAAAATCCCTAGGGAAGAAGTTAATCTGTGAAACATCGAGGGGAATGGGACTTAAGTCAATTTAAATTAAGAAGTGATGGTAACCCAACCTTTGTGATTGGAGATCCCATGAATAAGGTTCAATGTGGTGAAAACAAGTCGCTTCTTGATATTTCTAGCACTGAAAAATTAATTCAAGTATTAATTTTATACTTGTCCCTTCCTATGGTGTTAAGATATTATTGTGATGGTGCTAGACTGCATGGTTAAAGAGGTTAAGCTTAAAGCTTTTAATAATTATCATAGCCCTTATGGGTGGTGTATGACTTGCAGCATACACTTTATGAAATCACCTATATGAGTGTCAAGTAGGGCCGCTTGCATGAGATCCTGGCGAGGTCTCTAGAGCACTCACGAATACCGAGCACGCGCACGGCCTAGTAGCGGAAAACCGCGGAAACAGCAAGAATGTGGGGGTGTAATGTGATAGTAACACCTCTAACATATAACATGTGTCTTGGGTTCCATAGCTTGCTAAACCAATTCACTGTATGTTATGTTTTATCTGTCTAGGACCGGTTCCATAGCTTGCTATACAGCTCCGATGCATTACATCTACGATGTTAACCCTGGAAACTTATTTTCTTTATCTCCTTTTCCAATTTTTGAAATATGTGGGGGATTGTTGTGATTTTATTTATTTTAAGAGATATTTCAAAAGTGGGGAAGTCCCTTACTTGGCTTTGGACATACCAAACTTTTATATACCGATATATTATTTTATAATTATATTTTTGGACTTACTTGAGCCTATCCAAAATTACCCAATTTTAGCTATTCTAGTAAAATGTGTCCACGTTCGTTTTATATAATATGTCCTCATTCGTTTTATAAAATATGTCCAGATACATTACTTGGCGGGCAAGCTGGACAATTACAGGAGCCTATTTTTATGCCACTCGTATAGCGCTTGATATATATCAGAAAACCGATTCCTTTCCACTAGGTTCATCTCCTGTTACCAAAGTCACTCACTGACACTAAAATTCTTGCCAGTTTGGATACCTGAGTCGCTACTAGTGACTTCAAACGAGACCGGTTGTACCCTCTGGGAATTTGCGCTGTAGAGGCGGGTAAATCCTTAAGGGCGCGTTGGAAGACCCCTCCGGTTGATTTTCCTAACCTTCGCTATTTTGCAGGTACTGTTCGATGCCATCTCAGATTGTTCCATCGCTGTTACAGGTCAGAATTTCCCTACAAGTTTCACACAAAATACTAAAAGGTTCTAACAGTCAATGGTCTAAGTCCCTAGCTGATTCAATCTAACTACCCTATTGACCATAGGGTCACTAAGTCCGACAAGGTCGAACTGCTCTGATACCAAAATGTAATACCCTAATATCTCAACAATTGAAGAAATACCAGGATACACCTTTTAGCATACATCAGAGTAAAATATGTTTTTAGATATTGAACAAAACTAAAGTTTGATGATAAACGCATCAAATGGGCTCTCATATTTCATAACTTCAAATAGAAGTACATAATTAACATAAAAACCATGTTTTAATATCCTTCCCACATCCTACTGTTCAATATCCATAAACAGAAATAGCGGAAACGATATACAACTTTTAATACAATTCAAGTCATAATATCGATATACATAAGAAACTAAAGGGATCAACATAAGCAACAAACTAAATCATCCATATCTCTATGATCTCCATATGGTACGCCGGCTAATCGTGCTTCCTTGCTTTCCTTGTTTCTCTGTAAAAACCACAACATATAAAGGGTGAGATAAACATCTCAATGATTTCTATCGAGACCCCTTACTACACACTCATGTTTCATTATGCATCTTTTTGATCATAGCCCAATTCTTGATAACTACGTACAAAACCTCTTATAATTTAGCACAACACTGTGAACCACTTTTGTTTTCTTTGGTTCGTGGTGAACCCAATCCGCTAACCTTGCGCTAGCGGACAAACATGGGTGGGGCCTAGGGCTGTGGATCATGACTTCCCTACCCTAGTATGCTAATCTCTAGGGTAGTCACCCTATCCTCGAAATATAATTGCATGTCATTATGTCATTACATAAGTATTAACTTTAATTTGATTGAACATATATAGTCCATTTTATCATGTCGTAACATTTCCTCACTCGGGATACTAAATATTTATCGTTCATTAACATAACTTAGAGAATTCGCAATATACAACTCAAACATAAGAGTCTTCCACTACAACAGAATTGTTAAAAAAGGGCGCCCCCATTAGGGGCGCTTTCTAAAAAGTGCCCCTGAAGCCCAAAATACGGAGGTCCTTCAGGAGCGCTTTCTAAAAAGTGCCCCTGATACCCAAAATAAGGCTTTCCGTATTTTAAAAAAGCGCCCCTGATGCCTAATATTCTAATATTACCGTTTCAATACTCCCTCTCACTCTCAGTACTCGTCTCTTTCCCTCTTCTCTCAGCCTCTCTTACCTAAAACCCTCGTCTCTCACACTCTCATCAGTCTCTCAGCCTCTCTTACCTGAAACCCTCTTCTCTCCCTCTTCTCATTAGCTGACCAAAAAAAAACTTATCACTCTCCACTCACTCACTTAACCGTAAAACACAACACTAAGTCACCACTCACCAACACGTGAAAACTGAAAATACCCCAAACGAAAAACGTCAAAACCAGACGACACCACCGCCAGACGCCAGTCAACCACCACCATCCTCTGTCGTGCTCCGACTCCGCCGCCGTCTCCACTTGTTCCGTCATCGTCCCTGCTCTTTCTCAGTCAGTCATTCTCTACTTTCAAGGTTAGATTTCCACAATGCATCAATATTGATTCTGGGTTTTTTGATTCAATCCATTTTACCATCCCTTCTTCAATCTGTTTTACTTCGTCATTTCTATTTCATTGCTTCTTTGATTTCGTTTGCATTGTTTCAGTCAGTTAGTCTGTTTTACTTTTTCTTGATTCCTATTTTTAGGGTTTGTGTGATTTGGGAATTAGGAATTGGCAACTAATGTTGATGTTAGAAATTAGGAATTAGGAATTGGGAATTAGGAACTAGGAATTGGCCTTGGTTCTGTTTAAAAGAAAATAAGCTTGCGTGAAGTAATGATAATTTGGCAACTAATGTGAATTTGGCAACTGATGAAACAAATAAATGATAATTTGGAAACTAATGATAATTTGTCATTATAATTTAATATATGTCAACACTGAATAGCCAGCTAAAAGGATTCAAGAATATTATTGGCTATTATATATGATATACTAGGGGGCCCTATTTTGAAAATAGTTGAATTATAGGATTTTCCTAAGAAGTGGGATTGATAATATAACACAGTGTTTAAGTGAAAGTATAAAAGAACAAAGTGCAATTTCTTAGTTTCAAAAAATTGTACTTTGTGTGTTTTTCACCATTAATATGTTTAAGTTCTCTTATCAGGAATTTATAATAAATTTCGGTCTAATATGGATAGAAAGTGGATGTCTGCCAATCATCTATCGAAAGAATATGTCGATGGAGTGAAATATTTTGTGAACTTTGCCATTCGACGTTTAGGAACTTCTAGTAAGTTCAAGTGTCCTTGTTTAAGATGTTGTTACGCCAATCAAGTTACTGCACTTGAGTTGGAAAGACATTTAAAGGCCAACGGAATTGATCAAAGTTATATTTGTTTGACAATGCATGGTGAGGAAAGAGGTGAACCTTCAAATATGGATAATAGTACTCAGAGATGTGATCTGGTTGATTATCCTGAAACACATACGTTTGATGGCGAACAATTTGAAGAGATGACAAAGGTGGTTGAAGATGATCTTAATGATTGTCCTCAAATGTTTGAGAAGTTGATAACCGAGGCGGAGACACCGTTGTATGTGGGCTGTACTGAATTCACAAAGTTATTGGTTGTGATAAAGTCGTACAACTTGAAAACTTGCCACGGATGGACAGATAAGAGCTTTACGGAATTACTCGCACTATTGAAAGATATGTTGCCGAAAGACAATGTGCTCCCTTCTCGGACGTATGATGCAAAACAAATGTTAGGCACCATTGGTTTGAACTATGAGAAGATACATGCTTGTCCGAATGATTGCATTTTATTTCGGAATGAACATGCGTTGTTAAAGTCCTGCCCTAAATGTAATGCATCGCGGTATAAGAAGAAAGAATCTGCTCCAGAAAAGGTATTGTGGTATTTTCCCATAATTCCTCTATTTAGACGTATGTACCGTAGTTCGAAAGACGCAAAACAGTTGACTTGCCATGACGATGAAAGGATTAAAGATGGTATGCTACGACACCCGGCGGATTCTCCGTAGTGGAAAAAGATTGATATTGATTATCCCGATTTTGGGCATGACCCAAGAAACCTACGCCTTGCATTGTCTGCTGATGGATTTAACCCGCACGGTATCCAGAGTAGCTCCCACAGTACATGGCCTGTGATTTTGGCGATTTATAACTTACCTCCATGGCTTTGCATGAAACGCAAGTATATGATAGTGGCTTTGTTAAGTTCTGGCCCCAAACAACCAGGAAATGATATTGATGTATACTTGGCTCCTTTAATAGAAGACTTGAAGCAAATGTGGGAGATTGCGGTAGAGGTGTATGATGGGTTCAGAGAAGAAAGTTTCATTTTGAAGGCTATGATTTTTGGTACCATTAATGACTTTCCAGCATACGACAATCTATCTGGGTACAGTAACAAAGGTCAATGTGCATGTCCTATATGTGAAGATAATACAGATTGGATGTGGTTGGAACATGGTAAGAAGAATATATATCTTGGCCATCGGAGATTTTTGCCTCCAACTCATCACTATCGGGTGTGGAGAAAGGCATTCAATGGGAATTCAGAAACTCGTAAAGCTCCTCTGCCTTTGACCGTTGAACAACTATTTGAAAAGGTTAAAGATTTGGACATTAAGTTTGGGAAGCCTTTTGCAGGAGAGCTTGCCAAACGAGGGTGGAAGAAAAAATCGATTTTCTTTGAGTTGCCATACTGGAAGTCATTACACGTAAGGTATTTCATTGATGTGATGCATGTTGAAAAAAATGTATTTGAAAGTGTCATTGGTACCTTACTCAATATGCCAGGGAAGACTAAAGATACCATCAACACAAGGTTGGATTTGGTTAGTATGGGGTTGAGACCAGAATTGGGTCCGATTAAGAAGGGTACACGTACATATCTCCCTCCGGCAGCTCATACTCTATCTAGAAAGGAGAAAACTGTCTTTTGTATGTTTCTTCATGGAGTTAAAGTTCCAGAGGGGAATAAAGGGCTTCCTAAACTTATAGTATGATACTTACTTATTAACTAACTTTGTTACATACTTTTAATTGTTTGTTATCTAATTTACCTAAGTAATAATGCAGGTCGAATGGAATGTTAAAAACCAAGCGATCGGTGGCAATGGTAAACAGTTGAGAATCTTCATTGGTGTCAGAGCAAGGCAGGATATACCAATTACAATCAGCAGTTGGAATAGTAAAAAAGATGCCTCTATCAAGAAGCATAAAGATGAGCTATGGCATATGATACAGGTATGAGTCTTATTTTTGACTATTCAGTTATTTTATAATTAAATATGTAAGTATATTTATAATCATTTTGTTGAATGTAAACAGAAATACTTTGATGTGGATGACTCTCGAAAAGACTATTGTCTTATGAAAGCTGGAAAGGCGCATAGAAAATTCAGATCAATTCTAACAAAGTGGGTGAAAGATGAAGAGGGGAACACCAGAAGCCATCCTCCACCACAGTATGCTGGGATTATACCATTGGAGGATTGGACTGCATTTGTTATTTCACGCGAAGATGAGGAATTCCGGGTTTGTACAGTTACTTATCATACATATACCTATATTTGACAATTATGAGGTATTAATGTAAATAGATGTGTCTTTATAGAGATTAAGCAATGAAAATCGCGAGAGAGCGACAAGTCCTGAATACCCTTATAGAGCCGGTGTTACTAGTTATCCCGAGATTGAAGAACGATTGGTAGGCACATTATCTTATATTTTATCTTTCATTTATTAAATTAATATACTGATTTATTTACTAATACATGGTAAATTTTAATAGCTGCGAGAGGTCTAAAAAGATCCTGCTCATGAATCTATTGACCGACAAGTTTTGTGGTTAGAAGCCCAACAAAACAAAGATGGTGTCATTGACCACCCAAACACGATAGAGGTGTATGAAAGAATTGTAAGTATGATAAAATTAAAAAAGAATTCTTTCATTGAAGGTGAATAAACTTCTTATCTTTTTGTAATGTCTAATAATATTTGTGAATCAGGAATCAATATCTCAATCAGTATCACAAGGAGAGATTATTGATTGTGATTTTCCAAATGACATCCTTGGTCGTGCATTGGGAACTGAAGAGTATCCAGGACGTCTACGGGGTTTGCGATTTGGCATTTCTCCAACGACTTTTTCGAGTTCAAAGAAGCAAAAAAAAGAAGAGGAACGAGAAAGTAGAAAAAAGACGGTTGGAAGCCACTGTATTGATGCTAGTAATAGAACTTAATGAACTTAAAGAAAGAGTTGGTCCAAGAACTAATGATGTACCATCTCCTAACCCAGATAGCTTCAGGGATAGTTGCAATATTGCGTCCAATGAGGTAATTATCGTTGGACCTCTTTTTTATTTTTAATATTTTACAATAACTTATAAGTATTAATATTTGGTTATCAATTAATTTAGGTTAACAATTGTCATTGTGAATTATATTTATCAAACCCGCTTACGTTGGTCGCAAAGGGCTTTGTTTGTAACAATGAGGACTCCACCTTGCACAATCTTCCTATTCCTCCAAATCATGCGAGAGTCAGAGTTGAGTTTGTTGTTGTGGATGATGCTGAATTGCCGGTACCAGTTGACACTGCAGAGATGACTTTGTTATACCCTAATTTTCTGATGACCAACTGTCATACCCTAATTTTGTCCGGCTTGGAACAAAACCTTAATTTTCCACAAAAAAGAAATAAATTATGAAGTGAAGCATCATTCTGAAGGATGTGAAGAACTATGAGCATGCATTTTTGGGTTCTAAAAGTCATTTCAGCGCTTTTAAAATCGTTTTTAGGATTGGAATGCCTTTTGGAGTAAAATTAGGGTTTTTTGGGCAAAAGGGGTATTTTGGTCATTTCCAAAATTAAGCAATTTCTCACCAAAAATCATTGTTCAATCTCAGAGGAATTTATTTGGATCTAGATGATTTGGGTTATGAATTTTTGTGCGCATGCATGCATGATTTTTGGCATAAAGTTCAAATTTTAAGCAAAAGGGCAAAATGGGAATTTCCATCAAGGTGAGGTCTCAAATCAATTTTGGGAAGGGTGATATCATGGAATTTTGGGCCCAATCATTGATTCCTAGGACATGGCCCAAAGTGGCATGATTTTTATGGAATTATCTAGAAAAGAATAATCAAAAATGGTGAAAATAAGGAAGTGTCCCCAATAAGACAAAATGTAATATTTTTCTTGACAAGCTTGCAAAACTTGGGCACCAAGGCCTCATTTGCTCCGAATTTTCCAGCTCATTTTCACCTCATTTTGTGTTTCCTCATGCCCTTGATCCATGTGAGTTGTATCCCTAGCCATTGATTAAAATTCTAGATCAAATCCTAGGCTACAACTTTGTGTAGAATGACCTAGGTGCCCTCAACAATTTTTGTGCAACAAAAACTCATAATTTTTGTGTATGACCAGCTATTCCTCACTCATTTGTGTTTTCTCCTTGTCCCTAATCCATGTGCATTGCAATCTTGGCCTTTGATTCAAATTCTAGCTCAAATCTCAATGGTTTGCAAAAGCACAATGTCCTATATACCCTTAATTTTGCACCTCATATAAAACCCAAAATAGGAGACCATGAGGGGGGGACTCATTTTTTACCCTAGCACCCAAATATCTCCTCTCTTTCTCTCATTCCTTTGAAACAACCAGCCACCATACCCATATTCTTTTCTTCAAAATTCTTCCAAAAAAATCAACCATCAAACCTTGTTTATTCTTCATCCTTTCAATAAATCTACTTCTAAACTTGCATAATCATCAAAGTTTCATCAAAAACCATCAAGAATCAAGCATTTACGAAAGGTTCAAGAGGTTCTTGTGGTGTTCTTCAAGTGTTCTTGCTTCTATTCTCTTTCCTTCTTCATTTTCTAGCTAGATCTAGAGGTAAGCTCACTAACCCTTGCATTTTCTTTAATTTTCATCATGTAATCTCTCTTCTATTCCTCTTTCCTTCTTGAAAGAAGCTTTGAGGACTCATTTCAAACATTATTGGACAAGGACATTGGGAGCCTTGGGTGTTTGAGATGAGTCCTTGGCCTTGAAGGAAAGATTCTTGTGTTTTCTCATCATTGCATTTCTACCTCATTTGCATGATTTTGGTGAAATAAAACCTTGTTTTCCTACCTATTTTGCTTCGGCCATAGCATGGATTTTAGGGTTCTTGTGTTCATTTTGTTCATTTCATGATTTTAAGTTGAATTTTGGCTTGATTTTGGTGTTGGGTGCCTCGGGTTGTTGCTTCAAAACCTAGGGTTTTTGTTGCCTTTTTACTTCTTTGATTTTGTGAAGAATAAAATACATGATATGCTTGATGCTTACTTTAGAACATGGCATGATGATCTAGGGTTTAGTCTTGTGAATTGTTTCATGTATTAATTGTGAATTTTAGCATCAAATTTGATGGTGATTTGTGCTTAGCATTGCTTCGGCCTTAGGCCACTTTTGTGCATATTTTGTGCTTGAAAACGTGTTGTTTTGATCTTGTGTGAATAAATGCAATTGTGCAATTGTGTTTTTACCCTTTTACCTTTTTACTTTACCATCTCATTAAATAATTACCATTTACCTCATGCATTTTTACTCTACCATTTCATTAACTTCTCACTCAACATTTTTACCACTTCTTACTCAAAACATTTTCAAACTTTGCATTTCACTTATTTGCATCATCTATGCGACACCTTGCATGCTTGCACACACATTCACTCATACTTGTATACCATGCATAATAAATGCTCATGCATTCTTGTATGCTCATGCATTCTCTTGTATACTTATTCATGCATTCTCTTGTATGCTCATGCATTCACATGCTTGCTTAATCATGTATCATCGCTCACATGTTCATTCATTAAACCTAGAATACTCTATGCCTATGATCAATTGTGTTCACTTGTTCTTGATGCCATTTGAATGACTTGATTTAATTGTGTGCCCTTCCTTCCACTATTATGTATTCTTAATGAAGACGTAAGCCTACTTTTCCGGTTGTAGCATAGAGTCATTAAGGTATATGCACCCCTTTGAGATTGCTGCCCGTCCCGTAGCAATTCTCACACACACACACAATTGTCTTGAGAACTTTGTCTTGCATCCTTAATAATTGGATCTCTTGATTATATTGGCATGTTTAATCTTGGTTAATAATCAACATGTTTATGATTGCTTGATTGGTGAGTATGTTTGAATCTTGTTCACTCATGGTTGCATTTGGTTATGGACTTGGAATTGATTGAATAATGTTCTACTTGTTTTCCAAAACCCATTTTCTAAACTCATTTTCAAACGCTCTTTGCTTTGCGAAAACATTTTCTTCCTCCATTAAATAAAACAAATTGTCATTGATGATCACTCGCGCTGTTGCCGTTTAGATCGTTAATGATGATTTTATTTTCAAAAAAGAGTTAGTAGTGAGGCCATTCTAACCGTTGTTGTTCGGTCTTCACAAACGCTCACCCAATTGCGAAAAACTCTTAAGCCGTTTTCAGACGCAAAAGCCGAGAACTACGTAGCTTTGATCCCTCAACCCAGTGAGGGTACGTAGGAGCGGGTCCGTCCCGTCAAGCACCCTTTTAAAAAAAATCTTTGTTTTGTTTCCACTTTTCAAAGATAACAAAAATATTCCTGTCTTCCATTTTCAATAAAACGATTTTTCAAATTAAAAAAAAGAAAAGAAAAGAAAAGAAAAGAAAAGAAAAGAAGTAGAACAAATCGCTTTCAACTCAAACCTTTGTCAAACCACACATCGAGTTAATGGTTCCCTTTCAGTAGAAAGGACGTATGGGATGCTAATACCTTCCCCATGCGTAACCGACCCCCGAACCTACATCTCTGATTTCGAAAGACCACTCGCTTTTCCAAAAAAAGGGTTTTTCCGATGTTTTCCCAAATAAATATTGGTGGCGGCTCTACTATCTTTCACGTTGCAAAACGAGAAGTCCCAAACCGGATTTTTCGGGCGCAACACCAACTTACTGAGATCAAAGGAGAGTGGTGTCGTCATGTTGCTTGTTTTATTAATGAAAATCGAAATTCAAGTAATTTTGGTTAGCTTGTATTGGATGTCATATCATTTTTGTTGTCTATGTTGACATTCAGAATTTGATTTTCAATTGGCTAGCTTGTATTAGATGGATTTATAGGTTTATTAGTTGGAATTTGATTTTCAATTGGCTAGTTTGAATTTTGATTTACAATTGGTCAGTTGATTTGAAATTTGGTAAATATAGGTTGTTGTTGGTTGATGAAAATGAGAGTAGAGAAGTGCTGCCAAATATTGGATATACCAGAAACACGAAAAATTTTTTTAAAAAAAAACATAGAATCAGGGGCGCTTTCTACAAGCGCCCCTGATGTTCTTAGAGTACTTGACAATCAGGGGCGCTTTAAAAAAGCGCTCCTGTTGGTCAAGATAAGAGGGGCGCTTCTAACAGAAAGCGCCCCTGATTGTTAGTTGCGCGTAAGACCATCAGGGGCGCTTCCTACAAGCGCTCCTGTTGGCTAACATTTAGGGGCGCTTCTTACGCGCTCCTGTAGAGTGTTTGGCAACAGGAGCGCCAGATTTAGGGGCGCCCGAAAGCGCCCCCAATGGATAAAAAAAAGCGCCCCTGATGCCTTTTTCTGTTTTAGTGTTCCCCAAATTGCGGTTCTTTTACCAATATATAGGGTTGGGAAAGGGACTAGAATAGGTATGGAATCATTTAGAATGGTTTTGGACAAGTTTTGAAAACAGAGGAAGAACGGGACGCACGACCCGTGCTACATCACGCATGGTCCGTGCGTAAAAATGAGGTTTCACAGGCTGGGAAACAGACCCAGGTAGATCGGGTCTGTGTACCAGACCTGCAGAAATGTCATTTTAGCGTACGTTGGGTTGTCGTTCATGTCCAAACCTCATTCCGATCGATTCCTAACTTATCCATACACATTAACAGTACCACAACCAGTTCGAATATCTATCATACGACACATGTTATCAAGTACTCTTTCGTTCCGAAACACAACAATACACACAACTTCGCAACCATCTTCAAAGAAATTAAAAACCTAAGCGGAGTAGAATTCACCTATTCAGCTGAAATCAAAACAAGCAAGAAATAGTTTCCCACGCAAAACCCCAACTTCTTGAAACGCGGCAACTAACTCCAAATTTAGTTTGGCCGCATCTGTAAGCAGTTTTGCCGCAGGCATAACTAATTCTAATCTTAACCAAAACCATCAAACCAAGTGCCTAACATGAAGGTAATTTTGTCTAGTTTCTAAGGGTTCAGGCTTCAAACTGATACAACCAGTATTCAGAGAGTTATGACCAAAACAATGTGACTGGGTAAATTTTGTCAGTGTTTCGAAAAAGTAACTTGTTGGTACAATTTCTCCCTCCATACTCAATGAAATCAGTTCATTCTTGTACCTATTTTGAAGGGTTTCGTGTCTATTTTCTAAATAAACAAAAAGGAGCTTCAAATGAGATCTGTGTAGTGAGTTATGAAGAGAATACCAAAGACTACTCACCATGGATTTACTGCAAAAGTTTCCAGCAACTATGCTTCCTTCATCAAGCCCTCTTAACTCCACGAATTTGTACTCCAAAATCACCAATCTAGCTTCAATATAGTATATTTACATCTCCTCTAACATTATGCAAGAACCCAGACCTTGACTCCGCTCTTAGCGTAGACAAGCAAAGCTCCAAAGTTGACAACCCAACAATACATTCATCATAATGGTTTTTGCACAAGTTTCTTTTTCCAGCAACCTATTACTTGCTTCAGCCCTGTCAAACTCCACGAATTTCAACTTGATTATCATAATTGTAAGTAATATTCTGTGGTGTTATTAGTAATGTTGTAGTGTTGGGCCTTGTAATGGACTTTGGGCCCAGTCCATAGTCTAGTAAATTGTAAACTCATACTTGTATATACGGTGAACTCAATAGAATAACATTCAGTTTTGCCAAACACTGTTCATCCTTACATTTGGTATCAGAGCTCCATCACGGGGCCTGAACCACCACCACGTAACCGTTTCTTGATCGAAAGTTTCGAAGATTCAACAATGGCAGAACGTGAGATTGGCGCATTTGTTCAACCGGCGATCCCAAAATTGGACGGATTCTATGATCATTGGGCAATTCTCATGGAGAATTTGCTCCGTTCAAAGGAGTATTGGGAAGTTGTCGAAGGTTGAATTCCGAATCTACCAGCAAATGCAAATCAAGAACAGCAGAAGATGGTTACTGAAGCAAGACTGAAGGATTTGAAGGCTAAGAACTACCTGTTTCAAGCCCTAGATCGCAAGATTCTGGAAACGATTTTGAAGATGGACACCGCCAAGGACATATGGGATTCTCTGAAACAAAAATTTCTGGGATCTACGAAGGTAAAGAAGGCTCAATTGCAGGCGTTGAGGCGTGAATTTGAGGTTCTGATCATGAAGGAAGGCGAAGGCGTGAATGACTATTTTGCGAGAACCCTCGCAATTGCGAATAAGATGAAGGCGCACGGTGAAAACCTAACTGACATGGTGGTCGTTGACAAGATAATGAGGTCAATGACCCCTCAATTCAATTACGTCATGTGTGCGATTGCGCAATCTAATAACTGTGAAACCCTCACCATAGATGAATTGCAGAGCAGCATTCTCGTGGAGGAACAACGTATGTAGGGGCAGAGGGAAGAAGAACACGCGTTAAAAGTCTCTGGTCCAGGAAGGAGTGGAGGCAGAGGAAGAGGGAGAAGTGCTGGCAGAGGAAGGGGTAGAATGGGCTCAAAAGACCACATTGAATGCTACAAATGTCGCAAGATGGGACATTATCAAAGTGAATGCCCCAATCTTGAAGATAAAGAGGCTAACTACGCTGGTTTTGATGAGGATGAAGAGATTCTTTTGATGGCCTATGATGATGAAAAGCAAGAACCAAGAAATGAAAGGTGGTTCTTAGATTCAGGCTGTAGCAACCACATGAGTGGTGTTAAAGCCTGGTTCTTTGAACTGGATGAGACCTACAGAAGCACTGTCAAGTTGGGGAATGACATGAAACTCACTGTGATGGGAAAAGGGAAGATCAAACTGAAAATTGAAGGGCGTGTGCAAGTTGTAACAGATGTATACTACATTCCAGATCTAAGAAACAATCTTTTAAGTATTGGTCGCAGCTTCAACAAAAGGGCTTGAAGGTGGTGTTTAAAGATGACTTGTGCAAGGTGTATCACAAAGAGAAAGGGCTACTCATCACTTCAAGAATGTCAGCAAATTGTTGAAGAGGATTTGTATGGTTTGTGGCATAGGAGATACGGGCATCTCAGCTACAATAGATTGGCTCAATTGAAGCAGAAAGATATGGTGAAGGGACTGCCTAGTCTAAAGGAACCAGAGAAGAATTGCATAGAGTGCTTGGTGGGAAGACAACACAGGGAAGCCATGTTCAAGAAGAGCAAATGGAGGGCCTCCAGAAAGCTGGAATTGATCCACTCAGACATTTGTGGACCAATTACACCAGAATCAAATAGTAACAAGAGGTATCTTCTCACTTTTATTGATGATTTCAGTAGAAAAGGTTGGGTGTTCTTTCTATCTGAAAAATCAGCTGCTTTTGATGTGTTTAAAAGATTTAAACAAATGGTAGAAAAAGAGTCACAGTGTAAGATTAGTTGTCTAAGGACTGACAGGGGAGGGGAATTTAATTCCACTATGTTTAATGATTTTTGTGCTGAAAATGGAATTAGAAGGCAGCTTGCAGCTGCATATACTCCACATCAAAATGGAGTAGCTGAAAGAAAAAATAGGACAGTAATGAATATGGTTAGAAGCATGATTAAAGAAGCCTCCCTCCCTAAGCAATTTTGGCCTGAGGCTGTCAAATGGGCCTTTTATGTGTTAAATAGAAGTCCAACTGTGTCCCTTGACAATATCACTCCTATGGAAGCTTGGTGTGGAGTAAAGCCATCTGTGAAGCATTTTAGGGTCTTCGGTTGCATAGCACACATGCATGTTCCTGATGTACAAAGAACAAAATTAGATGACAAAAGCTTGAAGTGCATATTCTTAGGGGTTAGTGAAGAATCCAAAGCATATAGACTATATGATCCAATAACTAAGAGAATTATGATTAGCAAAGATGTCATTTTTGATGAAAATAAAAACTGGAAGTGGAATGATGATGATAGTAGCAATGATAAGCCATTAATTGATGAAGAAAATGGTGAAAACTTCGTGGAAAATCAAGATGCTGAACAGGTTCCTGATACCCCTATCAATGCTGAAAATACTGTCCCTGAAAATGATATTCCCCATGATCAAGATGCTGAACAGGTTCCTGCTCAAGAGCAGGAGGAGAGGGAACCTGAGCCTCTTAATGAACTAAACAATGAAGCTGATGGGATAGGCAGAGCAGGAAGAACCAGAAGAAGGCCTGCTTATTCAAATGAGTATGTTATAGGTGATGAGCAAGACAGTGAAGAAGAAAGTGAAAATGTGCATAGCTTGGCTGTCTTTGAGACTCATTTTGATCCTATATCCTTCTCAGAAGCTGTGAAGCATGAGAAATGGAGAAGGGAAATGGAAAGTGAGTTGTCCTCTATAGAAAAAAATGACACATGGTTCTTGGTGAATCTCCCACAGGGTGCAAAGAAGCTTGGAGTAAAATGGATTTATAAAACAAAATATAATGATGAGGGAAAGGTGGAGAAATACAAAGCCAGATTAGTGGCCAAGGGGTATGCTCAAGAATATGGTATAGATTACTCAGAAGACTGGAACATCTATCAATTAGATGTTAAAAGTGCTTTCCTACATGGAGAGCTTAATGAAGTTGTTTTTGTTGATCAACCAGAAGGATATGCAAAGAAAGGAAAGGAGGAGATGGTGTATCAATTGAAGAAAGCTCTATATGGACTGAAACAGGCCCCACGGGCTTGGTACAGCAAAATAGAGTCATACTTCAATAAGGAAGGCTTTAAGAAGTGCTCACATGAGCACACTCTATTTACTAAAACAGAAAATAAATCTGACATAATAATTTGTAGCTTATATGTTGATGATTTGTTATATACAGGGAATAATGACTCTCTAATAGACCAGTTTAAAGAGTCCATGAAGAGTAATTTTGACATGACCGATCTTGGTAAAATGAGTTACTTCCTAGGAGTGGAAGTTGTACAAAGTAACAGGGGAATTTTCATAAAACAACAGAGGTACATTGATGAAATTCTTAGCAGGTTTGGCATGGATGAAAGCAAATCTGTTACTAACCCTGTAGTCACTGGCAGCAAACTAACAAAGAATGATGATGATAGGCATGTAGATCCCACTGTTTTTAAACAGATAGTTGGTAGTATAATGTACTTAAATGCTACTAGACCTGACATTATGTATGGAGTCAGTCTTATTAGTAGATTTATGGACAAACCAAATGAAAAACACCTTATTGCTGGGAAAAGAATACTTAGATATCTGAGGGGTACTGCTGATGTTGGAATACTGTATAAAAGAAAGCAAAAACATGACATTGTGGGATATTGTGACAGTGATTATGCAGGTGATTTGGAGGACAGGAAGAGCACCACTGGTTATGCATTCATGCTGAGCTCTGGAGCTGTCTCTTGGTGTTCAAAGAAACAGCCCATAGTCACACTCTCAACCACAGAAGCTGAGTTTGTAGCAGCTGCCTATAGTGCCTGTCAAGGTGTGTGGATTAAGAGGATATTGGAAGAACTTGGGCTGCCACAGAAGAAGAGTTTGACACTGCTATGTGACAACAACTCTACAATTAAACTCTCAAGAAATCCTGTCATGCATGGAAGGAGTAAACACATCGATATACGGTTTCATTTCCTTAGAAACCTCTGCAGAGATGGTGTTATTGACTTAAAATTCTGCTGTACAGAAGATCAACTGGCTGACTTGTTGACCAAACCAGTAAAGAATGACACCTTTGTGAAACTGAAGAAGTGCCTGGGATTGTGCAGTGCATCTGCCTTGGAATAATTTGCTTGATTGAAGAACAATTTCTGTTAATGAGTGTATGCTGCTAGTGCATCAGTTTTCTGCTACTACTATATCAGATTTTCTGCTACTGCTATATCAGTTTTATGTTTCATTACTTGTAAAGTCTGTAAGTACAAATGTAAACTGTCTGTTATGCCTTCCAGTTTAAAGGAGGGTATGTAAGTAATATTCTGTGGTGTTATTAGTAATGTTGTAGTGTTGGGCCTTGTAATGGACTTTGGGCCCAGTCCATAGTCTAGTAAATTGTAAACTCATACTTGTATATACGGTGAACTCAATAGAATAACATTCAGTTTTGCCAAACACTGTTCATCCTTACAATAATAATTTCTTCCAAACTCCTCCTATGAGATTCCTATAGCCACACACTATTCTTTGGGTTCAAACTCTACTTCAAAATGCTACATGCAAGTCGATTTTGTTTTGGGTGATGATTCTGAATTATGATGTAACGAAATGGTTAGGGATGAAGAGGTAAGGAATTGGCTTTAAAATCTGAAGGCTCTTTCTCTTTCTCCTCTTACCTAGTTTTCCTCTCTCTCTCTCTCTCTCCTCCTCTTACCCAGTTTTCCTCTCTCTCTCTCTCCCAAAGACTGTGTATTGTTTCCTGTGAATGCAGAACAGAATGAGCTGAAACTATGTGGTTTTTCAGCTAGGGAAATGGCTATATTACCCCTACTCTATTCACACCTAGTTATTTCTAATACAAAACCCCAAGGAAATAATCAAACAACACACAATGGTATTCACTAAGTCTAATTAGGAATTAATAAAACTGAATCACTTAAATCACAAAATACACAGTCAAGTGGATTCAAATCAACAAAGTAGCATCATGTAGATCATCAAGCATGACTTAATAAAGAGAAATTAAGTGAAAGCACTTGTTAATCTTAATAAAGATTAGCCAATTTGGGGATGTTACATTCAACATGTTTATCTAATATATATATTTGTTTAGGATTCTTTCTTTTTATATATTATAATAAAAGTGTTCAACATTAATGTTCTGGAGTGGGCCGAAGGCCCAATCCAATCAAACAGCTGACCAAAAATGGCCCAAAAGAAAGCAAGAAGAGCATATCAGATCTCGACGGTCAGGATCCACCTACGTTGATCCAACGACTCCCCACGATTCACTGACTCTATAAATAGGGGATTGACCCCACTTGTCAGGTACATTATCCACCCTTACTATTACTCTGCCAAACTCTACCCACTGACTTGGGCGTTGGAGTGTCATTGCAGGTACAACCCGAGCTCTGGATACGACTAGTAGTCAATCAAGTCGACCACCCTCATCAGTATACAGATCGACTTGATACCTCAGTCACAGCATCAGATGACCTGTCCCTCCTTGACCAGCTCTACAGACGATCTCAAGGTACAGATCATTGGCGACCACATTGGGAGAACATTATCCCATCAACATTTCCGATGCCTCCAAAGGCAACCTGAGGCAGACCGCGGTCAACCCGCATACAAAGCATGGTCTAGACACCAGTTCGATCACCTCCTGCACTGGGGGGAACGACGACCAACACTGAGGTCGTTGCCTCCGGTCCCCAGCCATGCACGACCCAGCAGGTTGACGTCACTCTTGCGGCCAATCATAAAGCGCTCGAAAAGCACTCGAAAAGCGGTCACCCCCTTGGGTGGTCGCCCCTGTTCATAAAGTGCTCGAAAAGCGCTCGAAAAGTGCTCGAAAAGCGCTCCAAAAGCGGTCACCCCCTTGGGTGGTCGCCCCTATTCAGAAAGCACTCGAAAAGCGCTCGAAAAGCGGTCGCCCCCTTGGGTGGTCGGAAAGCGGTCACCCCCTTGGGTGGTCGCCCCTGTTCATAAAACGCTCGAAAAGCGGTCACCCCCTTAGGTGGTCGCCCCCTGGGTGGTCGCCCCTGTTCATAAAGCGCTCGAAAAGTGCTCGAAATGTGCTCGGAAAGCGGTCACCCCCTTGGGTTGTCTCCCCTGTTCATAAAGCGCTCGAAAAGTGATCGAAAAGCGGCCACCCTCTGGGTGGTCGCCTCTGTTCGTAAAGCGCTCGAAAAGTGCTCGAAAAGCAGTCACCCACTTGGGTGGCCGCCCCTGTTCATAAAATGCTCGAAAAGTGCTCGAAAAGCGGTCACCCCCTTGGGTGGTCGCCCCTGTTCAAAAGCGCTCGAAAAGCGGTAACCCCCTCGGGTGGTATCCCCTGTTCATAAAGCGCTCGAAAAGTTCGCGAAAAGCGATCTCCCCTTGGGTGGTCCGCCTTGTTCGTAAAGAGCTCGAAAAGGGCTCGAAAAGCGCTCGAAAAGTGCTCAAAAAGAAGATTTACCCAAGTAGAAACTTGGTAAGCTGCTTGAAGGGCAGGGTCGACAAGAGGTCAACCAAAACGATTAGAAAAGACTTATCCAAGTAGAGACTTGGTAAGCTGCCTGAAGGACAAGGTCGACCAGAGGTCGAAAAGCGATCGACAAGAGGTGGACCAAAGTGATTAAAAAAGACTTATTCAAGTAGAGACTTGGTAAGCTGCCTGAAGGGCAGAGTCGACCTGAGGTAGACCAAAACAATTAGGAAAGACTTATCCAGGTAGAGACTTGGTAAGCTGCCTGAAGGGCAAGGTCGACTACAGGTCGAAAAGCGGTCGACAAGAGGTCGACCAAAGTGATTAAAGAAGACTTGCCTAACTAGAGACTTGGTAAGCTGTCTGAAGGGCAGGGTCAACCAGAGATCGACCAAAACGTTTAGGAAAGACTTATCCAAGTAGAGACTTGGTGAGCTGCCTGAAGGGCAAGGTCGACCAGAGGTCGAAAAGCGGTCGACAAGAGGTCGACCAAAGTGATTAAAGAAGACTTGCCCAAGTAGAAACTTGGTAAGATGCCTGATAGGCAAGGTGGACCAGAGGTCGACCAAAACGATTAGATAAGACTTATCCAAGTAGAGACTTGGTAATGTGCCTGAAGGGCAGGGTCGACAAGAGGTCGGCCAAGCGATTAAAGAAGACTTATTCAAGTAGAGACTTGGTAAGCTTCCTGAAGGGTAGGGTTGACAAGAGGTCGACAAGCGGTCGACCAAAGCGATTAAAGAGAATTTATCCATGAAGAAACTTGGTAAGCGGCCTAAAAGGCAGGGTCGACAAGAGTTCGACCAAAGCGATTAAAGAAGACTTACCCAAGCAGAAACTTGGTAAGCTGCCTGAAGGGCAGGGTCGACAAGAGGTCGACGAAAATGATTAGAAAAGACTTATCCAAGTAGAGACTTGGTAAGCTGCCTGAAGGGCAGGGTCGACCAGAGGTCGACCAAAACGATTAGGAAAGACTTATCCAAGTAAAGACTTGGTAAGCTGCCTAAAGAGCAAGGTCGACCAGAGGTCGAAAAACAGTTGACAAGAGGTCGACCAATGTGATTAAAGAAGACTTGCCCAAGTAGAGACTTGCTAAGCTGCCTGAAGGGCAGGGTCAACCAGAGGTCGACCAAAACGATTAGGAAAGACTTATCCAAGTAGAGACTTGGTGAGCATCCTAAAGGGCAAGGTCGACCATAGGTCGAAAGGCGGTCGACAAGACGTCGACCAAAGTGATTAAAGAAGACTTGCCCAAGTGGAGACTTGGTAAGCTCCCTGAAGGGTAGGGTCAACCATAGGTCGACTAAAACGATTAAGAAAGACTTTTCCAAGTAGAGACTTGGTGAGCTACCTGAAGGGAAAGGTCGACCAGAGGTCGAAAAGCGGTCGACAAGAGGTCGACCAAAGTGATTAAAGAAGAGTTGCCCAAGTAGAAACTTGGTAAGCTGCCTGAAGGGCAGGGTCGACCAGAGGTTGACCAAAACGATTAGAAAAGACTTATCCAAGTAGAGACTTGGTAAGCTGCCCGAAGGGCAGGGTCGAAAAGAGGTCGGCCAAAGCGATTAAAGAAGACTTATCCAAGTAGAGACTTGGTAAGCTTCCTGAAGGGCAGGGTCGACAAGAGGTCGACCAAAGCGATTAAAGAGAATTTATCCAAGTAGAAACTTGGTAAGCTGCGTGAAGGGCAGGGTCGACAAGAGGTCGACCAAAACGATTAGAAAAGACTTATCCAAGTAAAGATTTGGTGAACTGCCTGAAGGGCAGGGTCGACAAGAGGTCGACCTAAGCGATTAAAGAAGACTTATCCAAGTAGAGACTTGGTAAGCTGCTTGAAGGGCAGGGTCGACAAGAGGTCGACCAAAGCGATTAAAGAGAATTTATCCAAGTAGAAACTTGGTAAGCTGCTTGAAGGGTAGGGTCGACAAGAGGTCGACCAAAGCGATTAAAGAAGACTTACCCAAGTAGAAACTTGGTAAGTTGCCTGAAGGGCAGGGTCGACAAGAGGTCGACCAAAACAATTAGAAAAGACTTATTCAAGTAGAAACTTGGTAAGCTGCCTGAAGGGCAGGGTCGACCAGCGGTCGACCAAAACGATTAAAAAAGACTTATTCATGTAGAAACTTAGTAAGCTTCCTGAAGGGCAGGGTCGATCAGAAGTCGACCAAAACGATTAAAAAATACTTATCCAAGTAGAAACTTGGTAAGCTGCCATAAGGACAGGGTCGACCCGTGGTCAACCAGAGTGAGTATCACATCAACCCAGAAACCAGCAAGCGGTCGCCCAACGAAGGTGAGAAGTGCTCGCCCAGTGAATGAGGGAAGTACTCGCCCAACGAATGTGGGAAGCGGTCGCCCTCCAAGTGTTCGTTGTTTGGAAAAATTGAGCCGTGGGAGAAGTAGAGGGAGAGAATGAACTCAAAGTCCGATGGGAGTTATCAAGCACACCGCCTTCCTTTTTATCAACGTCCCGATATGATCTCAAGCACCGAAAAATTCACAAAGTAACAACAAGGGGAACAACGATCAGTACCACACATCAAGCCTACGCCAGCTCAATGATAGACCTTGGCTTGGGGGGAAACTGTTCTAGAGTGGGCCGAAGGCCCAATCCAATCAAAGAGCTGACCAAAAACGGCCCAAAAAGCAAGCAAGAAGAGCATATCAGATCTCGACTGTCAGGATCCACCTACGTTGATCCAACGACTCCCCACGATTCACTGACTCTATAAATAGGGGATTGACCCCACTTGTCAGGTACATTATCCACCCTTACTGTTACTCTGCCAAACTCTACCCACTGACTTGGGCGTTGGAGTGTCATTGCAGGTACAACCCGAGCTCTAGATACGACTAGCAGTCAATCAGGTTGACTGCCCTCATTAGCATCAGGTCGATCGCCCTCATCAGCATCAGGTCGACCGCCCCCATCAGTATACAGATCGACTTGATACCTCAGTCACAGCATCAGACGACCTGTCCCTTGACCAGCTCTACAGAAGATCTCAAGGTACAGATCAATTACTAGCAATGTCCAATTTTTTCTCTTTTGTTTGAATGATGAATTAGTTTTTATTTCTTGGATTAATTGTTTATCCTTTTTGAATTTTTAGGACAACACGTTTGTTTAATTCATTCAATTCTTTAAATTTCTTTCTTTTTATATATTATAATAAATGCATTCAATGTTATAGCCATGTCAAAGTTTAATTAATATTTTTTATAAGAAAATTTTCTACGGACATTTATTTATATATTTTTATATATATTTGTCTTTTATAACTAACTTAATATAAAAGAAATCTAATAGTAAAAAGATAAGTCTTTTCTTTCATTAATGATTTACTTTTTCGCGTGTTGACTAAATAAAGAGTACGAAGAAAAAATATTAAAAATTGACCTTGTAAGTCTTGAAGAACTATATATACACCACTATGTAGGACCAAACAAAATGCAAAGAGGAACCTGAAAAAGAGCAAGAGTGCATCTATTTTCTATCACATGCTTCACTATCGGCTAAAATAGTCTGTTTTTATTCTCTCTCATAAAGAGTATAATATAACATTGAAGATGAATCTCGATCAAATCAAGAACCGCCAAATAAGCACAAAATGAGTTTTTGTTTTGGTATTATTTGGCGATTCGTTGATTTGATTGATATTTGATACTTCACGAGCAAGTACGAAACATCTAAGGTAGTGATCACCATTCATTTTTGAGAACTGTTGATTTGTTATTCAATCTTTTTTTTTGACAATGATTTGTTATTCAATTTTAGTCTTCACACTTTAATTTTTCTTATTCAAGGTATTAGAGTTGTTTTAGCAGACCAAAAGTCTCATATTGAAAGAAAAAATACAATTCCTTTATTTTTTTATAAAGGAAAAATTGCAATTTGGATCTAAGATTTGTTGACGACACTTAAATTTTGGTGTAATAATTAGAACAGAATTGGGTGTGGTCGTGTACATTCCTACAAACGAATACTCTCATGCAGTAGTCATCTTGGATCGGCAGACCTAGGTTCAACGATTAATGTTCAAAATCATGATGCGGACACGTGAGACGTCTAACTAGAATCAAATTACATTTGCACGAGAACTTTGTGCGTTTCTCCGAAAAAAAGTAGAACCTTTATTCTTAGGTTATTGTGGTAGCAATATTTTATTTAGACTATTTGAAATGCACTTTCTATATTAAAATCTCATTTTATTCCTCTAATAACACAACTAGTGGCACTATCATCCACCACCGCTTTATCGGTCGAATACTGATGCTCTTCTTTCTGGGGGAACCTCCTGTATATGGACCCACATATACTTCTTTCCCTTCCCCCGTCCACTCTCTGAGAAGGAGACCATAATGATGTTCATGCCGGGAAAGGGGTCAGTGTTAACAGTCATTTCAAGTGCTCCTTTGTCAACCATTTTAAACCGTCCCTTCCTGATAGGTTTAAAAGAAATTTATTATAGTTTAGCATGAGTTTAACAATAATGCACAAAATATGTTACTCTAGTCGATAAGATTGGAGTAAATAAACATATTTTGTCTTTAGTACAAATGTCGGGGTGGGGATGAGAATAGGAAAAGTGGAGAGTTGCGGATTCAAGCTCACACTCTCAATGTCCATGCAACACTTATTTGTATTTTACCATTAATGTTATTAGGTAGTGCTCTAGCGGTGATTAAAATGAATGAATTTATCCAAATAGACAGAACAATAAAGAGCCATCAGCATCACTAAATTCACCATAACAATTGTGAAATGCTAGTATTAAGAGCTTAAACACACATCAATGAACACCCATACAATTGTCAAACCACGTTCCACATTTTTTAAAATCGTATAACTGCTAACCGATTCTTTCTATTTAGAAATTGTTAACCCTCAATCCTCTGTTTTATTGTAAGGTTAGATAATTCATAGGTCAACTTTAGTCAATGCTACTGGCTTAGGAGGTAACCGGTTAAGAATCTAGATTAGATTTACTTGTTAGATTCTGTTGTCAAATTCAGTTACTCTCTAACTGAATATTGTGATTGTATATATACTATTCTCAATGAAAATGAAAGTAAGATTTTTGCTTTAACTAAAATTCTGTGTGTGTTCTCTGATTCATTTCTCCCCAATTCTCTCTCAATCTTCATTCGGTGCTAACAAATTGGTATCGCAGAACTTCAATCTAGGGATTCTGGGAAACACGAGAGTGCAAGATTGTGAATCTTGCGGTGAGGTGTGTGTGTGGTTTCGTCTTCGCAGATCACGCTGATTTGCAATTCGAAATCTGAGAAATCACAATTTTATTTCTAGGGTTAGGGAAACACGACAGGTGAGAGGAATTGATTATGTGAACACAAAAGATTGAGAAGATGAACGCGAACGGAGGCTTCAACACACAGTTACCTATGTTCGATGGCAAAAATTGGGATCGCTGGTCAAGACAGATGAAGGTGTTGTTTGGTGCACAGGACGTGCTCGATTTCGTGAATGATGGCTACATAAAGGCTCAAACAAATAAGAAAAATGAACCTAATAAGAAGAAGTGGTGGAACAACAAACCAAAAGGATAGGAGAATTGGAACAGTAATAATAAAGAGAAGAAAAACTTGGAGAAAGGAGTATCCTCTAAGCCTAAGGAAATTCTGGAAAATTCAATAATAAGAAGACAGGAGGGTTTGATAAGAGAAAAGTTCAATTTTACAACTGTGATAGATATGGTCACTTTGCTGATGAGTGTTGGACTGCAAAGAAGGATCAAGAAAAGGTAGAGGAAGCTAATGTAGCACATGGTGATTCTGATTCTGAACCTATGTTGTTGATGGTGACTGTGAGTGATGAAATTCCTCTGTCTGAGTACTGGTACATGGATACAGGTTTTAGCAATCACATGACAGGGCGTGGGGATTGGCTAAGAAATTTGAATACCAGCAAGAGAACCAAAATTAGAGTAGCAGATCATAAAACCTTGCAGGCTGAGGGAATGGGAGATATTGTTATCAAAAGAGAGGATGGCAGGGATATAGTGATAGAGAATGTATGGTATGTTCCTGGTTTGAGTTCCAATTTTATGAGTGTTGGTCAACTCTTGGAAAAGGGCTTCAAGGTCACAATGGAGGATGAAATGATGTGCCTGTTTGATAGCAGCAGGAAACTAGTCTTGGAGAGTAGAATTGCGAAAAACAGAACATTCAAACTCAGTGTGAAGACAACAGATGTGGATTGTATGAATGCTGTTCATAGTGATGATGAGAGCTGGTTGTGGCATAGGAGGTATGGGCATCTTAATTTTAGAAGCTTGAATGACTTGAGAACAAGGGAAATGGTGATTGGTGTACCAAATGTGAAGCAACCACTGAATAGTTGTGAAGTGTGTATGAAGGGCAAGCAGGCCAGATTGCCTTTTGTTGGGGAAACACCACCTAGGGCCACTCAGGCATTAGGGGTAGTGCACTCTAATGTATGTGGACCTCTAGAAGTTCCATCTTTGGGTGGAAACAAATACTTTGTATCCTTTGTTGATGAATTCACCAAAATGAACTGGTTGTACCTAGTGAAATCCAAGAGTGAAGTACTTGGAGTGTTCAAGAAATTCAAGTTATTTGCTGAGAAACAGAGTGGACAGCAGATAAAAATTGTAAGAATTGATGGTGGGGGGAATATACATCCAAAGAATGAGTTGTTTTGTGAAAACAGTGGGATCGTACATGAGATTACTCCCCCATATACACCCCAACACAATGGCCTAGCTAAGAGAAGAAATAGGACCATACTTGATATGGCAAGAAACATGTTGAAACAGAAGAATTTGCCTAATAAGTTTTGGGGTGAGGCTGTGTTCATAGGAGCTTATATACTCAATAAATGCCACACTAGAAGACTAAAATCTGTAGTGCCTGAGGAGTTGTGGTATGGTAAGAAACCCAAGGTGAGTCATTTGAGAATCTTTGGCTCTTTGTGTTATGCTCATGTGCCTGATGCAAGAAGAAAAAAATTGCAGGATAAAAGTGTTAAGTTGATGCTGGTGGGATATCACTCAACAGGAGGATACAAGTTGTATAATCCTGTGACAAATTCTGTTATAGTGAGCAGAGATGTGATAATAAAAGAAGAAGAAGCCTGGAATTGGAATGATGTGCAGCTTCCAAACCGTTCGACAAAAGTTCCAGTAATTGTTGAAGGTGGTGAAACAGAACCAAATGGGTTAGACAATGATGATAAGCGGGCCATTAATGAACCTCCACCAGAAATTCAGTTAGAAGAAGATTCTGATGATGCGGAAGAGCAAAATCAGAGGCCAGGAAGAGTGAGGCAGCTACCACATCAAGGCTAGCAGAGTTTGACATGCTGCCTGACAATGCAGTAAGTAGTGAAAGTGAGTTCATTCACTTTGCTCTTCTAGTTGATGCTGAACCACTGAGTTACAGGGATGCTGTAAAAGAAAGAGTGTGGAAATTGGCTATGGAAGAAGAGTTGAAGTCAATTGAAAAGAATAATACATGGAAGCTAGTGAGCTTACCATCAAATAAGAAACCTATTGGATTGTAATAGGTGTTCAAAGTGAAGAGGAATCCAGATGGTAGCATAAGTAGACACAAAGCAAGACTAGTAGCTAGAGGATTCTTGCTAAAGAAAGGTCTAGACTATGAGGAGGTGTTTACTCCAATTGCTAGGCATGAATCCATAAGAATGGTCATTACACTAGCTTGTAGTAAGGGATGGCCACTGCTGCACTTAGATGTTAAGTCATCTTTTCTTAATGGACCTCTAGAGGAAGAGGTGTATGTCTCTCAAGTGCCTGGGTTTGAAGTGAGTGGCAAGGAAAACTGTGTTTACAGGTTGTTCAAAGCTCTTTATGGGCTAAAACAAGCACCTCGTGCTTGGAACAAGAAGATAGATTCTTTCCTCATACAAGATGGCTTCAAAAGGTGGAAAGTTGAACATGGGGTGTATGTGAAACACAAGCAAGGAGAGATTGCTGTACTCATTTGTTTATAAGTATATCACTTGCTGATTACAAGTGGTTCAGTGGATGAAATCAAGTAATTCAAAGTAGAGGAAGACATTGATCCAACATTGTATAAACAGATTGTTGGCTCACTGAGATACCTCTGCCACAACAGGCCTGATATTGGCTTTGCAGTGGGCTTGTTGAGCAGATTCATGACCAGGCCAAAAACTTCTCATTTCCTAGCAGCAAAGAGGATAATGAGGTACATAAAGGGAACATTAAAGACTGGTGTATTGTTTCCGGTGAATGCAGAACAGAATGAGCTGAAACTATATGGTTTTTCAGCTAGGGAAGTGGCTATATTATTCCTACTCTATTCACACCTAATTATTTCTAAATACAATACCCCAAGGAAATAATCAAACAACACACAATGGTATTCACTAAGTCTAATTAGGAATTAAAAAATTGAATCACTTAAATCACAAAATACACAGTCAAGTGGATTCAAATCAACAAAGTAGCATCATTTTGATCATCAAGCATGACTCAATAAAGAGAAATTAAGCGAAAGCACTTGCTAATCTCAATAGAGATTAACCAATTTGGAGATGTTACATTCAACATATTTATTTAATATATAAATATATATATATTTATTTAGGATTCTTTCTTTTTATATATTATAATAAATGTGTTCAAGATTACTAACCATGTCCAATTTTTTTCTCTTTTGTTTGAATGATGAATTAGTTTTTATTTCTTGAATTAATTGTTTATCTTTTTTCTTTTTTTAGGACAACACGTTTGTTTAATTCATTCAATTCTTTAAATTTCTTTCTTTTTATATATTATAATAAATGCGTTAAATGTTATAGTCATGTCAAAGTTTAATTAATATTTTTTGTAAGAAAATTATCTACGGACATTTATTTATATATTTTTATATATATTTTTCTTTTATAGCTAACTTAATATAAAAGAAATCTAATAGTAAAAAGATAAGTCTTTTCTTTCATTAATGATTTACTTTTTCGCGTGTTGACTAAATAAAGAGTACGAAGAAAAAATATTAAAAATTAACCTTGAAAATCTTGAAGAACTATATATACACCACTATGTAGGACCAAACAAAATGCAAAGAGGAACCTGAAAAAGAGCAAGAGTGCATCTATTTTCTATCACATGCTTCACTATCGGCTAAAATAGTCTGTTTTTATTCTCTCTCATAAAGAGTATAATATAACATTGAAGATGAATCTCGATCAAATCAAGAACCGCCAAATAAGCACAAAATGAGTTTTTGTTTTGGTATTATTTGGCGATTCGTTGATTTGATTGATATTTGATACTTCACGAGCAAGTACGAAACATATAAGGTAGTGATCACCATTCATTTTTGAGAACTGTTGATTTGTTATTCAATCTTTTTTTTTTTGACAATGATTTGTTATTCAATCTTAGTCCTCACACTTTAATTTTTCTTATTCAAGGTATTAGAGTTGTTTTAGCAGACAAAAAGTCTCATATTGAACGAAAAAATATAATTCCTTTATTTTTTTATAAAGGAAAAATTGTAATTTGGATCTAAGATTTGTTGACGACACTTAAATTTTGGTGAAATAATTAGAACAGAATTGGGTGTGGTCGTGTACATTCCTACAAACAAATACTCTCTTGCAGTAGTCATCTTGGATTGTCAAATCTACATTCAACGATTAATGTTCAAAATCATGATGCGAACACGTGAGACGTCTAACTAGAATCAAATTACATTTGCGCGAGAACTTTGTGCGTTTCTCCGAAAAAAAACTAGAACCTTTATTCTTAGGTTAATGTGGTAGCAATATTTTATTTAGACTATTTGAAATGCACTTTCTATATTAAAATATCATTTTATTCCTCTAATAACACAACCAGTGGCACTATCATCCACCACCGCTTTATCGGTCGAATTCTGATGCTCTTCTTTCTTGGGGAACCTCCTGTCTATGGACTAGGGGTGTCAAAATGGATGGTTCGGATGGATATTGATTTGGATTATAATGGATGGATTGAAAAAGTCCATTTAAAAATTTATATCCATTAGGATTGTACCAAACAAATCCAATCCAATCCATCCATCAACCACTTTTTAATGGATGGATATCCAATCCATCCATTAGGCCCAACTTTTTATTTTTTGGGTTTTTTTTGTACCCCCACTGTTTCCAATTATACCCCCACACCATATTGTTGGACGAAAATACCCCTGACAAAAAATTGACTTAATCGGATTTATGTTAGCCATAGGTAAATACGATTTTGAGTTTTTCAAAGCGTATTTACGTAGATACGATTATCCTGAAAAAAGTCCAATCGTATTTACAGTGGGGTAGGTACATACGATAGTTATAAAAAACAAAAGCGTATGTATGTATGGTGGAGATACATACGATTCAGGTAAAATACAAATCGTATTTACCTATGTGTGGGGATAAATACGATTTGTTAAAATACAAATCGTATTTACCCCCACACATAGGTAAATACGATTTGTGTTTTAATCGACGGCCAGACTTACTCCCCTGGCCCAACAGCTATTTTTTCAACGGTGTAGATTGCACCGATAATATCAACGGTTGATATTCATTCACGAATTCTATAAATACCCACTCCCACCCCCATTCTTTTCACACAAAAATTTCACTCTCAGTTACTTATTTCATACATCCAGAATGCAGATATTCCTAACATAACGGTCTGATGAGAATAGGCTATGCGGTATACATCATGGGGGCAACATCACCATGAGAGAATATGGTGTCTACTTCTGGAGTCCGAAGTTAGTGTTATGCAGAATCCACCGCGCCATGGGGTTTGAAGGTTTGAAGGATAAAGTGTGGTCAAAAGTTCAAATGACCGGCGACGACCGTGACGTCACTGGTATCACTTATCGTAAACCGAATCGTGGAGACGATGGCTGCATTTCCTTCTTGTCCATGTCTATCAGGACCGACGAAGACGTGGCGAACATGTTAAACATCCATGACACGCTTCAGGGGTATAAGCCGTTGGAGCTGTACGTGGAAACACAACGGAGCGTGAATGAGATTTTACGTCGTCTGCGAGATCCGAAATATTAGGGTTTAGTTTGTTATGTTTTATCTTTTATGTAACTTTGTTTTATCGAATCAATGAAATCGAAATTTTAAGGAAACTCGCACGAAATAGTAATAATCAACTGATATGATAATAGTTCAATCATAGATCATCAAGAAAAGTACAAACATAAAAGTACAAATACAAAGTGCCCTAATCACGCCTTGGTACTCGCTCCAACAATTGCGATAGGCGAATGTATGTGTCACTATGCATACGGATCTCGCCTATACGAAGCCCCCTCCTAACCACGTCTGTCACACTCTGTACCCAATCAGCATAATCATTGACCTGTGGTGGTGGTGGTGCAACCAGCAAGAGTCTAGGAATAGATGCTCTGACGTACCACTCTAAGTAGTCCGCAGCAACCTGACCCAACTCATGAGCAGGATGAGTCGTCTGAAGCACCTCGTGCACAATGGGCAAATAGGCGGAAATCCAGAAGATTCAGTCTGCATGGCTAGCATGACTGGTGAGAGGGGGCGTGGGATGACCTGGACGTACCCAAACTGACATAGGCACCTATCCAGCATCTACGGAATAGTGTTGTCTCTCCAGCTGAGGTGTCCCCTTTAGAGTGAGACCTGCTCAAAGGGTTTAATCGCCCGATGACCCTCAAATGGTCGCCAACATACATCATCAGCTGTGAAGGAATCAATGTTGTGCCTGTAAGAGAGCAACTTCAGCACATCCGTCTTCTTTCCCTTCCAAACCCCACAGAGTGGTCCGCCCTGCACATCAGTGGGCTGCCTCTCCACCAGATGAGGAAACTACCATAAAATCAAGCTGTGAAATGCAAAGGTAAATAACTGATTTAATTAAATTAAAAACTAATTTAATTAAATAAAAAACTAATTTAATTAAAATTTATTACATGTAATAGGGAGGCATACCCAGCTATATGTCTGGCCTGGTCCAATGATGCGTAGTTCAACTGGTCATACAGGAAAGCAACTGCTCCTACGCCCCATGCGAATGATCCAACAACGGCTGCAGTAACGTCCTCAAGCAGCAGCAGCCACTTGGCCTCAGCCCTGTCATATGTCTTCATCGTGAAGATGCTCCAGCTCAAAACCAGAAGGATTATCGCCCTAATAGTAGGAATCATGTCATCAGTAATGGACGAGGTAGCAACTATCTGCTGGAGCCACTCAAAACGGTCATACGGCCCTAAAGCATCTCGACACTCAACAAGGGCCTGCTCATGAGTCACCCCGAGATATGTCTCAGCAAGCTGAACTGCCTGCTCATTGGTGACTCCAGTTGGTGGTGATCTGTAGTATCTGCCGGAGATGGGAAGATGCAGCAAACAAGAGATGTCATCCAAAGTAATCGTCATTTCACCGAATGGTAGGTGAAATGACGAAGTCTCCTGGTGCCATCTCTCAACAAAAGCGGATAGCAGCTCGTGGTCCACAGTGGTATGTCCTGTCTGAATGAGTGGGGACAAACCTGAAGCTGAGAACCTCTGCCAAAACTGGATGTTCTGGGAATACGGCAGTAGTCTCTTGCCTAGCTTGTTACCATGGTTGGTAACCATCACTTTACGCTCATATGTCTGTATTTAAAAAAAAAATAAAGAAAATATTAGGCTATGTAAAAAAATAAATTCAACTAAGAAGACAATGTAAAAAAACAAATTCAACTAACCGGCGTCCTCAAAACACGATAGCAAACATGAGACTCCAGCCCAGAGAATAGAGAAGGCTGCTCCTGATGGTCATCCTCCTGATGGTGCTGTTGATGATAGTCATCCTGGTCCTCATAGTGCTGCTAATCCTCATAGTGTTGCTGATGGTGGTCTTGTAGATGGTGGTCGTCCTCCTCATAGTGCTGAGGCTCAGCCATATACTGGTCATCCTCCTCCCCTTCATACTGCTGATACTCTAGGGACGTCGGCAGCGGCATCTGTCTACCCTCGGCGCGCCTACGCCTGGTCGACGCATCTCCCGCAACTCTCCGGCGGGTGCGTGTACTGGGAGCAGAAGACGAGGAGGATGCCTGCTTAGTCCGTCGAGAAGACACTGAAAATACAAAAAACAAATAAATTGAAAAAAAAGGAAATCGCATTTAGCTAAATACGATGCGATTTCTTTTGGAAAATCGTATGTAGCTATTGGAAGGTACATACGACTTACTATTTTTTGCGTTCCTGGGTGGAAATCGTATCTACGTATATACGATGCGAATTTTTGCAGAAATCGTATGTACCTCTCCTCACGTAAATCCGATAAGCTCTAAAAAATTTCTGGTCAAATCGTATGTATATGAGAAATGCAAATTTTTTTGTAAATTTGTAAATTTTTTAAGGGTATTTTAGTCTTTTCTCTGTGTGCGTGGGGGTATGCAGTCAAATGGTGGGGGTACAAAAAAAAACCCTTATTTTTTTTACCAATTAGGCCCAACTTTCTATATATTATATAGGCTTAAATATGTTTTTCGTCCCTACAAATATAGCTATTTTTCAAATAAGTCCCTGCAAAATAATATTTTTTTTGATACATCCTTCTATTAACTTCTGCTGTTAAAAATACTGATGTGGCAAACGTCTATCCTTCTTGGTAGGGGTGGACACAAAATAGCAACCCGCCCGAAATCGTACAAACCGACAGTGGAAACTGTCATTACGGGTGTGTCAAGGCAAACCGAACCCGTCCAACTAAGTAACAACGGTTCCAAATGGGTTGAAATGGTCGGGTTCGGATT
Organism: Astragalus glycyphyllos; assembly: GCA_963573325.1. Taxonomy (NCBI): domain Eukaryota; kingdom Viridiplantae; phylum Streptophyta; class Magnoliopsida; order Fabales; family Fabaceae; genus Astragalus; species Astragalus glycyphyllos. Next base: position 22,716,986 of record OY754313.1, on the reverse strand, counting down.
TCAAGACTGTAACCATTGGTAACCGAACTCGACCAAATAACATTGAGTGACTAGTTTATTTAAGTGAAGTGTGCAAAAGTGGTTTTGAAGAGAGAAGAGCAAGCTGAAAAAAAGTAGACTCAGTTAGATAGTAGCCTTTGATATTATTCTAATATTTTTAGCATCCCCAAATCCAAAAAGTAGCCTCTGCATCCCTGTTAAAGGACAGCACATAACTCAAAAAGTAAAATGATACTATTCATCGTCCCTGTTAAAATGAATACGCAGAGGAAGGAAAACGCAGAAGCAACTGAGGAAGATGACCGGAGAAAATAAAAGAGAAGTTCTGCTTGCTTTCTCCCAACCGCCTTCTCCGACCGACCAACCCGCATAACCCGTGAAACCGAACCCGAATAGAAATTTGGTCGGATGTGGGCTGTAACACCCTGGGCCCTTTTCTGACTTAGTAGGCTACCCACAAGTGTACATCATGACATTCGGGCCCTGTAACACCCGAATAGAAATTACGATGCAGGAAGCTTGAGTGCTAGTTGCCATCATGAAAGAGAAAGAGGAATGGTGAAGAAGAATAAGAAAAAGAAAAAGAAGAGATGTGAGAAGGGGAATCTGGACAAACACCACTTTGGGGAAGTATTAATTTTAATTTAAAAATTGATTTTTAATCCACTTTAGATTTTTAAAAAAATAAAAAAGTAAAAATATGATGTGGAAATGCCAAGAAAGACAAACGTTTGCCACATCAGTATTTTTAACAGCAGAAGTTAACGGAATGATGTATTTAAAAAATGTTATTTTGTAGGTACTTATTTAAAAATAAAAAAAATTTGCAGCGACTTATTTAAAAAACAGCTACATTTGCAGGGACGAAAAACATATTTAAGCCTATTATATATTATATTCAATAAATAAATAATTTTAATAAGAAGATGGTGATGGTGGCAGTGGTGGTCGACCGGAGCTCCAGCACGGCGGTGCTCTGGCGTCCGGCACGGCGGAGCTCCGGCGACCGGCGGTTGTTGACGGCGGTGGCCGACTGGAGCTCCGGCGGTCGACACGGCAGTCGGTGGCGGCGCTCCGGCGACTCGCCGTGGTCCGCGGCCGCGTGTGGTGGAGGTGCGGTGGATGCTTTATAAATATATATATATATATATATATATATGTATTTATATTTGAAACCCTGGTTTGCAATAGTAATATATATATATATATATATTACTATTTCGCACCTTCTTGTTTTTGATTTCACTTCCTTTGATTTCGATTTCATTTTTATTTGATTTCGAATTCCTATCTTCTGTTATGATCGTTATCGCATGATTCGTTACGATTTCTATTTTTGTTTCTTTGATCTGTGACTCCTTTTTGATTTTCGGATCTGATTTCTTGCGTTCATTCCATCTCGCGATTCTTGTGATTTTCGGTTTGAGATTCCATTTTTCATAGTTGATCTCTCCATTTGCGATTCTTCTTTCGTCATCATTGCATTCTTGTAACTTCAATCTCATCAGGTTTCGTTACTTCTTCATCACCGTCATTTACAGTGGCATTCTATGTGATAGTGCGACGACGTGACGATGTAACGACATGGTTTCGTCTTTCGCATTGGATTACAGACTTGGATTCATCTGATTCTCATGGTTTCAAATTGATTCTGATTTGATTGTGGTTCATGGCCTCACACAAGTTCTCTTTAGTTCCAATGGAATTCAAGATTCGATTGAGTATTTCAGTAATTTTGAAGATTGTGGATCCTTCCTTTTTGTAATTTTTTTTGAAAGCTATTTCATCTCTTATGGAGTATTGAAGAAATACAAGTCTCTTCATTCAGGAAAGATTCGGTGCCTTGCCATTGTCAAAGAAGATTGTTGGTGAAAGAAAGGTGTTTGATAAAATGCCTGATTGGTTGAATTTCAAAAGACTTGTTTCTTGAAGACCTGGTTGGTTCGCCTTGTTTTGGAAGACTTGTGAAGAACATTGAGATCCATGTTTTTTTGCTTGCTAGAAGACTGTGAAGCACATTGCCATGGTCTTGCTGCATGATGGATTCATATGCTTGTGTTGCTTCCATGATATTTTAGCCTCAATTGGCTTGTTTTTAGCTTGCCTTATGGTTAAGCTTGTTGCCTTATTGGCAGTGTTGATGTTAGCTTCTACCTTATTGGTAGTTAAGCATTGTTGTTTCCTCCAAGTGGTTATAGCACTATTGCTTCCTCCGAGCGGTTATAGCTTTTGTTGCTTCTTTCGGGTGGTTATAGCATTGAAATGTGGTTCTACTTGATGGTTAAGCGTTGGATTGTTGCTTCCCCCAAATGCACTACGTGACTGCCATTCAAATCAAATATTTCAATCTCCCAGCCTTTTTGGAATCCAGCCTGAGACCATGAGACTTAAAATGCGCCACTCCAACAAGAGTATGCATAACTGCAATGCCCATCTAAACATGAATAGAAGTCGAAACTGAGCGAGAACACCTACAAAGAAAAAATAAGTGGAAAATAGACTCATCCTGCTCAAAACAAAAAGGACAACACGGCCCATGAGGATCCTTAATAATACCCTTTCAAATAAGAGCATCACGAGTTGGAAGCTTTCCCAACAGCAATCTCCTCCCGAAGACCCCCACCTTAATGGGAATCCAAAGCTACCACATATCATCTACAACGCTATGAGTGTCCTTATCCAACCTATCTTGAAGCATGAGATTCAACAGAAGAGCATAACTAGGATTTAACCGAAAACTCATGGAAATTATCATGGATCCGCTGCCATCGATCATCCTCGGAATCGTCGGGGTGAATAGAGTTTAAAATGTCCAAAAGCATGTCAGAGTCCGCCCTATCCTCCGCAAACAAAGGACGATCCCATTCGAGATTCCAACGCCAAGTATTATGAAACAGTGTCCTTGAAGGTTCACTTATTAGAGAAGAAAACGAAGGCAATTGAAGTTCAACTAATTGCGAATTAACCTTAACAATATATACTTTTGTTGTTGTTGATGTCTCTTTCGAAAATCAGCAACAAACTCATAAATTCCATTTAAAATCGAATCTGGAGATTCATTATCGTATGATCCTTGACACCAGCGGCAACGGAGGAGAGTCCGGCGTTGTTTACCATGGTTTTTGGTAAACACCACTAGTTTGAAATTGCTTCTGTTTGCAGGATCAACTAGTAAATCCTAAGACCATTTGTGTTAAAGTTTTTTCCAGAATTATGCGTGTTCTTGCGGTTTCAAAGAAAAGAATGAAGATAACTGCCAGTTTCACGCGAAACCGTCGGATTTCTTCAGATATGACACTGATGAAGTTTCTGACACTGAAAGTATTGCTTTCCTTACTTTTTGGCTTTCTTTCTATGTCTTCTGTTCTTCTTCACTTCAAGTAGCCAAAATGTTCATCCCCTTGGCTATCCAACTACACGAGTGTCGAGATGTGAACCTTGGACAACTCCTTCTAGGATCACTTTATGAAAGCCTACAACAAGGGGCTTACGCACTGAAAACCCTTAAACCTGAAGGAACACTTCTGGTCTCTGGACCAATTTGGTTTTTCCAATTGTGGCTTATTGCCACTTTGGAGTCGAAACTCCAAATGTACATCCCAAGTGACTATACTGAGGTTGTTGAGCAAAGAAGCATCGAAGGGATAAGGCTTGCACTTTTGACGCCTAGAGAAATTGGAGTTTCTGAGAAAGACTTATTTGCATCAGCATTCACAATGTTCTTGAACTGCGAAACTTTTACTTCTTCAATGGCTCCTTTCACCAAAAAAAAAAATTTGGGCCAACTTGGTTCACCAGGGATTTTCCTGCGACCTCACTGATCGAAGAAGAAGAAAGTAATCAGATTTGGAGAGCTTTTTAGTTCCAAAGTTACTTTCTGCAAGAATAGCACCTGGTAAAGCTACCACCATGTTTGGAGTGTACGCATATCATCCAAGTCTCATCACACGACAATTTGGATTATGTCAGCTTCGACCAAGTCCTTTCTTTAGATCTAGAAAATACATGATCCTTCCAAAAAATGAGGAAGAATGGAAAGAATGTCTCAACAGCTTTGCCAATAAACCCTTTATTTTTGAACCTGTTGAATTTGAGCCTGTATTTGCTTGTATCAAAGACTTTTCTAAGTGGTGGAAAGATTACTTTATGAGTAAACTGGCTGATGTCGAAGAAACTACTCTGCTGACAAATCTAATTTCTGCTTTTCCTCTTCCGCAGAAACAGAAGACCAAGTCACAAGGTATGCACATTCAAGAAATTCGAGCCTTTCAAAAATATTTTGAAGTTATTTATGATCCAACAAATCTTAGTCGAACTGTTTCTCAAGCTGCAAGAGTTTTAAAAGAAAAACTTATCGAAAAAATTCCAACCATGGTATTTCCATCATATGTGACAAACAAATACGCTTTCGCTTTAGCGCATAATAAACTTAAATTTCCAAGTTTGCCAACCAGTGAATTGGCTTTATCACTTCATTCACCACTTCCTCCATGGTTTATGTTTGGCTCGACTTTAGCACTCAAAATTTTTTAAACAAACAAAACAGCTGAGAAAGTAGTATCGACTAAGTATGACATAAATACCTTTGACAGACATCTCCATCTCGACATTCAACATGTCCGAGTTTTATCCACTACCGCAGAAGGTGATACATAAGACTCTTAGAGCTAATCATCCACTTTTTCTATATGATTTATTAACACATTTGTCGAACGTTTGCAGCCATTCCATTATCACCTGCTCTATCAGAAGAAACAACAACAACAACTGACAAGAAAGTGTTAAAGAAGCATACAAGCACTTTGTCGAAAGACAAACCACTCCACTTTGTCGAAAGACATTTCATTATTCCTCTTTTAAATCGAATTACTGAACTCAATACTTATCAAATCTCTCATTTTATAGAGTAAGAAAAGATCAAATAGTTCAGCTACTGCTACTCCTCCAAAGAAGAAGAAAAGTACTAGAGAGATGATTGTGAGCGATGAATCAGAGGTCGAAACGTTTGAAAACTCTCATAACCTCTTTTCAACGCTTGTACATTTCTTTGCTTTCTACTAACATGTGTGTTGAATTATTTCAGTCTGACGAGAGTCCAGAAAGGATTCTAAAGACTGCCTCTAAACCCACTCAATCAAAACCTGTCGAAAAGCAAACAAGAAAGAACGACAAGCCACAAGAGAAAGCTCCAGACAAGGCTAAGAAGAAAAAGAACCTTCCAAAGCCTGCGAGCGCACATTCTCGCGTCGACGGAGACACCTCAAAGGTAACTAGTATACCTTCTACTTATTTCCTTTGATGAGTTGAATCAGGATAACATATAACTTTGTCTATAAATTTGGAATAGGGCCTTAAAAACCAACCTGCCAAAACATCCATCAAACAAACAACACCAACTTCAACTCCCACTGTTTCTGCACCAATCAATGATCCAATGGTCGAAGCAAAACTTAATGAAGATGACATCAACATTGCAGCAGATGAAAGTATCCCAATGGCCCTTGATGATCTCCCTCTTCATCAGGAAACAACTGAGGTCGAAGACCAAGAGCATGGAGGAATTGATGTTACATTGACTGAGACTCATGCCCAAAATCAACCACAAAAGAAAAATGAAGAATTGGTTGAAAATGTCAGTCAAGATCAAACTCAAAGGGGTGATGTTGACATGGCCGAAGGCAATGACCAAATTCAAACAGCTGGAGATGACGTCACAATGGCTGAGCCAATTGTCAATGATCCAACTTCACCTCTGAGACAAATCGAAAAGAAAGAGGAAGAGAAACAAAGTGATGAAGAAAGTAAGGAAACTAGTGAAGATGAACATCATGATGACAACATAGAGCATGTTGACGAATCACCTACTAAAGAAGATGACTTGACTGGTCTCAAACTCTCGACTGGCACTGCAATGAGTGAAGATGAATGGAAGGAACTAAAGAGTAAGAAACCCCTTGAAGCTCTGCAATTACTGTTTAAGACTAAAACTTCAAGTGAGCGAAAATCAGTTTCCTCAAACATTTCTGCGAGTGAACACTCTGAAAGTTCTAAGGTGAACATGCTAGAAGAACTTCGCACTAGAGTCCTTGAGATATTATTTCAAGCAATCGAAGAAGACCATATGGTGGCTTTCAAGATCAAAGATCTGCTGCACAAACTCAACAATCCAACAGCCAGTAATTCTCTCATCGAATTTCTTGTTTCATTTAAACCTCTCCTGGAACAAATCACAAGGGACCTTGAGAAGAAGAAGAACCATGCTTCACTTAAAGAGCGTGAAAGCACCCTGAAATTGGAAACATGGACTGCTGTCGAGGCCTCAAGAAACAAGATCTCTTCTCTACAAACCAAGGCAAAAGCTGACATGAAGGCTGTAGATGAATACGATGCTGAGATTGCTGGGTATCAAAAGGAGATTGAGAGATTGTAGTCAAAGATTAGGGCAGCAGAAAAGAAGAAATCCTCAGTCTTAAAGGGAAATGAAGATTTCAGAAATTCTGGGAGCTGAAGTAAATAAGGAAGCAACCCATTGCATTGACCTTTTAGAAAAATTTGACGAACATGAAACCAAGGTCAACCAGTTGGTCGAAGAAGAGAGTTTCATCAATACAAGATTAGAATGAGCTAAGGCTCTTTTTGAGAATTTGAAAAACAATCTCGTCTTGTAATTTGCTGTTTCATCTTCCCTTGCTTTGGAACTTTTGTAATTTTATCCTTCACTTCCACATCTTGTACTTCGACAATAGCCTTTGTTGGCATTTAATCTTTTTGACATGCCAAATTCGAGGTTTGCTCATCTTTAATCTTGCGTTATTTTAACTTCCTGCAAAATTGGCCTATACTTCTTTAAATACTTGCCATTTATTTGCAAAATTCGACCATCAGCACCTACTTCTTCGACTTCATAGGCACCGTTAGTATATACTTGCAAAACTCGAAATGGCCCTTCCCAATTCGGTGACCATTTGCCTAAGACTCTATCTTTTTTGTCCATGGGCATTATAACTTTCCAAACTAAGTCTCCTAATGCAAAAGTTTTCAACTTAACTTTTTTATTATAAGCCTTAGCTACCTTTTCTTTTTGCCTTATCAAGACATTTAATGCATTTAATCTTTCTTCATCTAAATCAACCAACTCATCCAACATCATATTCCAATAATAATCTGATGGAATTTCAAATTGCCTTTGAATTCTGGCTGACTGTAAACAAATTTCGACAGGTAAGACTGCATCATGTCCAAATGTTAGTCTAAAAGGAGTGGTATTAATTGACTCTCTAGGAGAATTTCGACAAGCCCACAAAACTTGGTGAAGAGTTTTATGCCAATTTCTAGGCTTTTGCCCAATATGCTTTTTAATCAAAATAATAATGATTTTATTAGTTGCTTCAATTTGACCGTTGGCTTGAGCATAGTATGGTGTCGAAGTCAGTAACTTGAAACCAGTTTTAGAGGCAAAATCTACCATTTTTTGACCAATAAAAACTGTACCTTGGTCTGTAGTAATGGTTTCTGGAATTCCAAACCTATATAAAATATGGTTTTGAATAAAATTTATTACTGCCTCTTGATTAACATTAATTAAAGGACTAGCTTCTACACACTTTGTAAAATAATCTATCCCAACTAATATGTAACGATGTCCTTTCGACGAAGTTGGTTTAATCTCACCAATTAAATCTAAAGCCCAACCTCTAAAAGGCCATGGTTTTACTATCGAATGCAATTCACTTGCAGGCACGTGTTGAACTCCCGCATGTCTTTGACACTCTTGGAAACCTTTAGCGAACTCTACACAATCTTTTAACATAGTTGGCCAGTACACTCCTTGTCGAATTAAAAGCCATTTTATTTTGTGGCCTGCTTGATGAGACAAACAAGTTCCACTATGAATATCGGAAATTGCTAAATATGCCTCGCTCTCATTAAGGCATTTAAGTAAAACTCCTTCAGGAGTCTTTTTGAACAACTCATTTCCAATAATCACATAGCTCAAGGCTCTATACTTTGTTTTTCTATTAGTTATTCCTGTTGGATTTTCCAAGTATTCGACAATTGGTTTTCGCCAATCATCATTCGAGGCACGTGTTTTATGTGAACAGTGTCAAACTTCTTTAACAACGTATTAGCAATGGCAAAACACATTATTAAGTTCTCTTTGATGCATTTGTATTCTTTTGTTAACTATTTCACAATTTGTTCTGAATCGCTTTTAATTTCGACATGTTTTGCCCCCAAATCTAACAAGATCTCAAGTCCTGCTATCAAGGCTTCATATTCTGCCTCATTGTTAGAGCATGTTCCTTCAATTTGAAACTTATACTTTGTTGGTATTTTTGTTGACGAAATAATTAACATTCCAACTCCAACACCATTTTTGTGTCGGGACCCGTCGAAGTACAATTTCCAAGGTTGAGTTTCCACCAAGTTTATTGTATTTTCGACCAATGAATGGTCAACTATGATGTTAGCCACTATTTGGCCTTTTATAGCCTTTAAAGGCTGATAAGTTAAGGAAAATTCAGAGAGAGCTAAAGCCCATTTACCTATTCTAGTATGTAAAATTGGTTTCGACAGCATATGTTTAATAATATCATAATGCGAATAAACATACACATCAACAGGCTTTATGTATTGTTTCAATTTTGTACAAGAGAAATACAAGCATAAACACAATTTTTCTATAGGATGATACCTAGTTTCTGCATCATTTAGAATTCTACTGAGGTAATAAATGGCTCTTTCGACACCATTTTCATCTTCTTGAGCTAACATGCTTCGTATAGATAATTCTGAAGCTGCTATATACAATTTCATTACTTTATTCCTAATAGGTGGTAACAAAATTGGTGGCTTCATCAGGTATGCTTTAATCTCGTCGAAAGCTTGTTGGTGTTCTGCATCCCACCTAAACATATCTTCCTTCTTCAGTCGAAGTAATGGCGAAAACGCTTGAGTCTTGCCACTTAGATTTGAAATAAATCTTCTAAGGAAATTAATCTTTCCTAATAATGACTGTAACTCTTTCTTTGTCGAAGGAGCTTTCGTTTCCAAGATCGCTTTCGTCTTGTTTTGATTGATTTCAATGCCTTTTTTGTGTACAATGAAGCCCAAAAAGTCACCTGGCAGTTCTGATGAACTTGCTCTTCAATAACCTTTCTATTTCTGCATTGATCTTCAACAAGATTTCTGGTGCAAATCTTCTTGGTGTCTGCTTCACTGGCTTCTTTCCTGGTCGAATTGGTAGTCTTATCTCAACAACGTCACAACTCAACCCCGGCATTTCATTGTAATTCCATGCAAAGCAGTCTTTGTACTCCTTTAGCAATTCGACAATCTGCACCTTCAATGCTTGATCAATCTTAGCACTTATATATGTTGGCCTTTTCAAAGAGCCATCTCCCAAATCGATTTCTTCTAAGGGATCTTGTGCTTGGATCCTTTTGGTCGAACCCATTGGATCTTTTTCAAAACCTAAAGGCTCGTCATCATAGACACAATCAAGCCTCTGGTTTTCGACAACATTGTCTCTATTTTCGTCCTCAACAGCTTCAGCAACTAATTGTTATTGTAATTCAGCTTCTAAAACCGCTTTTTGCTTATTCTCAGCCACGTAGGCCGTAATTCTATCCCATGCAGTGGGCTTATCCATAAATAACTATTTATGGGCCTTCCCACCCTGTAGGCCTAACAGAGCCTTGTGGGTAGTTGTCTTCATCTACAACCTCTCTATCCCAAATGAATCCATAATTGGGATGAAGTATCACTGAAGATCTAACATTGTTTTGGCTTTCATAACCAAGTTCAGAAGAAATACATGGCGCAATGTTCGCAAATTGTTTATCAAAGGTTTTCTTGGTAATAGTGTTTACCTCAGCCTTGACGTAACTCTGATCACCTTCAATATTTTCAACTAGACCATCTTCTCTCCAAATGATGAGCCTCTGGTGAACTGTCGAAGGTATTGCTCCCACACCATGGATCCATTCTCTTCCCAGCGGCATGTTGTAATTTGCCTTTGTTGAAATTACCATGAACATCGATGGTCTCCTGATGCTTCCAACAGCAAAATCAACTTCAATGGCTCCAAGTGAGTGGCCACTTTTGCCTTCATAGTTGGTAAGAATTACATTGTGTGTTTTCAAGTCAGTCTCACACTTTCCAATTCTTTTCAGCATATGGTGTGGCATTAGGTTTACAGCAGCACCACCGTCAACCAGAATTTTATTGACACCAATATGGTTCACCTTTGCTTGAATATACAAAGGTTTGAGGTGGTTCATCATTCCACAATCTGGTTTTTCAAACACAGCGTGTTGCTCTTCAACGCAACCATTTTTCAGCACATAGTAACAAATTTGTTTGTAAGTGGTTTCTTCGTCGAAATCTTCTTCGACATCATTCACTTCAAAAACCATATCATACTCAATTGGGAGAATTGAGACTACACCACACAAGACATCGAATTCTGACCCAGAATCAGCGAAATCTGATCCCATTTCTTCGTCTAAGTTGAGACCCTCTTTGATCACTGAAAGTGGTGGAAATATTCTTTCAGTAGCTGGCTTTCTAGCCATTTCAAGAGATTTTGAAGGTATTTGTTTACCTTTCTCTTTGTTGGAATTTTCCACCTTTCCTGCAGCAGCAAACTTTTTCTGGCGTTGATATCTATGCCACTGAGTTCTTGTCATAGGGTTCTTCCCTTTGTAGTTATTATTATAGGCATATTTATTAGACCGAAATGCCTTGTTTTGCCTAGTAGCACTAGTGCTACCCTTAACCAGTACTTTTTCCACCATAGTGCACCCATTTCTCGATAGGAGACTTTGCTGGAGGAACATAAGTTTTGATCCGTTCCTTTTGAGGTTTTCTTGTCGAAGTGACTTTTTATTGAATACCTCTGTTGTTGTAGCTGAACTTTGGTCTTTTGTCGACCCACTTTCCTTTACGTTTCAGTTGAGGCTTAAGTCCCTCTAGATTTTTGGCAGCCCCTTTGTCGAAGACAGAACTACACCTTGGACAAAGCATAACTTCAGTATTGTTGATTTGCAGCGATTGAGAAAATCAATCAATTCTTCTTCATCCCTTGGATACACTATCTTCATTTTTTCAGAGTACTGGTCTTCAGTGACCATTTCGACATCAACCTTGTCGACAACCTTCTCTACCTTAGCATTTTCAGCAACAACCTCTATGACCTCAACCACATTGAGATCGACTTCAACAAGCAATGCATCAACTGTTGGCAAAGGATCCGCATCAATCCTCCTTGGTGGCTTAGATTTGTCACCAAATTTCACCCTTCCCTCATTGAGGGCATTCTGCACCAAATCCCTGAAAATAACACAACGAGAAGTGTTATGGCCCAAGAAACCATGAAATTTACAAAAACCTCTTTTCTGTCGCTGTTCCAATGGTGGAATTTTCAGGCCTTTAGGCACTAAAATTTGACCATCAGCCACTAACAGATCAAATATTTCATCACATTTAGAAACATCATAAGTATAAGTTTTTGCAACAAATTTATCATTCTTAGGCTCAACAGGATTTTTCCCATTAGAAGGTTTCAACAATTTGCAAGTATAAGGAGGTCCCGGTTTTAGTTCCGCTATATTAACCTCCTCTTTGACATCTTCATAAGATATGTCGAACTCGTGGTCACTGTCATAGTTTCGACATATGCAACCTTTTCTTTTTTATTTTGAAACCTGCCTGATTTGGCTTTTTCAGCTTTAAGTCTTTCTACTTGTCGAACTCTATCAGCTAATTGTGCCATATCTCTTAAGTGCAATGTATCTAGCTTCTTTCTTATCGAATAATCTAGACCACCAGCAGCCATTTCGACTAACTCATGTTCAGGCACTTGAGTAAAACACCTTGCTTTGAGAAGTCTAAATCTATTGAGATAATCATCAATAGATTCTGCCCCCTTGCGTTGAACACTAGCTAGTTCCTTAAGACTAATCTTGCATTGGCCCATATAGAATTGTTCGTGAAAGGCGTTCTCTAACTGACTCCAATTAAATATGAAATTTGGAGGCAGGGTGGTGAACCATGTAAACGCATTCTTAGTTAAAGAATTTGGAAAGTATTTCATTCTTAAATTCTCATTATGCGCAATATCACCAGCCTCAGTCAAATAGGGAGCCACGTGTTCGACAGTAGATTCACTGGTTTCTCCAGCAAATTTTGTGAACTTAGGGATTTTCCATCCCCTAGGCAGCTCCGTTTGTAAGGTGTATTCCGACAACGGCGACACAAAATTAGGCCTATGTAAACCTAAGTTAAGGCCATTCTGGGCTAGAATAATTTCGACCATATTAGCCAGATTATTTTGTCCTCCAAAATTGTTTTGTTGCACTTGCCTGACCACCTCATCTGCATTTTGGTTTCTATTTACTAACACAACTTCAGGGATCGCCTCTACCCTCATAAGCTCTTCGACAACCTGTTGTTATCCTTGGTTTCCATGATTTATAAGTATTGGATTGTTAGGCCTTTCAACAGGTACTTCGACAGGCCTGACATTCTGAATTTGGGGAATTTGCTGGTTATGGACTGGTGGAGTACCAAAGAAATTAGTAATTCTGCCCATTTGCACTGCTAACATTTGGTAACTGCTATTAGTGTTTTGTATCAAAGGATTAAACACTGTACCAATTTGTTGTGTTAACATATTGACCATATCATGATTGCTATCATCCATTTGTTGCCTCAATGCCAACAAAGATGTTGTAGTCAAATTGGGTTGGACATTTCGACTAAAAACGCCTTCTGATGGACTATGAGTAGGGGAATAGCCTGCGATTGCATTTTCTGTAAAAGTAGACGAATTTGTCTAAAGGCCCGCCATCAAAGCCATTGGCATGCCATAAGGGTAAGGTCTACCACTCATAGTAAATGGTAAGTTTCCAACCATTGGGTTTGCCATCAAAGGACTCGTTGGTCCTATTATTAGTGGAACAGAAGCCATCGTATTAACAATCGTTAATGCCGCAGTGGTCATCATTGACACAGGGGTAATTATGGGAGAAGTTATAGCAGTTACTCCCATTGTTGTCGAAGAAGGCATAGCAACGGTTATGCCTGCGACATTTGCAGCGTTAACGTCACTAACTGTAGTTTGTTCTTGTGTACTTTGTGCATTTGATGCAGAAGCATTACTTGTACTAGAGCGTGCCATCTCTGAAAGATGTTTACCACTCCTTAATTGCATGCACAGATAAACACAAAGTTTAAGAATTTAACGAAAAAACTTTAAAATTAGCACAAAGGTGCCACTGGGCGTGCCAATTTGTTTATCGTGGTTTTTGGTAAACACCGCTAGTTTGAAATTGCTTCTGTTTGCAGGATCAACTAGTAAATCCTAAGACCATTTGTGTTAAAGTTTTTTCCAGAATTACGCGTGTTCTTGCGGTTTCAAAGAAAAGAATGAAGGTAACTGCTAGTTTCACGCAAAATCGTCGAATTTCTTCAGATAGGGACGAAGTGAAAACAAAATAAAAATTGCAGAAAAGCAATAAAGAAAGCAAAATTAAAATGCATTAATTGAAAAGAGAGTTGGTACACAGATCATACATTCTTCTCTGACTCGTTTTCTCTGTAATGTGTTGGAAGTTAGAGCATGAGAATTCTGTAATGAGTTTGTGACCCGTTTTTCCTATGAAAAACTACTATTTATACAAGGAGGGAAAACACTAAAACTAACTAACTGTACAGAGAATTTAAAAAAGAAAACTGCTTCAGCCTTCTCTAGGGTAACTGCCAGAACTTCGACGGCGAGCACTTGATTTTGACCTGCTATTGAATCCCAGCCTTCTTCTCGTCGAAATATCACCCTTCAATTCTTGTTAAGTCTAAGGCTTTGTCGAATTTGCCTTCTGATACAAATCTTCTGTGTCGAAACCAACATCTTCTTCTCAGAAAACCAAAGTCAAACCCCGTTGACTACATTTAATTTAGCTTGTCAAAATTACAGGCTAACAGGCGTTATCACTGGAAGTGATTCAACCTTTAATTAGTGGAGCCGAAGTCAGCTGCGACGATGGGCCCCATGTGGGTGCTAGAAGTAATTCCACTTGTGGAGGCGGTGGAGATGTGTCATACCCTAATTTTGTCCGCCTAGGTTTAAAACCCTAATTTTCCGCAAAAAATAAATAAATTGAGAAGTGTGGTTTTATTTTGAAGAGTGAAGAGCATTGTGCATGCATTTTTGGGTTTTAAAAGTCGTTCTAGGGCTTTTAAATTCATTGTTAGAGTTGGAAATGCATTTGTTGTTAAAAAACAAGGTTTTTAGGGCAAAAGGGTATTTTGGTCATTGTCGAAAATAAGATAATTTCTCATCAAGAATCTTTGTGCAATTTTAGAGAAATTTATTTGAGGCAAAACATTTTTGGTCATGTATGTATGTATGCGCATGCATGCATACATTGTGCACAAAATTTCAAAAAAAGGATCAAAAGGGAATATTCTACAAAAAGTTCCAAGATGTGATTTTTATGACATTTTTGGTCATGGTGATCACATAAAATGGCATATTCCTAAGATTCCTAGTATGTGGCCTAAATTGGGTGTATTTTTGTACAATTATCCTAAGAAGAATAATCAAAAATGAAGGGATAATGGAATGGTCATATAATAGTACAATAGTACAAGATGACAACTAGCAAAACTTGGTCACCAAGGACCCCTCCCATTTATGCGCCTATCCCTCTCTATTCTCTCATTTTGTGTTTTCTCAATGTCCTCAATCCATGTGAGCCTCAATCCTAGCCTTTGATTCAAAATTAAAATCAAATCCTAGAGCACAACTAGTGCACAATGACCTAACTACCCTTAAACCTAATTGCTTTCTATATATACCCTATTAACCTCACCTCACAAGAAAAAAGCTTTTGGCCTCACAATTCATTCACAAAACCCTAGCACACAAACCTCTCCTCTCCTCTCCTCCTTTGGCCGAAACCACCAACAACCACTCCCTCCTCCATTTTTCTTCATTTCACTTCCATTTTCCATCTCATATTAACTCCTACTTCATATATCTTCCTTCTCTCCTAATTTAATTCAAACTTGCATCATCAAAGGGCATTTTTAAGCAAGCATTTCGTGGGTTTCATTGAAGTTTGGTGAAGATTCAAGTTGATTTGTGGTCTTGTTCTTCATATTAGTCATTCCTTAGCTTGGATTTGAGGTAAACTTCTTAAAACCTAGCATCATCTTCAACTTTTTTGCATCAAAATGTAGATATCATGTTTCTAATTTTTCATCCTACCATCTTCATGCATTTTAGTGTTGTTATATTGTTGATTTGTTGGTTGTTGTTGGTGAGAGGTGTCTCAAACATTTTGACAAGCACTTAGGGAGGCTTGGGTGTTTGAGATTGCTTCTCACCCTTGAATAAATTGTGATTTGTGTTGTTATCATTTTGCTTGTTGCATTTTGTGAAATAAAATTGTGTTAGGAAGCTATGAATGTTTCGCACCTTTAGTATAAAAACAGGTTTAATCGAGTTTTGATGCATTTCTTTATGCAATCTTGTTATTGGGGCTTGATTTTGAAGTTCCCATGTCCAAACATGTTGTTTGATTTTGCAAATATTCATTTTTCATGCCTTCTTACTTTCACAAAAATCAAAAAATATGAATAGTTGTTGATTTTGGTGTTTGATCGCTTGGATCTTGTGAATAAATGTTCCCAAGTCTTGCTAGTGTCATTTGCTTGCTTGATTTGGTTGACTTGTTGAAATAAATTGATGATTAATTTGTGATTTGAGAAAATGAATTTGGGTTTTGGTTCATTTATGGTCCACAAATGATCTTGGGTTATGCTAAGTTGGCAAGAGATAGGTTACTTCAACCTTGATGCCTATGCTTGTAAGCATTTAAAAATTCAATTCCCACTTGATGTGCTTGTGAAATGTGAGCAAAAAGGGGTCTATAAACAATTGAATTTGCGCACATGATTGGTCTCCAATGACCTTGATGCATCCTCAAGTTTAATCATGCTTTATTTGCTCTTTGAGTTTAATGTAAATTGTTGTTTGAAGCTTGTGAAGTTTTGGCAAAGGATAGGCCACTTAGAGCCTTGATGCATTAAATTGTTGTGGTGCATTAAAATGTTGAATTGGTGTTCACAATTTGCTTGTTTTGATTTCCACCAATTGTTACTCGTTAGTAACTCTCCAAAACTTCAAAACCATGTTGCATACAAAGAACAACTTGTTACTCGTTAATAACGTTCCAACTTCAAAACATTTTTTTTGCATTTACATAATCATTGATAAACAACTTCACTTCTTCTCAAAACAATTTCAAACTATTTTTCACAAATCAAACTTTGTTGAGGGTAATGCGAAGCCTTTGCTTGCACGATCGTCAATAATGGGGTGCTAGTGGTGATCACTTGGAGTCTTTGCTCAATTGATTATCATGAACACTCATTGTTCAAAAGAACTCTCATTTCACGAATTGAAAACTTTGTTGAGGATAATGCGAAGCCTTTGCTTGCACGATTGTCAACAATGGGGTGCTAGTGGTGATCACTTGGAGTCTTTGCTCAATTGATTATCATGAACACTCATTTTTCAAAAGAACTCTCATTTCACAAATTAAAAACTTTGTTGAGGATAATGCGAAGCCTTTGCTTGCACGATCGTCAATAATGGGATGCTAGTGGTGATCACTCGAAACCTTTGTTGTTTGATCACTGTGAACATTCAATTTTCACAATTAAACAACTAAAAAATAAAAACCTTTTCTCGACAACCGAGAACTACGTAAGCTTTGAATTCTCCATCGCACTGGGAGATACGTAGGAGCGGGTCACATTCCCGTCAAGCATGACAAATAAAAACCATTTTCTTTCCAAAAAAAACAAACCCTTTTCCAAAACAAGGCAATTTCAAAAAAAAATGAAACAATTTTCGAAAACAAGAACTACGTTGCTTTGATTCCCTCCCCGGGATACGTAGGCACGGTGCCCTCCCGTCAAGCGCAAAAGATTAAATTTTCCTTAAGTTTTTTCCATAAAGTAAGGAGAGATAAAGAGAGATAAAAACAAAGCATTTCTTAAATCAACCTTTTAAATCACACGTCAAATCGAGGTTCCCTTTCAGTAGAAAGGATGTGTGGGGTGCTCGTACCTTCCCCATGCATAACCGACCCCCGAACTCAAATCTCGTGGTTCCAAGGACCATTGTCTTTCAAGAAAGGTTTTTTTCAATGTTTTACCTCTAAAAAAAATATTGGTGGCGACTCCAATTCATGTTGTGCGAAGAGAAATCCCTCCAAAGGATTTTTCGGGGTGCAACAAGATGGAAGCAGCTTCACCAATTACTGCTCCCCATTTTCCCCATCGTCTCTTTCTCATTCCTCTGTACTTTCGCGTAATCTTTTCTCTTTCTTCGTTTGACGGCGGTGACATCATAATTAGGGTTTGACTTTCTGAGTAGTTAGGAGAGACAAAATATTTAACTCCATATATAAATATAAATGTTTTCGTTTTTTTTTTACAAGATAAATATATTTTTGTTTGGTGTCTATAAATTTGGTATATCGGTATGCAGTCTGAATTTTAGGCAAGATACGTGTATTTTTTTCTTTTATATCTTGCAATGAAAAGAAGTATATTTCTGGAATTGGTTTTTAATATTTTTGTTGACTTATTTTTACAAAGTGTTGACTTTGTCCCAAAAGGGTAGCTCACATGGTTGAGTGAAAGGGACATCGTTGGTGGAAATGTAGTTGTTCTGGACTGGGCCAAACCCTTCGCTGGCCAGGGCCTGGCCCATTTCCAGTTCCCACAATTGTATCCGCACTCCGTATGGACCCAACGGTCAGGATATATTCCACGCATCCAACAGTCCAGGTACGACACCTCATCTATAAATAGAGGCTCCGCCCTCCAATCAGGGAGAGAGGACGACGAGAACGAAGATGACAATAACAACATTATGCCACACCATACTCACGATCTGGAGCATCCGAGCACGATGGGCTCGGACTCTTCATCACGCACCTCGGCATCCGCCGAGCTTATTTCATATCTTTCTGATCTTTCCATTATATTTCATCTCTCTCATACTGACTTGGGCGTCGAAGTGTCTTGCAGGGACCCCCACCCGGCGTGGACGGAACGTGACCTCAGGCATCCGAGCCTCTGATCCTTGTCAACCAAGTCCAGCACTCGTTTGCAAGGACCTATCTTATTGGAAGCATTCAAGCAATAGAGCCCTGGGTTCGGACTGTATCCAACGTCGGAAGCCTCAACATCGTACTTCGGTACCGAACATTGGCGACCACAGTGGGAGCATCGTCGCTTGCTTCCACCTTTCAAAGTACCATACCCCCTCCGGGCTAAACCGTCACTCCGAGGTACGCACCGAGCTTTGGACAACTGCAGGGTTTTTCTCTTGTTTGCAGGATATGCTCGCCTCCCAACCACAGCTTGAGCTCAAAGATTCCGTTCGCCTCCCAAGCACAGCTTGAGCTCGAAGATTCCGCTCGCCTACCAATCACGGCTTGAGCTCGAAGATTCCGGTCGTCTCCCAAGCACGGCTTGAGCTTCTGACCAATCTCGGATCCCTTCCGAATGGCTCCCCAAGGAATCTTATAGCCGATCTCAAGCGTCTATCTCAAGATTGGATCTTCATCCGATCTTCTCAAGATTTCTTTGCAGGTTTTCATCCAGCCTCGGATCTTTGTCGTGATCTCGGCACCAAGCCAATACCCCTCAGTGGCTCCAATAGCTCTCTGATATCCGAGCTCCGCGCTCCATCAGAGAGTCCGACCTTCCTCCTGGTGTCTGAGCTGACGAGCTCCACCAGAGGCCGAAGGGTTCCCAATTTCGCCCCGTGCGAGTCGACCTCCCTCTGATCTTCGAGCTAACGAGCTCCATCAGTGGCTCGGTCTTCCCAACTTCGCCTCGTGCGAGCCTGCAGCGCCTCTGATCTCCGAGCTCCGCGCTCCATCAAGGGTTGAAGGGCGGAGGTCCACAGCGATCTCCGTTGGAGGAATCTTTGGAGAGAGGAGCCCGCAACGGCTTTCTCATCTATGAAGGCTATAACCTGGAGCGGCTCTCTTATGCAGTCTAGCTACGGAGAAGAGGGCCCGCGGCGGCCTTTCCCTATTTAAAGCACAGACATCAACGGATCTCTCTTAAACTGTTATTTTAAATTGCAGGAATCCCTCAAGTCCTTTGGGTTTTTATCAGCTACCTCAAGGCCTTGTCTGCCTTCAGTTGTTCAACCTCTTGGGATTTCTTCTCCTTTTCGCCCTCAGCTATTTCCGCCTTCTCCAGAGCCGCCTTGAGAACTTCCTTCAGCTTTGGAAAGTCAGCAATTAGCTTCTTCTGCTGGAAGACTTGGGAAATGGCATCCTCGAGTTGTTGCCGGACTTCCTTCAACTTCTCGAGCTCCTCCTTCAGACTCCAGTTCTCCTCGGAATAGGCTACCAAATTATGATCTCGGTAAGTATTTAACTCGTGACATATTTGAATATATTTGCCTTGTAAAGAACTATTTTCAGCGTCAAGGGCGGAGATTTTACCTCGGAAGCGATCAGTCATCTTTCCCGCCGCCAGCTCTCGCAGCTCCTTGATGACCCCAGCTCTAGTTTGGCCAACCCTGATACAGGCTTCAAAGTCGGCAAGGGAGGCCTTCCTTGTCCCCTTGTCCGTACTCTGCTGCGTTGACCTTTGTTTTTTAGCAGGTTCATAAAAAGCAGCCTCCGTGTTGCTCCTCTTCCGGCCGACCCCCGAATCTTGCTGCGGCATCGGAGATCGGACCGTAGGGGAATCCCGTTGAGAGTTATGTTGAATTTGTTTTTGCTTTTCTGAAGCGGGCCCCCAGAGTGGGACTTGCCCACATGCTTATCTGATGGGCCGGTCCTGGTGGCCGACCCAGAAGGCTTGTTTGCTACCTTCTGTGCATGTGTATTTTTATCTATCGTGACCGTGTTGTCAACCTCGGCCACCTCGAAGACGGCATTCAAGTCCAGCTCGTCCATTTTACCTACAACAACAAAAAGATGAAAGTCAGCAACGATGATGTGCCAAAGCCGACACAACGCAAACAAGCAAGAAAGGATCAAAATAGATTACAAGTGACAAAATATTGATTCAATTTGGCTTTCGACTCGGCCACAGCGTCTATCATTGAGCCACAATGAAATCAAAGGGCAGCCTTGACCATTATCTTTCCCCACTTATTAAACAACTCATATGATTTCCTGTTTTCTCCTTTCAGCTTTTCAGGATTCGTCATGTAGCTTTGGGTGCCAATCTCCACTCCGTCTCGGATATAATGCTTTTGATCCCAGAACAGCGGGAAGTGCGCCCTTTTCAGCTTTTGGTTCTCAAAATTAGCAACAGCAAGCTTTGCAGCACTACTCGTAGCTCGGATAAAGAAGAAATTTGGCTTAAAGTCCCGGTTCAAGTCATTAACCGCGAAGAAGTAAGACCGACTTGCATTACACCTCAGTCCGACATGCCCGTGCCTCCTGCCCTCAGATCCGGCCTCCGGAGAACGGAGCACGTTGAAGAAGCAGAAGAAGACCTCCGTAGTTGGAACCTTCCCGAGGCGCTCCATAACCAGCTCGAAACCTCGGACAAAGCCCCAGCCGTTCGGCGTCAGTTGCGAGAGGGCCACTTGCAAAAACTCCAGCACACTCTTGTGGAACTCGGTCAGTGGGATCCGGATTCCCATGGTCTCCATTACAACTCCATAAAGGAAGAAGCCGACTGCATCGTGCTCCATGCACATCGGATATTTATCAGCATCCATAAGTTGCCACCTCTGCTCAGCAGGATCAGTGATGAATTTCTCGTAGTAAGAAAGAGGTTTGTCATGCCTCAACCTCGCGGCAGTATTGCAAATCCTCGTTGCCACCCAGGGGTACTGATCTTCAACAAGAATTTCGGCATCCTCCGCCTCGGCCTCAATTCCAGTTCAGCTTCAAGTTCCTCCGCCCAAGAGACGACCTCGGCATCTTCCATTTCTGAGTTCTCCTCAACAGTGCACTCCGAGGTCTGCAGAACCGGCTCCCTGGCCGAAGCACCCGACGCTGTTGAAGAAGGAGCGTGGGTCGAAGACATTAGAGAAGGAGCCCCCTTAGGGGCCGACATCAGTTCTCCAGCTGCCGACTTCCGCAGAATTGGTTTGCCAGGCGGTATTCCTGGAGCCCGTCATAACTCACTCCAAGTTCGAGGCATTATCTGCAAGGGGAGGACGGCGCTATCACTTAATCTACTCGTATCATGCGTTCTATCTTAATTTGCAACGGTATACGTCTAGGCCTCGGGCATTCCCAAGGCTGGACGTCTCCTCCCCTTGGAGCAAGCGACGACAGTCACCGACCTGGTGACATCGGCCACTACTCGAATGTTTAAAGTACTTAAACAGATTTTGTGCAAGAAAACTAACCTTTGAGCAGGAATGTTCTGATGTCGAACTGAATGATGACCTCGCGGACAAAATCCCAGAAAATAACGTCGACGGTGGAGTAATTGATCTCGCGCACCTACTAAAAAATTCTCCTTGCAGAGCTCATAACCAGGAAATGCGCAACTCTTCGAGTCTTCACGAGCAGGTATCCGAACCCGCTGAAACGTTGCATATAAATTCAAATTCACCTCAGGAAAGAGCAGGTCTTGACAAGATTTCTGCCTTGGAAGATAAAGAACAAGCTGAGCCCGAGCTCATGAAAGCTCGCCCTCGACTTGAGGGGCCACAACGCTGGCTTGGACCTGGCGCATTTTCGCTTCCCACAATCGTATTCGCACTCCGTATGGACCCAACAATCAGGATATAGAGGCTCCGCCCTCCAATCAGGGAGAGAGGACGACTAGAACGAAGATGACAATAAAAACATTATGCCACACCATACTCACGATCTGGAGCATCCGAGCACGACGGGCTCGGACTCTTCTTCACGCACCTCGGCATCTGCCGAGCTTATATTCTTCATATCTTTCTGATCTTTCCATTATATTTCATCTCTCTCATACTGACTTGGGCGTCGGAGTGTCTTGCAGGTACCCTCCACCTGGCGTGGATGGAACGTGACCTCAGGCATCCGAGCCTCTGATCCTTGTCAACAAAGTCCAGCACTCGTTCGCAAGGACCTATTTCATTGGAAGCATTCAAGCAATTGAGCCCCGGGTTTGGACTGTATCCAACGTCGAGAGCCTCAACATCGTACTCCGGTACCGAACAGTAGGCGTACGGGGTTCGGACACCGCTCCCCCCTCCCCTCTAACAATTAACAAACTAATTCGTAACCATTTTGCCTATAAAAAAAGAAAGTGTTGACTTTTGAAATATTAAAAAGAATTTGCAAAACTTTGAAGTAAACATTGTAATTTTTTACATAAAAAAAGATAATAGGGTAAATAGTCATTTTGGGTTCTAAATGCGTGATGTGCTATCATTATAGTCCCCGAACGTATCAAAATATTGCAAATATGTCTTTTTCTAGTAATTTTAGGTTCTAAATTGACCAAAAAACACATTTGAAGACCAACGGTACTAGCAAAAAATATATTTGAAGATTAAAATGACTTGCAAAACAGATGCTTGATGATGTGTTTGTAATTTTGATATATTCATTGACTACAATCATGACAACGTTTCGCACATTTAGAGACCAAAATGATTGTTTACCCTCCTTAATTTAAAAGAGGAATAAACAGTCATTTATGTCACTGAATATGTGAAGCACTATTGTTATTGTCCTTAAATGTATCAAAATTACAAACACATTCTCAAGTGTCTTTTTAATGAGTCATTTTGGTCCTCAAATCTGTTTTTTGTTAGTTATTTTTGTCCTCAAATGTGTTTTTTGTACGTTGGTCAATATAGTCCCTACAATTATTTAAAAAGGAGCTATTTGCAATATTGATACATATAGGGACTATAGTGACATCGCCTCAGATATTCAGCGATCGAAATGATTGTTTACAAATAAAGAGAATAGGGTCTAATAACTATATTTCGTTTCCTAATTTTCTTTACAAAATTACCCTCAATTTAACTTATTTAACTTCTCATTAGCAGTATCCTTTTTCACTTTTTATTTATTATCTTTTTGATCACTATATTTGGAGTTAATATTCTATTTAGTTCCTGACTTTCCAAAAAAGTTTAATTTGGTCCACGACTTTTCAAATATTTCTATTTAGTCCTTCACTTTTACAAACGTGTATCAATTTAGCACATCCATCAACCACATTTAGTTAACATTGTTAACGAAGTTGTCGTGGCAGTTAAGAGTCTGCGTGGCAAATCTCAAGGACCAATTGAAACGCAACAAAAAAATCCCTCCTCAGCCTGCCATGTCACGATATTGATATTGATTTTTTTTAATTGTAATCATGGAGATCAAATTGATACTAAGTTATATAAGTCGGACCAAATTGAAACACCGAAAAAAGTATTTTAGCTGGTATATGTTGACACCATAAATATCTTAAGTTGTCGGCCAAGGGAAAAGAGGCAACTGAAGCTAGGACGTAGTTGAGGTAATCAAGATGAGAGGCCTCGACTACAATACGTTTTGCCAAATAAAGAATATGGTGGAAAGCTCGGTGTAAGAAGTTTAAGAAAAAACTAAAGGGGCTTAGACACCGCGGGTATGATAAAGTATACCGAGGAAAGAAAACTCGATTGGAGGGTAGTAAGGTCTAAGAAGTTTAAGACTTATTCGCAAAGTCTTTAGTTTCTATCATTTTTCTCTCATTTTTTATGTTTTACGTTGGTGGCGGGGTACTCTTTCCTACCGGTGTCTTTTTCCCTTTCAGTTTTGGCCCCGATAGGTTTTAACGAGGCCCACTATTTGTAGCCACTTGTAAATAATGTGTTCATGTTGGAACAACAGTTCACATTAAAAGTCATCAAATTGAAACAGCAAGAACTTTTCCAACAACTCTTAAAGGCGAAATAGGAGAAAAAAAAGATCCGAAACTATCATTCCGTAGAGAGACAATGGACCCATTTGTGCTTCAAAATTCTTAAAATTAGAACAAAGACACTCTTCATATTGTTTTTGTAACCACAACACAAACTTGACATTAGAGCATCTAAAAAATAGACACTTAGATACAGAGGTATATGAAACTGAGTTTTTTACATGACATTGTCTCAGCAAACCCTAAAAGTGCATTGCATGTGCTTCACTTGTTAGAGTCGTTACTTCTAGCTCTCTCATAAACCAGTGAGCCTTTTCATCAGCTGGTTTTACATGTGCTGTCAAAAACACTTTGATTTCGAGGAACCTGGAAAGTATACATCAAAACTCAAGATCCCTTAAAGAAAGAAATAAATAATATAAAAAATAAAAAATAAAAGAAATTATGAAAGAAACTGAAATATTACGTAAACCCTAAGATTGTTCCGACGTTGACGGCAGAAACTCTGAGTCACCACTTTCACTTTCGTTATTAGAAAACGGCGTCATTGAAGGTTCCATTAAAGCATTCAATGAAGGTAATTGAAGGTCAACCAATTGCAAATTAACTCTCTTAATATACTCTTCTTGCTCTTCATGTCTCCTTCGATAATCAGCCATAAACTTAACAATTCCATCATATATCGAACGCGTAGATTCATTGTCGTATGAACCCTGAATCGGGAATGGCGGAGGGTATGGCATGGTGGCCGTAACTACTTCAACTTTCGGCGGCGGCTGCGGCTGTGATGCAGGCTGAGGAGGTGCCGACAGCGATGGCAGAGATGGGAAATTGAGAATTGCATGGTGGCGGCCATGGATTCTTATAGAAGCTTCATCGTAAGCTCTTGCTGCTTCTTCTGGTTCGTTGAAAGTGCCAAGCCATATTCTTTTTCGTTTTGAAGGATCGCCAATTACTGCCCCCCATTTTCCCGATCGTCTCTTTCTCACTCCTATGTACTTTCTTGTATTCTTTTCTCTCTCTTCGTTTGACGGCGGTGACATTATAACAGGGGTTTCTGTGTTTCTGAGTAGTGAGGACAATCGTGGATACAAAATATTTATAACTCTATATAAATATTTTTGTTTTTTTACAAAATATTTATACGTATCTAGTCTAAATTTTGGGCAACATACGTGTATTCTTTTTCTTTTTATATTTTGCAATATAAAGAGTATATTTTTGGGATTGATTTTTAATACTTGTGTTGACTTTTTTACAAAGTGCTAGCTTTTACTAATAAGGATTAGTCCAAGTGGTAACTTCACTTGGATCCCACCTTGTTATGGACACAAAGGGCATGGACATTCAAGACTTGACACTTGGACCAATAACAAGAGGAATAGCAAGGAAGATTAAAGAACAATTGGAAGCTCAAATGATTAATTTGCTTAATGATAGCAAATGTTCTAAAATTGTTCCATGTCTTTTCAATGCTCTTATAGTTAATATTTCATAGAAATTTATAATTGTAATAAGCCAAACATTTTTAGGCATATTATTTCCCTTTCATAAATGCCTAATTGTGTAAGGCCTAGTTTGGGCTTGAATTTAGGTTTTTAGTTATTATGTTTGCTTTTTAGTGAGCCCACAACCTATTCTCTATAAATAGGTGGGGATTTGCAAGTTGTAAGAACCTTTGATCATATTTTTAATTTAAGAGGAATTAGCATAGGTGCTCTCTCTAGGGTTCTTCTTTGAACCGTCTTTGGGATCTTATCAAGAGCTTAGGGTTTTTGTGGCGATCCAAACATGAGGATTATCATCTTTCCACGAAAGATGTGGCTTCTCTTCACCACATAGATTTATTCCTTGTCTTCCCATCTTTTTGATTTTCTTCCCCTTTTATTGTTTATCGTCTCGTTAATTCTTTGATTATGGTACGATCCTCTATTTTAGTTGAATTAGTAACAATAATTCACATCACACCTCAAGGTCTCAAGTTCGAATCATGGGCGTGACAAAAACTCCGTTGGGATGGGAAAACCACACGCCCGACAAAGCCCCAGAATTCCCGGTGTAAATTAGTCATCGACAAAGCCGGTGGAAACTACGCACCAATGACATGTTAAACAAAAAAATGAGAGACTTAGTTGATCTCTCACATTACCATCAATTTTAGTGGCTTCTCTTCACCACATAGATTCATTCCTTGTCTTCCCATCTTTTTGATTTTCTTCCCCTTTTATTGTTTATCGTCTCGTTAATTCTTTGATTATGGTACGATCCTCTATTTTAGTTGAATTAGTAACAATAATTCACATCAAGTGGTATCATTGAGCCTTCTCCATAATCAAATTTTCTTGGTAGAAAAAAAAATCCAATCGTGTTTGATCATTAAAAAATGTCATCGCCGCCAAGGTTGTGGTTATTTGATCTAACGATTCTGTAATTCTTACCTTTTAATTTTGTTCCTGTCTTCATATTTCCATCGTACCTGTTTTTATTTTTTCCCCTCTCGTTGACGTGTTGCTATTTTTTTTATTCTTGTGTTCTGACTTGTCATGCCAATTTGTGGTCAGGTCATGCTTTTGGGGGATTATTTGTTTCAAGTGCAATTTGTGCTTGTGGTCAGTGCAAATATTGCACCCTGTTACCGTCCCTGTCAAGTGTGGTGAGTGCACAAAACCTAGGTGACTTTTCTATTAATTCAACAGTTTCTTCTCTTTAAAGCTAGGTTATATGATAGTGATTATTTGTGTTGTCAAGTCCACTTTATGAGTCCAATTCTGTTTTGGTTTGCCCACCGAGAAAAAAAACTGCCGAGAGTGTGAATAGAGCACGTGGCACAAAAAAAAGTGTATTAGTAAAAGACGCTACTATGGGCAAAATTGTCCAAACCAAATTAGAAAATTCTGAAAAAAAAATCTACAATATTTCCCAACTCATTGGTGAACTTCTGAATTTTTTCTGGAATTTTTGGACTTCATTTGAGGTGTTTTTACCCAGACACACAAATATTACACTATTTTGTCTAATGTCTTCAACTAGTGAGTCATTCTTTGTCTTTTTGTCTTTCTTTTGAGTGTGCTTTCTTTGTTATTTGTTTCTTGGTTGTCTTTAAACTTCCTTAAGTTTTGTCTTAGAGTTTCAAATTGTCCTTTTTTTGGCCTCTTGGATTGTTAATTTTAATTGCTTGTTTTGTCACAACTTCTTTAAGTTTACAACAAGCTTGATAAGCGATTTGATTGGTTCTTTTAAGAGCCCAAGAGCGACACTTTTAGGGAGCGGTAAAAGGCAAGAGAGTATATCATTAAAAAAAAAGCCAATTGAGTGACAAACACGAGTGACCATTATTGAGTGTAAACACTAAGGTGTGTGGAGAGGCCCTTTTTAATTTATTTATTTAAAAAAAAAAATATTATTGTTCTATATATTATTGTTGTGTTCTTGGATACTTAAATATGGGTGATTCTATACCTCATTCCCCAAGGACGGCTTCCCTTGTTGATCATTTGACTAGAATGATGAATGCTCAAACCATTGCATTTAATAATCAAGTCAATGAATTGAGGGAGGAATTTTTGCACCAAAGAGATACAAGGTCTAGTCATGGGAGACATTCTCAAGATGATGAGTTTGATGATGAAACCGATAGAGAAAGAAGGCGTGCAAGAAGGCATAGGGGTCATGGTAGGCATCATAGAAATAATGGAGATGATAATAGAAGGCCAAGGGAAAGGTATGAGGGAGGAAAAATCAAGTTCCCATCCTTTCATGGCAAGAATGATGCCGATGCATACTTAGATTGGGAACTCAAAATTGACCAACTATTTGAGGCCCATGAAGTTGAAGAAGCAAGGAGGGTGAAACTTGCAACTTTGGAGTTTAAAGATTATGCTTTGTTGTGGTGGGATCAACTTGTGAAAGATAGAAGAAGATGTGGTGCTAGACCACTTGAAGATTGGGAGGAGTTGAAAACAATATTGAGAAAAAGATATGTACCTTCACACTACACTAGGGAGCTCCAACAAAAGCTCCAAAGATTGAAGCAAGGAAACAAAAGTGTGGAAGACTATCACAAAGAATTTGAAACCTTGAGGATAAGAGCCAACACAAAGGAGGATGACGAAGCCCTTATAGCTAGGTTCCTCAATGGCCTAAGCTATGACATAAGGGATGTGGTTGAACTTCAACATTTCATGGACATAGAAGAGTTGGTCCACCAAGCCTCAAAGGTGGAGCAACAAATCAAGAGAAAAAGCAACTACAAGAAATACTCCTCATCCAAGGATTCCTCATCACGGAAGCATAAAGACTCCTCCACTTGTAATGATAAGTACAAGAGGGAGGGTGAATCAAGCAAAGAGGCGACAAGGTCTAAGGAAGGTAAGTCTTCTAACCCTTCTCAAGAAAAAAATTCTTTTACTTCTACTACTTCTTCTCATTCATCAAAGTGTTTTAAATGCTTAGGAAGAGGACACATTGAATCTAATTATCCAAACAAAAGGGTAATGATTTCTAAAAGAAAAGATGCATATGATTCCAATTCCTCATCATATTACTCCGCCTCACCATCTTCCGCTAGTGAAAATGAAAATGGTTGTGAGTTGGCTCCCATGCAAGGAGACCTTCTAATGGTTAGGAGACTCCTAGGAGTCAATGTGAAGGAAAATGATCAATCACAAAGGGAAAACATTTTCCACACAAGATGTTTAGTGGAGGGAAATGTTTGCTCTTTAATAATTGATGGTGGTAGTTGTACAAATGTGGCTAGCTCTAGATTAGTCAATAAACTTTCTTTGAAAACAACTAGTCATCCTAGGCCATATAAACTTCAATGGCTTGTTGAAAATGAGGAAATTTTGGTGGACAAGCAAGTTTTGGTTTCTTTTAGCATAGGCAAGTATAATGATGAAATATTATGTGATGTTGTGCCTATGGAAGCCTGCCATATCCTTTTAGGTAGGCCTTGGCAATTTGATAGAATGGTAGTTCATGATGGTAAATCTAACACTTTCACCTTTGTGCATAACAAACACAAAGTGACTCTTTTACCTTAGTCCCAAAGAAGTTTGTCATGATCAAATAATTTTGAAACAAAAAACAGAACAAGAGAAAAATAATGCTAAAGGAAATATCATCTTGAATATCAATCCATCTTGTGCGTCAGATTCCACTCCAAACGTGGAGAGTTTGTTTCTTAGAGAGCATGTGGTTAGGAAAACCTTATTGGCAAGACAACCTTTATATTTGCTTTATTGTAATGACTTGTGTTTGTCTTCTTCTCAAGAGGTTTCCTCTAATGCTTTGGATTGTCTATTGCATGCTTTTAATGATGTGTTCCCAAAGGATATACCTCAGGGCCTACCCCCTTTAAGAGGCATTGAGCACCAAATTGATTTGCTTCCAAGTGCTTCTTTTCCCAATAGGCCTCCTTATAGGAGTAATCCGGAACAAACAAAAGAAATAGAAAGACAAGTCCAAAAGCTTGTGAATAGTGGTTGGATTAGGGAAAGCCTAAGCCCTTGTGCCATGCCGGTCATCTTAGTCCCCTAAAAGGATGGATCTTGGCGTATGTGCACCGATTGTAGGGCCATTAATAACATCACAATTAAATATAGGCACCCAATACCTAGACTTGATGACATGCTTGATGAGTTACATGGTGCTTGCATTTTTTCCAAAATTGACTTAAAGAGTGGGTACAATCAAATAAGGATCAAAGAGGGAGATGAATGGAAAACCGCTTTTAAGACCAAATTTGGGCTTTACGAGTGGTTGGTCATGCCTTTTGGCTTGACTAATGCACCTAGCACTTTTATGCGTTTGATGAACCATGTCTTAAGAAATTTCATTGGAAAATTTGTTGTTGTGTACTTTGATGACATTCTCATATATAGTCTTAATATGCATGATCACATTGACCATTTGAGAAGTGTCTTGAATGTTTTGAGAAGTGAGAAGTTGTATGCTAATCTTGAAAAGTGTAGTTTTTGCAAAGATGAACTTACGTTTTTGGGATTTGTTGTGAGTTCACAAGGTGTTAAGGTTGACGAAGCTAAAATCAAGGCCATCAAGGATTGGCCTACACCAAAGCGTTTAAGTGAAGTGAGGAGCTTCCATGGCTTAGCTAGTTTTTATAGGCGCTTTGTGCCTAACTTTAGCACATTAGCCGCTCCTTTGAATGAAATTGTTAAAAAGAATGTGTCTTTTAGATGGGGAAGAGAGCAAGAAGAGGCCTTCAATGCTCTCAAAGATAAATTGATGAATGCCCTAATTTTAGCGCTACCCAATTTTGCAAAAACTTTTGAACTTGAATGTGATGCCTCCAATATAGGCATAGGAGCCGTGCTACTTCAAGAAGGCCATCCCATTGCCTAGTTTAGTGAAAAGTTGAGTGGAGCTAGTTTAAACTACTCCACCTATGACAAAGAGTTATATGCTTTAGTGAGGGCATTGCACACTTGGCAACATTATTTAATTCCCAAAGAATTTGTGATCCATAGTGACCATGAATCCTTGAAGTATCTAAAGAACCAAGGAAAGCTTAACAAGCGACATGCCAAATGGGTAGAATTCCTTGAACAATTTCCTTATGTCATTAAACATAAAAAGGGGAAAGCAAATGTAGTGGCAGATACTCTTTCTAGGAGATATGCTTTAATCACCACCCTTCAAACAAGGTTATTAGGTTTTGACCATTTGAAAGAATTATATGCCTTGGATGATGATTTTGCCTCTCTTTTTAATGCTTGTGAACTTATGTCTCATGATTCATATTATAAGCATGATGGGTATTTGTTTAAAGGAAATCAATTGTGCATCCCTAAATGTTCTTTGCGTGAGTTACTTACTAGGGAAGTGCATGAAGGGGGATTAATGGGACATTTTGGGGAGCATAAGACTTTAGAGATGTTGCATGAGCATTTCTTTTGGCCTAAAATGAGGCATGATGTGCATTTGATATGTTCTAGATGCATTGTTTGTAAAAAGGCTAAATCCAAAAGTATGCCTCATGGTTTGTACACTCCCCTCCCTATACCATCCTCCCCTTGGGTTGATTTGTCTATGGATTTTGTATTGGGTTTGCCTAAGAACAAGCACGGGCATGATTCTATATTTGTAGTGGTTGACCGTTTTTCCAAAATGGCCCACTTTATTGCTTGCCAAAAAGTTGATGATGCTTGTAACATTGCTAATTTATTTTTCAAGGAAGTGGTCAAGTTGCATGGTGTTCCCAAATCCATGTATCGGATAGGGACTCAAAATTTTTAAGTCACTTTTGGAAAACCTTATGGGCTAAGCTTGGTACTAAGCTTCTATTTTCTACTACTTGCCACCCCCAAACGGATGGCCAAACCGAAGTAGTCAATAGGACCTTAGGTACCATGCTTAGGACCATTTTACACTCTAATTTGAGGACATGGGAGGAATGCCTACCTTTTATTGAGTTTTCTTATAATAGAGTGCCTCATAGCACTACATCTTACTCTCCATTTGAGGTAGCATATGGTTTTAATCCACTAACCCCTCTTGATTTAATTCCTTTGCCCATAAGTGATGATGTGCTACACAAGGATGCCAAAGATAAAGCCAAATTTGTGCAAGAGCTACATGCCAAGGCCAAGGAAAATATTGAGAAAAAGGTTGAGCACTATGCTAAGAGTGCCAACAAAGGAAGGAGAAAAATGGTTTTTGAACCCGGTGATTGGGTTTGGGTTCACTTTAGGAAGGAAAGGTTTCCTTCCCAAAGAAAATCCAAGCTCCAACCTAGGGGTGATGGACCCTTTCAAGTCTTGGAGCGCTACAATGATAATGCATACAAGATAGATTTGCCCGGTGAGTATAATGTGAGTGCTACTTTTAATGTCAGTGACCTTTTCTCCCTTTGATGTAGGTACACATGAGCACCTTGAAGATATTGAAGATTCAAATTCGGGGTCGAATTCTTTTCAAGAGGGAGGGAATGTTATGGACACAAAGGGCATAGAGATTCAAGACTTGACACTTGGACCAATAACAAGAGGAAGAGCAAGGAAGATTAAAGAACAATTGGAAGCTCAAATGATTAATTTGCTTAATGATAGCAAATGTTCTAAAATTGTTTCATGTCTTTTCAATGCTCTTATAGTTAATATTTCATAGAAATTTATAATTGTAATAAGCCAAACATTTTTAGGCATGTTATTTCCCTTTCAAAAAAGCCTAATTGTGTAAGGCCTAGTTTGGGCTTGAATTTGGGTTTTTAGTTGTTATGTTTGCTTTTTAGTGAGCCCACAACCTATTCTCTATAAATAGGTGGGGTTTTGCAAGTTGTAAGGACCTTTGATCATATTTTTAATTTTAGAGGAATTAGCATAAGTGCTCTCTCTAGGGTTCTTCTTTGAACCGTCTTTGGGATCTTATCAAGAGCTTAGGGTTTTTGTGGCGATCCAAACATGAGGATTATCATCTTTCCACGAAAGATGTGGCTTCTCTTCACCACATAGATTCATTCCTTGTCTTCCCATCTTTTTGATTTTCTTCCCCTTTTATTGTTTATCGTCTCGTTAATTCTTTGATTATGGTACGATCCTCTATTTTAGTTGAATTAGTAACAATAATTCACATCACACCTCAAGGTCTCAAGTTCGAATCTTGGGCGTGACAAAAACTCCGTTGGAATGGGAAAACCACACGCCCGACAAAGTCCCAGAATTCCCGGTGTAAATTAGTCATCGACAAAGCCGGTGGATACTACGCATCAATGACATGTTAAACAAAAAAAATGAGAGACTTAGTTGATCTCTCACATTACCATCAATTTTAGTGGTTCACCTAAGGGACATAGTTGATCCCTCAAACTAAAATCACCCATTTATCACAGGGTATTTAACTTCTCATTGATTAAAAAATATTGCAAATATATAAAGATGAACTTTTTTTTTCACAAATCTGCTTCTTCCGCATAAAGTGCAATACAGATGGTGCTGCTATAAGTTCTCCTGGTCCAACGACTTGTGGTGGTATTTTTAAAGACAGAATTGCTGCTATCCTTGATTGTTTTTCAGCCCCCATTGGCAATAGTTATGCATTTCTTATTGAGCTTATTGGGGCTATCTTGGCTATAGAGATTGCATTTGTTAAAAGTTGGATGTTTTGCGGTGAGAATGTGATTCTCAATTAGTGGTCTCTGCTTTCAAGAATTGCAAAGTAGTTCCTTTGAAGCTTAGAAACAAACGGAATAATATATAGTTTATACTTGACTAGACAGATGAACTTCAACTGCACTCTTTTATAGAGAGCGTAATGTCTAAGCTGATAAGTTTGCAGGTTATTAAACTAATTTAAGAGTTTCTTTTTGGTGGGTTCTTATTCCAAGTTTCATTGCTGAGGATTTTTTTAGGAATAGGCTAGTTTTGCCTAACTATAGGTTTTGCTAATTTCTTTCGTGGGTTTAGTGATTTTCCCTTTGATGGATTGGATTATCCTTTTGCTTCCTATTTTTGGTGTGCTGCAAATGATTGTTAATGACTTTGATGCCAACTTGGTTGGGACGAAAGTCATTATAGTGATGTTTTTGCATACCTCTATATGATTGTTCTTATTTCTTTTCAATTATAATGTTGTTTATGCATGTCTAGTCCTCGACGTTTCCTATTTATTTTCTCTTTCTTATCAATAAAATTTAGGTGGAGTTCTCTTTTTCTTTCTTGATATTTTTTCCCTAATGAGGGTTTTGCATCAGAAGGTTTTAATTAGACTCCATATCCCTTTCTTTTGCTAAAAATATTGAATATCAAAGGTTAAAGATATTTTTTAGTCAAAAAAAATGAGATGAGGATAACTTATATAATCAAGTAAATTTTTAAATGAGATTTACAAAAGTAAATGTAAATATTTTTATCTTTATAAATACGCAGGTATTGAGATTTCCTTACATTTTGTTATATAAGGTTTATGCATGTGATGTTTCTTTGTTATAGTAGTGATGAGTAGAAATAAAAACAGAAACAAAAGAAGAAGGTCTTTCTTCTTTGCTTTTTTCTGTTTGTAAAATATGGCTTTTTTTTTGTTTAAAATTTTTGCTATTTTGTTTTTGTTTCTGTAAAATAAACAAAACAGCAAAAATTTAAAACAAAAAAGAAATCATATTATACAATGGATATTAAAACATGGATATCCACATCCGAAGTAGTTCCAGAGTTATGAACCAATAAAACACCATTGATTACCACAAGACAAAAGAAAAATCGAGCTCAATATCCCACGTTGCCAATTTCAGGATGCCCATGCATTTTCACATCAGAATATGATTACAAAGGTTTTTGCAGACAGACTCAAAAACGTACTAGGAAAGGTGATTTCGGAAAATAAAAATGCATTTCTTCCCGGAAAGCAGATTTTGGACGGTGTGGTGGTTGTAAACGAGATTCTTGACTTAGCAAAAAGAAGAAAGCAAGGCTGCCTGGTTAGTGGTTATCAAGGCTGACTTCGAAAAAACCTATGACTCGATGAGCTTCTTTGTGGCAGCCTATTATTGACTCCATAAAGACAAGACTCAGTAATTGGAGGGAGAGCAACATTGATAGATTCGGTACTATCCTCTTTACCCTTATATTTCTTTTCATTTTATAAAACTCCAAAAAAAGTCATAGGAGAGATTATAAAATCGCAAAGGTTCCTGTGGGGGCAGGGGGTGAAGATGAAAATAAAAAGATGGCTTGGGTTAGTTGGGATAAGGTGTGCAATTTTAAAAGCAATGGAGGACTTGGAAGAAAAAACATAGAGGCATTCAATTTGGCCCTTCTTGCTAAGTGGAGGTGCAGATTTTTAGTGGGAAATCATAACTCACTATGGAGAAAATTACTGGCTGATAAATATGGTCAAGCAGGTCCCTTGTTTAATGAAGAAGAATATAACAAGAGCTTAAAGAGATCCTCAATTTGGTGGAGAGATTTAGTTAAATTGGGGAAAGTGTTGGTTTGGTGAGGTGGTGAAGAAAAGATTAGGAAAGGGGGATTCTATAAGCTTCTGGGCAGAAACATGGTTAGGAAGAGAAGCTCTCAAAATATTGTTTCCTTCTATGTTTAACGTATGTGAATTAAAAGGCGATAGGGTAGCTTATATGGGTGTGTGGGTGTGTGGCACTGGGATTAGTCATGGAGTGATAACTTTCCCCAATCAGAGGCTTAGAATATTGATGATATGAAAGGAATTTTGATGGGAGTTGGACCATAAGGGACGTGGAAGACAAGTAGTGTTGGTTGTCGGATTGTTCAAGAAAATTTATAGTAAAAAACTGTTATATGTGGCTGTGTTCTTTCTTTGCAGGTTTTGGAGGACGAATAACGGACGTGCAGGCCGAAGCATGTAGAAAATTGTGGAGAAACAAGCACCTTCAAAGGCGCTGATTTTTACATGGAGACTGTTTTTAGATAGAATTGCAACTCGTGAAGCACTTTTCAAACGTGGAGTTTTGACGTCAACAAACAAGAGAACTTTGTTGCATACTGTTGCGTTAAAAACACACTTAGAGTAAGTATACTCTCTCGCAGAAGTAGTATAAAAGATTATCGTATTCACAGGGATTAATTAACAAGTACCAAATTAGTCGAGATTATATATTGTTTAGACGAACCAATAGTTTGATGTGAAGGAAACAAAATAAAAATAGCAAGAACTAAAATACTAGATACAATCAATGGAGAGCGGTTTAGGGTCGCGATTTCACTTGCAAGCTTCGATTACCCTATATCTAAATTCGTTTGGTCGATTACCCTATCTAAATTCCTTTATTTTATTTAATTACCAATCCCTTTACTAAAGTTATTAATCCGTTTGGTCATTTGCGATTAATATTCTTTTTCCTAAATTAACCCTTGTTTGGTCATGCAATAATTTAAATCCAAGAAAAGCATAAAGAGCAAAAAGGTTGAATGATTGGAAGACTAAATTAAAGTTTGGTCATTCATTAATTATAGCCCCAATTATTCTATAGGTCTACCAACTAATTGCAGTACGGTCGCTGATCAACGATTATGAACATGAAAAGGGTAGCTAATCCTAATTATGTGATAAAAACAATAGAACAATATTAATTGAAATAAAAACATGAATTCAAATAAGAAACTAGAACATAAAAGTCTCTAAACTTTCAAGATCCACCTAAGACCCTAGAAGAGGATATAGGTATCCATAATAATAAAGAACAATAAAAAAAAATAAGGTTCATGAATTACAGAGATAAGAATAACCCGGAAATAGAGAAAGTCTTAATCTTTGTCTTCAATCTCTTTCTTTTACTCCAAAGCTCTCTCGTGTCAAGAACGGTGCCGAAAAACTCTTTTTCTCCTCTCCTATGTGTTGCAGTCACTTCCGCTTTTTCCTAATTTTGTGCTAGTGCATGCGGCTCCCTTTCATTCACAAGTGAAACCCTCCTTTTTTATTAGTTCCTTTTCTCTCTCCAAACAAGGGTCGGGTGTTATTCCTTGCTTCCTCTTTTATTTGCAAGAGCACCTTTTTATCTCGATCCCTAAATATTAGGATTCAGATCCTTCCTAAATATTTGTTGCTTGCTATCCACTCCATGTCTCTTTCTTTCTTTCCAAGTCAATGTGCAATACTTTCAATTGAAATCACCAAGAGAGTATTCTTCTTTTTATTACAGTGGGCCTTCTTGCATTATTGGGCTTGGACTTGCTTTCTTTCATTTGCTAGCCACACATAAATATGTGTGTGTATATATATATATATATATATATATATATATATATATATAAGTGGCTCTAAATTTAATTTTTATTCTTTTTCATATTTCCTTCTTTTCTGCAAAATAAAGAGCAAATTAAGTTAACAATTTATATAATTAGTAATAATTGCTCTCAAAATAACCTACAACTATCTCTAAAAATGCATAAAATTCGAGTTTATCATATACTCTGCTTCAAGGAAATTGAAACAACAACACATCTCTTCTGCAAATGCGAAATTGGGATAAAATTTCCTCTTGGATCAGTTTGGATCTCAATGTTCATGATTACATTATAACCAACTTTTCTTAATTCGGAGAACCGGGGTGGTGGTGGTAAAACATCTAATATGGATATCAGTGGTAAATAAATTTGGGCAATTAGAAATAAAGTACTGTTTAGGGGAGAAGTGGCAAATGTAAGAAACATTGGTATGTCTAGTATATATAGTGCTTGCGGGGTATCGTTGTCGGATTGGGCTTAATTGCCCTATGGGATGGTTTATTTCTATATAAATTACAGTTATTGGGAGGTACTCTTTTTCCTCCTTAGGTCTTTTTCCTATTGGGTTTTGGTCCAGCCGTCCAAGGAGGTTTTAACGAGACCTATTTTCTGTAAGGGTTGGAGCACCCCTAGTGCTCCCCTTATAATTCACTGCTTAACTAAAAAAACACCCCTCTCTATGGGGAGCTCTGTGAAACTATTCATGTTATGTATGAGGAATGAATCATGTTTACATCACCTTCCTCATTGCCCAATTATATGGCCTCCCTCCATGCTAATATAAACAGACGGTTATCTCAGCCAATTGATTAACCATTTTGGATATTCAACACATCCACTTTTGTCCTTCACCATAAGTATATCATCAAAATATCATGTGGCACACTACGGAGCAATGACGTACTAGCTAGGAATTCAGAGAAGTCTTAAGACTCTTCCCATTCTACGCGATTTGGGAAATCAAAGATAAGTATAAGATGCCACTTGCCCTTATTATCTTAATCCAGCTACACCCTAATGTGATTTTGGGTGTAATTGACAATCATGCATTTAAAAGAAAGTCTCTGATGGATTGCAATACCACATCTCCGCTAAAAACCAATTTTAACTCCCAACTCTTTAACTCTATTATCAAACTAACTAGCATTTCATACAAAAAACATGTCCATTTTTGCATGGTTAATGATGGCGCAATAGCGATTACTTCACTTCTTAAATCCAGAATGTTGATTAGATTGTGCATGGTTAATGATGGGAACTTCCTAGGATTCTGAATACATGAGAAGGTTGTTACAGTCACAAAATGAGATCCCACATTAAATGTCAATCATTAGTTAATACATTGACTAATACATGTGTCATTATTACATGTTTTTTTGACTTTCAATATATCAAGGAATTTCTTTTTATTAGCATCAATGCTTCCTTTTTACGGCGTGGATCATTTGGAGCTTAAAATGAATCATTGTCATTGTTATATAAATCATGAGGAAAAGAGAATTAGAAGTGTAGTAGTGGTAGGAAACTCTCATAATGATCATGACTCTCATGAAGATAAGAAAAGAAAAGCATGTGAAAGAGTTAAGTATCCTAGGAAACTTTTGCATGATTTGTCAAATGATAAAACGAGTTTCACTACTAACTCTTTTCTTGCACAAAGTTTTATAGCTTGCTTCTTAAGGAAATGTATGCACGTCTTGCCTAAGACACTATTCTGTGGACAAGGCAATGAATTAGATAGAACTCCTAAAGTTGAGCCACCAAGTAGCAAAAAAAAAGGTAATGGAATGGTTGTTAGTGGTACAACATTGCAAAGGTATAATCTACTCCCTATATTCTCCATTCCCTATCCAAGTCTTAGTTGTATTTAATGGAAATGTAAGATGTCTTGTTCTTTAAGGAAACTTTTGCTTGAATTTTGCATGACTGGGCTATTATTTGGGGTCACTCACTTGATCCCG
This sequence comes from Astragalus glycyphyllos, assembly GCA_963573325.1. NCBI lineage: Eukaryota > Viridiplantae > Streptophyta > Magnoliopsida > Fabales > Fabaceae > Astragalus > Astragalus glycyphyllos. The sequence goes on along the minus strand of OY754313.1, from coordinate 22,678,405 downwards.
GTGGAGCCTAAGAAATTAATGCACAGTTTAGTCATCTCTTATTTTCAAAATAGGTGAATTTCTCCATGCTTGACGTAGGTTTCCAAGACGGGGAGTTCACTTGAGGACAGGTAAAATTTAAGAGGGGGAGTATGATGTGAGCCCACATGCATGGCTAACCTATTCACAAGAGTTTGGATGGAAGTCACGAATAGACTTGTAATTACCAAGGTTTCTTTAGGAAATTCCTAGACAACTTTTGGGTTTTTCTATTTCCTTGTTTTCAATAAATGTAGGATTTTATTCTAGTGTAATTTGTTTTTGATTTGAGCCTTGTTGGCAATATAATAGGTCTTTAGTTACTTTGATGTGGCCATGGGGCTTGTTTTCCTATCTCTAAGTGGATTGTATGTTGGGCTTAGGATCTACTAGACCCAACATATAAATATTATTCCACTCCTTGTAATTCCTTACAATTTGATGAATGTGAAATCATTTGCAAAGCTAGAGTAGTGAGAGCCAAAGAGAGGCGTGAGGCGTGAGGCGTGAGAGCTTGAGAGCATTGTAGAAGTGAGTTCATCATGTTCTCCTTGGTTCTTGGAATTGAACCTTGAGCACCTACATTTGAGGCTTGGAGAAGCTCAAAGCGGCGTGTGGTCTTCATCTTCTTCCCAAGGAAGAAGTGGCGGACATCATTCTCCATTTCATCTCTATTCTTTCTCACTTTTGTGTTCTTCAAGTAAGCTTCATGTTCTAATCTTGAAATTGTGTTCTTATTCATCTTCATGACATAGAGATTCATAGAGATTTCTAATATTCTAGATCCTAAATTTAGTGATGCATGTGTGGATCACATCAGCTATTGTATGTTACATGCATGTTAATTTTTAACTGCGCTTTCTTAAAGTAGCACTATTAAATAGTGTATTTTTTAAAACCAATATGCTTCCATTAGGCTCAATTACTTCACCTCTTCCGGTCCAAGAAACTTAATAAAATGAGAGTAATCTTGAGTTAGTAAAGAAAAAACATAGAAAAGGCTTCATAGCATTTTTAGTGAAGAGCATAAACAACAAATCACACCCAACTCCCATAAAAATCTGCAAAAATGCTTGACTAATGCAACCCAAAAGACCTTCCAATTATTTGGAGACGTGGTATTATTTTTTATTGGAAAAAAAATTAACAAATCTCTATAATAGTATAGGAAGCGCTATCTAAACGCAATGAATATACGGCGCGCCCAAGCAAATGTTGTAAGTGGTTGATGTAAAATATTTAGATCTCATTAATAGCGCTATTTGTCTGAAGTGCTATCTATATATTCATATAAAACAATAATGTTGGCTCATTGAAGCACTAAGGTAGAGTTCTGTGTTACCTATTATAGTGCTTCTTTAGAGAAGCGCTATTGAACGACCGATATTGAAAGTCGAACCTGGCTCAGAACTTTCCCAACAACAACTCCCAAAGGCGAGATAGGAGCAAAAATCCTACACTCTCATATCTCTTTGAGAGGCATTAATTGGACCCATTTTCGCTTCAAAAATATTAAAATTAAAAAAAGACACTATTCATCCCTAAAACTTTATTGTTTTTAACTACAACACAAACTTGGTTTTTTTTTGTTTGGTAATAATTGTATCATATGTATATTTAATTACAATGATATTTTCTCTTCTTCTCTCCCTCTTTGTTTATTGAAATTTATTTTAGAATAAATAGCACCATCCATTGAATACTGTTCGGTACCGGAGTACGAGATGTGTCCTTCAGCTGAAGTACTCCGCGTGAAAGAGAAATTGACTTCGGATGGTTGAGCTTGGACCTTGGATTGGCCGAGGTAATCTTCTCTCGCGCCTCGGGTGGGGTACCTACAAGCACTCCGATGCCTTATGTCAGCAAGGGAAGAGAAGAGGTACTTTAGGGAGAAATGAGTGTGTACCTGGAAATGGTGAACGAGTCATGTATTTATAGAGCACGGCATCGTACCCAAACCGTCGGATTAGGTGCAAAAGTTCTGTCCGTTGGCTGCAGATAGTGACCACCGTGGAGTCCAGCTATGCTCTTAGCAGCACGCGTGGAATTGGCCAGGCCCAAGTGATTGGATTTCGGCCTAGTCCAGAACAGTGGCCCCCCAAGCCATGGTCGAAGTGACTAAGGTCGGGCTTGGCTTGAAGATTCTGGATCCGTCCCTTATTCTGCTTCCGGAATGGCAACAAGTGAGTCCCTGCTTTCCGACGCTTGAGGTAGGGGTTGGTTCACAGCGTTCCTTCTTGCAGAAAAGGCTTGATAGAGCATTTAAACTCGGAATCAAGTAAATCTTGACTGAGCATTTTAGCTCAGAGTCAATTATGTCTCGACTGAGCATTTATGCTCGGAGTCAAGAGGGTTCGAAGCCGCTGTCGACTTCTTCCTCGGTCCTGATCTGAACATTGAAGCTCGGAGTTCAGGAGAAGGCATGTGCTCAAAGAGCGGGGGTCGAAGTCACTTGGGACTTCTTCCTCTGGTCTCCGTCTCAGCATTTAAGCCAAGCTGAAGAGGAGGTTGGCTCATGAAAAGCAGATTCTTTGACGGCCTCGCCTCATACCGTTGTCCGCCGAGTGGCCACCTCGGTGTCGGACTCGGGCGAGAGGGGCGTTGTTGCTAGTCTGGAGCTGGTGTCACCGTGAGTCCTGCAAATGAGGAAAACATAATGATTGCTTTAAAAATGTCCTTATTCAGGGACGCTACTGGTCTGAATGTTACATTTAACTAGCTATAGTATAGCTTGAGCAGCATTCCAGGTTCAGGGTATCGGCTCCTTGGAGAGAGTTTCCAAATGGTAAGCTCGTGTCCCGCTTTGCTGCGACTCGGTAGGGTCCTTCCCAGTTGGGTGCGAGTTTTTCCTCGCGAGCATTCTTGTTGCCGACGTCAGCCCGCCTGAGGACGAGGTCCCCAACGTTGAAGTCTCGGGTAATGACTCTCTGGTTTTACCACCTGGCAATCCGAACATTGACTATGCCCTTAGCAAGCTGTGCTTTATCTCAAACTTCTTGTATGAGGTCGAGTTCTTCTCTTGCGGCTTTGGTATTTGCCTCATTGCTGAGAGGGTACAGAGTTCTCCAGGTGGATTCTCCGACCTCCACCGGGATGACGGCCTCAGTCCCATATGTCAATCTAAAGGGGGTCTCGTTTGTGGTGGAATGCGGAGTCGTACGATATACCCAGAGGACATATGGTAGTTCGTCTGTCCATGCCCCCTTTGCACCTTTTAGTCTTTTCTTCAACCCTTTGAGAACGACCATGTTTGTCGACTCCACCTGCCCATTGGTTTGGGGGTGTTCGACAGAGGTGAAGTGCTGCTTTATGTTCAAATCCGTCATCAACTTTCGAAACCCTTATCCGCGAATTGAGTCCCTTTGTCAGCGATTACCACAGAGGGAACCCCGAAACGAGTCAGGATGTTCTTTTTGACAAACTTGATGCAGTTGTTGGCGGTTATTTGGGCTAGTGGTTCTGCTTCGATTCATTTTGTGAGATAGTCAACAACGACGATTCGGTATTTGACCCCGCCTCGGCCAGGTGAGAAGGGCACAAGGAGGTCTATTCCCCACTGTCATACCCTAATTTTGTCTGCCTAGGTTTAAAACCCTAATTTTCCGCAAAAAAAATAAATAAATTGAGAAGTGTGGTTTTATTTTGAAGAGTGAAGAGCATTGTGCATGCATTTTTGGGTTTTAAAAGTCATTCTAGGGCTTTTAAATTCATTGTTAGAGTGGAAATGCATTTGTTGTTAAAAAACAAGGTTTCTAGGGCAAAAGGGTATTTTGGTCATTGTCAAAAATAAGATAATTTCTCATCAAGAATCATTGTGCAATTTTAGAGAAATTTATTTGAGGCAAAACATTTTTGATCATGTATGTATGTATGCGCATGCATGCATACATTGTGCACAAAATTTCAAAAAGGATCAATAGGGAATATTCTACAAAAATTTCAAGATGAGGTTTTTATGATATTTTTGGTCGTGGTGATCTCATAAAATGGCATATTCCTAAGATTCCTAGTATGTGGCCTAAATTGGGTGTATTTTTGTACAGTTATCCTAAGAAGAATAATCAAAAATGAAGGGATAATAGAATGGTCATATAATAGTACAATAGTACAAGATGACAACTTGCAAAACTTGGGCACCACTCTCCCTTGATATTTCGAATTCACCCCCCTTCATTTCCCTCTCATTTTGAATTTTTTTTTGTCCCTCATGATGTGTGTTTCAATCCTCACCCTCCATTCAATTTTTAAATGCAATCCTAGAGTGAGATGAGATGCACAATGACCTAAATACCCTTAAACCTAGTTGCTCTCTATATATACCTTAGAAACCTCATCTCACATACACACCTTTTTTGGCCTCACAATTCATTCACAAAACCCTAGCACACAAACCTCTCCTCTCCTCTCCTCCTTTGGCCGAAATCACCAAACAACCATTCCCTCCTCCATTTTTCTTCATTTCACTTCCATTTTCCATCCCATATTAACTCCTACTTCATATATCTTCCTTCTCTCCTAATTTAATTCAAGCTTGCATCATCAAAGGGCATTTTTAAGCAAGCATTTCGTGGGTTTCATTGAAGTTTGGTGAAGATTCAAGTTGATTTGTGGTCTTGTTCTTCATATTAGTCATTCCATAGCTTGGATTGGAGGTAAACTTCTTAAAACCTAGCATCATCTTCAACTTTTTTGCATCAAAATGTAGATATCATGTTTCTAATTTTGCATCCTACCATATTCATGCATTTTAGTGTTGGTATATTGTTGATTTGTTGATTGTTGTTGGTGAGAGGTATCTCAAACATTTTGACAAGCACTTAGGGAGGCTTGGGTGTTTGAGATTGCTTCTCACCCTTGAATAAATTGTGATTTGTGTTGCATTTTGTGAAATAAAATTGTGTTAGGAAGCTATGAATGTTTTGCACCCTTAGCATAAAATAGGTTTAATCGAGTTTGATGCATTTCTTTATGCAATCTTGTTATTGAGGCTTGATTTTGAAGTTCCCATGTCCAAACATGTTGTTTGATTTTGCAAATATTCATTTTTCATGCCTTCTTATTTCCACAAAAAAATCAAAAAAAATATGAATTGTTGTTGATTTTGGTGTTTGATTGCTTGGATCTTGTGAATAAATGTTCCTAAGTCTTGTTAGTGTCATTTGCTCGCTTGATTTTGTGTATTTGTTGAATGAATTTGTTGTTTGGTTATGTTTTGGTTCGCAAGTTTCTAATAAGATAGGGTTTTTGTTATTTCTTTGTGAAAAGGGTTTACAATTGTGAGTAAAATGATCTCTCAAATTGTTTTGATGTTGCTTGTTAGTAACTTGTTTGCAAAATTACTCTATGTTGATGATTGGCAAGAGGACTCACACTTGTGCCTTAGGCACTTTCACTTTAAGTGATGAGGATTGCCTAAGATGATTCAATTTTCTTTGTGCAATTCTTGCTTGAAAATGCAGATGCTAGTTTTCTAACTCGATTAATCAATTTTGGTTACAAAAATGACTTGTTAATGCCCTCTTTTGGTCACTTTTGGTCTTGCAAATGTGATGTTCTTTCTAGGTCAATGTTATGCTTTAATGTTGATGATTTGGTCAAAGGACTAGACACTTATGCCTTTGTGCATTGTCTCAAATGTCAAGGATTACCAAAAGGGATTCAACCTTGTGTTTTTATCTTGTGTTGATGCCTAATTGAATTAAACTTTTGCATTATCTATTTGTGTGCCTATTCTTGTAACCTATTTGGTTAATGTTGATCTTACATATGCATGCCATTAGATGTTGATGACTAAGTGTCATTCTTGTGCTCAAATGTTGTAATTGGTAATGTTTATGCTTATGCTTACATTGTTGATTGCTTTGCTTGCAATTTGTTAAATGTTGCACTTTGGTTCTTGACTTGGAAATTGATTGAATGTTCTACTTTCTTTTCCTTTTGGATGCCACGCCATCCCAACAAACCTTTTGTGACCAATGTCACCCTCAAACTCCCTTCTCCTTTCTTCAAATCAATCATTTTCTAAAGCTTTTTTCCAAACTCAATCCTTTCTCAAATTGTTTTCTATAGACAATCAAATTCTTTCTAAGATCAACAATAAACCTTTTTGAAAACTCATAAGGAGGCAAGTCGGACGTACGGCCGGTGTTGTCTAGCGTCCTAAGATCGGAGCTGTACAGCTCAAACATCTTGGGATACTTATGAGAATCAAAACAAGTAATTAACAACTTGAACCCTATTTCAAAAAATGAGTAAGGAATCGAGTCGGATGTACATCCGGTATTGGTTAGCGTCTTAGGGTTAGCGAGCTGTACAGTTCGGGCGAGCCTAAGATACTTGCCAAATAAAAGCAACCAACCTCACAACAAATCTTTTTCTTCCTTAATCAAAAAAACATTTTCAATAAGTAGGGGGAACGTCGTCTGTACAGGCGGGGTTGTCTTTGTTCTAGGTCTAGTGGACTGTACAGTCTAGGACCGAAAACCCCTACAATAAAAAACACCAACACAAAGTTTCTCGACTAAGGAGAACTACGTAAGCTTTGAATTCTCCATCGCACCGGGAGATACGTAGGAGCGGGTCACATCCCGTCAAGCACACTTTTAAAAAAAAATAATAAAAAGATTCTTCTTTTCCCCCGTTTTCAAAAACACTTTTCTCAAATAAAAAAAAGAAGTAGAACGAATTGTTTCAAATCAACTCTGTCAAAACCGCACATCAAGTTAAAGGTTCCCTTTCGGTAGAAAGGAGGTGTGGGATGCTAATACCTTCCCCACACCTAACCGACCCCCGAACCTACATCTCTAGTTCTCAAAGGACCACCGGCCTTAAAAAAAAAAGGACCCTTTTTCAATGTTTTGGTCCCTAAATAAAAAATGTTGATGGCGGCTTCACAAATTTTCACGCTGTACGATGAAAGGTCCAAACTGGATTTTTTTCGGGGTGCAACAGCTGGCGACTTCACTGGGGACTTTCTTTTTTAAAACGAGGGTCAGGCCTAATTAACTTGATGTGCGGTTTAATTGTTTGATTTGAATGTGATTGTTCTATTTCTCTCTTTTATTCTCCTTCTTTTTCTTCTCTCTTTCTGATGTTTGAATGTTCTCTTGCATTCTCGTGTTGTTATGTTGCATTCATGTGCATTTGGCTCTTCTTCTTCTATGTTCGCTTCTTGTTCCTTCTTCTCCTTTAATCTTCTTTTGTTTATATGTTTAATATGATCATGCATTTCTCCAATCACCATGTCCCATTCTTCTTTGCTCCCTTTCTTCAAGGTAAGCTCATGCATCATTCCCCCAATTCTACTATGATCCCTTCTTCTTTGCTCCCTTTCTTCAAGGTAAGTTCATGCATTCCCCCAATTCTATTATGACCCCTCTTCTTGGCTCCCTTTCTTGAGGTAAGCAGTGCATATGATTGTTGTTGGAACCCTAGGTTAGTTTACTTGTTTGTATTGAAATGATATATGCTTGCAAAACCCTAGGGTAGACGACTCTTTGTCTGGACTGTTTCTGGATTTTCTTTGCAGGTGGGGGGGTATGTTTGTCGTTGTGCTCCTACACACACGTTGCACTCTTTTTACCCTTATATTTCTTGGTGAGACAGCCCTATACCCGGGCTAGAGCATATCTTAGGCTAGAACGAAGTCATTAGTGGCTGCTCACTGGACGTACGTCTTGTTGGGTGATTGCGAAGACTTCACCTAGAGTTTGGCTTTGTTTGATGATACCATCACTTGGACGTACGGCCCTGTGATCGGTGGTCTCAGATGAGGTCGTTGGCTCTAGGAGCCTTATTTAGGGTCCTTCTTTTAGTGCTAACCTTGAAGTGTGTACCCGTAGAAATAGCCATAGATCCTGTCTCTAAGAAACCTTGGTAGGACACAAAGGAGCTTCATACCCCGGCATCCATGCTAAATAAAATATTTTTGCAAATAAACCGAAAAAAAAATTATCAAAAAAAATGTGTGAATTTCCGGCTTTTGAAAGCCTTTGCATTGTAAATAATTTTTTTACTCATTTCCTTTTGCATACATCTTCATCCAGTGAAGATCATGATTTTTCATGCATTAAAAATTGCGAGTATCATGCACTTTCTCGCATATAAAAAAAACATTTTTTAGAAACATCTCTCGTGCATTGTTATTTTCCCTTGCATATAAATATGTGAACCTCTCATTTTGCATATAGTTTCATTTAATAAAAATCACGTCTCTCGTGCATTTTAAAAATAATTGCGAGTATCATGCATTTCATTTCATTGCATAAGAAAAATGAAAACGAAAAAACAATTATCATATGCATAGCATAAGCATTTCAGTCATCCATAATCATGTACAAAAACCTTCATCAAATAATGTGGGCGTCGAGCCAATGTAGCATTTATGCATCATTTCATTAACCTCATAAGCATTATTTCAGAAAAAAGACGAAGAAGAACTACGTAGCTTTGATTCCTCATCACAATGGGGATACGTAGGAGCGGGTCATACCCGTCAAGCACCTTTTTCTAAAAACCTTTTTCCCCAAATAAAGCACCTTTTTCTAAAAACCTTTTTCCCCAAATAAAGCACCTTTTTCTAAATTTTTTTTTTCAATAAATCACTTGCATCTTCAAATCATTTTTAAAATCATTTTCTAAATCATTTTCCAAAAAAAAATGAAATGAAATAAGAGAAACTCCTTATGCAATCGTTCCATGGGTAGAAGTGCATCTTTGAATGATGAAGGGTAATATCTCAAATTTGTTTGTGCACTACAAATTGAGATGATACTCTACGATATCGGGGCACTTTGACCCAATCAGGCGCAGTTTGTTTTCAAATAAAGTGAATAAGTGGAGTCAACCAAATGTCGAAGCATTTCAGTATATTGCGTGAAGTATTGAGTCAGGATCCACTCAATGTTTCATGCAAGTTACTCAGAGTAACGACAATTGGTTGCCTCACGTCATCATTTTCGCAAAAAGGGGCATTGGTATTTCAGATCTTGCCGTGCCTCTAAAGAATAAAAATCATTTTTAAAAAATATCATTCTTGCATCTTGCATCATCCAAAAATGCATTGGAGTTTCGTATTTCATCTTGCATCAAAAACAAACAAAAAAATCTCCTTTAGAATAATTACACTTTTCAAGTGGTCATTTTTCATGCATTTGCTTATCATGATTTGTTCATTCATACATTGCATAAACCAAATAAAAAAGTTGTGATGAGAGACGAGACGCTTTTGCAAAATAATCTGTTGAAAAAGTTTACCCTTACTTATTTGCAAACTCAAGATGTTCCAAGGCACTCAGTTTTTCAAATCAACAGTTCATTTGCATTTTCTTCAAAAAAGGCATTGCATCTCATCCATTCCATGATAAAAGACTGAAACAGTTCATCAAAAAAAAAAATTCCGTCAGGTTTTAACCAATGTTAACTCTCTACGAAGCATTCTTCTAGTGGGCGTGCATGCCATGTGCAGTTTCTCTTGTTTGAGTCTGTCAGTTTCCTTCCCTTATCATCATTCTCCATCCAAGTTTCATCCCGCTCCATCCACCCATAAAGTACATACTCTCCCCGCATTAGTACACACTTGACTTTTGGTTTAAATCCTCCATACAAGAGGGCAATTTTGTAATCACTTAATTACCTTGTTAAGATTGCTTTTCTTTGGTGCAAGTCTAAAAATGTGCATGCATTTGTTCAGTCATTCGTTCTTGTGCTTATGTCGTGTGCTCTGCTAAACAGAAGGAATGGCAAGTTGGATTTATTCTCTAGCAAGAAACATGGCAACAAATCAAGGCGAATCAAATCAGGGTGATCCAGGCCAGGTTCAGGGTAATCAGGGTCAACACAATCAAGGAAACCCATCAGTTCAACCTCCATTCCCAAGCGGGTACAATCCAGAAGCCACTTGCGAGCTCCATGCTGGGGCAATTGGGCATTCTGCTGAAAATTGCTATCTTTTGAAAAGTTTGGTTCAAGGCTTCATTGATTCCAAGCAGTTAACTTTTGAGAAGGGGGGAAGGATCAAGTTCTCAGGGTCTGTGGACTATTAAGCAAGGATAGCAGTTGTTGAAGAGGGTTGAAGTGGTGAAAGCGGCATCATCAAAACATTTGTGTCTTTGTCATGCATTTCATAGCATTTATGAGTGATTGTTGATTTTCATGTAGTTTTTCAGTTCAAAACAATTTTCTGTAATGCAATCCTTTGGCTCTGCCCAAGGCCTTAGGATATTTCAATAAGGGCACACATGTTTCCTTTTAGTATCATCATCAATAAAATGTTATTTTGAATCCCTCAATAAAATTTCTTTCTTTCATTTTGTCATGTGTCTGTTATTTGCTTTTCAATTCCTCCCAACGCGGATCAAAAATAATAATAAATGAAAATAATCTTTGAAAACAACGACGCCAATGGTTCATATTGTGACTTTGATTACCCGATTAACAAAACTGAGAGAGAGGCTGAAGACAACTGGGATGTTTCTTCGGAGTTAATAAGTGAAGAATTGGCTAAGGCTGTAGAAATTCATGATGCCACAACTAGGTTGGGCAATGAAGTCAAAGCACAAGTTCAAGCAAAGTGGAGCAATGCTGAGGAAACCAAACAAATGTTACAAGCGAACCTCTTTCGCGACCAAACCCTTTTCCTTCCTCAGATCGACCAACTTTCCCATTTCCCATTACAAGTACCCCATCACAAAAAAAATTTCATAACCAAATGCCTGCCATCGCCACCTTCCTCACTACCAGTGGCCTTTCTACAAAATCAACCCATCTCATTTGCTCCTCCCTCTGAACCTCCTGTCACCCCAGTTAATACCAGAACCCAATCAAGCATCCTCCAACTGCTGCAGGGGTTTCATTGCCATTATCTCTCCAATCACCCCAGACAAGGATCACTTCAAATATCCAAAAATAGTGTATCACTTTTATCAGCTCACTCAACTCAAAAGCAAAAAAGGAAAAAAATCAGAAAAAATGAAACAAAAAAGAACAGATTCAAAAAATGAAAATCCCAAAAATGAAAAAACAAGGGAAAAAGAGACGAAAGAAATATAAGTTGTGAGCTGATACATTTGGCCATAAAGCGTAAGAGATCCTTGTCTCAATGAACCTTCCTACACCTTGTTGTGTATGACCACCCTTTCTTCCATAAACCTTCAAACACTTCATCATTCCTATACATCTCTCCTTTCATAAAACCGCAAACACTACCTCGACCTCGTCATCCCACCCTCCACAAACCCTCAGTCATTCCTCAGACTCCACCATCAGATTTGCAATCAAGCTGTTGTGCAAGAATAAGAGAACAAAGTGGTCCGTCCTCATGAGGAATCAAGTGACATGATCAATTTGAGCAAAGGAGAGGATTGACGCCATGATAAAGAGCAATGAATCAACAAGTTTGTGTAAATCACCCTTCTGACATAAGACACTTGCCATTATAACAAAGTCTGTAATTACCAAAGTTCGGTCTGTTGCGCAGCTTTCCAAGCTAAGGTAGTCACAAATGACAGTATGAAGACTCCAGGTCAAGCATCATGATCCCTCCCTACGCCACCCTAAAAATGGGGCAGTTAGAGACAATCAACAAAGGATATCAAGGACGATGATGACCTTCATGGAAATCAGGCTTCGTTTTACACTCTAACAGGGGCAAACCCCATATGATGGAAGTAATACTTTCATTGAGTCTTATCAAACCAAAGTACATTTGTCTTATGTCAGAAGAAGAATAAGAGAAAGCTCAAACCGAAGAAAGCTCATCTTCAACAATTTCAAAGAAGACTCAATGCTCAAAAAGATCATGAACCTCCAAAGGGATTCCCATGGAGATGAACCCAGTATCATGAAGACGAAGAACTTATTCTCCGGAGGGGCCTTTAATTTTCGCAAAATGGGATGCAAGAAAAGAAAACCCCAGTTTCCAGTAAATTCAGATGCAGTCAGAAAGGAGTATGCCTAAAGAAATAAATGAAAAAAAGAGAAAGATGAGCCAAGTAAGAATCAGCTCGCTAGGTTGAAAACCCGCAAAGGGCGGCCTAGGCAAAACCAGAGCGACCCGGTGGATTGAAAACCCGCAAAGGGCGATCCAGGCAAAAATTAGGGTCAGAAAACTTGGACTTGAAATGAAAAAGGCAATCAGCACTCCCAAAAGTTTGGATAAAGGGGTGATCAAGGTCATGAGTATGGACGATTGGCATCGTTACTTCAAAAGAAAAAACACAAGATCTGCTTCCCCTTTTTCTTGTATTTTTCCAGTTTAAAAATTTTTCAATGTACTTTCAATTGGCGTGACCGTCTGCACGTCCAGTTTCCATAACAATAAGAATTCAACTTTTTCTTCCATGTGTTTGCTTTTCGTGTCTTTTATCTTCACTTATTCTGTCTCTTTGTTTTAAAATAAATGCTCTTATGATTGATGATACTGAATTGTGAAACCTGTGCATGAGTCAAAAAGCATTTCAATCATTGCGAAATTTCTGAAAATCACAGAAAAGAGGGGATCCCTCAAATAAATGAATTGGCAAAAAAAAACAAACGCGGGCACAATCACTTCAAATGGCAAGCAAACTTATGCGCGACTCTGGCATTGCTATTACCCTAGATGGTCCTCATGTCTCAGGCCCAAAGGAAAAGATTTGCACCAAAGATTAAAACAAGGTTTAGTGATCACCAAGTGAGGCTTCTTTCATGCCAAAAGTCAAGACATTCATAGAGAACCAAAGATTTGCACTGAGAACACCACTCAGATCCAAAAGTTGGGGCATTCTCTTCACCACCCACCCACCCTGGTCTTGGGAAAGTTTGTTCATTGTCCATCCCATTCATATACCACCCTCAGTTCATAACCAGTACCATAACTTCATCCCCTTTCACAAACCCACTCAAAGAACCCATTTGAAATTGTCATTCTAAAGTGGGGCATTTCCATAACTGTTCACTCCCGCTCAAATGAGCAGAGTTCTCCCTAAAGTCATTCACATCCATAAATTCCTGTCGGGGCAGTCTCTCAACTCACTGTCCTAAACCAATCCCAAGTTAACTGACTCACTCGTCCACATCTGCACTCTTATGCATACTTACTAGTCAATGCTTCAGAGAGAGAGAATACAAATTGATCATGTGGTGTTTAAAGTTCAGTCATCATGGAAATGGAAAGGAAAATAAGTGAGCTTGTTAATAAAAACCTTGAGAACACCAGAGTTTGAATCAAATCTAGTTTTTCCAAAGAATGGTCCATAGCCATCTCAATTCCTTGCATTCAAAGTCTCGCGTCTCATCATCATAAAAATGTTTACAAAAATGTTTAAATACTCCAATCATTCATCCTCCTCATGCATGTAGGCATTTCATGTTATTCAAAGCATTACATTCGCATCATCCACATTCATCACAATAAAAGCAAAAGAACACAGACAGTCCATAGCATTTATCATCATCACATCAAACATCAAATCAGTTTTCAAAACAAAAAGAGGCATTCTTAATAAATAGTCATAGTCGTCACGATAGGACGCTTGAACTGATCACTCAAGAATCCTAAAGTCCCTATGCTAAAAGAAAATTAAAAACATTCATTGCATCACGTGCATTCGCATAACCTGCCTTTGCATAACATACATTTGCATTACATTTGCATATCCACCTCTTGTGCATTCATCGAAAAAAGAATAAGGAGCATTTCATGAATATCCATGTCTTTGCTAAATTTTTCTGCATCCAAATAAGTTGCTATCTGCTAGTAACAGCTCAAGTCGCCGATGGTCGATCCTACGAAACTCGTGTTCGTTCAATCACCACTAAGGTAAGAAAAAAACTTGCATTCATGCACCATTCCTTGCATCAACTAACGTATGCAGGTACCCTGGATCGGTGCGGCAGCATTGACCAACTGAAGAAAACCAATTGGATTTTCAAATCCCCTTTGGACCCACGTGTCCCCCAGAAGATTGACTTCACTTCGTATTCGAGCTGCGAGTAAGTCCCCCTGACCTCAATAGGTCCAGTCGAAAAGGATAGCTGTGTTGGCCTAAAACATGGCGCAGTCCTAGGGAAATATCGAGATCTAGACTTGATATAGTACCCTCCCCCGGTCGCTCGAAAGACCACCCCTTTGAGCCCACGTGCTCCCCAGGCCCAACTGCAAACTCGGATCGTTCGCGATTCGTTAAAAGGATTTAGGCAGCCTCCTTCGCCGGCTTAATGAGGGCCGGCACCCTTTTTTTTTTTTCTTTCTTTACTGCTTTCATTTACTGCTTTACGCAATTTACTGCTTTCTCGTCGATGCGACAAGTGTTGACTCTCTCTCTCTCAAAAGAAGAGAGATCAAAGAAAGGAAACAAAAAAAAAGAGAAAAAAGAAAAGGAAAATTCGGGTTTCTCTAAGTAGACAAAATTAGTATTATTTCTGAATTCTTTATTTCTATTTTGCCTCGGAATATGTTTCGGCCAATTCATATTCCTTGGTAAAATCCAAATAAAGAGGGGCAGCTGTCATACCCTAATTTTGTCCGCCTAGGTTTAAAACCTTAATTTTCCGCAAAAAAAATAAATAAATTGAGAAGTGTGGTTTTATTTTGAAGAGTGAAGAGCATTGTGCATGCATTTTTGGGTTTTAAAAGTCATTCTAGGGCTTTTAAATTCATTGTTAGAGTGGAAATGCATTTGTTGTTAAAAAACAAGGTTTTTAGGGCAAAAGGGTATTTTGGTCATTGTCAAAAATAAGATAATTTCTCATCAAGAATCATTGTGCAATTTTAGAGAAATTTATTTGAGGCAAAACATTTTTGGTCATGTATGTATGTATGCGCATGCATGCATACATTGTGCACAAAATTTCAAAAAGAATCAATAGGGAATATTCTACAAAAATTTCAAGATGAGGTTTTTATGATATTTTTGGTCATGGTGATCTCATAAAATGGCATATTCCTAAGATTCCTAGTATGTGGCCTAAATTGGGTGTATTTTTGTACAATTATCCTAAGAAGAATAATCAAAAATGAAGGGATAATAGAATGGTCATATAATAGTACAATAGTACAAGATGACAACTTGCAAAACTTGGGCACCACTCTCCCTTGATATTTCGAATTCACCCCCCTTCATTTCCCTCTCATTTTGCATTTTTTTTTTGTCCCTCATGATGTGTGTTTCAATCCTCACCCTCCATTCAAATTTTAAATGCAATCCTAGAGTGAGATGAGATGCACAATGACCTAAATACCCTTAAACCTAGTTGCTCTCTATATATACCATAGAAACCTCATCTCACATACACACCTTTTTTGGCCTCACAATTAATTCACAAAACCCTAGCACACAAACCTCTCCTCTCCTCTCCTCCTTTGGCCGAAATCACCAAACAACCATTCCCTCCTCCATTTTTCTTCATTTCACTTCCACTTTCCATCCCATATTAACTCCTACTTCATATATCTTCCTTCTCTCCTAATTTAATTCAAGCTTGCATCATCAAAGGGCATTTTTAAGCAAGCATTTCGTGGGTTTCATTGAAGTTTGGTGAAGATTCAAGTTGATTTGTGGTCTTGTTCTTCATATTAGTCATTCCTTAGCTTGGATTTGAGGTAAACTTCTTAAAACCTAGCATCATCTTCAACTTTTTTGCATCAAAATGTAGATATCATGTTTCTAATTTTGCATCATACCATATTCATGCATTTTAGTGTTGGTATATTGTTGATTTGTTGATTGTTGTTGGTGAGAGGTATCTCAAACATTTTGACAAGCACTTAGGGAGGCTTGGGTGTTTGAGATTGCTTCTCACCCTTGAATAAATTGTGATTTGTGTTGCATTTTGTGAAATAAAATTGTGTTAGGAAGCTATGAATGTTTTGCACCCTTAGCATAAAATAGGTTTAATCGAGTTTGATGCATTTCTTTATGCAATCTTGTTATTGAGGCTTGATTTTGAAGTTCCCATGTCCAAACATGTTGTTTGATTTTGCAAATATTCATTTTTCATGCCTTCTTATTTCCACAAAAAAATCAAAAAAAATATGAATAGTTGTTGATTTTGGTGTTTGATTGCTTGGATCTTGTGAATAAATGTTCCTAAGTCTTGTTAGTGTCATTTGCTCGCTTGATTTTGTGTATTTGTTGAATGAATTTGTTGTTTGGTTATGTTTTGGTTCGCAAGTTTCTAATAAGATAGGGTTTTTGTTATTTCTTTGTGAAAAGGGTTTACAATTGTGAGTAAAATGATCTCTCAAATTGTTTTGATGTTGCTTGTTAGTAACTTGTTTGCAAAATTACTCTATGTTGATGATTGGCAAGAGGACTCACACTTGTGCCTTAGGCACTTTCACTTTAAGTGATGAGGATTGCCTAAGATGATTCAATTTTCTTTGTGCAATTCTTGCTTGAAAATGCAAATGCTAGTTTTCTAACTCGATTAATCAATTTTGGGTACAAAAATGACTTGTTAATGCCCTCTTTTGGTCACTTTTGGTCTTGCAAATGTGATGTTCTTTCTAGGTCAATGTTATGCTTTAATGTTGATGATTTGGTAAAAGGACTAGACACTTATGTTTTTATCAAAAGGGATTCAACCTTGTCAAATGTCAACCTTGTGTCAAAAGGGATTACCAAAAGGGATTCAACCTTGTGTTTTTATCTTGTGTTGATGCCTAATTGAATTAAACTTTTGCATTATCTATTTGTGTGCCTATTCTTGTAACCTATTTGGTTAATGTTGATCTTACATATGCATGCCATTAGATGTTGATGACTAAGTGTCATTCTTGTGCTCAAATGTTGTAATTGGTAATGTTTATGCTTATGCTTACATTGTTGATTGCTTTGCTTGCAATTTGTTAAATGTTGCACTTTGGTTCTTGACTTGGAAATTGATTGAATGTTCTACTTTCTTTTCCTTTTGGATGCCACGCCATCCCAACAAACCTTTTGTGACCAATGTCACCCTCAAACTCCCTTCTCCTTTCTTCAAATCAATCATTTTCTAAAGCTTTTTTCCAAACTCAATCCTTTCTCAAATTGTTTTCTATAGACAATCAAATTCTTTCTAAGATCAACAATAAACCTTTTTGAAAACTCATAAGGAGGCAAGTCGGACGTACGGCCGGTGTTGTCTAGCGTCCTAAGATCGGAGCTGTACAGCTCAAACATCTTGGGATACTTATGAGAATCAAAACAAGTAATTAACAACTTGAACCCTATTTCAAAAAATGAGTAAGGAATCGAGTCGGATGTACATCCGGTATTGGTTAGCGTCTTAGGGTTAGCGAGCTGTACAGTTCGGGCGAGCCTAAGATACTTGCCAAATAAAAGCAACCAACCTCACAACAAATCTTTTTCTTCCTTAATCAAAAAAACATTTTCAATAAGTAGGGGGAACGTCGTCTGTACAGGCGGGGTTGTCTTTGTTCTAGGTCTAGTGGACTGTACAGTCTAGGACCGAAAACCCCTACAATAAAAAACACCAACACAAAGTTTCTCGACTAAGGAGAACTACGTAAGCTTTGAATTCTCCATCGCACCGGGAGATACGTAGGAGCGGGTCACATCCCGTCAAGCACACTTTTAAAAAAAAATAATAAAAAGATTCTTCTTTTCCCCCGTTTTCAAAAACACTTTTCTCAATTAAAAAAAAGAAGTAGAACGAATTGTTTCAAATCAACTCTGTCAAAACCGCACATCAAGTTAAAGGTTCCCTTTCGGTAGAAAGGAGGTGTGGGATGCTAATACCTTCCCCACACCTAACCGACCCCCGAACCTACATCTCTAGTTCTCAAAGGACCACCGCCTTAAAAAAAAAGGACCCTTTTTCAATGTTTTGGTCCCTAAATAAAAAATGTTGATGGCGGCTTCACAAATTTTCACGTTGTACGATGAAAGGTCCAAACTGGATTTTTTTTGGGGTGCAACACCCACTGAGTGAAAGGCCATGCCACCAACAAGGAAGAGAGCTCAGCTGGTGGAGCGTGATGGACGTCGGCGTATCGCTGGCATGTGTCGCACCTTCTGACGAGGTAGGACGCATCCTTTGTCATAGTCGGCCAGTAGTATCCAGCCCTGAGGGCCTTTTTTGCCAGGGCCCCCAAGTGTTGTCCGCAGATTCCTTCGTGGATTTCGTCCTGCACGTACCCGGCCTCCTCCCCTTCAACGCACTTCAGGAGAGGGGTAGAGAAACCAAGCCGGAAGAGTTTCCCGTCTATGATGGAGTAAGAGGTCGCACGTCGCCGGACTGCGTTAATGTAATCTTTGATGGGTTATATCCAGCCAGTGCCTTCTGTAACTGCATTGACCTCGGACACAGCAGTCGGAGACCGATCTACGCTTGGTTTTGCCAAGCTTGTAACACCCCGGAAATAATTTAATTAAAATAGTTGATTGAATTATTAAAATAATTTGGAGGCGGGATATAGATAAATTAAAAGGTTAATATTTTATATGCGTAGGAGGTGAAACGAGTAAAGGAGGTGGTGACGTAGAGAGCCCAGTGTTTACTGAGCCCTCAACTTAAACCCTGGGGGTTTAAGCCAAACCCTTATTCGCAGCAAGCAAAAGAAAAACGAAAGTGAGAGTGAGAGAGAGAGCACGCGGCGCAAAGAGGGAGAGAAGAGGAGGGTTTCGCGAAGAATTTCAAAAGGGGATCGTTCGTGTTGCTGTGGTTTTGTTCGTGTCTCGTTCGTCGTGTTCCGGAGCTTACGTTATTCGAGGTAAGGGTGGGCTTAACCTTGATAATGGGTTGATGATAATTATGTGTGGGTAGTCTAGGGTTTTGTTGAATTGTTCGTGTTGTTGCATATCGTGTTTTCGTTGAGATTGGTGCTTTGATGATTATTGCACGTTATTGTGATTTGTTTCGTTATTTGTTGTTGCGTGATTGTTGTATCACGATGATGGTGTTGTTATTGTTCGTGTTTTTGTCGTTGCTGTGCGTGGTTGATTGTTGTTGTCGCGTTGTCGAATTGTCATTTTTGTTGTGGTGGTTGCGGTGTCGTTGCCGTTAGGGTTTGGTGTTTGGCAATTTAGCGATTCTGGACACAGGTTCGGTTTTTTCTAAAACTGGCGCTGTTTGGTTGATCCAAAAATTATGAGGTTGATTGTTTTTGAAAATAGACTTAACGCCGGTCGTTTTGGCACTGGTTTCGTTAAATTCGGAGTTGTATAGCTCGAGTTATAGGCGATACAAGTTAGGTTAAAATTCTGGAAACGATTTGGGTATAGATTCGGTATTTCGGTGACTGGGAACGTTGTATTGACCGAAAAATTATGTGGTTTATTTTTCTGGAAAATAGACTTAATGCTTGTTAATTTGGCACTGGTTTGGTTGCGTTTAGAGTTGTGTAGCTCGAGATATGAATTCCACAAGTTAGAGTAAGATTCTGGAAACAATCTGGACACAGGGTCAGTGTTTTGGTTACCACGTTTTCAAAAGAACTCCTTTTCAAACGAATCCAATTTCTTTGAAAACTAGACAAAATTTGCCCCAGTTTATGCACAAGTTTCATGCAATTTGATTGAGTTTTGGTCACTTTGTAATTGCTTGAATTTGAAGGACAGAAACTGTCCTCTTTTGCAACTAGCCTGTGTGCTTTTCGAAAACTGTACCTATTGGACACTCTCCTTCAAAAACTGAACTTAGGGATGATAACCAGACCCATAGGGCTTTCCAACAAGTATTTATTTGTTGAAATCCGATGTCGTTTGCTATTTTAATTAATTCGCTGAAGTAGGTGCGATGTGCCTAGGCGCTGTGCGCCAGTCTTGTGCGTGGTGTGCGTGCGTTATGTCCGCGTTGTGGAGCCGTCTGGTGTTAATATTTCAGGTGCGGTGCTGGTATGCTCAGGAGAGTTTAGTGGTAGCTGTGATGCTACAACTTGGTGCTATTTTTGGTGAAATCATTTGTTTTGATTCTGGTGATATAGTATTTATTTTAAATACTTGTTATGGTGAGTTGGTGCATAATCATGGTGTCGCATTGTCATATGCATGTTTTGGTGATATAGGCTCTGCCTCTGGTGTTTATTGGTGATATGCCCGTCGTGGCTCATTTTGGTGATCGGTACCGCATGCATATGCCCACTGGAGGGGTTGCATATCATCCCATTGTCTATGAATGTTATAACTTTGGTGGTTCACTGTCAAATGGACTTTTCCTTTGGTATCTGGTGCTGTGATATGGTGTAATTGTATTGTGTTGCTGTAGTTACCTGATGCTAGCATATTTTTATCATCTGCTTATTACCTCTGTTAGACTCACCCCTTCTGCTTGGAATGTTGCTCTCATGCGGCAACGCTGCAGGTGATCGCTAGTGCTCGTGGAGGAATTGCTAGGTTTTGCTTCCTCTCTCGTTTGGGTCTGTGTCAGCTCTGATATGTTGTACCGGGGAGTCGTTAGTTATCGTTTTGAACTATTATTTTAGTTATTGGAAATTGTTTTAATTAATTCTGGAGATGTCTTTAATTGTTAATTCTGGAGATGTTTAAACTGGTTAATATTTCCGCTGCTTGGTGATTTCTTTTATATAAATTATTTTGGAGATTTTTTTTTTGGAATAAATGGTGTTTTTTTTTAAAAATGGTGAAAAATGTAGCGCCCTTCGAGGTGACTCTGATAATTGTCTATTTAGTTGTAATAGTAAAAGGGGGGTGTTACATTAGTGGTATCAGAGCAGTTCGGTCTGTCCGGCCAAGTTGTCGAGTCGTCGAGTCGAGTAACACTTGAGTAATTGTTACTCGTTTCTGATTATAGTTTCTGTTGCAGTGTTAGGTTGAGATGGCAGGACGGAATGATGCTGCACTCGCTGCTGCTTTGCAGGCTGTGGCTCAAGCTGTGGAGAATAACCCAGGTGCTGCTGGTGATGCTGGGTCGCGCAGTTTGGCTACGTTTCAGAGGGAGAATCCTCCTACCTTTAAGGGCAAGTATAACCCTGATGGTGCTTTGGCGTGGCTGAAAGAGATGGAGAGAATCTTTCGTGTTATGGATTGCTCTGAGGCGAAGAAAGTCAGGTATGGTACTCATATGCTGGCAGAGGAGGCTGATGACTGGTGGTTGGAGGTGAGGCAGAGGTTGGCGACTGTGAATGAAGAGGTCACTTGGGCTGTGTTCAGCAGAGAATTTCTGAGAAAGTATTATCCTGAAGATGTCCGTGGGAAGAAAGAGATTGAGTTTCTGGAGCTGAAGTAGGGTAATATGTCGGTGACTGAGTATGCTGCCAAGTTCATTGAATTGGCGAAGTTCTATCCACATTATGGTGAGGCTGGTGCTGAATTCTCCAAATGCATCAAGTTTGAAAATGGGTTGCGGGCTGATATCAAGAAGGCGATAGGGTATCAGAAAATTCGGGTGTTCTCGGAGTTGATTGACAGCTGCAGAATCTTCGAGGAAGACAGTAATGCTCATTCTAGAGTCATGAGGGATAGGCAGAAGAATTTCTCGAGTCGTGGGAAGCCGTATGAGTTTCCAGCTGGTAAGGGCAATCAGAGAACTGCTGTGGGTAAGAGACCTAGTGGGGGAGATGCTGCTGCTAGTGTGGTATGTTACAAGTGTGGTAAACCCGGTCATAAGCGTCCTGACTGTCCAGGTGATGTGAAGAAGTGCTACAAGTGTGGTAAAGAGGGTCATATGGCGTCTAGCTGTGATCGAAAGGATGTGTTATGCTACAACTGTGGTGAGGGTGGTCATATCAGCACTCAGTGTCCTAAACCGAAGAAAGAAAGGTCCGTTGGGAAGGTGTTCGCTCTGGCGGGGTCAGATGCAGTGAATGAGATCAGAGGTACATGCTATATTAATAATTCTCCTCTCATTGCTATTATTGATACTGGTGCTACCCATTGTTTTATTGCTACTGCATGTGTTGAGAAATTAGATCTTGTTTTATCTCCTATGTTGAGGGAGATGGTTATCGATACTCCGGCTAAGGGTTCGGTGACGACCTCGGTTGTTTGTGCTAAATGCCCTTTATCGATATTCGGTAATGATTTTCTCGTTGACTTGATTTGTTTGCCGCTGAGCGGAATGGATGTTATTCTAGGTATGGACTGGTTAGTTGATAACCATGTTCATATCAACTGTCATGAAAGGTCTGTGAGTTTCTTTTCTCCTGAAGAGGAAGAGTCTGGTTTGTTGTCTGCTGGTCAGTTGCATAGGGTAATGAGGGAAGACGTCCAGTTGTTTTCATTAATGGCGTCGTTGTCTACTGAGAGCCAAGCGAAGGTTGATGAGTTGCAGGTGGTGCGAGAGTTTTCTGAGGTTTTTCCCGACGAGATTCCGGATGTACCACCAGAGAGACAGGTTGAGTTTGCTATTGATCTGGTACCTGATACTAAACCTGTGTCTATGGCACCGTATAGAATGTCTGCATCTGAATTGTCAGAACTGAAGAAGCAACTCGAGGATCTGCTTGAAAAGAAATTTGTGAGGCCAAGTGTGTCGCCGTGGGGAGCTCCAGTGTTGTTGGTGAAAAAGAAAGATGGTAGTATGAGGTTGTGCGTAGACTATCGGCAGCTGAATAAGGTGACTATTAAGAACAAGTATCCGCTTCCGAGGATTGATGACTTAATGGATCAGTTGGTGGGTGCTCAGGTGTTCAGTAAAATAGATTTGAGATCGGGCTATCATCAGATCAAGGTGAAAGACGAAGACATTCAGAAGACAGCTTTCAGAACCCGTTATGGGCATTATGAGTATTCCGTGATGCCTTTCGGTGTAACTAATGCGCCGGGAGTGTTCATGGAGTACATGAATCGTATCTTTCGTGAGTATCTGGATCGGTTTGTGGTGGTATTCATTGACGACATCCTAATTTATTCTAAGTCAGAAGAGGAGCATGCAGAACATCTGAGATTGGTATTGGAAATTCTGAGGGACAGGAAATTATATGCGAAGCTGTCTAAGTGTGAGTTTTGGTTGAAGGAGGTTAGCTTTCTGGGTCATGTTATTTCGGGGAATGGAATTGCCGTGGATCCGTCTAAGGTTGATACCGTGTTACAATGGGAGTCTCCGAAGTCAGTTACTGAGATTAGAAGTTTTCTGGGTCTGGCAGGTTACTATAGGAGGTTTATAGAAGGATTTTCGAAGTTGGCACTTCCGTTGACTCAGTTGACTTGCAAGGGTAAAGCTTTCATCTGGGATGACTGTTGTGAAGAGAGCTTCAAAGAATTGAAGAAGAGGTTGACGACGTCTCCTGTTCTGACGTTGCCTAATCCGGAAGAGTCGTTTGTGGTGTATTGTGATGCTTCCAAGATGGGGTTAGGAGGTGTGCTTATGCAGAATGGTAAGGTAGTTGCCTATGCATCGAGACAGTTGAGGACTCATGAGAAGAACTACCCTACCAATGATTTAGAACTTGCTGCAGTTGTGTTCGCGTTGAAAATTTGGAGACATTATCTGTATGGTTCGAGGTTTGAGGTGTTCAATGATCATAAGGGTTTGCAGTATCTGTTTGATCAGAAAGAGTTGAATATGAGACAGCGCAGATGGTTGGAGTTGCTGAAAGACTATGACTTTAGCTTGAACTATCATCCGGGAAAGGCTAATGTGGTAGCTGACGCTTTAAGTCGAAAGACGTTGCATATGTCAGCAATGATGGTTAGAGAACTCGAATTAATTGAGCAGTTCAGGGATATGAGTTTGGTTTGTGAAGTGACGCCTCAGAGTGTCAGATTGGGGATGTTGAAGATTGATAATGAATTCATGGCTAGCATTCGAGAAGCTCAGAAGTTAGATGTTAAATTAGTTGACCTGATGGTTGGGATTGATCGATCCGAGAATAAAGGCTTTGAGTTGGATGCGCAGAATGTATTGAAGTACCGTGGAAGAATCTGCATTCCTGATGATGAGGAGATGAAAAGAGCAATTTTAGAAGAAGGTCATAGGAGTAAGTTGAGTATCCATCCGGGAGCTACAAAGATGTATCAGGATCTGAAGAAGATGTTTTGGTGGCCTGGTATGAAGCGTGATGTGGCGCAGTTTGTGTATTCCTGCTTGACTTGTCAGAAATCGAAGGTTGAGCATCAGAAGCCTGCTGAGTTGATGCAACCGTTGGAGATTCCGGAATGGAAGTGGGATAGTATTTCTATGGATTTCGTGATAGGGTTACCTAATACTGTGAGGGGGCACGATTCGATTTGGGTGATTGTGGATAGATTGACGAAGTCTGCTCATTTTATTCCTATCAATATCACGTATCCGGTGTCGAGATTGGCAGAGATTTATATTCAGGTGATTGTGAAGTTGCATGGTGTTCCTTTGTGCATTGTGTCTGACAGAGATCCTAGGTTCACTTCTGATTTCTGGAAGAGTTTGCAAGAAGCGTTGGGTTCTAAATTGAGGTTGAGTTCAGCTTATCATCCTCAAACAGATGGGCAGACAGAGAGGACCATTCAGTCGTTGGAAGACTTGTTGAGATCTTGTGTTCTTGAGCAGGGAGGTGCGTGGGATACTCACCTTCCGTTGATCGAGTTTACTTACAACAATAGTTACCATTCTAGCATCGGGATGGCACCGTTCGAGGCATTGTATGGTCGGAGATGTAGGACTCCGTTGTGTTGGCATGAATCTGGGGAGAGTATTGTTCTTGGACCCGAGGTTGTTCGAGAGACTACTGAAAAGGTGAAATTGATCCGTGAGAAAATGAAAGCGTCGCAGAGTAGACAGAAGAGCTATCATGATAAGAGAAGGAAGGATTTAGAATTCCAAGCTGGTGATCATGTGTTTTTGAGAGTCACGCCTATGGCTGGTGTTGGGCGTGCATTGAAGACAAAGAAGTTGACTCCTCGTTTCATTGGACCGTATCAGATCACTGAGAGAATTGGTAATGTTGCTTATAGGGTGGCCTTGCCGCCTAATCTTTCGAATTTGCACGATGTATTTCATGTGTCGCAACTTCGGAAGTATATTTCGGATCCGTCCCATGTGATTCTGATGGATGATGTGCATGTGCGGGATAATCTCACTGTGGAGACAATGCCTGTGCGAATTGAAGATCGTGAAGTGAAGACTTTACGTGGCAAAGAGATAAACCTGGTGAAAGTGGTCTGGTTAGGAGCTGCTGGTGAAAGCATGACATGGGAGTTGGAGAGCAAGATGCGAGAGTCCTATCCGGAGCTGTTTGAATCAGGTATGTTTTCGAGGACGAAAGATTCTAAGTGGGGGAGGGTTGTAACACCCCGGAAATAATTTAATTAAAATAGTTGATTGAATTATTAAAATAATTTGGAGGCGGGATATAGATAAATTAAAAGGTTAATATTTTATATGCGTAGGAGGTGAAACGAGTAAAGGAGGTGGTGACGTAGAGAGCCCAGTGTTTACTGAGCCCTCAACTTAAACCCTGGGGGTTTAAGCCAAACCCTTATTCGCAGCAAGCAAAAGAAAAACGAAAGTGAGAGTGAGAGAGAGAGCACGCGGCGCAAAGAGGGAGAGAAGAGGAGGGTTTCGCGAAGAATTTCAAAAGGGGATCGTTCGTGTTGCTGTGGTTTTGTTCGTGTCTCGTTCGTCGTGTTCCGGAGCTTACGTTATTCGAGGTAAGGGTGGGCTTAACCTTGATAATGGGTTGATGATAATTATGTGTGGGTAGTCTAGGGTTTTGTTGAATTGTTCGTGTTGTTGCATATCGTGTTTTCGTTGAGATTGGTGCTTTGATGATTATTGCACGTTATTGTGATTTGTTTCGTTATTTGTTGTTGCGTGATTGTTGTATCACGATGATGGTGTTGTTATTGTTCTTGTTTTTGTCGTTGCTGTGCGTGGTTGATTGTTGTTGTCGCGTTGTCGAATTGTCGTTTTTGTTGTGGTGGTTGCGGTGTCGTTGCCGTTAGGGTTTGGTGTTTGGCAATTTAGCGATTCTGGACACAGGTTCGATTTTTTCTAAAACTGGCGCTGTTTGGTTGATCCAAAAATTATGAGGTTGATTTTTTTTGAAAATAGACTTAACGCCGGTCGTTTTGGCACTGGTTTCGTTAAATTCGGAGTTGTATAGCTCGAGTTATAGGCGATACAAGTTAGGTTAAAATTCTGGAAACGATTTGGGTATAGATTCGGTATTTCGGTGACTGGGAACGTTGTATTGACCGAAAAATTATGTGGTTTATTTTTCTGGAAAATAGACTTAATGCTTGTTAATTTGGCACTGGTTTGGTTGCGTTTAGAGTTGTGTAGCTCGAGATATGAATTCCACAAGTTAGAGTAAGATTCTGGAAACAATCTGGACACAGGGTCAGTGTTTTGGTTACCACGTTTTCAAAAGAACTCCTTTTCAAACGAATCCAATTTCTTTGAAAACTAGACAAAATTTGCCCCAGTTTATGCACAAGTTTCATGCAATTTGATTGAGTTTTGGTCACTTTGTAATTGCTTGAATTTGAAGGACAGAAACTGTCCTCTTTTGCAACTAGCCTGTGTGCTTTTCGAAAACTGTACCTATTGGACACTCTCCTTCAAAAACTGAACTTAGGGATGATAACCAGACCCATAGGGCTTTCCAACAAGTATTTATTTGTTGAAATCCGATGTCGTTTGCTATTTTAATTAATTCGCTGAAGTAGGTGCGATGTGCCTAGGCGCTGTGCGCCAGTCTTGTGCGTGGTGTGCGTGCGTTATGTCCGCGTTGTGGAGCCGTCTGGTGTTAATATTTCAGGTGCGGTGCTGGTATGCTCAGGAGAGTTTAGTGGTAGCTGTGATGCTACAACTTGGTGCTATTTTTGGTGAAATCATTTGTTTTGATTCTGGTGATATAGTATTTATTTTAAATACTTGTTATGGTGAGTTGGTGCATAATCATGGTGTCGCATTGTCATATGCATGTTTTGGTGATATAGGCTCTGCCTCTGGTGTTTATTGGTGATATGCCCGTCGTGGCTCATTTTGGTGATCGGTACCGCATGCATATGCCCACTGGAGGGGTTGCATATCATCCCATTGTCTATGAATGTTATAACTTTGGTGGTTCACTGTCAAATGGACTTTTCCTTTGGTATCTGGTGCTGTGATATGGTGTAATTGTATTGTGTTGCTGTAGTTACCTGATGCTAGCATATTTTTATCATCTGCTTATTACCTCTGTTAGACTCACCCCTTCTGCTTGGAATGTTGCTCTCATGCGGCAACGCTGCAGGTGATCGCTAGTGCTCGTGGAGGAATTGCTAGGTTTTGCTTCCTCTCTCGTTTGGGTCTGTGTCAGCTCTGATATGTTGTACCGGGGAGTCGTTAGTTATCGTTTTGAACTATTATTTTAGTTATTGGAAATTGTTTTAATTAATTCTGGAGATGTCTTTAATTGTTAATTCTGGAGATGTTTAAACTGGTTAATATTTCCGCTGCTTGGTGATTTCTTTTATATAAATTATTTTGGAGATTTTTTTTTTGGAATAAATGGTGTTTTTTTTTAAAATGGTGAAAAATGTAGCGCCCTTCGAGGTGACTCTGATAATTGTCTATTTAGTTGTAATAGTAAAAGGGGGGTGTTACATTAGTGGTATCAGAGCAGTTCGGTCTGTCCGGCCAAGTTGTCGAGTCGTCGAGTCGAGTAACACTTGAGTAATTGTTACTCGTTTCTGATTATAGTTTCTGTTGCAGTGTTAGGTTGAGATGGCAGGACGGAATGATGCTGCACTCGCTGCTGCTTTGCAGGCTGTGGCTCAAGCTGTGGAGAATAACCCAGGTGCTGCTGGTGATGCTGGGTCGCGCAGTTTGGCTACGTTTCAGAGGGAGAATCCTCCTACCTTTAAGGGCAAGTATAACCCTGATGGTGCTTTGGCGTGGCTGAAAGAGATGGAGAGAATCTTTCGTGTTATGGATTGCTCTGAGGCGAAGAAAGTCAGGTATGGTACTCATATGCTGGCAGAGGAGGCTGATGACTGGTGGTTGGAGGTGAGGCAGAGGTTGGCGACTGTGAATGAAGAGGTCACTTGGGCTGTGTTCAGCAGAGAATTTCTGAGAAAGTATTATCCTGAAGATGTCCGTGGGAAGAAAGAGATTGAGTTTCTGGAGCTGAAGTAGGGTAATATGTCGGTGACTGAGTATGCTGCCAAGTTCATTGAATTGGCGAAGTTCTATCCACATTATGGTGAGGCTGGTGCTGAATTCTCCAAATGCATCAAGTTTGAAAATGGGTTGCGGGCTGATATCAAGAAGGCGATAGGGTATCAGAAAATTCGGGTGTTCTCGGAGTTGATTGACAGCTGCAGAATCTTCGAGGAAGACAGTAATGCTCATTCTAGAGTCATGAGGGATAGGCAGAAGAATTTCTCGAGTCGTGGGAAGCCGTATGAGTTTCCAGCTGGTAAGGGCAATCAGAGAACTGCTGTGGGTAAGAGACCTAGTGGGGGAGATGCTGCTGCTAGTGTGGTATGTTACAAGTGTGGTAAACCCGGTCATAAGCGTCCTGACTGTCCAGGTGATGTGAAGAAGTGCTACAAGTGTGGTAAAGAGGGTCATATGGCGTCTAGCTGTGATCGAAAGGATGTGTTATGCTACAACTGTGGTGAGGGTGGTCATATCAGCACTCAGTGTCCTAAACCGAAGAAAGAAAGGTCCGTTGGGAAGGTGTTCGCTCTGGCGGGGTCAGATGCAGTGAATGAGATCAGAGGTACATGCTATATTAATAATTCTCCTCTCATTGCTATTATTGATACTGGTGCTACCCATTGTTTTATTGCTACTGCATGTGTTGAGAAATTAGATCTTGTTTTATCTCCTATGTTGAGGGAGATGGTTATCGATACTCCGGCTAAGGGTTCGGTGACGACCTCGGTTGTTTGTGCTAAATGCCCTTTATCGATATTCGGTAATGATTTTCTCGTTGACTTGATTTGTTTGCCGCTGAGCGGAATGGATGTTATTCTAGGTATGGACTGGTTAGTTGATAACCATGTTCATATCAACTGTCATGAAAGGTCTGTGAGTTTCTTTTCTCCTGAAGAGGAAGAGTCTGGTTTGTTGTCTGCTGGTCAGTTGCATAGGGTAATGAGGGAAGACGTCCAGTTGTTTTCATTAATGGCGTCGTTGTCTACTGAGAGCCAAGCGAAGGTTGATGAGTTGCAGGTGGTGCGAGAGTTTTCTGAGGTTTTTCCCGACGAGATTCCGGATGTACCACCAGAGAGACAGGTTGAGTTTGCTATTGATCTGGTACCTGATACTAAACCTGTGTCTATGGCACCGTATAGAATGTCTGCATCTGAATTGTCAGAACTGAAGAAGCAACTCGAGGATCTGCTTGAAAAGAAATTTGTGAGGCCAAGTGTGTCGCCGTGGGGAGCTCCATTGTTGTTGGTGAAAAAGAAAGATGGTAGTATGAGGTTGTGCGTAGACTATCGGCAGCTGAATAAGGTGACTATTAAGAACAAGTATCCGCTTCCGAGGATTGATGACTTAATGGATCAGTTGGTGGGTGCTCAGGTGTTCAGTAAAATAGATTTGAGATCGGGCTATCATCAGATCAAGGTGAAAGACGAAGACATTCAGAAGACAGCTTTCAGAACCCGTTATGGGCATTATGAGTATTCCGTGATGCCTTTCGGTGTGACTAATGCGCCGGGAGTGTTCATGGAGTACATGAATCGTATCTTTCGTGAGTATCTGGATCGGTTTGTGGTGGTATTCATTGACGACATCCTAATTTATTCTAAGTCAGAAGAGGAGCATGCAGAACATCTGAGATTGGTATTGGAAATTCTGAGGGACAGGAAATTATATGCGAAGCTGTCTAAGTGTGAGTTTTGGTTGAAGGAGGTTAGCTTTCTGGGTCATGTTATTTCGGGGAATGGAATTGCCGTGGATCCGTCTAAGGTTGATACCGTGTTACAATGGGAGTCTCCGAAGTCAGTTACTGAGATTAGAAGTTTTCTGGGTCAGGCAGGTTACTATAGGAGGTTTATAGAAGGATTTTCGAAGTTGGCACTTCCGTTGACTCAGTTGACTTGCAAGGGTAAAGCTTTCATCTGGGATGACTGTTGTGAAGAGAGCTTCAAAGAATTGAAGAAGAGGTTGACGACGTCTCCTGTTCTGACGTTGCCTAATCCGGAAGAGTCGTTTGTGGTGTATTGTGATGCTTCCAAGATGGGGTTAGGAGGTGTGCTTATGCAGAATGGTAAGGTAGTTGCCTATGCATCGAGACAGTTGAGGACTCATGAGAAGAACTACCCTACCAATGATTTAGAACTTGCTGCAGTTGTGTTCGCGTTGAAAATTTGGAGACATTATCTGTATGGTTCGAGGTTTGAGGTGTTCAATGATCATAAGGGTTTGCAGTATCTGTTTGATCAGAAAGAGTTGAATATGAGACAGCGCAGATGGTTGGAGTTGCTGAAAGACTATGACTTTAGCTTGAACTATCATCCGGGAAAGGCTAATGTGGTAGCTGACGCTTTAAGTCGAAAGACGTTGCATATGTCAGCAATGATGGTTAGAGAACTCGAATTAATTGAGCAGTTCAGGGATATGAGTTTGGTTTGTGAAGTGACGCCTCAGAGTGTCAGATTGGGGATGTTGAAGATTGATAATGAATTCATGGCTAGCATTCGAGAAGCTCAGAAGTTAGATGTTAAATTAGTTGACCTGATGGTTGGGATTGATCGATCCGAGAATAAAGGCTTTGAGTTGGATGCGCAGAATGTATTGAAGTACCGTGGAAGAATCTGCATTCCTGATGATGAGGAGATGAAAAGAGCAATTTTAGAAGAAGGTCATAGGAGTAAGTTGAGTATCCATCCGGGAGCTACAAAGATGTATCAGGATCTGAAGAAGATGTTTTGGTGGCCTGGTATGAAGCGTGATGTGGCGCAGTTTGTGTATTCCTGCTTGACTTGTCAGAAATTGAAGGTTGAGCATCAGAAGCCTGCTGAGTTGATGCAACCGTTGGAGATTCCGGAATGGAAGTGGGATAGTATTTCTATGGATTTCGTGATAGGGTTACCTAATACTGTGAGGGGGCACGATTCGATTTGGGTGATTGTGGATAGATTGACGAAGTCTGCTCATTTTATTCCTATCAATATCACGTATCCGGTGTCGAGATTGGCAGAGATTTATATTCAGGTGATTGTGAAGTTGCATGGTGTTCCTTTGTGCATTGTGTCTGACAGAGATCCTAGGTTCACTTCTGATTTCTGGAAGAGTTTGCAAGAAGCGTTGGGTTCTAAATTGAGGTTGAGTTCAGCTTATCATCCTCAAACCGATGGGCAGACAGAGAGGACCATTCAGTCGTTGGAAGACTTGTTGAGATCTTGTGTTCTTGAGCAGGGAGGTGCGTGGGATACTCACCTTCCGTTGATCGAGTTTACTTACAACAATAGTTACCATTCTAGCATCGGGATGGCACCGTTCGAGGCATTGTATGGTCGGAGATGTAGGACTCCGTTGTGTTGGCATGAATCTGGGGAGAGTATTGTTCTTGGACCCGAGGTTGTTCGAGAGACTACTGAAAAGGTGAAATTGATCCGTGAGAAAATGAAAGCGTCGCAGAGTAGACAGAAGAGCTATCATGATAAGAGAAGGAAGGATTTAGAATTCCAAGCTGGTGATCATGTGTTTTTGAGAGTCACGCCTATGGCTGGTGTTGGGCGTGCATTGAAGACAAAGAAGTTGACTCCTCGTTTCATTGGACCGTATCAGATCACTGAGAGAATTGGTAATGTTGCTTATAGGGTGGCCTTGCCGCCTAATCTTTCGAATTTGCACGATGTATTTCATGTGTCGCAACTTCGGAAGTATATTTCGGATCCGTCCCATGTGATTCTGATGGATGATGTGCATGTGCGGGATAATCTCACTGTGGAGACAATGCCTGTGCGAATTGAAGATCGTGAAGTGAAGACTTTACGTGGCAAAGAGATAAACCTGGTGAAAGTGGTCTGGTTAGGAGCTGCTGGTGAAAGCATGACATGGGAGTTGGAGAGCAAGATGCGAGAGTCCTATCCGGAGCTGTTTGAATCAGGTATGTTTTCGAGGACGAAAGATTCTAAGTGGGGGAGGGTTGTAACACCCAGGAAATAATTTAATTAAAATAGTTGATTGAATTATTAAAATAATTTGGAGGCGGGATATAGATAAATTAAAAGGTTAATATTTTATATGCGTAGGAGGTGAAACGAGTAAAGGAGGTGGTGACGTAGAGAGCCCAGTGTTTACTGAGCCCTCAACTTAAACCCTGGGGGTTTAAGCCAAACCCTCATTCGCAGCAAGCAAAAGAAAAACGAAAGTGAGAGTGAGAGAGAGAGCACGCGGCGCAAAGAGGGAGAGAAGAGGAGGGTTTCGCGAAGAATTTCAAAAGGGGATCGTTCGTGTTGCTGTGGTTTTGTTCGTGTCTCGTTCGTCGTGTTCCGGAGCTTACGTTATTCGAGGTAAGGGTGGGCTTAACCTTGATAATGGGTTGATGATAATTATGTGTGGGTAGTCTAGGGTTTTGTTGAATTGTTCGTGTTGTTGCATATCGTGTTTTCGTTGAGATTGGTGCTTTGATGATTATTGCACGTTATTGTGATTTGTTTCGTTATTTGTTGTTGCGTGATTGTTGTATCACGATGATGGTGTTGTTATTGTTCGTGTTTTTGTCGTTGCTGTGCGTGGTTGATTGTTGTTGTCGCGTTGTCGAATTGTCGTTTTTGTTGTGGTGGTTGCCGTGTCGTTGCCGTTAGGGTTTGGTGTTTGGCAATTTAGCGATTCTGGACACAGGTTCGGTTTTTTCTAAAACTGGCGCTGTTTGGTTGATCCAAAAATTATGAGGTTGATTGTTTTTGAAAATAGACTTAACGCCGGTCGTTTTGGCACTGGTTTCGTTAAATTCGGAGTTGTATAGCTCGAGTTATAGGCGATACAAGTTAGGTTAAAATTCTGGAAACGATTTGGGTATAGATTCGGTATTTCGGTGACTGGGAACGTTGTATTGACCGAAAAATTATGTGGTTTATTTTTCTGGAAAATAGACTTAATGCTTGTTAATTTGGCACTGGTTTGGTTGCGTTTAGAGTTGTGTAGCTCGAGATATGAATTCCACAAGTTAGAGTAAGATTCTGGAAACAATCTGGACACAGGGTCAGTGTTTTGGTTACCACGTTTTCAAAAGAACTCCTTTTCAAACGAATCCAATTTCTTTGAAAACTAGACAAAATTTGCCCCAGTTTATGCACAAGTTTCATGCAATTTGATTGAGTTTTGGTCACTTTGTAATTGCTTGAATTTGAAGGACAGAAACTGTCCTCTTTTGCAACTAGCCTGTGTGCTTTTCGAAAACTGTACCTATTGGACACTCTCCTTCAAAAACTGAACTTTGGGATGATAACCAGACCCATAGGGCTTTCCAACAAGTATTTATTTGTTGAAATCCGATGTCGTTTGCTATTTTAATTAATTCGCTGAAGTAGGTGCGATGTGCCTAGGCGCTGTGCGCCAGTCTTGTGCGTGGTGTGCGTGCGTTATGTCCGCGTTGTGGAGCCGTCTGGTGTTAATATTTCAGGTGCGGTGCTGGTATGCTCAGGAGAGTTTAGTGGTAGCTGTGATGCTACAACTTGGTGCTATTTTTGGTGAAATCATTTGTTTTGATTCTGGTGATATAGTATTTATTTTAAATACTTGTTATGGTGAGTTGGTGCATAATCATGGTGTCGCATTGTCATATGCATGTTTTGGTGATATAGGCTCTGCCTCTGGTGTTTATTGGTGATATGCCCGTCGTGGCTCATTTTGGTGATCGGTACCGCATGCATATGCCCACTGGAGGGGTTGCATATCATCCCATTGTCTATGAATGTTATAACTTTGGTGGTTCACTGTCAAATGGACTTTTCCTTTGGTATCTGGTGCTGTGATATGGTGTAATTGTATTGTGTTGCTGTAGTTACCTGATGCTAGCATATTTTTATCATCTGCTTATTACTTCTGTTAGACTCACCCCTTCTGCTTGGAATGTTGCTCTCATGCGGCAACGCTGCAGGTGATCGCTAGTGCTCGTGGAGGAATTTCTAGGTTTTGCTTCCTCTCTCGTTTGGGTCTGTGTCAGCTCTGATATGTAGCACCGGGGAGTCGTTAGTTATCGTTTTGAACTATTATTTTAGTTATTGGAAATTGTTTTAATTAATTCTGGAGATGTTTAAACTGGTTAATATTTCCGCTGCTTGGTGATTTCTTTTATATAAATTATTTTGGAGATTTTTTTTTTTGGAATAAATGGTGCTTTTTTTTTAAAATGGTGAAAAATGTAGCGCCCTTCGAGGTGACTCTGATAATTGTCTATTTAGTTGTAATATTAAAAGGGGGGTGTTACAAAGCTTTCCTGAGTGATGCTTCGCAGATTGCCTGTAGGCTTTGTGCTAGCCAGCTTGTCTAGGACGTTGGCTCGGGCATTCTCAGCCCGAGGTACATGCTTAAGTTCTGCCCGTTCGAAACGGAGGAGTAACTCCCGCACCCGTGCTAGGTACCGCTGCAGGACGGGGTCATTTGTTACGAAATCCTTCTTGACCTGGGATACTACCAGCAACGAATCGTGTTTAGCTCAATGGTTTTTGCCCCGAAGTCCGAGGCCAATTTCAATCGGCAATGCAGGCTTCGTATTCGGCCTGGTTGTTCGAAGTGGCGAAGGCGAAGCTGAGGGAAACCTCGATCATCAGCCCTTCGGAGTTCTCGAGGATGAGCCCAGCTCCACTACCCGTTGAATTCGACGAGCCGTCGACGTGGAGCTTCCATTGCAAAGGATTGGTCTCGGAGAGGGACGGTGTCATTTCTGCTACAAAGTCAGCTAGGACTTGAGCCTTGAGAGCGGACCGGGCCTCGTATTTGATGCCAGACTCGGGTAATTCTACGGCCGACTTGATTATTCTTCCCGTGAGGTCGGCGCAATGTAAAATCTGGCAAATTGGTTGGTCCGTTCTGACGACGATCTGGTGAGCTATGATGTATGGTCTTAACCTAATGGCTGCCACGACCAAGGCTAACAGTACATTTTCTATCTTTTCGTACCGGAACTCGGCCCCTTGTAAAACCTTATTTACGAAGTAAACTGGTCTCTACCCTTCTTCTGTTTCTCGGATAAGGACTGCACTTATCGTTTCCTCGACCATGGCGAGGTAGAGATAGAGTGTTTTCCCTTCAACTGGTTTCAGCAGTATTGGGGGTTCAGACAATATTTGCTTGAGCTCGGCGAGGGCGCTCTCGCATTCGGGTGTCCATTTGAACTCTACGCCTTTCTTCAGGATTTTGAAAAAGGGGAGCGAACGATTGGCCGCCCCGGACACAAACCTGGAGAGGGCGGCAATCATGCCCGTTAATTTCTACACTTCCTTCTTGGTGGTTGGGGGACGCATGTCGGTCACGGCCCTGCATTTATCTAGATTTGCCTCGATGCCTCTTTCAGTTAAGCAGAAACCGAGGAACTTTCCGGCTCTGATGCCAAAAGTACATTTCTCGGGATTGAACCTGAGGTTGTTTTTTCTTGCCTCGTCAAAGATTTCCTGTAAGTCGGCCAGGTGCCTTTCATCCGCCTTGCTTTTCACGATCATGTCGTCGAGATAGACTTCAACGACCCTGCCAATTTGGCTGCGAAAAACCTTATTCATCATACGCTGGTAAGTGGCCCCAGCATTCTTGAGTCCAAAGGGCATGACTCTGTAGCAGTAGTTCCCCTAGCTCGTCATGAAAGCTGTTTCCTCCTTGTCTGGGGGATTCATTGCGATCTGGTTGTAGCCGGAGTAGGCATCTAAGGGAAAGCTTTGTTAAGGTCGGTCTAGTCTACACACATTCTCCATTTTCTGTTGCTCTTTTTGACCAATACTACGTTGGACAGCCAGGTGGTATACTTCACCTCTTTGATGAAGCCTGCCGATAAGAGGTCGGCCTTTTCCTCGCTCTAGGCTCGGCGTCGCTGTGCGACGCACTTGCTGTCGGGTTTGACCGCCAGGTGATGGCATGCTACTTCTAGAGGGATTCCGGGCATCTCGGAGGCGGACCAGGCAAAGAGGTCGGCATTTCTTCGTAGGCTCCACCGGGATCAAAAGGAAAGTGAGTGACCCCAAATAAAAGTCTAATCATGAAAAATCCAAGCACTAGTTTCAACACAATCCAAAGCATGGTAGACTTCCAAGCAAAAGAAAAAGTCCTAGAGAAAGGAATGGAGAAAAGATGAAGAATATTATACCTTTTCAACTTAAAAACATTAAGCACATTCTCCATTACCTTGGTCTTACCATTAAGTGGAGTACCTATGGAAGCACCATCACTATTAAAGTAGCCTACCACAATTACACTTGTAATGTGCTTGTCCTCATGTATCTCACAATTCTCATTTTCAGAGGCATTATGGTGCTCTTGGCCACCGTCAAGCTTTTCACCTTTTAAATTTATGTGCTCTTCCAATGCTTGTGAAACATCATTATTTGCAAGTGCCTCAAATGGAACATCATCTTCACTAACCTCATAAGAGGAATCAACAAAACTAGATGAGATTTGTTTCTCATTCTGACTCTCTCTCTCATTTTGGGGGGTTTGGATTCTATGTCATTCTTGTGTTCTTTCTCACTCCGACCCTCTCTCTCTCTCTCATTTTGGGGCCTAGATGGTCCGAGCCTAGCGAGTGCTCGACCTGCGTTTATACCTTTTTCATGATTGATGAAATTTTGAGATCTCTGGAGGAACTCCGCGAGAGTCTCGGGCTGGTTCACCCCGATGAGGGTCTGAAAAAAACTTCCTTCACGGAGTTCGACCTCCATGAAGTAGAGTCGGAACGAATCGTCAAGGTCTCAAACTTGTGCAGCTTCACGATTGAATCTTTCAGTGTAATCTCGGAGAGGCTCGTTCTTGCCTTATCGAATGGATGCCAGCACCTTCCGGTTTTTCGGCTTGCTCTTGGAGTGAGAAAATTGAGCAGAGAAAAGCCCAGGTAGTTGATCCCAAGAAGATATAGTGTTCGGCTTGAGGGCCCTAACCTAGTCCAGAGCCACTTTTTCCACGGTGAAAGGGAAAATTCGGCACTTAATCTCCTCCGGAACGTTCCGTTATTGCATCACCGTGTCAAAGTAGTCGAGGTGGCGGTCAGGATCGCCAGTCCCGTCATACATTTTTAAACAGTCATTGGGTTTTCTAGATGCCTTGGCACCGGGTAGTAATCGATCTTAACAATAAAAGGCCCTTTACGCTTCGCCGATTTTTCCCGGAGTGGAGATCGATGATAGTCGTACTTATCTGAAGATCTTCGCGAGCGAGGGGGACAACGTTCAAACCTTGGGGATTTTTCTCGACTTCTGGAACATCTTCTTCGTGAGGAGGAAGCTAAAGACGAGCTATGCTAAGGAGAGTCTTTAGGGAAGTAGGTTTCATCTTGAGTACGACTTGGAGGAGTCCGGGACCCACGTTCCCCTTTGTGACGAGGTGGAGAGCGGTGGTGATGTCTCCTCCAAGCTGGAGATCGGTGACGCCTGCAATCGTAATTCTTGCGCCTAGGAGAATCGCGCTGAGGGGAACTCTGATCTGGGATACCGCGAGCTCGGAGTTCCGCAAATGGTAGCTGCATTGTTTGTAAGTCTCGACTCACCGATTCAACAAATGGATGAGCTGTTGGACAGCATCGATCGGTACTGGGACCGCCTGAGGGGGAGGTGGAAGTCAGTTCTGGGCTGAGCTTCCAGGAACCAAAGCATGTGCCGAGTTGCGGGCACGTGTTGAGTTCGGAAGAGTGACTGCCATTCCTTCCGGGGTGACTTGTTGTAGGAGCGGCTATAAAACTGGCTGTGGAACCAGTCTCTCGATCACATTCTGAATCGTCCTCAGACGTAACTGGGGAGGCTTTGCCAATCAAGGAAATGGGAGAAGCACTAGAGTATAAGATCCTCCCACAGTGGTTGCCAATTGTTGTGCAAAAACGTGTGCAAGTAAACACAGTCAAACAAGTAATAAAGGGATAAGAAAGATCGTTCCCACGAGGATTGTTATTTAATAACTAACTCTACTTGATAGCACCTGAATTAATGAGTAAAAAGTAACAATAAAAGCATGGTAAAAATTCATTGTTGTGCAACGGTTAAAATAAAGGTTGAGTAGTAGTAAAACAGTAAAGGATAAAATCAGAGAGATGAGTATAGCCAAGACAAGGATCCGTAATTAATCAATATTGATGTAATGCTGTGATCAGTGCTGTGATAGCATTCAGTGCGCAGAATGAATGTGGATATTCCTATCCTATGAACATAATGTTGTTAAGGTTTCCTTATTCCTAAGCTCCCATTAAAGTTCATTCCGTAGGGTGAAAAGTACGATTCAAATCACACTATAGCCCTAGCTTCATATTCCTATCCTTCACTAGGAAAAGCTAATATTCCTATTACCTTTCAAACTATATTAATTTGTGAAATCAGCACTTCAATTTCTTTCTAAAAATAGAAGCACACTACCCTAATTAAATTCATCAAGTTTAAAAAGGATGTATGACATTAACTCACGCAAATTAATGAAGCATCAAACATTAATCACATTTAAACATCAACATATCATAATTACATCACCATAGTCTTGACTATAAAAGGATTTAGCTCATAATGAGCTTAAACATAGCAAAAGAGCTTAACTACGCTAAATGAAATCATTAAAACAGGTACAACACTAAAACAGAGTATACAGAAAAATGCAGAAAATACAACTGAAATGAAGCTTAGATCAAGCTTTAGATGCTGCAGATCTGCTCCAGAATATCTGTGCTATGCAGATGAAGATCTGTGCTGCTGATCCTGCGTTTCCAGCTTCAGAATGGAGTTTCAGCACTGAAAATGGTGGAAATGTGGTTGAAGAAGATGAAGTACTGAAATGGAAGGAATGGAATAGTGTACTCTGACCTAGGAAATGGTGGAGGCTGATGTGTGTACTATGGATGTGATGGGTGATATCATTTCTAGGTTAACGTGCCTTTTTATACAACATTCTCTCACATGAAATACCACATTGGGCCAATGCAATTCGGGTACAGTGCTGCCAACCCTAAAATCAAGGACTGTTTGTCTTTTTGTTGCCCATTAATTCGCTGTCATGCCTTCTGCACATGCTCACATAGGACAAAACCCCCTTTTCTTCATTTTGTCTCATGGGACCATACTGATTCTTTTTGCACACGTCCTCAGCTACCTCGGTGCTGCCATTGCATCATCACAACATTCATACCAAAAATTCCTGCACATTAATTACACGCATAAAATCCAACAAAATGGCACCAAGTGTGCCCAAAATACCCTTTTAACATATTAACCACTTTACTTCATAATTATCAACAAAAGATATATTTATTTACATTAATTACTTTCGGATGGCATTAATTTTTATTTGTTTTGACATAAACAACTCTTATTTCTAAGAGTTATCACCAATGTTATGTACCGTATCTTTGATCTTGTAAGCGATCTGAGATAGTAGGTAGGTATAGGCCTTAGTCAACAATGCTATGATCTGATCCAGGGGGTTGTGGTACCTGCAAATACACTTCGTCACTCAAGTCAGGAAGTGAGTCAAGTGCAGGTCAGAATATGGGTGAGATAGTATACCTTTAATGCTTGCATTGAATGCTTATTTATAGAGTCAAAGAGGTGCTTGACCTAATCGATCAGAGTCGTCCGATGTGACGCTTAGATCTTAGCAGTTGGTTAATGGATCTGTTTTTATTAATGGGCCTCACTATTGAGGACCAAGCCCAATCTGTTACAGGGCAAAGTTTATTTTGGTCTACAAGAGATGGGGATACTATGACAACCCACTAGTTTCCCTGGGATACTAGGAAAAGCCACCACTTCTCAAGACACTGGGACAACCCACTAGGCTTATACCAAAATGCAATGCATGCCTCAATACCATGATAAATCATAAATTCAACAATAGAATACAAGTTCACCAGACAATATCGGTTCAATAATCAATCTCAACCACACAATCCATCCTACACATATTGAAATCAACAACTAGCAAACAACAATAAAGCAAAAAGCCGAAACTCATTATATAGGTAGTACCACTTAGCTTGGGCGCTCTTCAAATGGATTCCTGCTTGCATATCATTTCTTCGAACGTCATCCATACCTTAATAGATAAGTTGTCAAAATTTAAAATAACTATTAATTGTATAATAAACTCTAGGGCCGCCACGATTTCAAGACCTAGAGGCTAGGGTTTCGTCAAATTTCATGTCTTAATTCACTATCATCTAGACCTAGTAAAATTAAGCTAAAAATGAAATCCAATGTTAAACCCCCAAGGTAAGCTTCAGCAAAAAAGTCATAAGGACTAGTTTTTAAATAAAAAGAATCAAACCCTTTTCAATAAATCTCTTTGTAGTCATGTACTCTTCCATAGAGAAGAAAGAAAAGTAGATATACTTGAAATATCCACAAATTTCTTATGAATACTACAGACAAAATTTGTCTCCGAAACTAATACATCCACTTGTCTTAAAACAACCCCAATAAACCAACTTTTCAAACCACTTTCTTAGCCAAGTCTTTATGTAAGTAAACATGTATTTTATA
This sequence comes from Astragalus glycyphyllos, assembly GCA_963573325.1. Taxonomy (NCBI): domain Eukaryota; kingdom Viridiplantae; phylum Streptophyta; class Magnoliopsida; order Fabales; family Fabaceae; genus Astragalus; species Astragalus glycyphyllos. Next base: position 22,637,921 of record OY754313.1, on the reverse strand, counting down.
TAAATTTTCACATGTTTTTAACAAATAAAATCCATCTGAATATTATAGTAGGCCTCTAAATAAAAATTTGGCAGCAGCCCTCTAGGACAAGGTAACCATGATCAGGGCTTGAATGAGTTTTTGATTTCTTTCACTAATCTAAGCAACAATCAATTTCATTTATTGTTTTAACAACAAGATTTTGAATAAAAATACACTAAAACAGTTTCAAGTAATGTTTTAATAACAAGATTTTGAATACAAATACACTAAAACAGCTCCACTAACAAGCCCTCATTGTTCTCCCTCAAGAGGAAAAGAAAACGCAAGATTTTCAATTTCTCAAAACGCATGAAGATGAAACCTAAGGAATGGTTGTAATTGGTTACTTTAAGTAGTTTGAACCTCTAAGATCACCCTACTAAAACGCATTGGAGTTCCTCTTCAAAATTTACAGCAATTCTTAAAGAACCAAATTAGGGAATTACCTAAATGAATGGTGATGATGAGATACAAGAAGGAATGGAAAAGAAGGAAGAATTCTACTTTCTCCAACCAAAGCAAAACTTGAATCAAGCCTCCTTCTTCATGCTTAATCACCTCCTTCAAGAGACCGCATGGTAACTGTTGCATTTGAGTGTTGTCCGGACACTTTTGGACTAACTCTTGGCCTTGTTTGTCCTTTGCATAAAATTCCCTCAGTCGAGATAGGAGTGTTGGAACAACATAAGAGATGAACGAGAGGAGCAACCCTTCATCTGTGAACTTGCAACTCAAAGCATCAACAACTTTGTTTGCCATACAAGGTTTATAAAAAATATCAAAGTTGAATCTTTGAAGTTTGGTACTTTTGTTGTTTTGGAGTTTGTATGTTCTGCACTAGCATGTTCTTTAGGCTTATTTTGGTCTGTATAAATGAGAAAATGCTTTCCTATAAGATACTGATGTCATTGTTTTACTGCTTATGTAACTGCATGCATTTCCCTTACATTGATAGAAGAGGCTCACATCTTGGAGCACATCTTTTTACTATAGAAGGCCAAAGGGTGACCATCTTGGGACAATAGTGCTCCAATGGCCACTGCAGAAGTATAAGTTTCCTCTACAAACACTTTGGAGAAATCTGGAAGGACAAGCAGAGGAACCTCTGTAAATTTGTTTTTTTAAATCTATAAAGGCATTATTGGCCTCTGTACTCCAACAAAAACTTATGGAACGCAAGAAATCAGTGAGCGGAGCAGTGTGAGGTGTAGTGGTGCACAAAGCATCACTAGAATTCGGTGAGGCCCAAAAACACCCCTGAGATCAAAAGATATACTACTGCAAAATCAGTAGATCTAGAATTGCAAGAAAAGAAATAAACATAAAATTGCATCAAGTTTCATTACCTTTGAAAAGAGAACATTACACCTTAAATAGGTAGGGTTTTTCTACTCTAGTGGGCTAAACAACTATGGGCCATAGACCATTTAGATGAATTTAAAAGGGTTTTTTTTTTACCCCCACCATCTTCCCATATAACCCCCACAACACATTTTTTGACGAAAATACCCCTAAAAAATTTGACAAAAATCGTATATATGTCACAATACATATATACGACTTTTAAACTCTCAAATCATATATACGTTAAAAAATTTAAATACGATACGATTTTAAAAAACAAATCGTGTATACCTATGTTGGGGGTATATACGAATTGTTAAAATACAAATCGTATATACCTAGGTGTGAGGATACATACGACTTGTAATTTAACAAATCGTATATACCCCCACCCATAGGTATATACGATTTGTATTAATTTTTTTTTTTGATAATAAGATTTGTATTAATTTTAACGGTTAGGATTTGACTTCCAATGTTGATCAACGGTGTAGATTGCACCGACAATATCAATGGTTGATAATCATTGATGAAATCTATAAATACCCACTCCCACCCTCATTATTTTCACACAAAAATTTCACTCTCTGTTACTTATTTCACACATCCAGAATGCAGATCTGCCTTACACAACGGTCGGACGAGAATAGGCTCTGCGGTATACATCATGAGGGCAACATCACCATGAGAGAAGATGGTGTGTACTTTTGGAGTCTGAAGCCGGTGTTATGCAGAATCCACCGCGCGATGGGGTTTGAAGGTTTGAAGGATAAAGTGTGGTCAAAAGTTCAAGTGATCGACGACGACCGTGACGTCACTAGTATCACTTATCGCAAACCCGATCGTGGGGACGATGGCCGCATTTCCCTCTCGTCCATGTCTATCAAGACCGACGAAGACGTGGCGAACATGTTCAACATCCATGACACGCTTCAGGGGTATAAGCCGTTGGAGCTGTACGTGGAAACACAACGGAGCGTGAATGAGATTTTACGTCGTCTACGAGGACCGGAATAGTAATAAAAATAGTTCAAACATAGAATCCAGAAAAGTACAAATAGAAAATGCCCTAGTCACGCCTGGGTAGCATGTTCAACAACTGCGTGAGGCGAACGTACGTCTCAGTGCCCATACAGATCTCGCTTCTACAAAGCCCCCTCCTAACCACATCTGTCATAGTCTGTACCCACTCAGCAGCTGCCTGTACTGGTGGTGGTGGTGGTGATGCAGCCCGTAAGAGTCTCGGAATTGATGCATTCACATACCACTGCAAGTAGCCCGGAGCAAATTGACCCAACTCCTGTGCTAGCTGAGTAGTCCGCAGAACGTCCTGCACACTCGGCATATAGTGGCCAATCTGAAATATGAAGTCTGCACGACCCGGACGACCAGTAAGAGGGGCACGTGGGATGACCTGCACATACCCAAACTGTCGGAGGCAACTGTCAGGCATGTAGGGAACTCTGATGTCTCCCCAGCTGATGTGTCCCCTGTACAGTAAAATCATGTCAAAGGCTCTATCCCCCCGGTGCTTTTCAAAGGGTCGCCAACAGACATCATTCGAGCTCAGTGCATCAAGCATCTGCCTATAATCTGCTAGCTTCAATGCGTCTGTCTTCTTCATCCTCCAGCACGCACACAGTGGTCCGTCCTTTATATCACTCGGCCTCCTCACAACTAGGGTAGGAAAATACCATAAAATCAAGCTCTGAAATGCATAAATAAAAAACAAAATGGTTAAATTAAAACTATTCAACAAAACTCGGAAAAAATGAAAAAATTAATTTAAAATTTGTACCTGTAGTAGGCTCGCATACCCTCCTAACTTCTGCGAAGAGTCCAAACAGGAGTAGTTCAATGCGTCATACATGTAAGCTAGTCCTCCTGCCCCCCATGCATACCCTCCAGCAACATCTGCACTGGTCTCCGCAAGTAGGAGCCACCACTTAGCCTCAGCCCTGTCTCCAGTCTTGCATGTGAAGATGGAGTAGCTCAGAAGCAAAAGCATATACGCCCTGACAGCAGCATCCATGTCGCCCCCCTCCATGGAATTCACTCTAAGTATCTCTTGCAGCCAGTCATAACGGAAGTATGGACTAGTAGTCCTCCCACACACCCTACATGCCTCATCCATATCCACACCTAGATAAACATGTGCTAGGTGGATGGCCTGCTCCGTGGTCACAGAAGTGGGTGGAGCTCTGAAATAATTTCCCTAGATGGGAAGATACAGCAAGCAGAACACATCGTCTAGAGTAATCGTCATTTCACCAAATGGTAAGTGAAATGACGACGTCTCTGACTGCCATCTCTCAACGAAGGCGAAAATCAGCTCATGGTCCACCGTGGTATGTCCGGTGGAGACAAGGGGGGATAATCTGGAACCTCTGATATAGCTGTACATATGAGGGTTTTGGCAGTACTAAAATAGTCTCGTACTAATCTTGTTACCATGATTCCATACTTTCAGAGTACGCTGATATATCTGAATTAAAAATAAATTAACAAAATAAGGCTACGTAAAGGAATAAATTAAACTAGAACATACATGAGCTGCTAAACCAGTAAAGAGAGGCTCCTGATCCTGATGTTGCTCATGATGCTGCTCATGATGCTGCTTCTGATAGCGTTATGGTCATGGTAGTACTGAGGCTGATGGTGCTCAGGCATATACTGGTCCTCAGACATAGACTGGTCTGAGGACATAGACTCCTGCTGGTCATCATAATATGGGTGCGGCTGCTTGCCCTCCTCATACTGAAACTCCGGGGCCTACTCCACCGGCTGTTGTCTCTCTGCGTGCCTACGCCTCGTGGACACATGTCCCGCAATCCTGTGGCGGGTGCGTGTAGACGGAGCAGAGGACGACAAGGCCTACTCCTGATTCGGCCGAGCCGACGACGCCGAAGACTCCCCTCGATACCTATGGGACACTGTAAAAAAATAAAACAGAATTTTAAAAAAAAATGAAAATGTAAATCGTATTTACATATATACGAATGGAAATCCTATATATGTAAATGCGATGGGAAATCGTATTTATTACAAGAGGAGGTATATATGAGTTACTGTTTTTCCAAAGTCGTATATATCTCTATGAGGAGGTATATGCGATGCGATTTTTGGGAAGAAATCGTATGTATATATATACGATTTTCTCTGAGATTCTGGTGGGTCAAACGTATGTAAGTGGCAAATGGTAAATGTTTTGTAATTTTGTAAAATTTTTAAGCGTATTTTGGTCTTTTCGCAGGGGACGTGGGGGTATATGGGAAGATGGTGGGGGTACAAAAAAAAACCCAATTTAAAAACATAACTGAAAATAAAAAGGCCAATGGTTAACTACACTCTTATATAATTAATTAAGGCCCATACATCGTACAACGCCGGGGCTACTCGATGGACACCCGTAACCAGCTTTATTCCGAAAATACCCCTGATTTTAAAATAATTTTTTTCCTCTTCTATTCCCTCTCACCCTCACACACCCCCTCACTTTCTCATTCTCTCAAAAACACACCCTAGCACCGAACCCACACTCCCTCAACTTCAATCCATCAATTTCATTCGTTTTCCATCAACAATCAGTGCACATTTCCTTCCATTGAAGTATAGGTATGTTCCCTCTTCTTCCTCTTCGCGAATTTCTTTTTTTTTTTGCTGTTTTGGGTGGTTCGGCGCAGCAGAGGCCGATCTGGTTCGATTAGGCGTGCGCCGAACCCCTTATTTTTGTAACTGTTTTGGGGTGCACCCTGATTGTTGCAGAATAATGAGTTTTTTCATTTTAACTGAGTTTTTTCTTATTTTCACTATGGCTAACACCAGAGGAGGTGCTCTTGGCCGGAGGCGAGCTGAGACTGAGCCTGAGGCTGATGACGACAGGGTTCGTCCCACTGCATCCGTACACCGTGGCAGGGAGTTGCAGCATCCTAGACGCGTACGTGGATGCCGTGGTGGACACGGCAAACAGATAGAGACTAACTATGACCCTCTAGTTGATGCTCTAGTGTATGAGCCATTACAGTACGATGACCTAGACACTGATGCTGCTGCTGACTTTGTGGCTGCTCAGGTGGAAGGGCCATCTCAGGGTCGCCGATCCAGTTTTCAGCGCCCTTCTACATCTCAGCGGCCTTCCACTTCTCATCGGTCTTCCACGTATTGGCCTTCCACTTCTCAGCGGCCTTCCACTTCTCATCTACTTTCCCTTATCCTAGAGGGCCAGAAGATCGATCTGTCCTATATTCTTATGTGTCTCACGTTGCTCGGAGATTATGGGATGGTCGGGTAAGTTTTTCAAATTTCTTAACAATTCAAGTTATTAATAAGTCTGATTTGTTACATGTATCTAATTATTGATTTTTTTTTTATAATGAAAAATGCAGGAGCGTCCTACAGATGGGCATAAGCAGAAAGTTCATAATCATTCAATGAAGGATATTGAGATTCATCCTCAGATTATGGATTACATTGTTCAGTCTGGTCTATTGCCCCTTCATGACGTGAGGTTTGGTACAGTCAACCATTTCCTTGCTACTGCTTTCGTGGAGCGGTGGCACGGAGAGACCAACACATTCCACCTTCTAGTTGGTGAGATGACTATCACCCTGGATGATGTGGCACAGCTAGAGCTGTCAATTTGGGTCGGGCCCAATGGGCCGGCCCAGTGGCCCGATATTTTGGACGGGCTTGGGCTCAAAAAATAGTGGTCCAAAATCAACGGTATGTTTTTGGGCCCGGCCCGATTGGCCCGATGATATTATTGGGCCGGGTCGGGCCGGCCCATGGGATTCGGGCCAGCCCATTCGCTTTTTGTTTTATTTATTTTTTTCACTCAAAAAAAGTGGAAACCTACATTAAAAAAGTGGAAACAAAAAAAAAGTGTTTTGTAAAACCAAGACAGGTTTAGGCTGCTATTTTGATTTCTATTTTGGTGGTTTATGGTTATGGAAAAGCGATAATGTATTATCCATGTTGATTTGTAGAGCAAAAACAAATTTAAATTGGCTTTGTATGAGCCAAAACAGATTTATATATGTTGGATGTTTGCCAGGAATCCTATTTATGTATGTTGTTCATTTTGTAGAAACAATATATAGTTAAAATTCTAAAAGTCAATGATTTGTGGCCCATTGGGCTGGCCTGGTGTGTTGGGCGGGTTTGGGCCGTTAATTTTGCAGCCCATCAGAATATTGGGCCGGCCCGACCCTGCCCATATGCGCCGCTTGGCCCGATGGGCCAGGTCGGGCTGGCCCGAGCCAGGCCCATTGACAGCTCTAGGCACAGCTGCTCCATATCCCCATCACCGGGGAATTTTATTACATGGTGGATCCAACAAAGATGGAGGCGCAGCGGTGGTTGGTTGACTACCTGGGGGTTTCGGAGGAGGAGGCAATATTTGCTGAGGTACCTACCAAAGGTACAAGTGTCAAGCTGAGTTGGCTGAAGAAAGTGTACATTGATGCCACTGGAGCTGAGAGATGGGAGGATGCAGCTCGTTGCTACCTTCTGATTTTGCTTGACCGTACACTATTCTGTGACAAGTCTGGCAACAAGGTGAAGGTTGCATACTTGTACATGATCAGAGAGCTGGAGCATACTGGTTAGTACTGTTGGGGGACTACGGCACTGGCTCACCTATACCTGCAGCTGACAGATGCCTCTTCTCCTAATACTTCACAGATTGCTGGATTTGCCACTCTCCTTCAGGTATGTATTTGACTTTATTTAAATTTATATTTCAGTTGGTATAAGTTTATGTAAATTATTATATGTTGGATCCCTAACCCGCTTTTTATTTATCACAGGCCTGGATTTTTGAACATTTCCAGGGGCAGGTATTTGGCACTAAATGGTTGGTTAAGGGGTACACTAAAGACCAGCCACGGGCTAAAAGGTGGGACTGCAAGAGGGCTGATGGGTCAGTGGCAACTTTCAGGGCAGCCCTGGATCATCTAAGGTCAGAGGAGGTCACCTGGATGCCTTTTGCTCCCCACAGAGTTATTCAGACCCTGGCCTTATTTAAGGGCCATCTGCGTCATGCTGGGAGCATGTTGGCCTATAACCCAGATCGAGTGGTGAGGCAGTTTGGCTGGATTCAGGGCATCCCAGAGGACCCTAGGCCTAGTGGACGGGATGTAGTGACAAAGGAGCAAGCTGATCAAGCCTGGATAGAATTCCATTTGCACCTTATCCCCCGTGGTGTCTCAGTGGTGGATGGGATGCCTGACACTGTTCAGTAGTACAGTGCATGGTATAGGAGGGTGTCCCACCCATACATTAGCCCCGACAACTACCCCGTTGACACTTCAGATGTTAGAGAGGTATGATCCTTTATTTCAGTCTTACAGTGTTATTAAATCATTTGTTATTTTATTTTGTTTTGTCAATGGCATGGTTTTTTTCCTGTATTATAGAGTGTGCCGGAGATTATGCAACTCTATGACGACTTGGAGGGGGTTCTTAGGGAGAGTGGGCATCCCCGTGGGACCCGTGGCTGGACTATTCTTGATAGGCTGAAGCAACTCACTAGGCCTATGGCACGAGGGCTTTGGAAGTTTAGCTGTGTCTCCCAACAGAGGGAGAGGGAGTAGTGGTGTTTAGGGATCATAGGCATCCTTTATTGTTGTACTTTCCGGATTGTTTAGATATTAATTTGCACGGATTGAATGAATTATTCTACTTATGTTTATATTTTTATTTTTTGTTGTGTTTATTAGTATTCGATAGTTAAGTATTCAATTTATCGTTACGTTCGTTCAAACTTTGTAAATCATCGTTCTGAATTAGCTAATTTATCGTTCTAAAGGAAAATTTAAAAAAACCAAACACAGGTGGGTTCGGCGGAACAGCATTCGAACTGGTTTGGCCCACGCTTGGCCGAACCTATTAAAAACTGAAAACGGGAGTCTGCCTGAAATTTAACAGCCTCAGCGCATCCAGATGCGAACAGCTTCGGCCAAGCGTGCGCCGAACTAGTTCAAATTTTTTTAAAAAAATAGAAATTGGAATTTTCATTAGGGGTGTTTTGGTCTTTTCACGCGATTATGGGTGTCCACCGAGTAGAGGGGGTTGAACGAACCCTTAATTAAATAAAGTCCCTAAGCCAAAGAGAGTGTTTTGTCACTCTGTTGAGCCTTGAATCCCCAAAGTCGGCCTAGCTACTAATATTCATATTGCAATTTAATTAGACTTTTCATATAGCAGCCTTGCAGGATATATTTCAATTGGAGTATGAAATTCTTTTTACCATTTTGATGGTGCTTGTTTCTTTGTGTAGTGTCGACTTCTCGTAATATTTATATGTCAGTGATATAACAAAATATGAAAATATTGTCAAAAGAGAGAATCCAATAGTGTGTAAGCATTTGAATCTAGCAATTCTCTAAAAATATGTATTACTAAAAATCCTTAACATGTACATAAAATCCATTGAACAAGAACTAAAAAAGAAAATCAGAAAACAAACAAATACCAACTCTATCGTCTTGGTTTCCTCTTCGAAAAACCATCATCAGATGGAAAAAAAAAACAAAAAAGAATATCAGAAAAAAACTGAAAACTGTGACCAAAAAAACAGAAAGAAACTGAAAACCGTAACAAGAAAAAAAAGAAAGAAACTGAAAATCAATCTATTCTGACTTGACGATATTTCCCACCGGAATAGACGACGGCGAAAACGGCATCGTTGAACGTTCCAGTAAAGAAGACAACGACGGCAATTGAAGTTCAAGCAATTGCGAATTGACTCTCAAAATATACTCTTCTTGCTGTTGATTTCTCAATCGAAAATCAGCAACAAACTGATTAATTTCAGTGTAGTTTGACCTAACAGCTGCCAAATAAGCCGATGATTCCCTAAACAGTATCTGCGACGTAGGACTCAGGGTGGTGGCCGGAGTTTCTTGATCTCGTGGTTTCGACGACGGTGACGGCAATGGCGGTGGAGGAGGGAAGTTGAGAATTGCGTTTTGGCCTCTGATTCTCAAAGCAGCTTGATCGTAAACTCTTGCTGCTTTTTCTGGTGTGTTGAAAGTTCCAAGCCAGATTTCTCTTCGTTTAGAAGGAACGTAGATTCTTGCTCCCCATTTTCCTGATTGTCTGAGCCTCACTCCTTTGTATTTTATGCGATGAGTTTCTTCTTTCTTCGTTTCCTCTTTCTTCGTCATTTCACGGCGGCGATTTTATCGTTAGGGTTTCTGAGAGTATAGGAATAGCGGAAGGAAACAGCTTCAAAATCATAAGCGATATTTGCGGTGCGATAAAAGCTTCAAAAGGAAACGCTGTTACTAACAGAAAGAGAAATAAGGAAATGATGACTAGAGAGAAAAAAGCAGGAATTAATGCGAGGGAATGAAATGCTTTTATTCAAAACTAACCGAATATATGACAATATTTTTTAGACAAAAAATATCTTTTTCAGAGCGATAGGAGGAATTATAAATATGGAGGCCAGCTAGAGGTTAGGCCAGGCCTTAAAATGGGTCTACGACTAGACACAAGTTAGGCTCAGGCTTAATACTTTCAACGCTAATGAGAAGGAATGACATCGTGATACTGAATATATGACATTTTTATTAGACAAAAAATATTTTCTTGGCCAGTTTTAAATAGCATTCAAAGATAATTTGTCGACTATTTTAGTACGTCGATTTAGGCCCATTCTTTTCTCATTCTTCCCCACTATCTCCTACCACCACTTAACATTTGGTACCGAAATGTTTCAGTATCTTGGTATCGAACGTTTAGCAGATTGTGCGGAATTTTGTTTTAATAGTTTTTTCGCTGTTTCATAAGTTTAGGGTCTAAGATGGAACAAAATTCTCCTAGTGGTCCAACCGGTGGTATACTGAATGACTCATTGGTTTGTTCTATTGACGATACGAGTTCATTAACAACTCAAAAGGTATACACTATTCTTTAGGTTTTGTTTTGGCATTTGTATCAGGGGTGTCCGGAAATGTCGATCTAGTCCCCTAAAGTCCGGGGAGAGGTGCTGAGGAGTGCAATCCACACCCAAGGAGACACAAATAGTACTAAAGAGGCGCATGTATGGCATGCGACGGCGTACGGACCATGCACAGACCAGGATTCTTTTGCTTAGAAGACAAACGAGAATGATGTGGCAGTCAACCATTAGCTCGTACCGAAGTAGTGGTCATCATCCCACCACCTCGGTGGCAGGTAACGAACATCTATATTGTGTAATCTAGAACACCGTAGGCCCCCATGTGTATTATAAATAGTTCATGCTACTATTTTATTAGGTATTCTTCTTCAAGGACGGGGAATGACCAAAAGTATGTAAAATTATGTTTCTCCCTACTTCTACTTCGTTTTTATCCTCTTTGTTCTTCTGTTGTTGCGTTGTGTTATTTTTACTTGATATGCCTAAAAAACTAATTTATATCGAGTTTGTGTTGGCTGATACGATTCTGCCCTAAATTTCTAAGTATTATGTTGTGATGGGTGAGTTTAAAGAAAATAAGACATGATGATTCTACCCTTGTTGAAGTGGTAGTTGATCTGTACCTTTGATGTCCTTGATTGCTGTTTTCCAGGTTTTAGATCTCTGTGTGCCTTGGTCGTTCTGCTAGCTCTGCTCCGGAGGGCGGGTGTACCTGCGATAACACTCCGACGCTCAAGTCAGGAACGGACGAGCAAAATATACGTATTAGTGAACAGTGTGTAGCTGACAACTGACGCAATGAATGTTTATATAGTGAGCGTGAGTCGCGCTCGGCCGTCGGAGGATCGTACGGACAGATCAGAGCCGTTGATGCGGTTCCTTGCTTTTGTGCCCCTCATTGTTGGGCCGATCTAGCGCTAGAGCATTGGATTTGGGCTTCGGCCCACTCCAGAACAGTTGCCCCCCAAGCCAAGGTCGCTCATGTGGCGGGCGCAGGCTTGTTTTATGATCGTTTCTATGTCCGCGTCTCCGAGCGTGATACCGGTCGGCTGATCGTTCTGATTCGCGGTGGGCTTCGCTTACGCTCACATGGCACGTGGCCCCTGTCAGGAAGTGACGTTTCGTTTTTCCCCAGGGGCCATTAATGGCGTCTCGAATTTTGAAAAGGTGGCGTTTGGTCATGATGACGGTTTGGTTTTCAAGGCGTGTGCAAGTGAAGGGTCGCGTCGTTTCGCTTGCTTGCTTCCCAAACCTTATAAATATGTTGCCCCCTCTCCTTCTCAGTTTCTACTTTCATTTTCGGAGCTCGAAAAGCGGTCATAATTTCCTCCTATTGCGATCAAAAGCTTGCTTCTTTATTCTGGCCAGGTGTCTACCCGTGCACGAGTTTCAACTCAGGTGGTCTTGTTCTTCTGGTCGTTTGATTTTATTCATCAAGGAGTATACTACCCTTAGACCGAACTTCTCTCCCACTCCAGGTATGCCCTTTTTTGTCTTGTTTATTTTAGCTCTAATTCTGTTTGCATAGGGCGAGGAGGGGGTGTCAGGCTCGGGGTCGACCTTGTCGCCCCCTTCAGCAAATCATCGTTTAGGGCGAGCCTGACTTTCCTTCTCCTCACAGGGCAACGCAGTGGCGCGAACAAAGAAAACTGCGAGAATTTCTGGTCGTCAACCTGCGAGTATGGCTGAGCATGCTCGCTCTGGAGATGTCGGCACGAGCGGGTTCCCATCTGAGACTTTCTCTTCTACCGATCTTTCTTCTTCATCGTCCTCTGGACGCTCGTCAAACACGGTTGATACCGTCCGGTCTCCCTGTCATACCCTAATTTTGTCCACCTAGGTTTAAAACCCTAATTTTTCGCAAAAATAAATAAATTGAGAAGTGTGGTTTTATTTTGAAAGGTGAAGAGCATTGTGCATGCATTTTTGGGTTTTAAAAGTCATTCTAGGGCTTTTAAATTCATTGTTAGAGTGGAAATGCATTTGTTGTTAAAAAACAAGGTTTTTAGGCAAAAGGGTATTTTGGTCATTGTCAAAAATAAGATAATTTCTCATCAAGAATCATTGTGCAATTTTAGAGAAATTTATTTGAGGCAAAACATTTTTGGTCATGTATGTATGTATGCGCATGCATGCATACATTGTGCACAAAATTTCGAAAAAGGATCAAAAGGGAATATTCTACAAAAAGTTCCAAGATGTGATTTTTATGACATTTTTGGTCATGGTGATCACATAAAATGGCATATTCCTAAGATTCCTAGTATGTGGCCTAAATTGGATGTATTTTTGTACAATTATTCTAAGAAGAATAATCAAAAATGAAGGGATAATGGAATGGTCATATAATAGTACAATAGTACAAGATGACAACTAGCAAAACTTGGTGACCAAGGCCACACCCCCAATGTCGCCTACCCCCTCTCTATTCTCTCATTTTGTGTTTTCTCAATGTCCTCAATCCATGTGAGCCTCAATCCTAGCCTTTGATTCAAAATTAAAATCAAATCCTAGAGCACAACTAGTGCACAATGACCTAACTACCCTTAAACCTAATTGCTTTCTATATATACCCTATTAACCTCACCTCACAAGAAAAAAAGAGATTTTGGCCTCATTTTCACTCACACAACCCTAGCACACAATGTAACACCCCCCTTTTTACTATTACAATTAAATAGACAATTATCAGAGTCACCTCGAAGGGCGCTACATTTTTCACCATTTAAAAAAAAAAGAAAATCTCCAAAATAATTGATATAAAAGAAATCACCAAGCAGCGGAAATATTAACCAGTTTAAACATCTCCAGAGTTAACAATTAAAGACATCTCCAAAATTAATTAAAACAATTTCCAATAACTAAAATAATAGTTCAAAACGATAACTAACGACTCCCCGGTGCTACATATCAGAGCTGACACAGACCCAAACGAGAGAGGAAGCAAAACCTAGCAATTCCTCCACGAGCACTAGCGATCACCTGCAGCGTTGCAGCATGAGAGCAACATTCCAAGCAGAAGGGGTGAGTCTAACAGAGGTAATAAGCAGATGATAAAAATATGCTAGCATCAGGTAACTACAGCAACACAATACAATTACACCATATCACAGCACCAGATACCAAAGGAAAAATCCATTTGACAGTGAACCACCAAAATTATAACATTCATAGACAATGGGATGATATGCAACCCCTCCAGTGGGCATATGCATGCGGTACCGATCACCAAAATGAGCCACGACGGGCATATCACCAATAAACACCAGAGGCAGAGCCTATATCACCAAAACATGCATATGACAATGCGACACCATGATTATGCACCAACTCACCATAACAAGTATTTAAAATAAATACTATATCACCAGAATCAAAACAAATGATTTCACTAAAAATAGCACCAAGTTGTAGCATCACAGCTACCACTATACTCTCCTGAGCATACCAGCACCGCACCTGAAATATTAACACCAGACGGCTCCACAACGCGGACATAACGCACGCACACCACGCACAAGACTGGCGCACAGCGCCTAGGCACATCGCACCTACTTCAGCGAATTAATTAAAATAGCAAACGACATCCGATTTCAACAAATAAATACTTGTTGGAAAGCCCTATGGGTCTGGTTATCATCCCTAAGTTCAGTTTTTGAAGGAGAGTGTCCAATAGGTACAGTTTTCGAAAAGCACACAGGCTAGTTGCAAAAGAGGACAGTTTCTGTCCTTCAAATTCAAGCAATTCCAAAGTGACCAAAACTCAATCAAATTGCATGAAAATTGTGCATAAACTGGGGCAAATTTTGTCTAGTTTTCAAGGAAATTGGATTCGTTCGAAAAGGAGTTCTTTTGAAAACGTGGTAACCAAAACACTGACCCTGTGTCCAGATTGTTTCCAGAATCTTATTCTAACTTGTGGAATTCATATCTCGAGCTACACAACTCTAAACGCAACCAAACCAGTGCCAAATTAACAAGCATTAAGTCTATTTTCCAGAAAAATAAACCACATAATTTTTCGGTCAATACAACGTTCCCAGTCACCGAAATACCGAATCTATACCCAAATCGTTTCCAGAATTTTAACCTAACTTGTATCGCCTATAACTCGAGCTATACAACTCCGAATTTAACGAAACCAGTGCCAAAACGACCGGCGTTAAGTCTATTTTCAAAAACAATCAACCTCATAATTTTTGGATCTACCAAACAGCGCCAGTTTTAGAAAAACCGAACCTGTGTCCAGAATCGCTAAATTGCCAAACACCAAACCCTAACGGCAACGACACCGCAACCACCACAACAAAAACGACAATTCGACAACGCGACAACAAAAATCAACCACGCACAGCAACAACAAAAACACGAACAATAACAACACCATCATCGTGATACAACAATCACGCAACAACAAATAACGAAACAAATCACAATAACGTGCAATAATCATCAAAGCACCAATCTCAACGAAAACACGATATGCAACGATACGAACAATTCAACAAAACCCTAGACTACCCACACATAATTATCATCAACCCATTATCAAGGTTAAGCCCACCCTTACCTCAACTATGGTGGCGCAAACTCCCTCCTAGCCTCGTTCCTCGATCTCCGAATACGGCGACTCCCCCAAACTGCAGCTTCAGTGCGAAGCCAATATCTCTCTCCTCAGAACTCGTTTCGAAGATCCGAACGGTGAAAGTGTAGAACTATATCTTACGAACCTGCTGCCCAAAAACGAAGACGATCCAACGGTTAACGAAACCGGAATCGCAATTTTACGGTGACAGGTTTGAGAAAAACGGGAATTGTTTTCTCTCTTCTTTTCTCTCTCTTTGGTGGCTGCTCTAATCCGAAATTCCTCTCTCTCTCAACCCTAAATTAATCCTCTCCACTTATAATAAGTGAGAAACATAATGGGCTAAATTATTTGGGACTTTATCCACATAGGAAGGGAGCCCAATGCTATTTTTAACTAGCCCACAAAACGTGATTATCATCTAACTCGTTTTCAACATAGCTACTACGCCCATAATTTCAATTCTTACAATCATCCTACGGCAATCCAACTTCGAAATAATTTGATTAAATTTTAGGGCGTTACACACAACTCCCTCTCCTAATTCCCTCTCTTGGCCGAAATCATATCACCCTCTTCCTCCATCAATTTTTCACTTCTCCTTCACCAAATCACCATTTTCTCACCTCATTTCCATTCCTACTTCATATATCTTCCTTCTCTCCTAATTTAATTCAAGCTTTCACCATCAAAGGGCATTTTTAAGCAAGCATTTCGTGGGTTTCATTGAAGTTTGGTGAAGATTCAAGTTGATTTATGGTCTTGTTCTTCATATTAGTCATTCCTTAGCTTGGATTTGAGGTAAACTTCTTAAAACCTAGCATCATCTTCAACTTTTTTGCATCAAAATGTAGATATCATGTTTCTAATTTTTCATCCTACCATATTCATGCATTTTAGTGTTGTTATATTGTTGATTTGTTGATTGTTGTTGGTGAGAGGTGTCTCAAACATTTTGACAAGCACTTAGGGAGGCTTGGGTGTTTGAGATTGCTTCTCACCCTTGAATAAATTGTGATTTGTGTTGTTATCATTTTGCTTGTTGCATTTTGTGAAATAAAATTGTGTTAGGAAGCTATGAATGTTTCGCACCTTTAGTATAAAATAGGTTTAATCGAGTTTTGATGCATTTCTTTATGCAATCTTGTTATTGGGGCTTGATTTTGAAGTTCCCATGTCCAAACATGTTGTTTGATTTTGCAAATATTCATTTTTCATGCCTTCTTACTTTCACAAAAATCAAAAAATATGAATAGTTGTTGATTTTGGTGTTTGATCGCTTGGATCTTGTGAATAAATGTTCCTAAGTCTTGCTAGTGTCATTTGCTTGCTTGATTTGGTTGACTTGTTGAAATAAATTGATGATTAATTTGTGATTTGAGAAAATGAATTTGGGTTTTGGTTCATTTATGGTCCACAAATGATCTTGGGTTATGCTAAGTTGGCAAGAGATAGGTTACTTCAACCTTGATGCCTATGCTTGTAAGCATTTAAAAATTCAATTCCCACTTGATGTGCTTGTGAAATGTGAGCAAAAAGGGGTCTATAAACAATTGAATTTGCGCACATGATTGGTCTCCAATGACCTTGATGCATCCTCAAGTTTAATCATGCTTTCTTTGCTCTTTGAGTTTAATGTAAATTGTTGTTTGAAGCTTGTGAAGTTTTGGCAAAGGATAGGCCACTTAGAGCCTTGATGCATTAAATTGTTGTGGTGCATTAAAATGTTGAATTGGTGTTCACAATTTGCTTGTTTTGATTTCAACCAATTGTTACTCGTTAGTAACTCTCCAAAACTTCAAAACCATGTTGCATACAAAGAACAACTTGTTACTCGTTAGTAACGTTCCAACTTCAAAACATTTTTTTGCATTTACATAATCATTGATAAACAACTTCACTTCTTCTCAAAACAATTTCAAACTATTTTTCACAAATCACACTTTGTTGGCGGTAATGCGAAGCCTTTGCTTGCACGACTATCAACAATAGGGGTGCTAGTGATGATCACTCGAAACCTTTGTTGTTTTATCATCATGAACATCCGATTTTCCAAAATCTTGTTCCAAATTAAACTTTGTTGAGGATAATGCGAAGCCTTTGCTTGCACGATTGTCAACAATGGGGTGCTAGTGGTGATCACTTGGAGTCTTTGCTCAATTGATTATCATGAACACTCATTTTTCAAAAGAATTCTCATTTCACAAATTAAAAACTTTGTTGAGGATAATGCGAAGCCTTTGCTTGCACGATCGTCAATAATGGGATGCTAGTGGTGATCACTCGAAACCTTTGTTGTTTGATCACTGTGAACATTCAATTTTCACAATTAAACAACTAAAAAATAAAAACCTTTTCTCGACAACCGAGAACTACGTAAGCTTTGAATTCTCCATCGCACTGGGAGATACGTAGGAGCGGGTCACATTCCCGTCAAGCACGACAAATGAAAACCATTTTCTTTTCAAAAACAAACAAACCTTTTTCCAAAACAAGGCAATTTCTAAAAACAAAACAATTTTCGAAAACAAGAACTACGTCGCTTTGATTCCCTCCCCAGGATACGTAGGCACGGTGCCCTCCCGTCAAGCGCAAAAGATTAAATTTTCCTTAAGTTTTTCCATAAAGTAAGGAGAGATAAAGAGAGATAAAAACAAAGCATTTCTTAAATCAACCTTTTAAATCACACGTCAAATCGAGGTTCCCTTTCAGTAGAAAGGATGTGTGGGGTGCTCATACCTTCCCCATGCATAACCGACCCCCGAACTCAAATCTCGTGGTTCCAAGGACCACTGTCTTTCAAGAAAGGTTTTTTTTCAATGTTTTACCTCTAAAAAAATATTGGTGGCGACTCCAATTCACGTTGTGCGAAGAGAAATCCCTCCAAAGGATTTTTCGGGGTGCAACAGCTGGCGACTCCGCCGGGGACCTTTCTTTAGTGGGTCGAGCCAATCGATTCGACATGTGATTTATTTCGTTGATTTGAATGCTTTTTTATATCTCTCCTCCTTTCCCTTTCTTCTTTCTTTCCTTTGCCATTAAAAACATGCTTGCATTATTCTTAGAATTGTCGTGTGCATTCTTGTGATGTTGTGCTTGCGTGCATTGTGTGTTAGCCTTCTTCCTCTTCTATATTTGCTTCTTGAGTAAAATAAGAGTAGTTTCTTCTTCTTCTCCTCTTACTTTCGTCGTTTATATGCTTTTCTCATACATTTCCCCAATCCTAGCATGTTCCCCTCTTCTTTGCTCCCTTTCTTGAGGTAAGCTCATGCATTTCCCCTAATCCTATTATGTCCCCTCCTCTATGCTCCCTTTCTTAAGGTAAGCAATGCTTGCGATTGTTGTTGGAACCCTAGGTTAGTATACTTATGTTGAAATGATATTGAACCCTAGGATAGACGACATGCTGTTGCTTGATATTGTCTGGACTGTTTTGGTTTCCCTTTGCAGGTGGGGTTTGGGTAGATTTTTAGGTGTTGTGCCCTCATCACACACTGCACACCTTATATTTGTGAGCATTGAGTGGGGCCTAAAACCCAAGGTCTGCAAAGAACCCTAGGAGAGTGGAAATGAGTAGTGACTGCCATTCGTAGACCGTTGTCTGTCTGGCTCTCATGAAAGTTTCGCCCAAGAGTGCGCTTTCTTCATGATACCTCACAATCGGTAGCTCTCTACGATTGTGGGTGTATTCATGAGAGAGACTTTAGCTCTTGGTTGCCATTGTGAGGCAGTGACCAGAACCCACATGGGAGGATTACCCTTGTCGTTGACTTTAGAGCCTACGATCTTTACCCATTTGTAGGACACGGGGGCACGCAAATTGTGTGTTGCATTAGCTTTGGCATCCTCTTTCGAAACTCTTTTACCAAAAATGTAGAAAATAATTTCCATTTTCCCTCATAAACACCTATATGAGGTGGCATATAGCGGGTATTTTCAAAAATGTTTTGAACCGCCACCAATAAACATCATTTTCTTCTCTCTTTTCTATGTAAATAAAAGGTCATAATCATCACATCTGCGTCATTTTGCATCATCATCATTGCATTCGCATCTAACAAAAATTTTGAAAAAAAAAACCTCCATTCTTTGCATCCTCCATGCATTAAAGTTGTTTGCCGGAGATCGCAACGTAACACAAAGTCTTGTCATAGGTGTGTAAGAAACGGAATGGAATCAAAAGGCAAAACCGTTTTCAATTCAAGGCTTCCTGTTGTGAAAGAGATTGATATGGCTAGTCTGAAAGAGTATGCATCCCTCCTAGGTCCTATTGAGGTCAGGTCTTTTGACAAAACCTATGGGAACATTCGCAAGCTGCTACAACTAGAAGTGCAAGAGAGTGCCATTGCTGCCCTGTGTCGGTTCTATGACTCGGAGATTCGCTGTTTCATTTTTAAGAATTTCCAAATGGCGCCTACCCTAGAAGAGTATGATAGGATTTTGGGCTTTGATCGATCCAAGTTTAAGCCTTATCAATACCAAGGGGAGTATTATTCTGATGAAAAGCTTACTGCCTTGTTGCAAATCAGTGCTGAGAAAGTGTGGGCCCATAAGATAGAACGTAATAAGGTATTTGGGTTTCCTCAAGAATACTTTGAGAGTTTGATGACCAGCTATGTAGTGTCCGATGATTGGAATTCTTTCAAGCAAGTGCTAGCTCTGACCATCTTCGGCATTGTGCTCTTCCCTCAGATAGAGAGGCATGTGAGTGAAACTGCAATCGGTGTCTTCCTCGCCTTCAAATGTGCAAAAAATCCTATCAACCCGGTTCCCGCAATCCTCGCAGAGACATACCGTGCCTTCACTCGTCACCATGAATTCCAAAAGAATAAGATGTGTTGTTCCTTCCCTGTGTTATATGCTTGGTTGATCAGTCATGTGTGTACCAACAAAAGTGATGTGAATGATTTGCTTTCCTATGCCTTGGGTTGTAATCCGAAGACTATGAACTCTCAAGAGTGGGTGCATGCTTTCAAGAACCAAGATGCTCTCCAGATTCGTTGGTTCTCACCTAAATGTTGGGTAGACAGGTCTTCAGTGGTATTTCGGTGTGGGAGTTTTCAGAACGTTCCTCTCATGGGAACCCAAGGATGCATAAACTATAATCCCTCTTTGACCTTGCGACAGCTCGGATACCCTATGCGGGATTCACCCTCCGAAGCTATGCTGTTTCGTTTTTACCTCCACGCGGGGATCCCTAAAGACGAGAGTCTACTTCGGCGAGTCCTGCAAGCTTGGGAAACCGTAGTGCGGAAGGACAGAGAAGAGTTAACCAGGAGGACCACTGCTATCTCTTTTTCTCAATGGCTTGAAGGGAGGATTAGTGAAAATCGGTCATCCAACCAAGAAGTACCACTGCCTGAGGAAAAGATACAAGAACCTCACATTCCTACCATTGAAGAATTGGAAGAGGTTAGGTTGGCCATGTCAAAGGTGGGAGAAGAGAAAAGGGCTCTGCAAGATAGATTGAGAAAGATGATGCAAGACAAGAAAAAGCTAGAAAATGAAAATGCTTTCCAAGCTGCAACTTGAGGAAGTCAATAGAAAACTTGAAATAGAGGGGAAAAGCAAGAGGGAAATGCAAAAGCACTTGAAGGGTGCCAAAGAGGAAGTGAAGAGGTGCACTACCAAGATGAATGAGGCTGTAGCGGAAGCAATTAAATGGAAGAGGCTATATGAGGATACATGGAAAGAAGAGCAAGCAGTCAGGCACGCACTAGTTAAGTCAAGAAAAGACTCTCGAATAATGAAGCTTGAATTGGAAGATCAATTAAAGAGTGTCAAGCAAGATCGGGAATCTATTGAAGGGATCCTGAGGGATTATCAGCAAGCACTAAGAAGGGAACAAGGGAAGTCGGAAAGCTTGGCCAATCATGTGCAGTACTTGGAAGGGTCTTACCTCCGGCTAAGGGAGAAGAGTGACTATTGGGAGAGTCAATTTGCGGAATTGCTCAGTAAGGTAAAAAGTCAACAAGTCTTTGAGGAATTGAAAAAGGAAGGCTTACATTGGAAAGACAAGTTCTCCAAGTTAGTTTGGTTAGCTAATCAGGCTGTGAGAGACATTCCCAAGAAGCTAAGAAAGGCGGATGCAGAAATGAATCCTTTCAACACCCCTGTCAAGGTGTGTGAGTTTGTTGAGTACTGCAAGATTCTCACAGAAGAACTCCTGGAGAAAGCCCGGGGGGCAGCTGAGAGCAAGAAGAGGAAAAGGAGCGAGGAGTTGAAAGCCATATGCCTTTAAAGTTCCCTTTAGAGTATTGTAGCGATCCTTAGGAAATTGTAATTTTCTTTAAGAAGTTGTAACTTTCTTTGGAAAATAGTACTTTGTTTAAAATCATTGTATTGCACTCTTAAAGGAATATTGTACTTTGATTTGCTTTCTATTTATGATACTCCTTCGCATTCCATTTAATTGAAGTACGTTTGTTTTGCCTTGTTGCTTCCAACTTTGTTGCAAATCCTAAAAACACCTGAACCTTAACACCTATGACAAGACGAGTTGCACCGCGATTCCCGGCAATAAACATAATAACATGCATATTGCATTGCATTTGCATCATTTGTCTTTGTGTTCATAAAAAAAATGTTCCATCTTAAGAAGTAAGACAAGCTGGTTAATCATCGGTATTGGACGCGATCACAGGCAAGAAATATGGCCAACAATCAAGACAACGCGAATCTGGGCAATCATCAACCAATCCAGAATGATGCAGTTCCAGAAGGTCCGAATCCAAATGGTCAGGGTCAGCATGATCAGAATCAAGAGAATCGAGCAATCAGGGCTGAGATGGAAGTTATAAGAGCTCAAATGGCAGAGGTCATAAGAGTGTTAAGTGCCTTAAGGGATGCTGGCATAACTGAAGGTGCTGCTGCCGCTGGAGTGGATCCTCCTCCTGAACCTAGAGTCTCTCAGGCTCTCCAGAACGTGCGATGGCCTCCTTATGGTCTCCCATTAGGGTACACACCCCCTGCTGCCGGTGCAAACCCAGAAAGTGGTCCTTCGGGAACCACAGGACAAGCCCAGCCTGAATCAGCTGTGAATGAAGTTGGAACGGGGACACCTCAGGTTCAAATTCAGATTCCTACTCCTGCTATTACCCCGGGAACTCCGGTTGGCTTCAATTCTCCAGCAACAATCCATCCACAAGTTCAGGGTCCAATTCCTCAGATTATCGCTCACTCACGTGACCCACACGTGACCCCAGCTGTGGTGTCGATGAATAATCTTCACTACGGTGTGAGTGGTTTTCCGCCGAATTACCCTGATGAAGCTAGAAGTCAGTACCAGATGTTAGAAGAAAGATTGAGAGCTGTTGAAGGAACAGGTTCCCAGGCTAGGAACACCCATGAGTTATGCTTGGTCCCTAATCTAGTCCTGCCACCCAAGTTCAAAGCACCATTTTTCAACAAGTACAAAGGAGCAACCTGCCCGCGCAGCGATGTGACGATGTATTGCCGGAAGATGACTGCCCACGCCCGTGATGATAACCTGATGATACATTGCTTTCAGGAAAGCTTAGCTGAAGCTCCCCTTGAATGGTATATGCAATTGGAGCCAACTAATATCCGTTGTTGGAAGGATCTGGTGGATGCCTTTATCCGTCAATACCAGTACAACAGTGATTTAGCCCCGGATAGGACCCAGCTGCAATGTATGTCTAAGAAGGATAATGAGACATTCAAGGAATACGCCCAGAGGTGGAGGAACCTCGCTGCACAAGTAAAACCCTCCCTGCTTGATAAAGAGATGGTCCATATGTTCATGGAAAGTCTTCCCCCAGTGTTCTATGATCGTTTGGTCGGCAGCGTGGCTTCGAATTTCTCTGAGATGGTTGTCATTGGAGAAAGAGTGGAGAACGGCATGCGCAGCGGAAGAATAGCCCATGGCCCAACACCTCCTTCCCATCAGAAAAAGCCTTTTTCTGGTACCCACAAGAAGAAGGAGGGAGAAACTAATGCAATCAGCGGAGCTAGCGGTCCATCACACAACAATCCCCCACAAGCCATTCCAGTTCCTGCTCAGACGCCGCTTGCTCAGCCATTCCAGTCCAACAATCAGTACAGAAACTACAATGAAAAAAAGCCTGTTGTCTTTGAACCTATCCCCATGTCGTACACGGATTTGTTCAATTATCTCATTGCCAACAAGTTAATCAGCACTCGTCAGATGAAACCATATCAGCCTCCCTATCCCAGAGGGTATAATGCAAATGCCACCTGTGCCTTTCATTCTGAGGCAGTAGGTCATGTGGTGGAGGATTGTAAGGCGTTCAAGTACGTTGTGCAAGACCTGCTTGATGCAAAGAGTATATCATTTCAACAACCTAATGTAACCACCAACCCGTTGCCGGGGCATGGTGGGCCCATTGCAAATGCCATTAATGATCAGGGTGGTCAGTACTTAATTAGGAAGGTGGAGTGCATTCGTACACCCCTGAGTATCATTCATGCTGCACTATGCCGTTGTGGTATCATCGAAGAAGGGTGTGCCAGAAGAGACATCTGCAATGACCCTTATTGTGTTGGGGCCTGTGAGAGCTTCAAACCCATCCTCCAAGAGCTGTTAGACAGACACCTGGTCCAGGTTGGGGTTCAGGAAAAGGAAGAAAGTGTATCTACTCTGCAATCAAACAACAGAGGTTTCAGGGGACCGGTTGAAATCCCTTGCAGTCTAAATTCAAGCTCGGTTGTGGCAAGACCTCTGACTGTTGTTATTCCGGTACCTACTGCTACCCCTAGTAGAGAGACTAGGGTTATTCCCTGGAGCTGCAACGTGCAAATGCAAGCAGAGGTCCCTCAGGGCGTGTTGGATATAACAAACATTGCTGGGAGTAGTGGAATTACAAGGAGTGGAAGGATGTATGTTCCTGAAAATCTTAGAAAGGAACAATCAAAGGAAGCTGAAGAAAGGGCCCGTAAGGGAAAAGATAAGGAAACTGTGGAAGTTAGAGAAGTATCAGACAAAGAAGCTCAGGAATTTCTGAAAGTAATGAGACAAAGTGAATACCAGGTGGTGGACCAGTTAAATCAAACCCCGGCCAAAATCTCAATGCTTTCGTTGTTGCTTAGTTCCGAGGCACACCGAGCTGCACTGTTGAAAATCCTGAATGAAGCACACGTACCCCATGACATTACGGTCAACCAGCTTGATGGTATTGTTGGGAACATAGTGGCATCCAACTACTTGACCTTCACAGACGCTGAGTTACCTCCGGCGGGGAAGAATCACAATCAAGCCCTTCACATCTCTGTCAAGTGTGGGGACTACATGCTGGCCAGAGTGCTCATCGACAATGGCTCGTCATTAAATGTGTTGCCCAAGTCCACAATGGATAAGTTGGATGTGGATTGCTCATATCTGAAGCCTAGCTCCACCTTGGTTAGAGCATTTGATGGGTCTGTGAAAGAAGTTTTTGGAGAAGTAGAGGTGCCTTTGCAGGTGGGTCCTGAAGTGTTCTATGTCACATTCCAAGTCATGGATATAGCTTCCTCTTATAGCTGTCTGCTAGGACGACCTTGGATACATGCCGCTGGGGCAGTGCCATCTTCGCTCCATCAGAAACTCAAGTTTGTGGCCGAGGGCAAGTTGATAGTAATCTTCGGGGAGGAGGAAATGATGATAAACCGATCACCACCAGAATATTACGTTCAAGCAGCAGAGGAGTCTTTTGAGACTGCCTTCCAGGGATTGGAGATCTCAAATGCTATCTTTGTTGGGAGTGAGCCTCCCCAATTGACGCCTAGGTGGTCCAAGGCGGACATGATGGTTGCAAAGGTGATGCTAGGATATGGGTATCAGGTTGGAAAAGGCCTGGGAAAAGCTGCTCAAGGAATTGTAGCACCCATCCTGCTGAAAGGGAATACTGAAAGGTTCGGTATTGGGTACATCCCAAGCCCTGCAGACCGAGAGAGGCTAGCAGCTGATAGAAGAGAGAAATGGTTGGCAAAGCTCAGAGGAAGGACCCCCAACCAGGGAGGGATGTTCGTCGGTGATCTTAGGAACAACTTCCGAAGTGTAGGCATGCTGGACCCTGACCAGGTCAATGTGATTGAAGAAGATTCAGGCTCGGGTGACGGTGTTGTCGGCTTAGTGCGCCGTTGTGCTGCGAAAGAAAAGCTCCAGAACTGGGAGGCCCTAGATTTCCCTGTGATTTTCAATTTAAAGTAATTTTTCTTTGTAATGCAAAATTCCTCGGCTCTGCCCAAGGCCTTGGGATATTTCATTCGGGCGTGCATGTTTTCGTCAAACTTCATCAATGAATAAAATGTTATTTTGGAATTTTCAATAAAATTCTCTTTCTTCATCTCTCATTTGCGTGTCTTTTCTTTATTTTTATTCGCCATTCCATTTTAATGCAGATCGAATACAATTCTTGAAAGTAATAATGCCCATAACTCATACTGTGACTTTGATTACCCGGTTAACCAAACCGAGGAAGATGTTGAGGATGGTTGGGATACTCCTCCAGAAATTATGAGAATGGTAGAACAAGAAGAAAAGGTCATCAAGCCCCATGGGGAGCCCACAGAAATGGTTAATTTGGGTACTGAGGAAGATAGAAAAGAGATCAAGGTTGGTACCGCGATGGGGAATTGTGAACGTAAGAAGTTGATTCATCTCCTGTTTGACTATGTTGACATTTTCGCATGGACTTACCAAGACATGCCGGGATTGAATACAGATATTGTTGAGCACAGATTGCCGGTAAAACCAGAATATCCTCCGGTAAAACAGAAATTGAGGCGAATGAGGCCAGAGATGTCCTTGAAAATCAGGGATGAGGTCAAGAAACAGTTTGACGCAGGGTTCTTAGCAGTGGCAAAATATCCTGAGTGGGTAGCCAACATTGTCCCGGTTCCCAAGAAAGACGGAAGGGTCCGGATGTGTGTCGATTACCGTGATTTAAACCGAGCAAGTCCTAAAGATGATTTCCCTCTACCTCACATCGATGTTCTGGTGGATAGCACAGCGTAACACTCAATGTTCTCCTTCATGGACGGGTATTCAGGTTACAACCAGATCAAGATGGCTCCAGAGGATATGGAGAAAACCACCTTCATAACCCTTTGGGGAACTTTCTGCTATAAGGTCATGCCTTTCGGATTGAAGAATGCCGGGGCAACTTATCAAAGAGCAATGGTGACTCTGTTCCACGACATGATGCATAAAGAGATTGAAGTTTATGTGGACGATATGATCGCCAAATCAAGGACCGATGAAGAGCATGTTGTTAACCTGCAGAAACTTTTCGAGCGCCTCAGAAAGTACAAACTCAGGCTGAATCCCGCCAAGTGCACATTCGGAGTGAGGTCAGGAAAATTGTTGGGCTTCATTGTTAGCCAGAAGGGAATTGAGGCAGACCCGGACAAAGTGCGTGCTATCCTCGAGATGCCGGCGCCAAAAACAGAGAAAGAAGTTCGTGGTTTTCTTGGAAGGCTGAATTACATTTCCAGATTCATCTTCCAGTTGACCGCTACCTGCGAGCCGATTTTCAAGCTGTTGTGCAAAAACAAAGAGTTGAAGTGGGATGATCAATGTCAAGAAGCCTTCGAGAAAATCAAGGTGTATCTTCAGAATCCGCCAGTCCTAATGCCACCTGTGTCCGGCAGGCCTCTTATTCTGTACCTTACAGTGTTGGACGATTCCATGGGTTGCGTACTGGGGCAACACGATGAGTCGGGGAAGAAAGAACATGCAATCTACTACCTGAGCAAGAAATTCACCGATTGCGAGACCAGGTATTCACCATTGGAGAAGACTTGTTGTGCCCTTGCCTGGGCAGCGCATCGATTGAGACAGTACATGTTGAGTCACACTACCTGGTTGATGTCTAAGATGGATCCAATCAAGTACATATTTGAGAAACCTGCGCTCACAGGTAGAATTGCTCGTTGGCAAATGCTTTTATCAGAGTATGACCTCCAGCATGTCACCCAAAAGGCGGTTAAAGGCAGCACATTGGCAGAGTATCTGGCACATCAACCGGCTGAGGGTTACCAGTCCATGCAATGTGAATTCCCAGATGAAGACATCATGGCATTGTTCGACGAAGGAAAATCCCAAGATGATGAAAGGTGGAGAGTACTGTTTGATGGTGCCTCTAACATGTGGGGGCACGGGGTCGGAGCAGTGTTGATCTCCCCGGACAATCGTTTCATACCATTCACGGCAAGGCTGAGTTTCTACGTCACAAATAATATTGCAGAGTATGAGGCGTGCATCTTAGGCATACAAGCGGCCCTCGATTGGAAAGTCAAAAGGCTCGACGTGTCCGGGGATTCAGCTCTAGTTGTTCACCAAGTAAAAGGTGATTGGGAAGCAAGAAACCCTGATTTGATCCTTTACCGTGACTACATTCAAGAGCTAATCAAACCCTTTGAAGAGATCACCTTCCGGCACATACCTCGTAATGAGAATCAACTGGCTGATGCCTTGGCCACTTTGTCATCCATGTTCAACGTCAACTGTGACAGGAACTTGACGCGTGTCAGAGTCCAACACCGGGGTCTACCTGCTTATTACCATTGCATGGCAGTTGAAGAGGAATCAGGCAGTAAACCTTGGTACCACGACATCAAACAGTATATCACCAGCAGAGAATATCCCCCCGGCGCTTCAGAAAATGATAAGAGAACACTCAGGAGGCTGTCAATGGGTTTCTTCTTGAGTGGAGACGTCCTTTACAAGAGAAACCATGACTTGGTTCTCCTCAGATGTGTAACAAGGGAGGAATCAATAAAGATCATGCAAGATGTTCATGAGGGCTCATTTGGAATTCATTCCAGTGGGCACACAATGGCTAGAAATATCCTGAGAACAGGTTACTATTGGCTGCAAATGGAATCTGACTGTTATAGCTTTGCAAGAAAGTGCCATAAATGTCAAATTTATGCAGATCACATCCATGTACCACCAACCTCTCTGAATGTCCTGAGTGCACCTTGGCCTTTCTCAATGTGGGGCATGGACATCATTGGTCCTATTGAACCCAAAGCTTCAAATGGTCATCGTTTCATCCTGGTTGCTATCGACTACTTCACCAAGTGGGTAGAGGCTGCTTCTTATCCCAATGTAACAAGTTCAGTGATTGCTAAGTTAATCAAGAAAGATTTGGTTTGCCGCTACGGCCTTCCGAACAAAATCATCACAGACAACGGCAGTAATTTGAACAGCAAGGTGATGAGGGACTTATGCAATGACTTCAAAATCCAACATCACAACTCTTCTCCCTACCGTCCGAAGATGAATGGGGCAGTTGAGGCAGCCAATAAGAATATTAAGAGGATAGTACAGAAAATGGTAGTAACTTACAAGGACTGGCATGAGATGCTCCCCTTCGCCTTGCATGGGTATAGAACCTCGGTGCGTACATCTACAGGGGCAACCCCTTACTCGTTGGTTTATCGGTCAGAAGCTGTTCTCCCCATTGAGGTTGAAATACCCTCGCTGCGGGTATTGATGGAGACCAAATTAGAAGAAGCGGAGTGGGTTCAGGCTCGTTTTGACCAATTGAATCTCATTGAAGAGAAGCGAGTAGCCGCTTTGTGCCATGGTCAGCTGTACCAACAGAGGATGATGAGGGCTTTTGACAAGAAAATCCGTCCTCGGGAATTCCAAGAAGGAGACCTCGTGCTCAAACAGATCTTGCCAATCCAGACGGATCCCCGTGGCAAATGGGCTCCCAAATACGAAGGACCTTATGTGGTGAAGAAGGCATTCTCCGGAGGGGCATTAATTCTTGCAAACATGGATGAAGATGAAATCCCAAACCCAGTGAACTCAGATGTGGTAAAGAAGTACTATGCCTAAAGAAATAGACAGAAAAAGAGAAAGATAAGCCAAGTAAGAATTAGCTCGCTAGGTTGAAAACCCGAAAGGGCGGCCTAGGCAAAATCAGAGCGACCTGGTGGATTGAAAACCCGCAAAGGGCGATCCAGGCAAAAATTAGGGTCAGAAAACTTGGGCATGAAAATAAACAAGGGCATACAGCACTCCCGAAGATTTGGATAAGGGGTTGATCAAGGTCACGAGTATGAACGGTGGGCACCGTTGCTTCAAGGATAGAATCACAGAATCTGTTCCTTTTTCTTGTATTTTATCAGTTTAGAATAAAGATTGCAATTGTACTTTCAACTGGCGTGACTTTCTGCACGACCAGTTTCCATATCAGCAAAAGTCCAACTTTTCTTTCATATGTGTGCTTTTCGTGTCTTTACTTTCATTTAATCAGTTTCTTTCAAAATAATGATTTTATGATTGATGAAATTGAATTGCAAAACATGTGCATACATTCAGAGCATTACAGGTTATTACGAAATCTTTGAAAATCACAAAAGGAAAAATGGTTTCCTAAAATGGGTAAAGCTGCAAAAAAAAACAGTCACATGCACTGCCACCTTAAAAATAACAAGATCATTGCAAACCAACGCGCAACCCTTGCGTTATCACCATCCTGGAACGGTCTTCGTGTCAAGTGCCACAAGTCCCGGGGATCGATTTAACCAGCAAAAAAAAAAAACATTTTCATATCATTCATCATTCCTATATCATCCATGTCATCAAACAGTAGAGCATTATACTTTCATATTCGCATCCCAGAAGGGCGAAAGGATACAGAAGAAAAAGAAACAAAAGAAAAAGAAACAGAAGAAAAGAAAAAGAAAAAGGAAAATCAAACAGAAAAAACCTCTCACCAAATCAATCATTGCATCCATGTGCATCCCAGCATCAAAAACCTGCATTCCATGCATCATTCAAAGCTTCCCAATTTTCAAAAAGAAACTCAGTTACTTTGGACTCGTTAGTCCCCAAAATTTTCAAAAGGTCAGTTACTTTGGACCAATGGGTCCCCGAAATCTCATTTTCAGAAAATCATCATGACACCGAGTTAGTGAACTCCATCAGCACAGAGTTAGTAAACTCCCACAGAGTTAGTGAACTCCTTCCACAGATCACAACGTCGCGTACGAGCGCGCGGCAGATCCTACAGACTTCGTTAAGTCCATCGGATTAATTGTGTCAACCTAAGGCATAGCGTAGATCCACTGATCATATCAGTTCCGGACCTGATATTGATCGGCCGCTCGAAAAGGCCACCCCCAGAGCTCGGACTCGACGAGAGTCCGTCAAAAGGTTTTAGGCAACCTCCGAATCCCCAATTTACGGCACTTCCCATTTACTGCTTTCATTTACTGCTTTACGCAATTTACTGCTTTCATTTACTGCTTTACGCAATTTACTGCTTTCTCGTCGACGCGACAAGTGTTGACTCTATCTCTCTCTCAAAAGAAGAGAGATCAAAGAAAGGAAACAAAAAAAAAAGAGAAAAAAGAAAAGGAAAATTCGGGTTTCTCTAAGTAGACAAAATTAGTATTATTTCTGAATTCTTTATTTCTATTTTGCCTCAGAATATGTTTCGGCCAATTCATATTCCTTGGTAAAATCCAAATAAAGAGGGGCAGCTGTCATACCCTAATTTTGTCCACCTAGGTTTAAAACCCTAATTTTCCGCAAAAATAAATAAATTGAGAAGTGTGGTTTTATTTTGAAGAGTGAAGAGCATTGTGCATGCATTTTTGGGTTTTAAAAGTCATTCTAGGGCTTTTAAATTCATTGTTAGAGTGGAAATGCATTTGTTGTTAAAAAACAAGGTTTTTAGGGCAAAAGGGTATTTTGGTCATTGTCAAAAATAAGATAATTTCTCATCAAGAATCATTGTGCAATTTTAGAGAAATTTATTTGAGGCAAAACATTTTTGGTCATGTATGTATGTATGCGCATGCATGCATACATTGTGCACAAAATTTCAAAAAATGATCAAAAGGGAATATTCTACAAAAAGTTCCAAGATGTGATTTTTATGACATTTTTGGTCATGGTGATCACATAAAATGGCATATTCCTAAGATTCCTAGTATGTGGCCTAAATTGGATGTATTTTTGTACAATTATCCTAAGAAGAATAATCAAAAATGAAGGGATAATGGAATGGTCATATAATAGTACAATAGTACAAGATGACAACTAGCAAAACTTGGTGACCAAGGCCACACCCCCAATGTCGCCTACCCCCTCTCTATTCTCTCATTTTGTGTTTTCTCAATGTCCTCAATCCATGTGAGCCTCAATCCTAGCCTTTGATTCAAAATTAAAATCAAATCCTAGAGCACAACTAGTGCACAATGACCTAACTACCCTTAAACCTAATTGCTTTCTATATATACCCTATTAACCTCACCTCACAAGAAAAAAAAGAGATTTTGGCCTCATTTTCACTCACACAACCCTAGCACACAACTCCCTCTCCTAATTCCCTCTCTTGGCCGAAATCATATCACCCTCTTCCTCCATCAATTTTTCACTTCTCCTTCACCAAATCACCATTTTCTCACCTCATTTCCATTCCTACTTCATATATCTTCCTTCTCTCCTAATTTAATTCAAGCTTTCACCATCAAAGGGCATTTTTAAGCAAGCATTTCGTGGGTTTCATTGAAGTTTGGTGAAGATTCAAGTTGATTTATGGTCTTGTTCTTCATATTAGTCATTCCTTAGCTTGGATTTGAGGTAAACTTCTTAAAACCTAGCATCATCTTCAACTTTTTTGCATCAAAATGTAGATATCATGTTTCTAATTTTTCATCCTACCATATTCATGCATTTTAGTGTTGTTATATTGTTGATTTGTTGATTGTTGTTGGTGAGAGGTGTCTCAAACATTTTGACAAGCACTTAGGGAGGCTTGGGTGTTTGAGATTGCTTCTCACCCTTGAATAAATTGTGATTTGTGTTGTTATCATTTTGCTTGTTGCATTTTGTGAAATAAAATTGTGTTAGGAAGCTATGAATGTTTCGCACCTTTAGTATAAAATAGGTTTAATCGAGTTTTGATGCATTTCTTTATGCAATCTTGTTATTGGGGCTTGATTTTGAAGTTCCCATGTCCAAACATGTTGTTTGATTTTGCAAATATTCATTTTTCATGCCTTCTTACTTTCACAAAAATCAAAAAATATGAATAGTTGTTGATTTTGGTGTTTGATCGCTTGGATCTTGTGAATAAATGTTCCTAAGTCTTGCTAGTGTCATTTGCTTGCTTGATTTGGTTGACTTGTTGAAATAAATTGATGATTAATTTGTGATTTGAGAAAATGAATTTGGGTTTTGGTTCATTTATGGTCCACAAATGATCTTGGGTTATGCTAAGTTGGCAAGAGATAGGTTACTTCAACCTTGATGCCTATGCTTGTAAGCATTTAAAAATTCAATTCCCACTTGATGTGCTTGTGAAATGTGAGCAAAAAGGGGTCTATAAACAATTGAATTTGCGCACATGATTGGTCTCCAATGACCTTGATGCATCCTCAAGTTTAATCATGCTTTCTTTGCTCTTTGAGTTTAATGTAAATTGTTGTTTGAAGCTTGTGAAGTTTTGGCAAAGGATAGGCCACTTAGAGCCTTGATGCATTAAATTGTTGTGGTGCATTAAAATGTTGAATTGGTGTTCACAATTTGCTTGTTTTGATTTCCACCAATTGTTACTCGTTAGTAACTCTCCAAAACTTCAAAACCATGTTGCATACAAAGAACAACTTGTTACTCGTTAGAAACGTTCCAACTTCAAAACATTTTTTTGCATTTACATAATCATTGATAAACAACTTCACTTCTTCTCAAAACAATTTCAAACTATTTTTCACAAATCACACTTTGTTGGCGGTAATGCGAAGCCTTTGCTTGCACGACTATCAACAATAGGGGTGCTAGTGATGATCACTCGAAACCTTTGTTGTTTGATCATCATGAACATCCGATTTTCCAAAATCTTGTTCCAAATTAAACTTTGTTGAGGATAATGCGAAGCCTTTGCTTGCACGATTGTCAACAATGGGGTGCTAGTGGTGATCACTTAGAGTCTTTGCTCAATTGATTATCATGAACACTCATTTTTCAAAAGAACTCTCATTTCACAAATTAAAAACTTTGTTGAGGATAATGCGAAGCCTTTGCTTGCACGATCGTCAATAATGGGATGCTAGTGGTGATCACTCGAAACCTTTGTTGTTTGATCACTGTGAACATTCAATTTTCACAATTAAACAACTAAAAAATAAAAACCTTTTCTCGACAACCGAGAACTACGTAAGCTTTGAATTCTCCATCGCACTGGGAGATACGTAGGAGCGGGTCACATTCCCGTCAAGCACGACAAATGAAAACCATTTTCTTTTCAAAAACAAACAAACCTTTTTCCAAAACAAGGCAATTTCTAAAAACAAAACAATTTTCGAAAACAAGAACTACGTCGCTTTGATTCCCTCCCCAGGATACGTAGGCACGGTGCCCTCCCGTCAAGCGCAAAAGATTAAATTTTCCTTAAGTTTTTCCATAAAGTAAGGAGAGATAAAGAGAGATAAAAACAAAGCATTTCTTAAATCAACCTTTTAAATCACACGTCAAATCGAGGTTCCCTTTCAGTAGAAAGGATGTGTGGGGTGCTCATACCTTCCCCATGCATAACCGACCCCCGAACTCAAATCTCGTGGTTCCAAGGACCACTGTCTTTCAAGAAAGGTTTTTTTTCAATGTTTTACCTCTAAAAAAAAATTGGTGGCGACTCCAATTCACGTTGTGCGAAGAGAAATCCCTCCAAAGGATTTTTCGGGGTGCAACACTCCCCGAATGAATCCTACGCCCCCTCCAGTTCCAGCCAACGAGGTACTGCCGGAAGGGCACGATTGGAGGGGTAGGCTTGATGTCGACCGCTCTTGGATATCCTCCGCCATAATCTACGAGCGCTCTGTCTTCCCACCCGGTGATGAGGTGTTGCCTCTTTTCACCAAGTTAATAGGTTACGGTGATCAGGAATGGCGAGCGGAGGGCGCACCACCTGACGAGCATGCTGCCATAATCCCGAATTCTTTAAAATTTATCATGTACTCCAACGTCCTCCGTGATTTGAGGGTGCAACCTCCCTTCACATTTTTCCAGAGACGTGTCTTAAGGACTCTTGGTGTTGCCCCTTCTCAACTTCACTTTAATGCTTGGGCGCTGGTTAAGTCGTTCGAGATAATAATGGCCGCTCTTGATCGGGAGGTAAATTGCCGTCTTTTCTTCTCATTGTTCGATGTTAGTCGCACAGTGGAGATGAGGAGCGAACCCAGGCGATGGGAACAAGTTTCCTTGAAGGGACGGAAAAACACGATCAGGCTCTTCAAGCCATTCTGTGAATCGGTAAAAACTTGGAGGCACGCTTTCCTCTGGGTCATTCCTGTTAACGATCGTGCTAAGGCAATGGTGGGAACTGTGGATGACGAAGGTCGCGTCTCCTCAATGAAGTTTCCTCTGGGTTGGTCGCACTCACACTACGATCGCGACACTATCCATTACCGGCATCAAAGGAGGCTGAGCGACTATGATCTTGAGAGTATTCGGATGTTAGAGACCTTGGTTACTTGGCTGCCAGAAGGGGTCATACCCTGTAACAAATTTGCTTGCCTCCGGACATCCGAGCAAGCTGAAAACAAACTTGGTGTGCCTTTATTTTCACTTTTTATTTTGATCATGCTTTCCTTTGTTCTGTCTCCTGATTCATCTTTCTACTTTTTCAGCTGAAATGACGGGCATCGGTTTCGCAGCTCTTTTGGCAAAGACAAAGTCAACGAAGCAGAAGAAGGTGTCTTTTGCCTCTCCGTCTCAACCATCTCGCGCTGAAGACGATCATAGACCTGCTGGGGGCGAGCAAGGAACGAGCTCAGCTTCTAAAAAGAGAGATCGGACTCAGAGTCCTCTAGACGCTATTCCGATCGATGTTGATCCTCCCCAAAAGAGAAGAGAGGCATCAAGAAGGTCGTCCTTGGACTTGGACGATCTCAAGGACGTGGATTTTGAAAGCCTTAAGGCCGATCCTCTTCTCTTCGTAGCTGAAATTGCCCAAGCAGCTTCTCAAAAGCTTGCTCGTTACAAATCTGAGGAGGCTGGCCGCCAAGCAGGTATGCGCTTACTTCACAGAAACTTGTGGTTGGAGGGTGATCTTTTGGATAAAACTGACAAGTATAAGTCCGCTCTTGGACACATTACAGATTTGCGGGCAGAGCTGGAGAGTACCAAAAAGAAGCTCGAGGATGCTGAGGTCGCCCTCCAACCCACAAAGGACGCACTTGGCTCAGTTACTGCCGAGCGTGATGCGGCCATGACAGCCAGAGTAGATGCTGAAGCCAAACTTGCCACCGCTACTGCGAGTTTGGCTGAGCGGTCTACCAAGGTTATACGGCTGGAGGAGCGGGTGGTTGGTCTTGAGGAGAACCTGAAGGTTGTTGAGGGCGAGCGTGATCAGGCGAGGGGCGAGTTGGAGGCCCTGGAAGACATGACCATCTCTATTGCTAGCGGGCGTTTTGACGAGGCTGTAGCTCAGATTCGGTATTGCTATCCATCGCTAGAGATTAATCCAGAGATTGTGAACAACGACCATTTCCTGAGAAACGGGAAAATCGTTCTTCTCGTGGAGAAAGATGAAGATGGGAATGTCATCCAAGAGGAGACGGTTGTCTACAGTCGCCCTGAATGAGTTATTCCCTTCGTATTTTGTCTGCTTGTACTTTGTTTCTCTTTTCTTCTTGTACTTTGTTGAATGTATTGCTTTTTCCTGTAATCAACAAGGAGCCCGGCCTTCTCCGGGCTAATGTTTAATGTTTTAAACGCCTTTTGTCTTAATCGTTCTTTAGACTTTTATCTAGGCTTGTTCTATTTGATTTCCTCATGTCGCGAGGCTGCCTTCAAACAGCTTACCAAGTTTCTACTTTAGATTTAGCTCGTTTGCAAGCATATTTAGACTTAAGGTCGCTTAAGTTTGACCCTTGGCAGTTTATCAAACTCGGTTTGAACTTAACTCGCCTTCGGGGTTGTTCGTTATTGGATCGATTAATAACTAGAATCAAGAATAAGAAATTCCTCGTCGCTCTGTTGACGGACGAGCGGGCCTCAATAAAAAACCCCGTAGGGAAAAAGAGTGTCCCGCCCGTTTGATTTTCATTCATTATTTAACAGGAAACATGACATTCTTTCATATTTTACATGGCATCAAGTAAAGTATCTTCTGAGGTTTGCTGCATTCCAAGTGTTAGCAATCATCCCTCCACTCATGGTCTTCAAGATATATGCTCCTTTGCCCGTCTTGGCAGCTACTTGGTAGGGGCCTTCCCAAGTTGGGGCTAGCTCGCCCTGGCCGGCATTTCTCTGGCCGATATCTGCCCTTCGCAGGACGAGCTGCCCTACCTCGAACGACCTAGGAACGACCTTGGCGTTGTGTCTTGTGGCCATATTCTGTTTGACCAATGTCTCTTTGAGGGCTGCCTTGTTCTGCAGTTCTTCTACTAGGTCGAGCTCTTCCCTTGTTGCCTGCTCGTTCGCAGACGGCTGTAGAGGATTAGCCGTTCTCCAAGTCAACTCTCTCATTTCCACAGGGATTAGTGCGTCCGTTCCATAGACCATCCTGAAGGGGGACTCTCCCGTAGTTGAGTGCGGCGTGGTTCTATACGCCCATAGTACAGAGGGAAGCTCTTCTGCCCACCTTCCCTTGGCTTCATCCAGTCTTCTCTTTAGCCCCCTTAGGATGACTCTGTTGGCCGCCTCCGCCTGCCCGTTTGTTTGCGGGTGTTCGACCGACGTAAAACGCTGTTTTACGCCTAGTTCGACTAGAGTTTCTTGGAAATATCGGTCCGTTAACTGTGTGCCGTTGTCTGACACGATGACTTCGGGGATCCCAAACCGTACCAAGATGTTTCTTTTGACGAACTTCAGGAAATTCTTCGAAGTGATTTTGGCTAAGGGCTCGGCCTCAATCCATTTGGTGAAGTAGTCCACTGCGACGATCAGAAATTTAAACTGACCAGGGGCGAGGGAAAAAGGTCCTAACAGGTCGATACCCCACCATGAAAACGGCCATGGAGAAGTCAAACAGTTGAGCTCGGTTGGAGGTGCAACGTGGGTATCTGCGTGCCTCTGGCACTTGTCACATTTCTTGACTAGGTCTTTCGCATCTGCCTCCATAGTGGGCCAGAAGTAGCCCGCTCTTAAAGCCTTTTTTGCCAAAGCTCGTGAACCCAAGTGGTTCCCACAGATTCCTTCATGAATCTCCTTCAACACATAGGCCGCTTCTGCTGGGAGGAGGCACTTGAGTAAGGGCATGGTGAATCCTCTTCTGTAGAGTTGCTCGTTAATTATCGAGTACGACGTTGCTCGCCTGCGAACAAGTGCAGCTTCTTTTGGATCCTTGGATTCCTCCCCGTCCTTTATGTAGTTAAAGATGGGGTCGATCCAGGAAGGTGTTGAGTCGATCGTACATACGTCTGCTCCTAAGGCCGTATCTAACCTCACACTTGGTTGAGATAGGACTTTTTGTATTACGCTTCTATGGTTACCATTTTTCTTGGTGCTTGCCATGTTGGACAAGAGGTCCGCCCTAGCGTTTTCAGTCCTTGGGACGTGCTTGACTTTAGCATGCTCGAATTTCTTCATCAACTCTTTGACCTTTGCTAAATATCTCTGGAGTATCTCGTCTTTGGCAAAAAAGACGTCTTTGATCTGGGAGACCGCTAGCAGTGAGTCTGATCGAAGCTCCACCCTTTTTACTTGCATCTCTAAAGCGAGCAACAGCCCAGCGATGCAGGCCTCGTATTCGGCCTGATTGTTAGAAGTGGGGAATGAGAAAGTCAAGGAGACTTCAATGGTCGTCCCTTCTTCATTCTCAAGGATTAAGCCCGCTCCGCTGCCTTTACCATTGGACGATCCGTCAACGTGCAAAGTCCATGAATCCTGAACTGGGTTTTCTGACCTTGGGGTCAATTCTGCGATAAAATCGGCTAAGACTTGTGCTTTAGCAGACGATCTAGGCTCATACTTTATTCCGAATTCTGATAATTCTACAGCCCATTTGATCATTCTGCCCGCTAGATCTGGGCTATGCAGGATCTGCCTAATGGGTTGGTCGGTGCGTAAGGTGATCTGGTGGGCCACGAAGTATGGTCTCAACCTTCGGGCTGAGACAATCAATGCCAAAGCCAATTTCTCAATCCTCTGATATCTTAGCTCGGGTCCTTGCATAACTTTGCTGACAAAGTAGACTGGATTTTGCTTCGTTCCTTCTTCTCGTACCAAGACGGCGGCCAAAGCCTCGTCCATGATGGACAAGTACAAATAAAGAGTTTCTCCAGGCTCGGGGGTCGTCAAACTTGGAGGTTCTGCCAGAGACGTTTTCAATTGTTCGAGGGCCTGGTCGCACTCGGGCGTCCATTCAAATGCGGTCTCCTTTTTCAACAATTTAAACAAGGGCAAAGATTTGTTCGCCGCTTTTGAGATGAAACGAGAGAGAGCGGCCACCATACCATTGAGTTTCTTTATTTCTTTTTTGGTCGTTGGTGGTCTCATCTCAGTCACTGCTCTACATTTGTCTGGGTTGGCTTCAATTCCCCTTTCTGTGAGATGGAAACCAAGGAATTTGCCCGCTCTGACCCCAAAAGTGCATTTTTCTGGATTGAACCTTAACGAATTCCTTCTGGCTTCTTTGAATACTTCTTTCAAGTCGTTTACATGGGCTTGGTCCTGCTTGGTTTTGACAATCATATCGTCCAAATACACTTCCACCGTTTTCCCTATTTGATCTTGAAAGACATGGTTCATCATGCGCTGGTAGGTCGCTTCAGCGTTCTTCAGCCCAAATGGCATGACCGTGTAACAGAAATTCCCCTTGTCCGTCATGAATGCGGTCTTCTCCTGATCTGGTGGGTGCATGGCAATCTGATTGTACCCGGAATAGGCGTCTAAGAAGGACAGGATCTTGTATCCACTTGCATTATCGACAAGACGATCGACACTTGGGACGGGGAAAGCATCCTTCGGGCATGCTCGGTTGAGGTCGGTATAGTCCACGCACATCCTCCACTTTCCATTCGCCTTTTTGACCAAGACGACATTGGATAACCACGTGGTGTATTTTATTTCTTTAATGAACCCTGCTTCGAGCAGGTCTTCAACGGCCTTGCACGCTGCTCGTGCTTTTTCTTCCTTCTGAACTCTTCTTTTTTGAGCCACCCATTTTGCTCCTGGATCCACAGCTAAGTGGTGGCAGGCTACTTGGGGTGGGATACCGGGCATGTCGGCCGCACTCCAGGCGAACAGGTCTGCATGTTCCTTCAAACATTGAACGAGCTCGTCCTGAACCTCAGGGGGGAGGTTTTTCCCTATTTTGATCGTTTTCTCCGGGTCGTCCCCTAACTTCATGTGATAGAATTCCCCGTCTGGTTCAGGTCGCTTAATTCGCTTCTTTAGCTCTTTAGTCAGAAGGTCGTCCCCTTCTTCCTCTTCGCTATCAGGGTCGTAGCGGGCATCTAAGTCGGCCAGGTTAACTTGCTCGCCGCTTTTCATTTCTTTCTCTATTTCTCTCGCTACATTTTTCCCTTTTTCTTTAAGCCCCAAAAGGAAAACTCGCTTAGCGGACAATAAGTCTGCCTGGATGGTGGAAACTTCCCCAGCTTTAGTGTAGAATTTCATTTTCAGGTGGACGGTGGAGGGCACTGCTTCCAAGCGGGCAAGGGTTGGTCGACCAATGATACATTGATACACGGACTTGCAGGGTAACACAATGAAATCTGTTCTGACCGTTCTACAGAGGGGATTCTCTACCGTATCGTCCCCAAAAGTCACCATCAGCTCTATCCGCCCTATAGGAGTTGTCGAGGCTCCATTGAACCCGGTCAAGACCGTTCCTCTGTATGGCCTCAAATCATCCTTTGAAATTTTTAGGACGTCCAATAGGTCTTCGAATATTATGTCTGCTGAACTCCCTTGGTCTACCAATATTCGCCTAACCTCCATGTTTGCCATTACTGCTACGATGACTAAGGGAACTTCGTAGTTGGGGGTTCCATCAATGAGATCCTCGTCTCCAAAGGAGATGGATGGTCGCTCACTAAGTGGTCTTGGAGCCGAGGTCGAAGCAACGCTCATGATTTCGTCCCATCTCCTTTTGATCGATCTGTTGGTTGAGGCGTTGGCCTCCCGAGATTACCATGGCGACTGGCCTCCCTCTTGACTTTCTCGTGTCTACTGCGTCCTCATCATTGTCGTCGTCCTCTACGACTTTGATTGTTTCATTTGCTTCTGCTTTTCCTTTTCTAGGTGAACGGGCCACTTGCCTCTCTCCTCATGCTTCACCGCTATGACTTTTCACATATTGAGTCAACTTTACTCTTCTGATCAGGGCCTCCACATCATCTTTAAGAGCCATGCAATTGTTTGTGTCATGCCCATTGCTCTTGTGGTATCTACAGTATTTTTTGGATAGGCGCTGCCCGTCTTTAAGCACGAGAGGTTCGGGTGGTTTAATATCCCTGAATTCAGTGCTTGCACATTCCGCCAGTATGTTCGCGTACGAAGTGTTTAACTTGGTGCGCTCAGCAAACCTCTTGACCTTATTCTCTTTGCTCAGGCGATTACCGGTATATTCTTCCCTAATCCTTTGATCTTTTTCTGGTCGCGGGCGTTGACTCATGCCCGCCTCAGCGGCTTCTATGGCGGTCGTTCTTTCCTCGTAATTCATGAACCTTTGAGATCGCCTGAGGAACGTCTCTAGGTCTCTGGGAACGTGGAGTCCCACTTCTACTTCAAAACGAGTTCCTCTTAAGAGTCCTGTCCTTAGGAAGAACATCCTCTGGTTGTCGTCTAAGTTCCTGACTTGGTCGGCTTCTCGGTTGAACCTTTCCACATAACTCCTCAAAGACTCCTCTGGACCCTGTCTGATGGCGATCAGAACATCTTGGGATTTTGGTTTGATTCTAGAAGTCGTGAACCGAGCGGTGAACACCCTTGCCATCTGTTCCCAGGATGAAATGGTATTGGGTTTTAGTTCGGTGAACCAATCCAACGCTGACCCCTCTAAAGTAAGGGGAAAGATCTTGCATTTGACCGGCCCGGGCGCTCCACGATACTTCATCATGATATCAAAGTGCTTTAAATGGGCGTCCGGATCTTTCATGCCGTTGTACATCTTAAGGTCGGTTGGAGGCTTCTGCAAAGAGCGCGGGATGCGGAATTCGTCTATTTCTCTGGTATACGGTCCAAGTCCGGTATCCCTTCTATCTTGACCGTAGTGATTGGCGTAAGCTTTTGATCGATACGAGTATCGTTCGGTAGATCGGCTTCGAGAACGGACGGGTGAACCGGTCGAACCGTGGGAGGAACCTTCGTGCGACGATTCTTCGGGCCAGTAAGTATAATCAGTCGTGGACGGGGTCTTTCTTGGTGGGGTGGTCGCTCCTCCTCGTCCCCTCCTCGGGGGTGGAGATCGATGGACCAGCTGCCTTCGCAGAGGCGATCGATGGGCCCTTGAAGGGCGTGCTCGCACGGTTGAAGTGCGCTCATGGTGAGGTCGCTGCTCTGGTGCTGTGTGCGCTCTCCTCGAGGCGATCTGATCTTCTAGGTGTGCGAGGCGGTCATCATTGCGATTCAGAGCCTGATTACGGTCGCGCAGTAGTTCTCGCAGCTCTTGGACGAGGTCGGCAGAGAGTTCCACTGTAACATGTTGTGCGGGGGTGGCGCTGGTGCCTTCAACACCTGCTGGAGGTGGTCGAGCGGGGATTTCAACAACACTTTGTAGACGAGCGGTGGCCCTTGGTCGGCCTCGAGCTGCCTTTGGTGGCATCTGTACGAATGGTGGAAAGCGCGCGGGCTCCCACTGTGGTCGCCAATTGATCTGTACCTTTGATGTCCTTGATTGCTGTTTTCCAGGTTTTAGATCTCTGTTTGCCTTGGTCGTTCTGCTAGCTCTGC
This sequence comes from Astragalus glycyphyllos, assembly GCA_963573325.1. Lineage (NCBI taxonomy): Eukaryota > Viridiplantae > Streptophyta > Magnoliopsida > Fabales > Fabaceae > Astragalus > Astragalus glycyphyllos. The sequence continues at coordinate 22,596,239 of OY754313.1, read as the reverse complement.
TCCGGAGGGCGGGTGTACCTGCGATAACACTCCGACGCTCAAGTCAGGAATGGACGAGCAAAATATACGTATTAGTGAACAGTGCGTACCTGACAACTGACGCAATGAATGTTTATATAGTGAGCGTGAGTCGCGCTCGGCTGTCGGATGATCGTACGGACAGATCAGAGCCGTTGATGCGGTTCCTTGCTTTTGTGCCCCTCATTGTTGGGCCGATCTAGCGCTAGAGCATTGGATTTGGGCTTCGGCCCACTCCAGAACAGTAGTGGAAAATATACCACATAGGCAAGGCAACACCAAGCATCGTGAAGTTTCATGAGTGGGGATGTAATAATGCTATATGTCTCTATGCCATGGCACTGTTTCAGGGAAAGATATATCTTAAGAGAAACTATGGGTTCTCAACTGATCTTCACTATCACCATTTGGATAGGAGAAATTTGAGACTCCCTCAGAGTGAAAATGATCCTACAGAGAATACCAAGGAGTCAGGTGAATTGCCTGAAAGCAATGATGATTAATAATGTATTCCTGAAACTTCCTTGAATTGAGAGGACCACGATGGCCATTCTCTATTTTATTGGTGTGGGTAGTCTTTATTCTTTTCATGCCTTTATGATGACAAAATTCAAATATGTGTCCCTACTCTCCTGGAACATTTGGGGAACTAAAAAAGAAAATCCCAACGTCATTTAGTGGAATTGATAAACAAATTTCATCCAACTTTGCTCATAATCATGGAGACTTATGTTCTCTTCGAAAAGACTAAGAATTTTTGGCATAAAGCCAACTATGGAAAGGTAGGGGAGTGGCCAATTTGAAGTGGCACCATAAATTCCCTGAATCTTTTATTGAGGTGTTATGCAGGTCTAGATCTATCAGAATCCAATTTTCGTTAGGTGTGGTGGAATCTGAACTGTGCCTCAGGATCTGGCAGATCGACCAGCTAGGTGTCTGGTCGTTCTGTTAGTTTGTTTGTTGGGAACATAGCTCAGCCCGAGTTACCTGCAAAGACACTCTGATGCCCAAGTCAGTAGGATAAGAGTGAGAGCAAGAGTAAGGTATGGGTGAATAGTGTACCTGTCAACGAGGGAAAGACCTCTTTATATAGTGTCAGAAGGTCAACGCTGGCCGTTAGATCTCGTGCGGGTCGATATTGACCGTTGATCATGCGATTGTGGTCACTGCTAGTGTTTTGGGCCACTAATGGGAGATTTTGGGCCCTCGGCCCAATCCAGAACAGAAGCCCTCAAGCTAGAGAAGAGACGGATTCAACTTGGTGATAAAACACCAAATTCTTTCATGCACAAACCATCATTAGAAGAAAGAAAAATAAAATCCATGGCCTATATCTTCTCTCAGGGGCTTGGTGCACTGAGGACAACATTTTAGAGGAGGAAGCTATTGAATTCTATAAGAGTTTTTTCTGGGCTCCAACTATACAGAACAATCACTCTCCTTTAGTGGTAGTAATCCTTGTTTTGATGATGAAACTCAAAGGGCACTGACCCTCCAAGTGAGTGAAGATGAAGTCATTCATGTTCTAAACCAAATGCACAGGTAGAAATCCCTTGACCCTGATGGATTCCTAGGTATTTTCTTTAGGCAATACCTGAATACCATATGAGGTGATGTTTGTGATTTTATCTCTCAAGCCTTTGCCATGGGTTTCTTCAATCCTTCCCTTGCTGAAACCTTGATAGCTTTGATACCTAAGGTAGATTCCCCTACAAATTTCAAAAAGTTTAGGCCTATAAGTCTCTGCAATACTCTTTACAAGCTAATTACTCGATATCTAGTCAATGGGGATTAGGCCTCATTTGAACCAAGTAATTGGTCCTTAGCAGAGTAGCTTTCTTCCTAGAAGGGGCACCTCTGACAATGAAATTGTGCTACAAGAAGTTATTCATGCTATGCACAAGTCTAAGAAAAAGAAAGGTGATGCTGCCTTTAAAATTGATTTGGAGAAAGCCTGTGATCTTGTTAGTTGGAAGTTCCTTGAGCATTGTTGAGTTGATTTTGGTTTCCCACCCTTAGTCATTAAATTCATCTTGCATTGTGTTACATCTTCAAAGCTCTCAATTAAAGGCAGGGAGGCGATTACCAAACAAAATAAGTCTACAACTGAAATATTAATCCCGACTCTGATGTCACAATATCAGAGCCTTACATCCCAAATGGACTTAACAATAATTCATCAATACTATAACACACATTGGAGAATATATCTCCACTCTATCCTCATGTACATCACCCTAACACTAATCCTCAATATCGTCCTAAGAATGGCCTGCACACAAATCATACGCGAAAAACACATAAAAATAAGGGGATGAGTATGTCTTACATCATGTTAAAAGCATAACAACAACGGTGGATAGAAACTACACACATACAATCAAAATAATTATATAATTTTACCAAGCTACATCGTCACCATAACATGTTTGTCATGTGTAAGACATCATCCAACTCTACCATAGGCACGTGTACCATATCACTAACTCGGGCTCAATGACACTCGATCACATGAGTACCATTCTCCCCAATCACGGGCTAGGAAACTCAAACTTAAAGACACTGGGTCGCCTCTCACGAGGTAGGAAAGATTGTTTGAGTACCATTATTGCCTCTCACAGACTAGGTGCAACTCAACTGAAAGACACTGAGAGCTTTGAAGATGTAACACAATGCAAGATGAATTTGGCAGCAGCTCAACAAGGGGATCCCCTATCTCCCTATCTTCAAAGCTCTCAAGGGGATCCCCTATCTCAATTAAAGGCAGGGAGGCAATTTCTCCATGGAAATAACAAAAACATATTACTCGATGTTACATCTTGAAAGCTCTCAATTACTCGGGCCAAGAAAAATGGAGGCCTTGGTGTTAGGAGAGCTAGAGAGGCTAACACTTCTTTACGGGAGAAGTTGGTTTGGGATCTTCATCAAGATGCTGATAAACTTCGGGTAGATCTAATTAAGGCAAAGTAAAATGATAACAGTATGTCCTCTTCTCAGAATCCATACCAGGTTCTCATGTTTGGAATTCTATATCCAAAGCCAAAGTGACCTATAAAGATCGATATGATTTTAGGCTTGGAGATGGTGCAACCTCACTTTGGTTTCGTCCTTGGGCCCCTTTTGGTTGTCTTGGCAGCCTACTAAACTTTGTTCACATCCATGACAGGTATTTATAACAAGGATATCATCTCCAAGAATTTAAATATGCTTTATACTGTATTGCCCTCCAATACTTATTAGTATATTTGTAGTACACCTACTAACCTCAATCCTGTGATACAAGAATGTTTTATTTGGAAGTCTCGGCTGGATGTAATTTATACTACTAATGTTGGTTAGAAGTGGCTAACTAATTAATATAGAGGTGATCGCGCAGCATGAGATACCTCGTGAAGCTGAACACAACTAGAATAAGACTAGATAGCGACATTCATTAATGATAGGAAATTAATTTTCGTCTCTAATATGTTGGTCACTAATTGTTAGCGACGAACCTTTTTTAATTTCACTATCTCTGTTTCGTACGTATGAAAATATCATATTTTGTATTCCTATAACTTTTTCTGGTATTCTTTTAATTTCTTCACTATTTCCTTTCTTTATGTAAAAATCTAGGCTAAAATGCTTCCGGGGTCCCTTAACTTAATTTAAGATAACGATTTAGTCCTTTATCTTTTTTTTGTCCCATTTAAGTCCTTTATCTTTCAAATTTTTAGCAAAGTTACCCTTTTCCGTTAGCCTTCGTCAAAATCCGTTAAAAAATGCATATGTGGCCATTATGATTCTGATGTGTCATAATTTATATCTATGTGGCTTATACAATATTAATCCATGTCATTTTTAATTATTTATTTTACAGAAATGTCATCATTTATTAAAAACTTATTAAAAATAAAACAACTGAAACGCAATGTTCTTCGAAAAAAACCCAGAAACTACGAAGGTTACTATTCTTTAAAAATCTGAAAGGTAGGGTTCAAATAATCAAAGCAGTTCATCTGGGTTTCGTTCCAGATTAAAACGCAGCAATGGATTTTTGATTGGTTTCATTTTTTATTCGATTTTGCCCAAATCTAGGTTTTTGTTTTGCTTCTCGTTTCGTTTTTCCCAGATCTGCATTTTCATTTTGCTTTTTGTTTTTGTCTTTGTTTTGTAGATGAAGATTGAAGATGGTATCTTTATCTTCTTCATCATTGAACAAAGATGGTATTACATTATGTTTTATAATACTAGTAAGACAGAGATAAAATAACAAAGGGGCATAGTTAGAAAGTATAAGATAATCACCATGAGCGCTACGCTATTAACTGTTATTCGTAGTCTGTGTGTCACAACCTTAACCGTCAAATAAAATGATAAGGAGGTAGTATTATTTTATTTTGGCTAAAATGAATTGTTGTTCCTTTCAGTTATTTTAAAAGTTTGTTTTGGTCATTTAGGTATTTTTTTTTCCCAGTTTGATCTTCTATGTTTCAAATTCGTGACTCATAAATATTTTTTGGACATTCCTTCCATTTGAGTTGATAGATGTTGATGTGTCCGCTAGGTTAATAAATAGTAGCCTACATGGATTATACATCCATTCCAATTTCGTCCTTTAAGTTTATTTTAAATTTTAGTTTAGTACTTTACAATTAAAATCATCATCATCTTGATCAAATCATCATCATCTTGATTTATCGTCTTTTTCGTCAAAAGTAAACCCTAATTTTAAACGCCATTACAACATTTTGAAACATCTCATGGTGAATGTGTGTTGTAGACTCGTGGCTTCAATTGTAAGTGTAAAGGGAGGAGGGGAAGGAGAATGAATGAAAACAACAAAAATGTTTCTGTTGGTGTGAGAAATTTCAAGGATATGGAGAGAGGCATTTTAGCAGAAGAAGCAACCAAGAGAAACAATGACAAGGACCAGAAGTGAAAATTTGAAAAAACTTAAAAATACCAAACTGAAACAAAACAAAAACTTATAGGACCCAAATGGAACATTTCGTGTTTTACATAAAATTATATCAGCATGTCAATGGCTAAATCCAACAACAAATCTACCACAAGTCTTACACAAATTCCTACACTCCCATAACTTCTTTCCCATTTTTAGCCCAACTTATTTCCCCGGATTTTTGCGAGAGAAATAGAGAGATATGAAGATCTTCATCGTGAAAGAGATGAGGGAGGATCACGGTGGTGCCCATATATAGGGTTACTGGAAGTGTCGTGGTGGTGCTCGGTGGCTGGATAAAGAACTTTTGGAGCGACTTTTTCTCAACAACAACAAAGTTGTTGGCAAAAAATTGCATGTGTCAACAATATTTACTTATTGTTGGGATAATAAAAAAATTTCTCAACAACATCATTATAGCTGACAAAAATAAATATATATCCCAATAATGATAAAAGTTGTTGGGAACAACATAACTATTTACCAACAACATAAAGAGTTGTTGGCAAATGATATATATATTTGTCAGCAATATCTTATTTCATTGCAAAAGGTTATCTATATATATATATGCCAACCACTTTTTCAGATGTTGGGATAAATAGTGTACATGTGTATGCCAACGACTTTTTTTCAAGTTGAATGAAGTTGTTGGTAGAAAAAGGATTTGGCAATGATATTTACATGTCGTTGGAATAAGTAACTTTTTCCCAACCATATTTTAACAACAAAAAAATAGTTAAGAAAAACACATTTATTTTAACTTATTATCACATCTATAAAAAAATTACATTTTCAACTCTTTATAATATCAATAAAATTACTTTTAAATTATATAATTATTTAAAAAAATCGAATGTGTTTCTCATGCAAAATTGAATGTGTTTTTGAAGAAAACAAACATTTTAAGAAGTATATATTTTTTAAAGATATATTATTTCAATGCACATACATATTTGCTATATTAAATTATGAATAAAAGAATGTTAAATATGTTTAAATAAAAAAATCTTTTTGAGTAAAAAAAATGAAATAAAGCCCTTTATTCAATCTAAGCTATCATGTTTTTTTAGTATACCAAAAACAAAACTCAGCTATTATATTGAAAAACCAAAAAAAAAAACTATATCATGTTAATTGAATTCATGAACGTGGAACGTGGTAGTTTCCTTTTCTCTGTTCAACTGTTTTTTAAAAATTCTAAACATGGTGTAACTTCTAGTAGTCCACCACTTTGTTTTACACTTTAACAACTTTGTTACATGAGGATTAGCTATATAAAAACTCATCCAACGATTACCTTCGCTCCTTATCTCTTCTTTATTGTGTTTGCTCCCTATAAAGCCATTCTAACACTTCCACTAATTTCTACTTTTTATTTTGCATCATCTTCTCTCCTTCCATATAAACATCTCCACTAATCTCTACTTTTCATTTTGCATAATCTTCTCTCCCCATATGGTACTGCAATTCTATACACTCTCTTCGTTGCATAATCATCACATTTTGCCAAAGTTTCAACTAGAAAGAAATGCTCTTTGTTGCACAATCGTCGCCTGTCGCCAAAATTTCAACTAGAAAGGAATGTCTTTGTGTGCTCGCAAAGAATAATGGACATTTAAACGAGCAAGAGGAAGAAAAGGAAGAGTGCCATAGAAGTTGGCACAAAGTTTATGAAAGTTGGTGTTCGATTCCCCATTGAAAAGGAATGAGCATTTCATGATGAAAGGAATGTACTAATTAGTGATGGGTGATCATATTTAGATATTAGGATAATGTTTAATAAAGGTTATTGACATCATTTCACTACAAGAAAAACCTGTTTTAGCCACCAACATTTGCGACGGAGCTTATTCCATCAGTAATTTGCCACGGATTTGCGACGGCATGTGTTAAAAGTAGGGGTGCAAAATTTCCTGCTGGCATTTGCCACGGGTTTGCGACAGACTTGGAAAAGGCAGCAAATTTGCGACGGAGATCCCGTCGCAAGCCCGTCGCAAACGTTAAATCAAATTATAACACGCACGAACCCTCCCATTTGGGTATCAGGACGTTGGTTCACTGAAAAAATTAGAAAGCTCTCTCCCTCACTCTCCTCCTCCGGCCTCCACCCTCCTCCGTCGACGTCTACCCTCCTCCGCCCTCCTCTTTCGCTAATCGAGCTCCACGGCCACAAACATACGCACGTTCCGCCGTTCTTCTCCGTGCTCCGCCGCCATTCTCCTCCGTCGTTCGTTGTTGTTCTTCAAGGTTCAAGGTTGGATTTCATTTTTTTTCTTCTTCTTCTTCATTTATTTTTCGTTTTCCATCTTCTTCAATCTATTTTCATTCTTCTTTTCGTTTTCCTTCACTCTTTGATTTCGATTTTTAGGGTTTGTGTGATTTGGGAATTTGGGATTTGGGTGAATTGTCTTGTTATGGTGAGCCTCTAACTTCTGCTATTCTGCTATGCTTCTTTTTTGCTTCTTCTATTTTTACATCAATTTGGTTTTCTTCTTAAGGGGTAAGTGTAACCACCTGTTTGATAAAATTCCCCAATGATCTGACTTTTCTTTTTTTTGTAACAATGGTGTTTCAATTTTTTCATTTTGTTAATAACAATGCTATATGATATGTTTTCAACTTTGTTTACTTTCTTCAACTGCAAACCTTAATTTCTTTCTCTGAATTTCTGTTTGCATGTACCCTTGATGAGTGTTTGAGCATGTGAAAGGGCAGCCCAGATACTTTCACTTAGATAACTGTAAACTGCACACAGCTTAGATAAAACCTCAAACATGTCTCTAAATCCCAAAGACAACATGGACGAGACCATGAAATATGGAAGAAAGAAAGCAGCCAATGTCTACGATGTGGCATAAAACAATTATGATGCAAAGGACAAAGCCAGTGATGCTAATGATGTTGCTACAAATAAAGTGAGTTCATGGCTTCAGGTATGCTATAAAAGAGATCTATTATTTGGATACTTTAAATCTTTTATAGAGCTGTTTTTTTCTTTTGAATATTACCACTTGACATTATTTTCTATGTATTTCAGATTTATGTGGTCTCAATCACTATTCGTGTAGTGGTAAGTAAATAATGTTGTGGTGATAACATTTATGATGCATCATGCCAAGGATTGAATAATATACTAATTAGTTTGAATTTCTTGTTGCTGAATGCAGTTTGGTTTCATGTTTATTGCACTAATCTGGAAGTCTGACTTCTCTCCTTTCATTGTTCTGACTTCTCACCTAACATTTTTCTTCAATTTTTTAAGATTTGGGTTTCTCATTGTTTGGTTTGTTGTATGACATTTGCGATTTGGGTTTCTCATTGTTGTGTTTGTCACGAATTGCATGTTGAATGGTGTCAATGTGGTGCTTTGAGTTTTCACACAAATTTATGAATTACTATATACCCTTTTTTGTTTTGATTTTATATACTTGAAGACATTATGTCTTTGATTTAGATTTTTCAGCTACTAGTTATTGCAACTTCAACTTGATGAAAGTGGTAATGAATTAGAATTGTGGTAATGAATTAGAATTGTTGCTGCATCAATCTCTCCAATTGCACACCTTCTATATACAAGTTTCAGTTTCATTGATCATGTTGTTTTCTGTTAGTTTGTTCTTCTTTTAATAAATAAACAAAAGTTTCAGTTTTATGATCTGTTATGATTTTTAGTTTAGTTACTTAGACAACCCCATTAGTTAGTTACTTAGTTACAACTCTTTGATTAGTAGACTTGGGTAGTTAGAGAGGGTAGGATATAAACAATAGAAGAACCTGGTAACTTAGTTACAACTCTTTGACTAGTTATAACCATATTTTATTTATTTGGTTCATATTGTCGTTTTACGGATGAAATAATTTTCGTTGTGCAGAAATATGCTCTCAAGATCGTGGTGTTAACCTTGATGATTGAGGACTTCGTTGTGCAGAAATATACTCTATTTTTTAGGCAAGGACCTTATGCAGAATCTGCAGAATCTAGTTGGGCTTAAGTTAAGGGCTAATGAAGTGAGCAATTGGCACATAGCAAGTAACTTCAATTCTGTTTATTTGGAATACGTGTACATAATCATTCTAATCTTATGGAGTCTAATTGTTTTAGAATGCTAAGCTTAGCACTTAATTGATGTGAATCTTAAGGCTAAATTAAATTGCTGCATAGTGAGTAACGAAGTCCCATTGCAGTTGCATAATTAAAGTGCTACATTGAGAACTGGCTAGGTCTTAAAATTGTTTGGTCATTAGAAACACAACTTAGAATTTAGAACATTAATGCTTATAGGAAGCATGATTCAATTTTCTGCACAATTTCTGATTTTGCAGTTTTAGATGAGAATTTTTTCTTCAATTTTTCTTTGAATTGTTTATAGAACCTTTACAAACTTCAATTTTTAATCTGTTTGCAAAAGAGTGTTTAAGTCTATGTGTTGTCTATGCTGTTTTGTCTTTAATTTATGAACTTGTCGCATTCCCTACTTTGACCTCTCTCCCTTTTCCAATTCAGCATTTTGAAGCATTTGAAAACAAAATTGGATACTAAATACAGTTGGGTGTGTATGAGAAAATATTTTGTTTGGAATTTTGGATCTCTGTAGGATGATCAAAGACATCAAGAAACACTTCTTGGGACCAAGATCCACAACATACACGGTAGCGTACCTGTTGCTAACTCATTTTGTTGCATATTGGTTTCAAGTCTTTAGGAAGTATTCTTCTGGGGACAGATTTATAATCATTTTCACTATTAGTATCTACTTTTGAATGTATATCTTGCAAGTAATTAGAATTGTAATATTTAGGTGTTATTGTTGACCATGTTATAAAAGCATCATTTAAAAAGAATCAGTTCAAGTGTGGTTGAATTATTGTTTGGTAGTTACAAGAATTAGTTCTGACACTATGAATCGTAGTTTAAAAAGTTGGTTTACCTGCATGGTTCTGACTGTTTTTGACAAGCCTTTGTTGATATATTATTTCCTTGTATATTCTTTCAGTAGTATTCAGTTTAATGACTCTAAGTGCAAGATGAATGTCTATGGTAGTATCTGTGGACGAATATACATTAAATCTTGAAAATGGGGATGCGCTTGAGTTATGAATAATAGAATATGTCAATTAAATCATTATGAAGCAGCACAAGGTTTGATTCATTGATAATTTTTAATAATCCTAGGTGTCATTTTCAGGTTCAAGTCGTGTTGCTGTTACTAGGAAGACATGAAATACCTCCGACTGTACCTTCCATCCCAATATCTTCTCACCAGAATAACCAGGTATTACAGCATTATTTGGTTGGAGTGTGATTGATAGTCTTTTGTTGGTCAAATATTTGGTTAGATTCTCCATGTTTCCTCTTTCTTAATCAGTTTTGCATTGATCTGTCATCCTACTTTATTTGGTTTCTATTGTGAGTGTGGTTAATTAGATGTTGATTCTTCCATTTGCATGCATTTTGTGTCCCCTTGTAGAATCACGGAACTCCAACCAGTCACAAACCTGAGCCTGTGTGGAATAACTTCACAATACGTCTAGGACATTAAATTGGAAGGTAACACTTTTCTCTTATTCTGTGTCCCATTTGACTGTTTCTAATGCTTTTTGATTGTGTTTTGATTTTTTAGAGTTTGATTTTGCTTTGATTTTTAACAACTCACTTCCAATTTTTAGAGCAATCATTTTCCCTTCAAATTCAAATTATTAAGGTTTTAATTATGAATGCATTTGTATTCTTTAATTATATAGGTGCATTTGTTTTTGATAGGCTGATTCTCCAATAAGCTTGGTGCTGAATAAGAAGTTATGAGAGCAATTATAAGATCTTGCAAATTAGAGAGCAAGTAATGGCTCAAGGTTTAGCATATATATTATTAAGCTGTATAAAAATTGGTTTGCTTTGTCTTTGAAATAATTGTGAAAAAGCTTGTATTTAATATATATATATATATATATATATATATATATATATATATATATATATATATGTATGTATGTTTGGTGAACCACTTTATTTGGTATTTCAAGTATAATGGGAAAATTCTTTGGATTTAGTATATATGTGGGTGCATCAGGTGCAATATGTATATGTGAGAAAGCTGTTTTTCTACTAGTGTACACAGAAACAATATGTATAGATATCACTATTAAACAACATTTTGGATGTATGATTTTATTTTTTTTTAATTTTTTTTAAAAAATTTGCGACGGATTTGTGACGGATTTGCGACGGACATTTGCCACAGCTTTGCGACAGACATTTGCGACGGGATTATTTGCGACGGAAAAGTCCGTCGCAAACAGTTTGCGACGAGCGATTTTGCCACGGAATTTGTTCTGTCGCAAATGTCGTCGCAAATGTAATTTTGCGACGGGATTTCCTGCATTTGCGACGGATTTTTCCGTGGCAAATCAGCGAATTTCTTGTAGTGTTTAAAAAATAAAATTTGCACAAATAACAATTGATATTTATAAGTAAAATTTAATATTTCTAAAATTTTCATAATCAGTATAGTATTGAGAAAATTTGATATTTAGAAATATCAATTTTAGCTATATAAAATAATCCAAAATAAAATTTAAAAGATAAACAAGATACATCAACAACTTTATTAGTTTATATAGTCTTATCGCAGCGACTTTAATTGTCGAGACATGTTAGTAATCGTGGCAACTTTAGTGGCTACCATAAGTTGGATATGACAACAAAAGATTGTTCAAATAGCAGAGACAATTGTTGTTATAAAAACATAAGTAATGACAGCGACGTCAATTGTCGCTACGAAACTTTTCGCAACGGGACTTAAGGCAGCAACATGCAGCGACTTTTTCCTTGTTGAAAAAAGCATTTTCTCATCAACTTTAAGCATTTGGCAAAAACTTTTGTTGATGCAAAACCCCTTTTATCTTGTAGTGGTATACCAATATTTGGATGTATTTCAAATTTTAATTTAACATATTCTAAATTGGCTTCTACTATTCCAAGTATTTTATCTACTGGGTCTGTAATTCTATCATCCTTTAAAATTAATTCCATTGGTGAATTTATTCCTTTTTGAAAAGTTGTTTTAATTAGTACTTGTATTGCTCCTATGTGAATATATCCTATTTTATTTCTATGGTCTTCCTTCTTTATATTTCTTTTTAACTCCTTAAGTTTCTTTTTATTTAATAACTATATACAAGTATTTCCTTGAGCATCTTTTATATCAGTAGGTGATTCACAGGCTAATTTTTCATAGTATATAATATTCTCCTTATGATTAAATCTCTTCATGATCCCTCCAATTCTTTCTTTTTTCATATTAGCATCTTTTGTTAAACTTAAATCCTTCTTTTGTATTTTCTGAAATAAAGTAGGGTCAATAAGTATACTCCATTCATAATTTCCATCTTCTTCATTAATTTGTAAATGCTATACATCATATTTTTCTTCTTGACTCATTTTAACTATGATTATACTTAGTGCATATACTTAACTATAGTACAAATGATAGTAGATAAGTATCCTACCTGATTAAATATTTAACTTTGAACATGGCTCCACTGCTGCTTCCACTTCTAAGTAGTGTATGAAGTAAGTAGTGTATAAGATAATATGTAGGAAACTAGGAAATTTTATTGATGAGTGGAAGTGAGTACAAGATACAAAATATAAATTACAAGAGTACTTCTAAGTGCTATGGCTAACTCCTAAAAGTAGCCTAAGGTTCATGGAGAACCTATAAGAGAAACTTCTCCTACGGGTGTTTTTATTTTCTTGCATGCCTTACATGTAGCCTTATTTATAGCTAGAATTGCTTCGTAGACATCTTCCTCCTTTTTTAAATCTTTGTCTTCTATGCACCGCTTGCATGTGTGATTTGTACTTTTGCTTACTTGTACACAACTGTTGAAAGATAGCTGGACTGTAATTCATTGATGGCGTGTCAAATGCGTAGAAAGGAAGCTCGAAGCTTGCTAGCTAGCTCAAATATTTATCTCTTGCTAGCTTTCCACTTGTCTTGCTTAGTATTATAATATTTAGATTGTGTACAATATTTTGATGCACGAATCTTTTTCGAGACTTTTTTTTATCGGATCCTTGCGGGCGACCCACGCAGTGTCTCAACGCTGTCAACGAAGGATTAATCTGCGCTCGCTACTTGGGGCTCTTAATCATTTCGCTGGCCAACACCCTATTTGACGTAGGCGGGAATCGAACCCGGGAGCAAACCGGATCGACCTCCACCACGCCCCAGCAGGAGCCTGAACCACTATCTTTTTCGAGACTTTAACATTGAGTAAAAATACTTGCTAACTGGTTGAGTAAAAATACTTTAAGAAAATAGTTCTTTCTTTTGTAATATTATATTTCTTTGGAAGTTCTGTACTAATTCCTTGATACCATGTGGGAATAATTCAATTTCTTCAAGATTATTACTTAAATAAAGACAATCAATAAGTCCGAATTGAAACATATTAAATGTGAGTACTTGCGGAGCTCCTGGAGTAATTACTGCTTTAACGCCAAATAATTTTCTGTCGACCAAATAAAAGCAGTTAATTTTTTCCCTTTTCAGACCAATTTGCGAGTCTTCTGACGTGTTCTTGAAATTTGTCCTTGGAAAATTGGACCTGTATTTCATGATCTTTTCTTGAAGTGATTTGATAATTGTCCAATGTCATAGGGATTTTCCCTAAAATTTTCATTGGATTATTACCAACATAATTACTTTTTGTTGTTTCTGATAACGTTCTTGGACCAAGATATAATTCTTTTTTCATAGCTTTATTTATTTCTTCGAATTCTTGTAGTGCTTTTTCTGCTTCTTCTTTGGATGAATATGATTTATGTATGATTCCTGGAAGTCTTTGGCAATGTGGAGCTGCTTTGTAGCAGTCATCATAGATATCTGGAAATGGTCCATTGAAGACTATATACAATTTAGTACCTTCACCTTTTAATTTAGTATTTGGATTAATGTTAGTGTTTCCTTTTCATGTGTTGGGTAATTAATTTCACTGTCTGAAAAAGTTCCAGACATGTATCGGCAAAGTAATTCTTTTTTCTTTCCAGAGGGTTTTGCCTTCATAAGTACTTTAATTTAGTAATAAGTGCTTTGTCTTCTTCGGTCCAAGACCAAAGAGCATCTTTTTTTAATTTTTGCTAAAGCTGCTTCCTTTCAGCTGCAAAATTCTTAATGAAACCTTCATTTGAAATATAAGTTTGTAATCCAAGAAATCTTTGTAACTTCTTTTTATCCTTTATTTTAGTTGGAAAATTCTGGAATTTTTCTAATACATGTTTTTGCATTATTATTTTTCATTTTTCAATTTCTAGTCCCAAGTAATTAATTTTATTTTGGGCTAAAACAACATTTTTCTTACTTAAAACTACTCCATGCTCAATGCATTTGTCTAGAACTAATTTCACTTTATTAAAATGGTCTTATAAATCCTTATTAGTAAAAATTAATATATCATCAATATAAATAAGACAAAAGTCTTTAAATTCTTTTAATATTGAATCCATCCTTCTCTCAAAATTTCCTGGAGATTGCTTCATTCCCATTCGAAGAACATTCCATTCATATTGTACTTGGGGGCAATTAAACATTGTTGGTGCCTTAGATTCCTCTGTTAATCTAATGTGATAAAATCCTGATTTACAATCAAATGTACTAAACCAATTCATATTTCTAACTCTTTCTATAATTAAATCTTCTCTTGGAACAAAATACGCATCTCCTTCCATTGCTTCATTTATTTGCTTATAATTTATTACCATTCTTCTTTCTGCTCTTTTTATTTCATTATGATAACATAAATTGCAGGTGCTGAATGTTTACTTTTTGATGGCCTTAATAATCCCTTATCACACATTTCTTTAATATCTTTTGCAAATTCATCTCTATCTTGTTTAGTATAAATCATTGGTTTACATTTTTCTTCTTTTGTTGGATCTTTTAATTTAAGTTCAACTAACTCCATATTTTTATTATTAATATTTGGGTCAAGAGGATTTTCACTCCAAACTTTTTCTAAAAGTTCTTTGATATGTGTTGGAATTTTTCTTCCTGGTTCTAAGTTCATTAATGTATATCTTATTTTTCTGCATACTAGTTCCACTAATTCACCATGTTTTAGTCTGCTAAGCGGATTGTTTATGTGAATAAATATTTTTGAGGAGTGAATAATTGGAATATCAATAATTTCTTTGGGACTTTTATTGATATATGTTCTAAGTATTGGCAAAAGGGTGCATATAATCGAAGAAAATCATTTCCTATTATCATATCTAATCCAGTTTCTTGTTGGTATATGGTGGGAATCATAAATAATTTATTTTGGATATTTAAACTAATTCTATAGGCTACCCAATTTATTGGGTGTATCGACCTATCTGCTATTTGAATTTTTAGAGGTTTTCTAATTTTTCCCATTTACTAAATAATGCTTTTGTTTCTATACAAATACTTGCTTTTGTTACTGACCCGCCTGACTTGCTCATGGTCTATCCAGCTCTCAACGTGACCAATGTTGATGGCGCGCCAGTCTGTTCTGATACCGTGCGCATCTGCTTTGCTTTGGCGTCTGTGCATGGAGCATTTGATGAAGATGTCTCTCTACTTCCATCGCAGGTGGGACCGCTTGGCTCTGCATACATGGGGATAATTTCTCAAGACCCAATGAATTTAGAGGCATTATTTGTTGGTTACTCTGCGCGTGTAGGCCCTCCATTGCCTGGCTATGGCGCATCTGGTCTCTCCGTTCCCCGTGTTACTGTTGACGAATCGCAGTTTTTTGCATAGCAGCATCCCCCTGACGGTGACAGATCCCTATTTAAGACTTGCGCGCAGCTGACACCGCAACAGATGGGATCCAATGGTCAACAAACAATTTTGGCTCCCTCTTCAGATGCAGTTCGTCCCTTTACTGAGAATGGTGTTAGAACGAAAACTTTTTCTGAAGTGCCGATAGGTAACCCTCAAGCCTCTAATTTTAAATATAACGAATCTATTGCAGATTTTGAGCACATCAGATAGCTACCGAAACCTTGTATAACAAGGGATGTTCTTTGCGACACCCTAAACCCCCGAAATAGTTTTTAAATGAATTGCACAAAAATTTAAGTGATTTAGTTATAAATACTAGTAAAAACAACTGGAATTGAAAAATATAATAATAACGGTTCTTCATCTGGAAAAAGGGGTATCACGTCATCACCACACATCCCAACTTTAAATCATAGTTTAACATAAACAAATATATTGACTTCTTAAAAGCCTTATAGTCATCCTCAAACTAAATAGTACGTGGTCATAAAAAAAGGTGACAAAATAAGTGTACAACTGAAATATTAATCCCGACCTCGATGTCACAATATCAGAGCCTTACATCCCAGATGAACTTAACAATAGTTCATCAATACTATAACACACAATGGAGAATATATCTTCACTCTATCCTCATGTACATCACCCTAACACTAATCCTCAATATTGTCCTAAGGATGGCCTGCACACAAATCATACGCGAAAAACACATAAAAATAAGGGGATGAGTATGTCTTACATCATGTTAAAAGTATAACAACAACGGTGGATAGAAACTACACATATACAATCAAAATAATCATATAATTTTACCAAGCTACATCGTCACCAAAACATGTTTGTCATGTGTAAGACATCATCCAACTCTACACCATAGGCACATGTACTATATCACTAACTCGGGCTCAATGACACTCGATCACATGAGTACCATTCTCACCACTCACGGGCTAGGAAACTCAAACTTAAAGACATTGGGTCGCCTCTCACGTGGTAGGAAAGATTGTTTGAGTACCATTCTTGCCTCTCACAAACTAGGTACAACTCAACTGAAAGACACTGGGTCGCCTCTCACGGGCTAGGAAGATCGCTTGAGCACCATTCTTGCTTCTCACAGACTAGGTATAACTCAAACTGAAAGACATCGGTTTGCCTCTCACAGGCTAGATAAGAGCACTTGAGTACCATTCTCGCCATTCACAGGCTAGGTAACTCGAACAGGAAGACATTGGGTTTGCCTATCACAAGCTAGATAACATCACTTGAGTACCATTCTCGCCACTGACAGGCTAGGCAACTCGAACTGGAAGACGTCAGGTTTCCTCTCACAGGATGTGTAACTCGGACTCGGGAACAGGGTTGCCTCTCACAGGCTGCGCTCAACACAAACAGAATACCACCCGAACACCATCCTCACCTCTCACAGGCTAAGTAACTTGTCTCAATAATATTCATAAAAAAGACTCGTGTGTCTCACAAAACAGTCAACTGATGGTAACATTCACAAAATACTTAATATAATATATTAACTAAAAGTCAAAATCTTAGGACTAATATGTTTAAACTAAAACTAATATCGTAAGGATGAAGATTGAGGTTGGTAGATAGGAGCTGGAAGTCGGACGGTCCGAGGTAATCCTTTGTCCACGTCGGGTGGGGGGTACCTGCAAGACACTCTGACGCCCAAGTCAGTAAAGAGAAGGGAGAAGAGTGAGAGATCACGAAAGTGTAGTTGTGTTTATTGTGTCGTTATCGTAGTGATCGTACCTGGAATTGGAGGGCGGAGCCTCTATTTATAGACAAAGTGTCGTACCTGGGCCATTGGATGCACGGGGAAGATCCTGACCATTGGGTACGGGTCAAACGTGAACGTGGATACCCTGAAGTACGGAAGTGGCCCAAGCCCAAGCTAGGGGAGGTTTGGCCCAGTCTGGAACAGTGGCCCCCCAAGTCGAGGACGGGGGCAGCATGAGTTCGGCCTCGGCTTGTTCTCCATTCGTTCCCGAGGTGAGGGTTTGTCGAGCCGTGTCTTTTCCTGAAAGGTGAATCAGAGATAAATATGCGTCGCTTTGGGGAGCTCGGGTACCTGTTTTGTGCAGAGTTGAAGAGGCGCGCATTAATTCGTTGTGGCGCTTCGCATCATGCTTCTATAAAAGGCGAATTGGAGGCTCATTTGATCATTCTTGCATATTTCATCGTTTTGAGCTCTGCAAAGCGAATTCCTTTTCGTTGGTGCGCGAGATCAGCATTTCACCCGCCAACGTCATTTTTTGGGTTTGCTTTCCGTCGAGATCAAGATTCAGTCCGACATCCGAAACTTCCTGCATAACGGTTAGTTTCTTTCTATAAATTGTTAAATGCTTTAGTATACTTTTGCCAGCGGCCAACGTCGTCGTCTCGACGATCGTCGCTGCTCACTCCAGGGGGAGGAGGTAGCCTGGCTTCGATCATGGTTCGAACTAGGAGTGAGGAACACCCAATTTCTGGAGAGTCACTTGGCAAACCAATCTTGCGGAAGTCAGCCACAAGAGAGCTGATGCTGGCCCCCAGGGGCGCTCCGTCTCTGATGTCTTCCACGTGCACCCCTTCTCCTGCGGCGCCAGGAGCTTCGACTAGGGAGTTCGTTCGTCAGACTTCTGAGTGCACAGTTGAGGAGGATCCTGAAGTGGGACACGCCGAAGTAGGATTTCGTGCAGAAGATCCCGTGGTCGTGGCAGATGAAGAAGAAGTTGTAGCCGAGGACCAATACGATTGGGTTGCCAAGAAGATCTGTAATACTCCTGCAAGGTTGAAGTCGGACAAGCCCATATCCTACTACGAGAAATTTATTGTCTCCCCTACTGAGGAGATATGGAGGCTGATCGAGACCGATTACTTTCCGGTTTTCACAGAGCATAACGGAATAGGGTTTTTCCTTTACAGGGCCGTCCTCGAGACCATGGGGGTCCGGATTCCACTTACCGACTTTCAGAAAGGTGTGCTGAAGAGTCTGCATGTGGCTCCTTCACAACTACACCCGAATGGTTGGGGCTTTATCCGATGTTTCGAGATGGTTATGGAGCGCCTTGGGAGGGCACCCACTGCTGAAGTCTTCTTCTGCTTCTTCAATGTGTTCCGTTCTCCGGAAGCCGTAACGGAGGGCAAGAGGCAAGGACACGTCGGACTCAGGTGCGATGCCGGACGTTCCTATTTCTTCCCGGCTAATGATTCAAACCGGGACTTCAAGATGAACTTCTTTTTCGTCCTAGCTCTAAGCAGTGCTACGAAGCTTTCAATTGGAGATTTTGAAGACGGAAAGTTAACAAAGGCGCACTTCCCGCTTTCGTGGGATCATGGGCATTTTGACCGGGATGGAGTGGAGATCGGGACCCAAAGTTACATGATGAACCCTGACCAGATGGAGGGAGAGAACAAAAAAATCATATGAACTGTTCAATAAATGGGGAAAGGCGATGGTCAAGGCTGGCTTGAGATTTCACTGCGGCTCCATGATCGACGTCGTGGCCGAGTCCAAAGCCAAACTGAATAGACATTTTGATACTTGTAATTTGTTTTTTCTTCAATCTTTTCTTGTTGACTTGTATTATACAGGCTTCGGCAAGCCATCGTTGCTGATTGCTTTTCCGTTGTTGCAGGTAAAATGGAAGAATTGGATCTCGACGCTGTCTTTGCCGAGTCTGGGCTGGATACAACAGCCAAAGTAGATAAAGCACCTGTAAAAAAGACCATGGAGAAGAAAACTTCTGGGTCGGCCTCGGGGACCGGCCCTTCGTCAGATAAACATGAAGGCAAGTCCCATCTTGGGGGCAAGCCTGCCACAAAAAAACAAAAACCACAAACTCAAACAAAGTCTTCGATAGTTCGGTCCTCCACCCTTAAGCCGAACTCGGGGTCCGCCACCAAGGACAGCCGCAAGAGGGACAACGCTGAGGCCGCCTCCGATGATCCTGGTGTGCTCAAAAAACAAAAACAAATGCAGCAAGAGAAAAACATGGAGAAGGGGAAAGGCAAGGCTTCCCTGGGTGACTTCGAGGCCTGCATCCGGGTCGGCCAGACCGGCGCCGAGGTCATCAAAGAGCTACAGGAGCTGGCGGCAGGCAAAATGACTGAACGCCTCCGAGGTAAGATCTCTGCCCTTGACGCTGAAAATAGAAATTTACGCGGCAAGTTAATTCGTACATGTCGTGAGTTGAGTACTTACCGAGACCATAATTTGGTAGCTTATTTCAAAGACAACCGAAGTCTGAAAGAAGAGCTTGAGAAGCTGAAGGGAGTCTAGCTGCAGCTTGATGAGGCCAACGCCAAGGTCATCCAGCAGACGAAGGCTATTGCTGATCTCCTGACGTTGAAGGTTGATCTTAAGGCGGTCCGGGAAAGGTTGGAGGCTTCCAAGGCTGAGAAGAAGGAGAGTGCCCAGCTGGTGGAGCAGCTGAAGAAAGATAAAACTGAGCTCTCCATGAAGATGGCGAGGGCGGCCAAGTCTGGCTTCGATCGCTGTCTTAACATGGATGTGGTCCTAGAGCCTTCCCTGAACATTAACCTGTTGGATGCCAAGTACAAGGCGGAGAACGGGAAGATTGTTTACCAAGGTTCGGTGATCTACGACCCAGCTTCTGCACCTTCTCCAACTCCTGAAGATGAGGCCGCTGCAACCAATCCGGAGCAGGTTACCGAGTTGGAGGCCGAGAAAGAAACAGAGAAAGCTGCCTGACCCTTGTATCTTTTATTCTTGATTCGTTGTTGGTTGGTCCCGGGCATTTCCGGGGCCAATTCTTATTTGTAAAGTACATCGGGCACCGTCCCCTTTCTCCGGCTTTTATTCATTTTGCACTTTATCAACTTCGCTTTTATGCCTTGAATTATTTGCACGTTTTGATTGAATGCTCGCGGTAGGGTAGAGATCCGTTGCCGAGATGGGAGAATAAAATCGTAGAAAGGTCAGACTCTGGCGTAGGTCAAAATAATATAACTCCTTCGCTGATAGAAGAGTAGAAGTCTGATGTAGAAAATAGAAGTCTGGACACCTGTGAGATTCCTGTAATTTAAACAAGATTCCAAAGAAAGCCGTTGTAGGCCGAGCTTGATAGATGGGAAGGCCACTGCGGGGCCCCCTCACCGTAGCGAGATTGCATAAGAGTTTCTGCGGGCCTTAGCCTTCATAGATGAGAAAGCCGCTGCGGGCTCCTCTCTCCATAAATTCCTCCAACGGAGGTCGCTGTGGACCCCTGCCCTTCAACCTCTGATGGAGCGCGGAGCTCGAAGATCAGAGGTGCTGTAGGCTCGCACAAGGCGAAATTGGGAAGATCTCGGCCTCTGATGGAGCTCGTCAGCTCAGAGATCCAATTAGAGATAGAAATCTGAGATCAGATGCAAGAATTCCAAGAGATCCGTTCTGATGAATGAGGAGATCCGAGTTAGGATGGAGACTCAAGCCATGCTGGGGAGGCGAGTGAGACTTTGCGAGCTCAAGGAGTGCTTGGGAGGCAAGCGTAGCTTTGCGAAGATCTGAGATTAGGAGAAAATCCAGAGAAGTCCGCGCTTGGATGGAACAAATCAGAATAAGACTAAAGTCCAGAATAAGTTGGAAGTCGGACGGTCCGAGGTAATCCTTTGTCCACGTCGGGTGGGGGGTACCTGCAAGACACTCTGGCGCCCAAGTCAGTAAAGAGAAGGGAGAAAAGTAAGAGAAGAGTGAGAGATCACGAAAGTGTAGTTGCGTTGTGTTTATTGTGTCGTTATCGTAGTGATCGTACCTAGAATTGGAGAGCGGAGCCTCTATTTATAGACAGAGTGTCGTGCCTAGGCCGTTGGATGCACGAGGAAGATCCTGACCGTTGGGTATGAGTCAAACGCGAACGTGGATACCCTGAAGTACGGAAGTGGGCCAGGGCCAAGCTAGTGGAGGTTTGGCACAGTCGGGAACATTTTGTATTCTAAAAGTTTTTCTAATTGTTAAAGAATTCTTCTAATTTTAAAGATATTTTCATCCTCATTAATACCTATTTCTCTACTTATATCTTTTAAGGTTTCTGGTATATTATTAATTTCATCACGGTCATTTTTAAATCTATTAAACGTATATTCTGCAACTTTATTAGTATTATCTATTAACAAGATTATATATTTATTAATTTCTTCCATGATATTATTTTTTTTCTTATACATATTTCCGATTTCTTCTAGGTGTACCATTAGTTTATTAATTGTCAAAATCTTGTGGCTATTCAAACTTTTTCTAGTAGTGGAATTTGGAAGGATTTCATCCCTAATTATCATCTAGAATATCAAAGACATGCTAGCTATGCAATGGGAAGTTCAACTCTATCACACTCTTAAGGAAGGCAATTATGCTGCGGATTTCTTAGCTAAATCAATCGGATAGTTTGTGATCTATCTTCCTCTAACATCATACGGGCATTGGCTCCATCCTTGCTGCAGATGTATCGAGGGTCCTAGTGATGTGAGCTCACATGCATGAAGCTTGGATGAAGGTCACATGGAGCTTGGATGAATTGTTTTCTATATTTTGTTTTCTTTTAATTGTATATTTGTAAGACACTTTCATTTTGTGCCATGTGGCTTTGAGTGGATGGGCTACGGCCTAGATTAGTTTTTGTGGCTAAAGGCCTTTCTTGTAATTGTGTATTTAGGCTTTATATTGTGGACCTAGGATCCAATAAGCCCATAATATAAATACTTTATCCCTTAGTGTAGTTAGGGAGAACTCTTGATGAATGATTTCATTTCTTCATTTTTGCAAAGTGACAGCCTAGAGAGAAACCTAGTGAGAGGTGAGAAGTGGCAAGTACATGAATATGAGAGAGTGAGATTCATCATGAGGATTCTCCATGGTTCTTGAAGGAGAGGACCTTGCTCACAACCTTGGGGCTAGAAGCACCAAAAGCTAGTTGATATTTATCACCTTCCAAGAAGGTGTGACGATCATTCATTTCCACATCCATCTCTAGTCTCATCCACATTTGTTCTTTCTTCTACTTTTCATGTAAGTTTCTTGTGTTTTGTGTTGTATTTTGTTCATCTTTCTTGATTTGTCAAGAACACTTGTTCTTGATCTTGTGTGAGAATTATTGAATTGTCAAAATTCTAGATCCTATCCTTCTTGATCTATTCTAGAACCTATCACGTGTCATCAAAGCACACTTGATTCACATCACCTAGTGTAGAGTATTTTCATGGGAGTATATATAATTTCGGAGAGAGAGTGACACATATAATATAATAATAAATGCAATAAATATTATCTTTTTTTTTTCGTGTTACTCTCTCTCCGAACTTGTCCCGCAAGTATTTATGAGGATCCAAACTCTAAAAAAATATTCAAAAAGCTAAAACAATAAGTTGATGGTTTTTTTTGTACCCCCTCCTTCTCCCCTATACCCCCATTTTAATATGAATCCCCAAAATACCCCTAATTTAAATAAAAAAAACGCGTTTTTAAAAATTTCCGAAAATAAAGTTAAATTCGAAGGTTAATTTTTGAAATTTCTGGAAACGCCTCAAAAAGAGGTATTTCCAGAAGTCAAAATGGCTTCCGAAAATTTCAAAAATTAACCTTCCGAATTTATCTTTATTTCCGGAAATTTTTAAAAACACGTTTTTTTAATTTAATTTATTACGATAAATAACGATATTCGCTAAACGACGATAACTATAACAAACGAGAGAACGAATACGACTAAAAAATACGATAATTATAATATACGAAATTCGATCAAATACGAGTACAAATACACAAAAAATACGGAAAAAATACAACTATGGGTCAATGTCAAAGTCTGCCAAAGCATGCAAGAGTCTCTCATATGCCTCAGCTGGAAGGCCGTCAAGTCCCATGACATAACGGATATGTCCAACTATAGTCTCGAGCCTATCCTCCATGGTCTGTGGACCAACATCCTCAGTTGTTGGGTCCCGATCTGGTACATCCTCTGGAGGCGGAGCCGGAGCCGGAGTCAGATGGAGAATGGACACCTCCAAGTACCATGGTAGGTAATTGTCATCGCAGACACCTGCCACGAGGGTCCGTCTAGAAGTGTTCTTGAAAGTCCGCGTCGGGGAAGCGTATAACAACCAGAGCTGTACAATGTCCGATGTAGATGGACATGAGGAACAAATCAAAAGGGGCGGGCCAGGGATCTGCTGGACTTATCCAAGCTGCCACTGTACCCTGTCTGGCATATCTGGCACAATGATGGAGCCCTAGAGCAGGTAGCTCTAAAAAGAGAAATCTGTGAAAATGGCGTGTAATCTCTGTGGTCGTCCCAAGGCCTCCATATGAACTCCTCCCGTCCTAACTCATCCAGCCGCTCCCGAAAATCAATAAGCTTGACAATGTCGCACTTTTGATTCCCCCACCTGCTGCACCGTGGACGCTCAGACGCACCGAAGTCTTTGCGCACTACGATGGAGGGGAAGTACTCATAAATCCAACACTGAAATAAAAAAAATGAATAAATAAATAAGTAATTAATTCTTAGTAAAAAAAAGTAATTAATTATTACCTGTAGCAGAGAAGCGTATCCGCCAATCTGTGATGTATCCCAAAAACAGAGCGTCGTTGAGCTGCTCATACAGAAAGGTCAAAGCAGCTGGACCCCAAGCCCATTGGCCACAACTGTCAAAGTCCGCAATAAGAGTGATCCACTTGACAGGCACGTATGTGTGACTCTTGTCGGTGAAGATGATATAGCCCAACAAGAGTAACAAATAGCACCGTGCAGCCTCATCATAAAAGTGATGCTCCATGTTGCCTATGTATGCCTTTTCCAGAAAGATGAATCTGAAGTTGGGACCCCTAGTGGACCGACACTCCTGCCAGCTAGAGTTGTGGTCTATACCCAACAAATCCACTCCAGCTGCAATGACATCAGCATCAGTAAAATACAACCCATGCTCCAAAAATGTTCCGTTGAGCGGCAAGTGGAGCAACGCGGACACGGCGTCCAACGTCACCGTCATCTCCTCGAACGACATGTGAAATGAGCTGGTCTCAGAATGCCACCTCTCCACAAAAGACGAGATCAGCTCGTGATTGATGATGTTAAGAGGTGTACGGTCGAGCTCCAACAGACGGGCCTGCTCTAACCATCTGTGTATCTGTGGGTGGTGCTGCTGAGGTCGAAACCTGGATAATTTCAAACCATGGGATGTCACCTTGATCTAACGATGGTTCTGTAAAGAAACAAATCAATGTTTAGAAAACCGGACTAGTCATTGAACTGGTGAAAGCACTGGTTCAAGGTTCAATGATTGAACCGTCTTTGAACTGGACCGGGTAGTGAACCGGTGAAAATACTGATTATATGGTATATTGAGTGATAAATTTTATATATAACTAAATTTAAAAATATTTATTATATATTTCATAGTACTAAATGTCAATCAAAAGGATAAATAATAAAATGCTATATATATATATATATAAAATTTTATATGTTAACATTAACTTTTTTTTAACTTAAACAACTACATTGCATGAAGGACAAGAAATATGGATGAGTAAGAAGAGAATTTCAGGCATGGTGGACAGGTTTGGAGTGATGACAATTTTGATGATATTTCTCGAGCTAAGAGGAAAAGATTTTTATGATAATAGTCTTCCCTTGCTACATGGTTTTTAGCATAAGCCAATTGAAATGGCAGAACTGAAGTTCTGGTTGTAAAAGCATGAAAGTGTTGCCAGATTGTGGAGGAAAGAATTGTAAAACGAAGTCGTTGAACAAAATAAATTTAGTTGAGACTTCAGTAAAAAAAAAATTCAATAACCATAGATTTGAGTCTATAAATAAAGCTTGAAAGCCAAATGACATTATAACAAGCTGGCTAGCTACTAGTAATGGGATGGAATGATATCTCAATGGTTGGCACTCCAATTAGTTCAATTTTTTTTAACTAAAATCACATCAAACTTTTTTTTTTGAACCTTGTCAAACCAGTAAACTGTCGGTTATTTCCGGTTCTTTGCCGGTTTTCCGGTTTCCTTCCCGGTTCAAAGAAAAAGCGGTTCATAGCCTATACTGGATGCGGAGACGGTTCACTGTCCAACCGGTTGAACCGACTGGTTCTCTGAACCAGGAAATAAATTATATAATTAAAAACATATTAAGTAAAAGTAATTAATTATTGGTAAAAAAAAGAATTAATTATTACCTGTATCAACCGTAGCCTGGAGACCACGTGCACATGAAACTGGTGCATCAAAACTTGCTGAGCAGCCTCAGTCTCCTCATGCTGCTGAGCGTCCTGCTGAGCAGCCTCAGCCTCCTCATATTGCTGAGCGTCTTGCTGAAAGTGGTCCTACTGAGCAGGCTCATGATACTGCTGCTCCTGATGCACTCGATCACCCCACTTATGTTATCTCGCTCACAGACACGCCTCTGTTGCTCAGAAGCGTGACCAGCCTGCCTAGCGACCAACTGGATCCACGTCCTGGTGCTAAGAGCAGGAGGAGTCTGATCTGCATCTCCTGGTGCTGCTCCGGAGTCCGGAAGACTCGCCTCGCTCTACTCGTCCTGCACGTCCTGATCTGTTCGCCACTGAAAAAGCCAAAAACGAAATTTCAAAAACAATAAAAGATTTCCGGAAATAGGGTAAATGCGGGAAGAAAATTGGGAGGATTTCTTGAACACCTCATAACGAAGTATTTTCGGAACTCATTTTTGACTTCCGAAAATACCCCATTTTGAGGTGTTTCCGAAAATCCCAAATTTTTGCCTTCCGCATTTACCTTTCAGAAATACCCCATTTTAAGAATTTTTAGGAATATTTTTGTCGGTTTGCGTTATTTGGGGGCATAGGGGAGAAGGGGGGTAAAAAAAACATCTTAAGTTGACTGGTCATGATAATATTTTATTTTGTTCCCCTTTTAAAATCTCTCCGCTTCTCTTCCGTTGAACCAATCGAGAGAATCCAATCGTTACATAGTACATTAGGATGCACACGCCAGCAAATCTTTAAATATGTATATTACTAAAAAAAACCCTAAAGTATACATAAAATCCAACGAACAAGAAATAATAAAAGAAAATACAAAAATACCAACTATTTTTTGTTTTTTTTTTAAAAAGCCTTCTAAGACATAAAACAAAATAAATCAAAAAAAAAAAGGAAATCTAAAAGAAACTGAAACCGATCTATCAACCTTACGTTGACCGCAGAAACTCTAAATCTCCACTATTTTCTGCAGGATTAAACGACGTCGTTGAAGAAGGTTCCATTAAAGCATTCAACGAAGGTAATTGAAGATCAACCAATTGCAAATTAACTCTTCTAATATACTCTTCTTGTTCTTCATGTTTCCTTCGATAATCAGCCAAAAACTCAACACTTTCATTATATATTGAATTAAGAGCTACAGAATAAGCTGATTCCTGATACGGTATCCGCGGCGTGGTGGCCGGAATTTCTTGATCTGACGGTGGCGGAGGGAAATTGAGGATTGCATTGTGGCCGTGGATTCTTAACGCAGCTTTATCAAAAGCTCTTGCAGCTTCTTCTGGTGTTTTGAAACTACCAAGCCAGATTTTTGATCGTTTTGAAGGATCTCGAATTTCTGCAGCCCATATTCCTGATTTTCTTAGCCTTACTCCTCTGTATTTCATTTGATAAGTTTCGTCTTTCTCGTTCATTTCACGACGGCGTTGATGTTTTTAGGGTTTTTTGAAAGAGTAAAGTAGGAGCGAGATTTTTTGTTACTTCGTATGTTGAATTTGTTTTTTGTTTTCTTATAGGCATTATATAGAATTTTTTGTTTTTAAGGTTTTTGGTTTTAATAAGTTTGTTTTTTTTTTTGAAAAATAATAAGTTTGTTTTTAAGGTTTATTATTTTTGGTTTTGGTTACTACTATATTTTTTTGGGTACATCTTGTTAAGGGAAAATGATTTTAAATATTGAGAAAATAGTGGACTAAATTTGTTGAAAGAAAGTTGAAAGACTAATATTGTGAGTGACAGATAAAAGATGAAATTGTATTGAAATGTTAAAGTACTTTGAGTTTTTGGTGATTCTTTGATAAAAGTGTAATTTGGAGATCAATTTGTAGTGATTCATTTGATAAAAATATAATTAGGAGTTCGATTTTTAAGATTTGACATTAATTAAATGACGTGGCATTCATTAATTGATGTTACATTTCTTAATTTCTTTAAATAAAAAACAAAGGACACATAAACATAAATGTTTTTTAAATTATAAAATTACAAAACACAAAATCTAATAAATCTTAAAAGACTAAACTGAAAACAAAAAAAAAAACAGAAGGAAAGAAAGAAAATGAGAGGGAGAGGCAAATCTAGAGAGAAATACATATTGATATGGTAACATTAAACTTAATGTTTTTTACTTCCTTCATCCTTTTTACATTCTCTCTACACCTTCATCTTTATTTACTCTCCACAATAACACAATTGATATGCTAACAACAATTCTCTCATGAAGAAAAAAACGCAGATATGGAGAGAAACGAAAAAAAACCCAAATCTAGGGAAACAAGAAAAACGCAGATCTGGAGAAAAATCTTAGAATAAAAAAAACGAAAAACGCAGAAAAAAAAGGAGCTTGGCCATGGTTGTCGCGAGAGAAATGGGGAGAAGATGGATAGAGGTTCTTCAGAATTTTTTGAAGAAGATAAACTGTTATGTTCCCAAATTCCCAATTGGTACTTTTCATATTTTGTTAAATTGGAGGCGCTGCCTTGTGTTATTGTGGAGGGTGGATAAAGATGAAGGTGGTGAAAAGGATGAAGGAAGAAGAAGGATGGAAATCGAAGATGATTTAATTGTTTCTGGGTTTGTAGTTGTTTTGCTGCAAACATGTTAAAGTATTATTCACCGTGTAAATTGTTTACTTTGAAATAGACTAACTATAGTTAGTGTTTAACTTAAGTTGACCGCACTAGAGTTTAGCTTTACTCTTTCTCTTGTTAGTTTTCTGGAAATTTGTATAGTTGAGCTCCAGTTAGTTACAATAGATTTGTTGTATATATACTACATTACAATTCAGTTGTAACTAATTTCACCAGAATATGAAATTCAGTTTTCTTCTTCATCTTGTTTCTACAAATTCCTTGCTTAGTTTCTCTGATTTTCTGGTGTGATTCAATTGCTAATTGCAATAGTTCAATATGGTATCATTCGCACATGCGCTTTCGCTTCGTCTTTTTGCTTGAATCGATCATTAAATCGATTCTAGATTCATCAATTTATTGGCATTCTCGTCAATTTCTTCTTCATGGCGGATTTTGGTTTGTCCTCTTCTGGTTCGTCCATCGTAACCATCGATCTCACTGCCAATCCATTGTACCTTCATCTATCGGATAATCCTGGTGCCGTTCTTGTCTCTCAAGTTTTTGTTGAGTCAGGCAACAAATTCAGTTCATGGATTCTTGCAATGACCATTGCTCGTGGTGCGAAGAGCAAGCTCGGCCTCGTCGATGGTACTCTCAAGTAACCCGATGCCACTGCTTCTACCTTTTCTGCTTGGAATCGCAGCAACCACATGGCTACTTCATGGATCTTGAACTCCATTGCCAAGGAACTCCACTCCAGCATCATCTATGCAAATTCTGCTGCAGAAATTTGGACTGAGCTCAAGAGTCGTTTCTCACAGGGCAATGGCCCTCGCATTTTCCAACTTAACAAAGAGGTATTAAACTGCACCCAAGGTACTCTCTCTGTTAGTGCATATTTTAGCTAGTTCAAAGGCCTTTGGGACTCTCTAGCTGAACATAATCCTCCAAACACCTGCACTTGCGGAGTTCTGATGCATTAGTGTATTATTTGAAACGTTAGTACGTCTTTAATTTTCTCATGGGTTTAGATGAGTCCTTCAGTCACATTAGGGGCCCAATCTTGGCTATGGAACCCCTACCTGAGATCACCAAAGTGTTCTCTCTTGTTATACAAGATGAAAAACAACGCGAAATAGGCCTCACCACCACTGAATCATCAAGCCAGATGGCCTGTGCTGTTAGCAATCACTCCAAACCACCACGAAAGGATCGTCCTCTATGCTCTTATTGTGGTGTTTTGGGTCATATAAATGAAAAGTTTTTCAAATTGCATGGTTTCCCCTCGGGATTCAAGCAACAGAAATCTTCTGTTGGCTCTAAACAGGTACTGCAGGTCACTGCATCTTCTAGCTCAGTTGGTGAACCACATTTGGGCACTCAATATTTTTAGCAATTGATCCAATATATGCAAGCACAAATGGCCAAGGCATCCACTCATGATTCTGCTGATGGTTCAGCTGCTAGTATGACTTTGCTCCCTCTGGTTTACTCATTCCATTCATTACTTTGTGCTGCCCTTTTACATCACACTGACTGGTTAATTGATTTTGGTGCTACTACACATATATGCACCATGTTGTTTCTGTTTTCTTCCTATACTAACCTGCATAACACATTTGTTACCCTTCCAAATGGTCAAAAAGTTCCTGTCATTACATCAGGCACTGTAGTTTTAGCATCATGCTTAAAACTTACAAATGTTCTGTGCATTCCTAAGTTCCATGTGAATATTATTTCTGTTGGCTGTCTTTATGAAGATCCCAACTATGATATTTCACTAATTGACAATTCATTCTTAATCTAGGACACACACCAACAGACGGTGATTGGCACGAGTAAATATCCTCATGGCTTATACTTTTATGATTCAAATTTTACTTGTAATTTGTCTCTTAGTACCTGTTCCGGACTGGGCCAATCCCTTCACCGGCTAAGGCCAGGCCCATTTCCGCCCCTCAGGATATCAATTGTCGTACTACTAAGCTGACCAACGATCAAGATCAACCCTCTGTGTAACATCCCCAATTCGGTTAATTTCGATCATCGAAATTAACTAGCGTCGCCTGACTATTTGATTATCAAATAAACTCCTAGAACGTGTTTGAATCTATGAAAGCAATATATATGATTGCTTAAGTATGTGAAGTATATGAATGGCTGTTTTATTGTTGATTTAAAATTTGGGGTTTAAGTGGGAATTATAGTTTAAAGGGCAAAACAGTCATTTTGCTTAGCGAGCGGTTATAGCTAATTGAATAGCAAACCTAAATAATATAGCATATCTAATAATATGTGATAGCTAATATAATTGCTAATGATATGAGTTGTGTATTACTGCTTGATTGTTTATTTATTTGAATAGATTTTAGTGAGAATGAGAGAGAGGGTAGTTTGGTCATTTCATTTAAATTTGCCTTCAGCTCACCACACCCTCCTTAAAAACACACACATGCTGAAATTGAGGGAAAAACACAATCAGAATTTTAGAAATGGAAAAGAGAGAAAGACTAGAAAGAGAGAGAGTAGGCGTGAGAGGAAGAAGAAGAGGGATTTCCCTCAATTGTTGATGCATGTTTCCTTTCTTCACACCATCATAATCAGCTCCTCATCTTCTATCTAGAGATACTAATATCAACACCTACATTACTCTCCTCTTGCATTCACCATTTTTGGAGACATCAAGCTCAAATAATCAAAAATGGAGTTTTGTTGCTTCCATTGTTGTTGTTGTTGTTGTTGTTGTTGAAGTTGGGTTAGTAGCTAGCACCATTTCAGAACCCACCTTGTAGTTGGAAGCATTAGAGTGAAGTCTTAGGAGCTAGGGTCGTGATTGCAGTGTTCGAGTAGATTGAATTCGAATTGGAGGGCGTGACGAAGAGTTTCAGATTGATTGTGTGTAGCTTGAACTTCATCTTGGTTGTTGTTGTGATTTTCATCACATAGCGGTGAGTTCTAACTCGCTTAGGATTTTAATTTCGTGGATTGATGGTTGCATGAGACTGATTTTGTGTTTTTGTTTCGTGAAATGCGAGTCAAAAACCGTATTTTTGAAAACTTCGCATTAAACAAATTAGCGATTGATATTGTTGATCATTGGTTGATAATTGTATTGGAAATTAAGTGTTTTGTATGTGTCAAATGTTTGTTTGTGCTTACACGCAATATCCACTGTTTCTTCACTCGTAGGTTACGCTTACGCGCAACTCACACGCACCTTGCTGTCTCAATTTTACCTAAAAACAGTTTTGATCATAACTTTTGATCCCGGAACCCGATTAACGTGTTCTCAGATGCGTTACGAATCTTGCAAAAGGACCTATTCATATAAATGGATTGATTTGTGTTTTTAACATAATCAACTTGGTTTTGAGGAAAGGTTTTGGAAAGTATAAATATTTGTAAAAACGAATTTAGTTACGTGTGAGAACATATGTTTTTCAAATCAAAATGGAAGTATATGTTCTATTATTGTACGGACAAGATATATAGATTATATCAAATTATTTGACGGCCCAATGCGGGTACGATATATAAATTATATCGAGTATAGGGTGACGACCCTAAATTTTAGCATACTAGGGGAGGGGTAGTTATGAGCCCTAGAACCTAGGCCCCCTTTAAGTTTGATCGTTAATCAGATATTAGCGATGGGTTCCCCGGTTAATGGCGTGGTCATTTCCGGTGATGTGCTAAGAATGAAGTTACACTATTCACCAGGATTAGCAAAGTAGGCAGTCGGTGTCGTGTTAACGATGAAGTTACACGTAGTTATTCCCTTGACTATGAGAAAGAAAGAAAGGCATAATGAACCGCGAGAGTTTAGTAAGGGGTCTCGATAGGACTCACTGAGATTTGTAATCTCACCCTTTTAAATGTTGTTGTTTTTACAGAGAAACAAGGAAAAAGGAAGGTTAAGGAGCACGAGTAGGAGAAGTACTTGAAACGCGGTTGAAAACCTGTACCTTAATTGTTGTTATTGATTTTTCCTTGTGATTCTGTATCTCGATTATGACTTGAACTTGTTAAAGTAGTTAATCGTTTCCATTATTTCTTGTATTTGGATATTGAGCACTAGGACATGTTAGGTGTGAGATACACCGAGACCTAAAGTATTTTGACGTACTTCGGTTTTAAAGTTATGTGATGTAATTAGATATGACTTAGTAATTAAGTTTAATTTAAAATAATTAGTTGTGTTCAATATCTGAAACAGGAAATTATACTCTGATATGTACTAAACTGTATATTCTAATATTTCTAGCTAGTAGCGATATTATGATGTTACACTCTGTATCCAACGATCCAGGTACGGAGTCTCGTCTATAAATAGAGGTTCCACCCTCCAAACCCAGATACGATTTCACACATACAATTCATAAGAACGCTAAGATTCCACACATATCTTACCTTCCCCGAGCCCAGCGCACCCGATCTTCCGAGTTCAGGCACGCAGAGCTCGGGCACTCAGCCAAGCACCTCGGCACAGCCCCGAGATCGTATTCTTTATCTCTTATTATCTCTTCATCTTTCACATACTGACTTGAGCTTCGGAGTGTCTTGCAGGTACCCCCCACCCGACGTGGATGGAGCTCTACCTCGGACGTCCAAGCTCAGCATTCTAACTGCAACATACCTCATTGGAAGCAATCAAGCACTTAGCCCCAGGTTCGGAGCCTCGCCCAGCCTCGGGAGCTTCACTTTAGTACTCCGGTACCGAACATTGGCGACCACAGTGGGAGCATCACTGTCTGCTTCCATCTCTCCAAAGTATCAAGCCTCTTCGAACTAACTCACTTCTCCAAGACGCATAAACACTATTCAAGATTACAAAACCTGTTTCCTACTCTTTCGAAGAAGTTTTCTTTTCCCGTTTTGCAGGTTATGTTCGCCTCCCAACCACGGCTTGAGCCTGAAGAATCTGCTCCCCTCTCGACCTCGGCTTGAGCTCGAAGACGTCGCTCGCCTCGCAAGCACGGCTTGAGTTTCTGTCCGACCCCGGATTTCCCAGGGCACTTCACAAGGACTCTCATCGCCGACCTCCGGCACCTACCTCAATAATAGATCTTCGTCCGATCTTCTCATGATTTCTTTGCAGGTCTTCGCCCGCAGCGGCTCCAATAGCTTTCTGATCTCCGAGCCCCGTGCTCAATCAGAGAGTCTGACATTCCCTGTGTTGCCAGAGCTGACGAGCTCCACCCAATTTCGCCTCGTACGAGCCAACCTCCCTTTGATCTCCGAGCTGACGAGCTCCATCAGAGGCCGAGGTCTTCCCAATTTTTCCTCGTGCGAGCCTGCAGCGCCCCTGATCTTTGAGCTCCGAGCTCCATTAGGGGTTGAAGGGCGGAGGTTCGCAGTGATCTCCGTTGGAGAAATTTTTGGAGACAGGAGCCCGCAGCGGCTTTCTCATCTATGAAGGCAATGGCCCTCAGCGGCTCTCATCTTATCTAGCTACGAAGTTGGGGGCCCGTACCGGCCTTTTCCCCTCTTCAAAGCTTATTTTCAGCTCTATTGTCTTAAATTGCAGGAATATCTTAAGACCTACAGGCTTTCTGTTAGCTACCTCGGATTTCGCTCTAGATTCGGGATCATGACATCCCCTTCATAAACAAACAAGCCATCCTACAACATCTCGCGTTCTAATCTCGGTCGTTTTTCCTACTCTACGGACATTCGTTCAAAGCATGCATAAGGAACAACGAATAATCAACAGAATTAATGAAGAACAAAAACAAATTAAAGACCGAAAAAAGGGGACGGCGCCCATTGTATGTTACAATTAAAAATTGGCCCCGGACATGCCTGGGACCAAATAAAGGAAAAGCTCAAAAACAGATCAGCAAGCCTCACCTTCAGTTTCGGCATTCTCCGTAGTGTTGGCAATAGCGGCTTCTTCC
Organism: Astragalus glycyphyllos; assembly: GCA_963573325.1. NCBI lineage: Eukaryota > Viridiplantae > Streptophyta > Magnoliopsida > Fabales > Fabaceae > Astragalus > Astragalus glycyphyllos. The sequence continues at coordinate 22,561,762 of OY754313.1, read as the reverse complement.
TCAACAGCAAGAACGGCAGCGGGATCGTAGATCACGTAATACTTGGCAAAATGCTTACGAATGGGATGTTTTAAATCGAAATTGTCACAAACTACAAATGTTTTGAAAAACCGAAATCTAGTCTAAGTGAGAGGACATGTATTTTGAAAAGTAAAAACGAACTATATGTTTAATTTATCATTGTATGACTAACATGGGATGACTTTTTATTCATCTAAACCGGTCTAGGATTCATGATATGTATATATTATATCGAGTATAAATGACGACCCAATGCGAGTGGATATATAAATTATATCGAGTCAGGGTGACGACCCTAAGATGAGATTAGCATACTAGGAGGGGAAGGTCATGAGCCCTTAACCTAGTCCCTTAACCATTAGGGAAAGTACTAATGGGAAAGGGGTTCACCGGGATTACCAAAGCTGCGGTCGGTGTTATGCTAAAGTTAAGAAGTACATTTCACCGGGATTACCAAAGCTGGGGTCGGTGTTATGTTAAAAGTACGGTTCACCGGGATTACCAAAGTTGGGGTCAGTGTCGTGCTAAGTTAGAAAGACACGTAGTTTATAAATTAAATTACAATTAAAAAGGATTGTTATGTAATGCATAATCACTTAAGCTCTTGATTGTTGGTGATTGTGCTAGAAGATGATAAGGAATAATTATCGGTAGTTGACAGTTCTTGTAGCCGGTATTATTCTCATTAAGGACATTTGTAATTCATAAATTGAATTAGAAATTAAAAGGTTTTCATAATTGAACCGTGAGTGCTGCTAGGGGTCACAGTAGAACTCTCTGAGATATGTTATATCATTCTTTCATTTGTTGTTTTTTCCAGAGAAACAGGGAAAGAAGGAAGTTAAAGGCACGAGTAGGAGACGTGCTCGAGGAGAAGATTAAAGAATTTGTTCTTCCAACTTTGTTTATATTTTCTTTCCTTTGTTGTCTTTGTACCCGGTTTATAACTTGAATTATTTAAGTTATGTAATCGTTTCTGCTATTTGCTTGTGAAGATATTGAACACCCAGTTGTAGAATATTGAAGTCTTGGAAACCGTTACGGTTTTGGATAAGTGAAGGTTAATGTTAAGACTGTTTGGTATTTTATTACCGAAATTTTTAGTGGTGTTCATATATCTAAGCAGGAATTATCTCTCTGATGTATACTAAAACTGTGCTTTCTTGTATTTCTACTAGTTAGAGATATTAGGGTGTTACAATTCTTGACTAATTCAACTCGATATAATCTATATATCGTTAACTTCACTCATATTTGATGAGCTATAATTTTTAAACCCATATATAATGAGCTATACTTTTTATCTTAAACTAAACTTTATCCCTACTCATATCTGATGAGTGTGGAATAATTCTTATAACCGTTTAATTGAGGTTAACACTCGGTAAAACTACTTGGTTTTATTAAACTTCCATAACTCAAAACAAGTCGATGTAATTATCTCAATCAAAACATTTTTCTATGTATTACAGTTATTTTATCAATACATAGGTTTAAGGTAGGGATTAGGAATGAAAAACAATCGGTTTGAGATCGAAACAGTTGAAAAATAGTGGAAAAAATAGTGGCCAAACTGATGCTGACATGGGTGCCAGTGTGAGGTAACACGGGCTGTGTCAGCTAGTTTGCAGAAAAACTGCCCAAACCAAAACTGACACGGGCACCCGTGTGAGCTCACACGGACCGTGTGACAGTAACAGAATGCTTGTTTTGCTGAATTTCGTTTCGGTTCTCAATTCGATTCGATTTCAAACCTTTTCCAAACTCAATCCAAACATCAAAATAGATATTCTAACACCAACAATGAGTCCAAATAACCACAATACAACATAAAACATTTAATCATCAATCAAAGAGTGTTCAAAACACCAAAATTTCATAATTTCGGAAATAACGGTTTGTGTCTCAAAATTTACGAAAAACGAAAACGAAAACTCATTTCAGTGACATGAAACGAAACAAACTTAAACATAAAACCCTAAGCGAGTAGAAATCACCTCTTTGTGATGATAATCACAACAACTTCTCAAATACGAAATGCAAGTCACTCGAACGCGACTCAACAAACTCCGAATCGCTCTCGTACTCAACTTGAACGACTTCAACTTCAACTCAGCAACTACTCTACTGCTCTTGCTACTCGAATGCACAATGTAGCTACCCCAAAGTCCTATTCTTGCTCTAGAATCAACATGCAAGGCATAGAGAAGCTCCAAACTCCATTTTTGGTATTATTTGGAAGCTTATGAATGGTAAAAGGAGAATGATAAGGGATGAGCTTGTGAAAGTGGTACCAATGAGAAGAGAGTGAAAAACTAAATTTAATGGAGTAGAAATCACTTACATACAATGGAAGTTGGATGAGTTCCTTGCTCTTCTTCTCCCTCTCTCTCTCTCTCGTGTTTCTTCTCTCACTCTCTACTCTCATGTAACACCCTAATATCTCTAATCAATAGCAATACTAAGAATGTACAATTTAGTGAATATCAGAGTAACTTTCCTACTTATAAAAAGGAAAAAGCAGAAACAGTATACATAACTCACAATATTTCAAGTCATATATCGACTATACAGACAAGCAGGGAATAACATAATTAAAGACTGAAGGACTAAATCTTCAATCTTCTCTTCGGGCATGACATCTATTCGCGTCCTCTAACCTTCTTCTTTTCCCTTTTTCTCTGTAAAACAACAACATATGAAAGAGTCAGATAACATATCTCAGTGAGTTTTACCGTGACCCCTAATATCGCTCACTGTTCAATTATAAAACCTTTTAATTGGTAATTCAACTTATGAACTACAACCATCAATAATAGGAATAATACTGGCTGCAATAACTGCCAACTATCGATAAATTCACAACGTCAAAAATGAGAATAATACAGGCTGCAATAACTGCCAACTACCGATAAATTCATAACATCAATAATGAGAATAATACCGGCTGCAATAACTGCCAACTACCGATAAATTCATAACATCAATATTGAGAATAATACCGCCTGCAATAACTGCCAACTACCGATAATTCTCTGTTAACATCATTTAGCACAACATCGGCCGCCAACAATTTCTTACTCCCGATGAACCCCCGCTAGTAATTTACCCAACGGATACTGGGCCTAGGTTAGGGGCTCTTGAGCTTCCCCGCCTAGTATGCTATTCAATGGGTCGTCACCCAAATTTGATATAATCTATATATTGCACCCGCATTGGGCCGTTGTTTAATACTCGATATAATATATTCATATATATCCTGAATCCTAGACCGGTTTAGATGAATAAGGTAATAAACATCCCGCGTCATTAATACAATACCAAGTAGGACATATAATCCGATTAGTTTTTCAAAAACGTGCACTCTCACGTGAACTACTTTAAGGTTTTTCGAAACATTTATAGTTTTTAAAACCTTTCCTCAAAACCAAGTTAATTAGGTTTAAAACCATGTTTTTATAAAGTTTATAAACCATCCTTTTCTTAACCAATTGGTTAAGAAAAGGATTAGAAGTCGTTTGGAATCGAAAGGAGCGACGAAAACTAAATTTTGCATTCGGGAACCGCAACACACTCACGACCCGTGCGCTTGGGCGCACGCCCCGTGCGCTTGGGCGAACAGTTTTGGCTGCACACCGTGACAAGCGCACGGTCCGTGTGCATGGGGCGCACGACTTGTGCTCTTACACCAGATTTTTCATTTCGTTCGATTTCTTTCGTTTTTGCTTTCCGATCGCGTCCAATCCGAAACCCAATCCAATTCAAACTGAAAAACAGAGTATTGCAAAACATATACCAGTCCAAACAATCACAACCAATCGAAATTCCAAATCACAATCAAAGTATAATTTGAGAAATAAACCGTCAAATGAAATTTCTCAAAAACAGTTTTCGACTCGTAAAATCTTTCGAAACCGAAACCACTTTAGGAAACTAGAATTTCACAATGTTCAAAATAATAAAATAAATCCCTAAAGGTGAGTAAAACTCACCTATCGTGATGAAAATCCCGAAACACCGAGACTCTCCAAAGCTCGATCGACCCGTAGCACACCAACACGCTCCGAATTTGCTCCAAACACCTCCAAAATCGAAACCAAGCTTTTCCACACTCGAACCCAGCCACTGAACCTCCTCAAAAATTCTCTCAATCAGCAATGTAGCTTGTTATTAAGCTCAAAAACTGCACCTTGATCTTCAGTAACCGATTTTGGGCTTCAAGAACAACATGCAACCCACAACTTGTAGTTTGGTCAAGGTGGAATTTGAAAATTCAACAACGGACGAAACGAAAAGAAGGTGAATGAGCTGATGAAACTAGGATCATTGGATAGAGGAAGAAAAATGGAATGGAATAGAGGAAGAAATACCTACATGCATCTAGGATCCAAAGCTCCCTCTTCAATTCTTTCTTCCTCTTCTTCACGCCCTTCTCTCTTCACTCTCTCTCTCTCTCTCTCTCTCTCTCTCTCTCTCTCTCTATTTTTCTCATTTTTCTCTTTAGTTGCTGAATATGAGACATGAGTATGAGTGTTGTGAGGTTTGTGTTTTAATGAAGTATGGTGAGCTGAGGATAATAAGTTATAGTGTGCTAAATGACTGTTTTACCCTTTTTGCTCTAATTTTCACTTAACCCCAAATTCTACCCAAACAAACACACATAATCGCATAGTTCCAACAATTATGCAATTAAGCCATATGATCTAGAAATAATATATATATATATATATATATATATATATATATATTGCTTTCGCGACCATGTCATGCCCGAGACTTGATTTATTATTTACTCAAATAATAAATCACTAGGTAATTTCGTTAATTGAAATTTTCAGAACTAGGGATGTTACATCTTACTTCTCTCTTTTCTTTCTAACTTGGAATTCTGGATGTGTTTTATGGGAAATGAGGGTGGTTTTCAATTTTAATGAGCTGAAGGTAAACAATAGGATAGGAAAAGACTAAAATGCCGTTGGCTTTTTGTAACATCCCAAAATAATTGATGAATTGGAATGTACTAATATTGTACATTGTTTATGGTTTTTATGTATTTATACTATTTTGGATAGATGAGGATTGAGGTTTTCATGTCCTTTAGGCAATATCCTAATTGCCAAAGATTTTTTTTCCTATACCAGGTTAGTTTTACGTTTATGTCTAGACTTGTCTAGAGGTCAGTTGAGTAAGAACGCGATGGGTTTTCCTTTCCTGATTACTAGCTAGTTGCAAGATGTCTTATGACATGATTTCTCCTAAGTTTGAGGTTAAAGTTATAGATCTTGAGGTGAACCTCTTCATTCGTGAATTGGTTTGAAGTTTGATATGTACTCCATGTCTATGTTGATAATGAAATATGTTTGGTCTTTCGAGGATGTAATTTATGAAATGAATTGTGAGATGTTCAAAGTTACAAAAAAAAGGGTTAAAAAGGAGAGTGAATGCACAAGGAATGGGATCCATTCTTGAAAAGTCTTTACAAAATCTTCCTTGTAATTTGAGTTTCTCCCCTCTTAGATGCAGTCATGAACCGTTTTAATCCTTGGTATGTTTTGTTTCCAAGAGGTGATATTCAAGTTTCTAAATCACTTGATATGTTGTGGTTTGAAAGATGATTGATTTGATCGATATGTTTGAATTTATTTCATTGTTTGTAATGTGTTTAGAGGTCACGGTTAAACGGTTTTGTGTTGTGTTAAAATCTTTTTCAAAAATACGTGTGAGAAAACTATCTAGTACATATATAAGTACACCGTAAATGAATTAAAGAATGGTTGATGTACTTGGGGTCGGTGTCATGAACCAATCTGAGTAAAGTATCGTTCTCACTCTTTGGGAATCTGTGTCGGCACACAGAGTGCGACATAGAATCATGGTTGATGTCTGGTGGTAGATCCTCGGTTTTCCGGTTCAGCCTTTGATTCATAGTAAATCACTTCAGTCTATCACTGAGTTCTCGTTACTTTCTTATAGGAGACGAGCCCTAGAAATCCTTCGTAGCTATAGCCATGCTGATTGTTGAACCCCGAGGTGTGTTCTCTCATCATGTATCACTCCTTCATAGAGCAACACCCACAGTAGCTAGGATTGTGGATATTCGGTAGACTTGAGTATTTGTTAGAGGTTTTCATGTCCTTCAGGCAATATCCTGATTGCCAAAGATTTTTTTCCTATACCAGGTTAGTTTTACGTTTATGTCTAGACTTGTCTAGAGGTAAGTTGAGTAAGAACGCGAGGGGTTTTCCTTTCCTGATTACTAGTTGCAAGATGTCTTATGACATGATTTCTCCTAAGTTTGAGGTTAAAGTTATAGATCTTGAGGTGAACCCCTTCATTCGTGAATTGGTTTGAAGTTTGATATGTACTCCATGTCTATGTTGATAATGAAATATGTTTGGTCTCTCGAGGTTGTAATTTATGAAATGATTTGTGAGATGTTCAAAGTTCCAAAAAAAAGGGTTAAAAAGGAGAGTGAATGCACAAGGAATGGGATCCATTCTTGAAATGTCTTTACAAAATCTTCCTTGTAATTTGAGTTTCTCCCCTCTTAGATGCAGTCATGAACCGTTTTAATCCTTGGTGTAATGCAACACGATATGTACTGTTTTGGCCCGTTTGATGAACCTAATGTGATTTAACTAAGCTAAATGAGCTTTCATTAGTTTATGATTTTACGTCTGATTAAACCTTGAGTTACAAGTTAGTTGTTCATGTGATTGTTCACTCAGGTGATTGTGAGGTTGAGTTCAAGTATAGTTTCCTCTCCGTTAAATTACAAGTTCTACGGTTTTAAACCTGTTATTTCGAAATCTTGTACTTTTAGGACTGAAAGTGAGGCCAATTTGGTGTTAAATTTTGTGTTCACGTTGCTTTGGGATTTTATTTCGAAATGCGATATGATTTCGGTTTTTGGATTGATTGTATTGTAGTTGAATTGTCTTGATGTGTGGGAATGGTTTAGGATTAGATAAAGAAAAAGCGAGAAATCGAAAGGGAACGAAAATCAATTTCCTGGGGTATTGACAGAAATGCACGGACTGTGCATGTCACTGGTTGTTTCCCAGTTTTCACTTCAAACTCGTTCCGATTCGCTTCCGGCGCTTCCCTAACCCTATTCTAAACCATTTTAGGTCACTATGGCTATGTATTGAGCATGTTTTAGATTGATTTACACATTGATATAAGTTCTTTTTCGAATTATATTCATTTTACGAAATATTTCTCTTATTGTTCATCATAGCAATAGAGCATGTCTGTTGAACCTTTTTATGACCAGTATTCCTTATCAAATGCATCCATTGCATTTAGTTGAAAACCCCATTCTTGATCCAATGAAATTATTCAAAGAACAGTCAACATTTTGATTTCGCAAATTGTTTATTTTCAACCATGGGGTATCGCAAAATTCTTTAAAACCAAATACTCCCTCTTTCTTTTTGAACCAAAAATATTGTCTTAAAAACTTTACATGACACATGAATGGGTGTTGCACGATCTAAACCCTAAAACCTTATTTTGAAAAGCTAAGATTGATACTCACAAACTTATTTCCAATTTAACCAAAGTTTTACTCCTCTAAATTGAAACGTTGTTATGACTTCGGTTTGTTGAGAATTCTTTGAGTCGTATCACATTATTCTTTTCAGTAGAATTAGATTTTTTTACTATTCCATTGTTTTCTAACAGAGTTATTGCATACATGACTTTCTAGTAACTTCACATGTGAGTTTTAGGTCGTTTTGATGTCTCATCGAGTAGATCGCATTAATTGGTGTTTAGGTGCATAACCTAAGCTTTCGAGTTGTAAAATCTTCTTTTCTATGGCTTTGCTTTTCCAATTTCGGAGTTCTTGTATATTCTAATTGATGACAATTGAATTAAGTTGGGGTGGGTAGAAGCCCCAGACAGAGTATATAAGGAGCACGGAACCACTATTAAAATTGAAAATGTTTTACAAAGATTTCTGGAAAAGTTTTAACTAAACGTGGTTTTGTAATTCATACTCGCCCTGAGAGGCCAATCCTAATCTAGTTCAATCAGGTACTCGACATGCTGGTATGAGACTAAGTAGACACATGATGCATAAAGATTTGAAATCCATTAATAGAATATATGTATGTCCTTGGTTACTAGTGTTTGAGTTGGAAATCGTGTATAGTCGAATGATCGATGAATTTTGATTCTGTGTCCATTAGGCAGATAAGATTGGAACGATTTTGAGGACAAAATCATTCAAGTTGGGGTGTATTGTAATATCCCAAAATGATTGATGAATTGGATTGTAGTAATATTGTACATTGTTTATGGTTTTTTTGTATTTATACTATTTTGGATAGATGAGGATTGAGGAGATGTTATACTATTCACTAATCTCTCGTTGGATTGTGTTATTTACAAAATGACTGGGTTAATGTGTTCATGACATATTATAGATTTGATAATTGAAGAATTCTATTTGATTAATTCTATTTTATCATTGATTAAAAAAAGTGTATTATTTGAATAGAATGTTATTTGATGGTGTGATTAATTAATTAGTCTATGATCATGTTATTAGTTAGAGGTAAGATGGGGTAGTATTAAAAATATATTAGAGTCTAAGAATTAGATTGCAAATTGCCACACTTAGTAGACTAGCTTGGCAAATTGAAATAAATTGTAAGTTAGCCCCATAAGTGAAGCATGATAGCATAGTAACCACTAAGGACCATGACATAGGCCCTATCCTATAAATGCACCCTTCAGCTGAACTACTTCATTTATTAATGAGGTTTTGAAATAGAAAGAAGGGAGAGAGAGAACGTGAATGTGAGGGAAAGGAGTGAGCTGAAATTTTCCTCCCTTTTCACCACCAAATTCCCTCCATCTTCTATATCAATTTCTACACTTCTTTAAATATTATACCATTCCCAAAACAGAGAAGAAAAGACATAAATTTAATGCCATCTTCTTCAACTCCATAAACCATCATGCATGTTCTATTTTACAAAGAAATTGAGGGTTTGAATCTAGATGATGTTAGAGTAACCCTATAGCTAGAAGTTTGGAGCTCAAGTTGAAGTGTTGGGATGAAATTTCGTGGGTATTGAAGGGTTGAAGAAAAAGGGTTCTGCAGGAAAATTCTGAGTAAACACATATTCAAATCCACCTCTTTAAATATTTACTGTGGTAGAGATGGTTTGGTTTGAATGAACTGTGAGTTTTACCAAACTAATGATTTTACGGTTTTTGGAAAATGTCTCGGTTTGAATTTTAGTTGCTCGAATGTGCATTGGTAAAATTGACGAAATTATGCCATGATTGTATGTAAAATATGTGTTAGAATATCAGTTTGAATGACTTGGATTGATGGAAGTGGGTTTAGTTTCGATTCGGACGCGACACGAGTGAACAAGAAGCGAGAAAATCTGTTTGGGACTGTTTGATATAGGTTCAGTGTTTATGTGATTCCGAATTTTCTGTGTGTCTAAAAATTGTATGGTTTGTTTGTCTGGAAACTAGACACAATTTTCCACAAATTAGGCACTGAGTTTAATCAATTTGGATAAGTATGACTGGAGAAATTGTAGTCACAAGTCAGGTCAAAAATCTAGGATTATTCTGGGTGTAAGTTAAGTTATACTGTAACTGGGAACAATCTAGTTCTCCAAAAATTATGTGGTTCACGTTTTTAGAAACTACACTTAATGCTTGTCAAATTGGTAGCATGAGGTTTTGCAATTTGTACTTTTTTGGCGAATTAATTAAGTTGTGGTGAGTAGAAAGTCTAGACCGAGTAGGAAACGCAAAACCACTATCAAATTTTGACGTTTTATAAAATTTTCATCCATAGCCTAAAAATTTCTTGAAACAGATTTAACTCAATACCGTTTGTGATTCTTCCTTGCAGGTGTGAAAGGTGATTTTTTTTTTCTTATAGATTGTTTACACATAAGATTAGCATGCTTGAATTAATGAATAAAAACTAAGAGATTGTTGTTTACTTGATTGATATAATTTTTTTTATATATACATGCCATGTTAGAATATTTTTTTTACCTACTCTAATAAGAAGGTAATTAATTAAATTGGGTAATGTGACCGTTGTGTTAAGTTGGGGTGGGTGGAAGACTTGCATTGAGTGAGAAATACAAAACGACTACCAAATTTTTTTTCTTCACATTATGTGATTTCATTCTTTAACCCAAAGGTTAAAGGAGAATTTCAACTATAAGTAAGTATTGTTTTGCGAGTCTTGCTCGATTGAAGAACCAACTCTAACCTAGTTGAATTCGATAATGGACATGCCGACATAAGTTTAAGTGATTAGACAATGCATGGTAATTTGCACTTCTTGAACATGATTTCATGAACACTTGCTTTGTATGGAGTCCCTAAGTCTAGTTGGTTATGATCATTGGCTCTCTTGTCATCTTTTGTATGATAAGTGTAGTTGATTTAGCAAGTAGCTTAATGATTAATTGGAAGCTTATGTGCAGTCGAGTGATCGATGATCTTTAATTCCGTACCTAGTACGCGAATAGGATTAGAACAATTTTTTAGGACAAAAATTTTCAAAGTTGGGGGGTGTCTTGTAACATCCCCAATTTAGCTAATTTCAATATTAGAAATTAGTAAGTGCTTTTGCTTAATTAATGGTTGATTTAAGTAATTGAGTATACTCGATTTGATGATTGAGGATTTTAATTGCAAAATGATGTGAAGTATGTGAATTATTGATTGATTGTATGATTAGAAATAGATTTAAATTGGGAATTAAGTGTAGGGGGTAAAACAGTCTTTTTACATTTATTTTGTAAAAACTCTCAGCTGACACAATCACTACCTTTCCTCACTCTCACAACACATTAAAACACAAAACCACACCTTTTGTTGGAAAAGAGGAAGAAGAGCGAAGAATGTAGAGAGAAAGAGAGAAATGGCCGAGAGAGAGAAAGTGGGGGAAGAAAAGGGAGATGCATTCATCTCATCTTCAAGTTCATCCACTATTTATCATTACACCTTATTCTACATCATCTTCTTTACACATTCTTTCACTATTCATCAGACCTTCAAAGTGGAGCACAAACCCTTTTGTTTAGATTTCAAAAATCATCATGCCTGTGGGAGTTAAAGTTGAAATTGGAAGAGGGGAACTCGAGTTTTGCTAGAGGAAGGTCAGAACTTTTATAAGGAAGCAAGTTTGGAGGGAATGGATTTCAAATTCGTGCAAATCGAGGTCACATTGTGAAGACGGTCCTGCTGTCTTCTTCAAAAACAGTTTTTGTATCCATTGATGTTTCACAAAATTCTGTTTTGAGAACTTCGTACTTTTCTTTATGGAAAGATGGAGTTGCATGTCCAAATTGGAAGAGGAATCTGAACCATAAAGTTAAAAGGAGGAATTAGGAAAGTAATAGATTGGTTTCGGGCTTGAGGAGTATTGGAGGTTTTAGGAGCTCGGTTCGTCAAAGTCTCGAGTGGTTCGTCAACCGGGTGAGTGTTCTCACCACATTGTGTATTTAGGTGTTTGCATGTGAATATTTACTGTGGTAGATTGTTTGGTTTGAATGAACTGTGAATTTTATGAAACTAATGATTTTCCGGTTTTTGGAAAATGTCTCGGTTTGAATTTTAGTGCTCGGATGTGCTTTGGTGAAATTGACGAAATTATGCCATGACTGTATGTAAAATATGTGTTAGAATATCTGTTTGAATGACTTGGATTGCTGGAAGTGGGTTTAGTTTCGGTTCGGACGCGACACGAGTGAACGGGAAGCGAGAAACTCTGTTTGGGACTGTTTGATATAGGTTCAGTGTTTATGTGATTTCAAATTATCTGTGTGTCCAAAAATTGTATGGTTTGTTTGACTGGAAACTAGACAAAATTTGCCACAAACTAGGAACTGAGTTTAATCAATTTGGATATGTATGACTGGAGAAATTGTAGTCACAAGTCCGGTCAAAAATCTAGGATTATTCTGAGTGTAGGTTCAGTTATACTGTAACTGGGAACAATCTAGTTGTCCATAAATTATGTGGTTCACGTTTTTAGAAACTGGACTTAATGCTTGTCAAATTGGTACTGGTTTGGTTGCATTTGGAGTCGTGTAGCTTGAGTTATGAGTATACCAACTTGGGTCAAATTTCTGAAGTTAAACTGGGTATAGGTTCAGTGTTTTGGGTTTTGTGGTCTCAATTGAACTCCGTTTTGAACAATTATTTTCCCGTTAGAAAGTAGACTCAATTTTCTTCTGATTAGGCTCAAGTTTCGTGCTAGTTGGTTAAGTTTTGGTCATTTTAGAATTTCTTGAAGTCAGGGGACAGATTCTGTCCAAATCTGAGAATCATTCTGTCTATTTTTTAAAACTGTACTAATTGGCTCATTATTTTCAAAACAAAAGTGACATTTAGAAAATAGATATCCTTAGATTTCGTTTCACGGATTGTGCTAAACCAAAGAAAATGATAAAATGACTTATTGACATAACCGAATTGGAATTTCCTGGATTAAATGGGAACTCCCGCATTATTCGGAATGGAAAGATAATGAATCCTAAAAGGAATGAATGAGAGGAACCGTAAGGGGTCTCGGAGGCGCTCATTGAGATTTGAAATCTCACTGTTTTATTTATGGTGTTTTCAGATGGACAGGGTGTTTGCTGGTGTTTTTAGCAAACAATCACTAGTTTTATTAGAAGGTTTGTGAGATCAAACTAGAAAAATCTCAAAGCAATTGCCTTTGAATTGCAAAAGTTTTTTGTTTCAGAAAATGTAGAAAAGGGGACGATTTGCAAATGATTAACAGAATTGAAAAGAAAAGAAGCAGTAAATAGTGCAGGAATTGTAAAGAAAAGAAGAACAAATTGCATTGAATCATAAAAATGGTACACAATCACGTACAGCGATTCTTCCACTCGTTTTTCGCTCTGGCTTGGAAGTTAGAGTTTCAGGAATCGGGTGTGTATTGTGATTTGCGACCCCTGTTTCTTCTCAGAAACAGTTATTTATACAAAGGAAAAAGGGGGGAAATTCGAACTAAGTAACTGCCTAACAATTTGAAAATAAGTAACTACTCCTACTTTCGGCCAAGTAACCGCTCCTACTTTCAACCAAGTAACCGCTCCTACTTTCGACCGAAACCGCTCTATCACGCTTCGACCAACTGCTAGTCTTCAACGCATAACTGCTCTGTTTTCTGTCTGTCGAAAGCCTGTGTCGATTTTCCTCTCTCTTGCTTTTGCTTCCCTGGAAGGAGAAGTATGAAAGAGCGTCAGTTGGTTACGAGTTTTGGCGTTCCGAGAAGTGAGGCATCACTTTAATTACGGCGTTATTAACGTAACAGAAAATGGTGGAACCATTCAAAGGTAGAACAGAGAATCAGTAAACATAGTCAAAGGCCGAATTTACAGGCTGTTCAAGTCCAAGGTTTGAATATGGAAACAACACTTAACAGTGGCGACATCAGGTATACAGTTGTTCTACTCAAGTGCAAAGTCTATTTCGAGGGTGAATTCAAAAATGTTCTTTCTCTTCTTCTACTTCAAGCTCAGTCGAGAAAGACATTTTTGGGGGGCAATTTGTTAGCCTGTAATTTCGACAGGCTTCATTAAAGATGGTCAACATGGCTTGATTTATATTTATTTCACAAAGACCATATTATTTCGACAAAGAAAATGGTCGTGTGCAAGGTAAACTCGACAAGTTTCCAGGGAAGCAAAAGCAAGAGAGAGGAAAATCGACACAGGCTTTCGACAGACAGAAAACAGAGCAGTTATGCGTTGAAGACTAGCAGTTGGTCGAAGCGTGATAGAGCGGTTTCGGTCGAAAGTAGGAGCGGTTACTTGGTCGAAAGTAGGAGCGGTTACTTGGCCGAAAGTAGGAGCAGTTACTTATTTTCAAATTGTTAGGCAGTTACTTAGTTCGAATTTCCCCCCTTTTTCCTTTGTATAAATAACTGTTTCTGAGAAGAAACAGGGGTCGCAAATCACAATACACACCCGATTCCTGAAACTCTAACTTCCAAGCCAGAGCGAAAAACGAGTGGAAGAATCGCTGTACGTGATTGTGTACCATTTTTATGATTCAATGCAATTTGTTCTTCTTTTCTTTACAATTCCTGCACTATTTACTGCTTCTTTTCTTTTCAATTCTGTTAATCATTTGCAAATCGTCCCCTTTTCTACATTTTCTGAAACAAAAAACTTTTGCAATTCAAAGGCAATTGCTTTGAGATTTTTCTAGTTTGATCTCACAAACATTCTAATAAAACTAGTGATTGTTTGCTAAAAACACCAGCAAACAAATTGGCACGCCCGGTGGGACTTTGCCTTTGATTTTGTTCATTTTCATACTCTCTTATTTGTATTCGCTGTTGTATGCACTTAAGAAGTGGTAAAATGGTTCGGTCCAGTACGAATAATGAATCTAGTTCCAACCCTGTGGTTTCACAAGGGCAAGGAACAACAATGGATTCTGCAAACATTAGCGCAGGACCATCATCGTCGATAACCGTTCCTTCATTATCAATGACTAATGTTGGTTCAACGCAGTCAGAAATGGCATCTTTGCCTATGTCTTTGCCGTTAAGTGCAGGGCTTCATAGCCCTTACATGGCAATGGGAAACGGTTTAGACCCACGTTTGAATGACGTGCATCTACCCCCATTTCCTCTGGGAATGTATGGCATGCCTACTGGAATGCCACATATTTCGACCTTTTCCCCTACACATGTCTCCTCTGAGAGTGTTTTTGGTCGAAATCCCCCAGCATTAACCAATACGTCTTTGTTGGCCTTAAGACAGCAAGTAGACGAGAGTAATCACGATATGGTTAATATGCTTACCCAACAAATTGGTACAGTTTTCAATCCATTGATTCAAAATACCCATAACAGTTACCGAATGTTGGCAAATCAGATGAGTAGGATTGCAGACTTTTTTGGGGTTCCAGCGGTTAATAATAGGCACGTTCCTATTATTGCGGGTAATGCGTCGCCAGTTAACCCCCAAGAAGCAGTTGCAGTCGAAGCGTCGACAGTTGTAGGCGAACTACAAGGGGCAGTAAACCACGTCCCTGAAGTAGTGTTGGTAAATAGACACCAGAACGCTGATGAAGTTGTTCGACAAGTGCAACAACACAATGTTGGCGCAGAAAACAATATAGCTGCTTTAGTCGAAACTATTTTGGCGCAAAATGGCCTTAACATAGGTTTACAAAGGCCTAACTTCGTATCACCATTATGTGAATACGTATTACAAACTGAGTTACCAAGGGGATGGAAAGTTCCCAAGTTTACTAAGTTTGGTGGTGATACAAATGAGTCCACAGTCGAACACATTGCTCGTTTCTTGACTGAGGCTGGGGACTTAGCACAAAATGAGAATTTGAAGATGAAATACTTTCCAAATTCTCTAACTAAAAATGCTTTCACTTGGTTCACGACCTTACCCCCTGGTTCTATGTTCACATGGGGACAATTAGAAAAGGCATTCCATGCACAGTTTTACATGGGCCAGTCGAAAATTAGTCTTAAAGAATTGGCTAGTGTTCGGCGCAAAATGCCTGAAACTATTGATGATTACTTAAACAGATTTAGGCTGTCGAAGTCTCGTTGCTTCACACAAGTCCCTGAACATGAGCTTGTCGAAATGGCTGCTGGTGGCCTTGATTACTCAATTAGAAAGAAATTAGACACATCTCATTTGCGAGATATGGCTCATTTGGCTGATAGAGTTCGACAAGTTGAAAGGCTTAGAGAGGAAAAATCTAGGTCGAATAGGAATCATCAAAAAGAAAAAGTGGCATATGTCGAAGAAGAATTCGACGTTACATATAGTAATGTCGAAGAAGAGGAGATAGACGTGGCTGAACTTAAGCCTGGTCCTCCTTATACCTGTAAATTATTAAGGCCTGCGAATGGGAATAACCCTGTAGAGCCTAAGAATGATAGATTTATGCCTAAGACTTATACTTTTGATGTTACTAAATGTGATGAAATTTTTGATCTTTTAGTAACTGATGGTCAAATATTAGTGCCTAAAGGCCTTAAAATACCAACTCTTGACCAAAGAAAGAAAAAGGGTTATTGTAAGTTCCATAATTTTTTGGGACATAACACTGACCGTTGTGTGCTCTTCAGGGATATTGTGCAAAAAGCAGTTGACGAAGGAAGACTCAAATTTGCTGACAAGAAAATGAAAGCTCCTATGCAGATTGATGTTGATCCGTTGCCTAAGGCTGAAGCTATGTATTCTGAACCTGTCGAAGCTGATGTAGGCATGGTGGATGCTCAAATGGCAGACCCCCCCAAGTGTGTCAAGACTGCCACCGAAAAATTAAAAGGTTTTATGTATGCTGAAGGTAAGAAACAGGAAGTGACCCTAAAAGAATATGATGGGAAGATACATGCTGTGTATCCAAAGGCTGAGGAGGAATTGATAGATTTCCTCAATCGGTGTAAGTGGAATAATTCTGAAGTTATGCTTTGCCCAAGGTGCAGTGCTGTCTTCGATAAAGAAGCAGCTAAAGCTGTCGAAGGTTATCAGGATCAACAACAACGCAAAAGAAAATGGCTTGACAATAGGCCAAAATTTGACTTTGCAAAAGGAGATCTTCCTGGCTATGAGGCTAATGTGTCAGCAAAGCCTTCAACAAGTAAACGACAATTTGCTAAGGAGAAGTCCTCAGCAAAAGGGTACTTGAAGCTGTCAACAGGTAAATCCTTTGTCCCAAGTGCTAGTGCTCCTGTCGAAGAGTGGGTGCCCAATAATCAACGTGCTAAAGCTGTCAAGCCAGGTACTGATGCTATTAAGTTTAATTATATGAATAACTATAAGGGTAAGAACCCTATGACTAGAACACAGTGGCGTCGTTACCAAAGACAACAGAAGAAGAAGGCACACTTTGACATTAACCAGGTTCCAAGTCATTTGGCTAATAATCAAGTTCCACGCAGCATGATAGTGGCGAAGAGTGAGGTTCACAAAGTTGAAGTTGCCACAAAGAGGAATGCTGAT
Source organism: Astragalus glycyphyllos (assembly GCA_963573325.1). Lineage (NCBI taxonomy): Eukaryota > Viridiplantae > Streptophyta > Magnoliopsida > Fabales > Fabaceae > Astragalus > Astragalus glycyphyllos. Next base: position 22,544,744 of record OY754313.1, on the reverse strand, counting down.
GTTGCTAGTCATGTGTGTGCAGCGAATAAGGCCAAAGGCAAGGCTGTGGTAACAGAAAAGTCAAGAAGGCCTGCTCTTGAAAGAATATTTCCTCCATTGTCAACAGTGAAAGAAAGAAATGCTGATTTCGACATGGATGAAGACATGGAGTCTGATTTTAAGGGTTCTGAAGATGATTTCGACGTTGTTTGCAATGTGGTATCAATACTGCCTCTTGAGTACGATGTTATCACAGTACCAAATGACGTTGAAGAGGATTTTACAGAGGATATGGCTCATCATAAGCCAATGTGTTATTATGTGATGAACAATGGTTGTGTCGAGGACCAAATGGCTACCTTCGAGAAGCCAGATATGAGTATGCAAAACCACTTGAAACCCCTGTATGTCCAAGCCAAAGTCAATGGTGTTGGGATTAACAAAGTGTTAGTGGATGGTGGAGCTGCAGTGAATTTGATGCCACATGGTCTTTTGAAGAAGATTGGTAAGTTCGATACTGACCTCAGGCCACATAACATTGTCTTAAGCAACTATGAAGGCAAAACTGGCCATTCTTTGGGGGCCATTGAGGTGGACTTAATCGTTGGTTCCATAAAGAGGACTACATTGTTCTTAGTGATAGCCTCTAAAGCGAATTTTAATTTACTCCTTGGTAGAGAGTGGATCCATGGAGTTGGTGCTGTCCCTTCAACTTTGCATCAACGTTTAGTAATGTGGAAGGAAGATGGTTTGGTAGAGTATGTTGAAGCCGATCAGAGCTACTTCCGTGCTGATGTGAACCAAGTTACCAAGGAAAACTTTGAGAAACAAATGGCGAAGATTGCGCCATGTTCATCTTCTAATGAGGCATATGTTCCTGCGGATAATGTTTTTGCCTCAGTTCATCTTGACCCAAATTATGGTTTTGTTTGGGAAAGAGAAATAATGGGAGATGATAGTGTCTATCCTGATGGTGTTTTTCGACCAACGGGGTGGAACACTGGTTCTTGAAAATGTTCTTATGTCAGTGCCCAATGCATGGGACAAAATTACGGCTTATATGGCCGAAAACAAGTTTAAAGCGGCTATGGAGGCCGAAATTATTCAACAAACAATGGCTGTCGAAGCCAGTGAGTTACATGAAGAAAATGGCATAATCATAGATGAAAAACTTGACTGTATCTATGATAATGATCCATTAGGTTTTGAAAAGGATCCTAGAGATTTGACAAAGCATATGCAAGCTCAAGACCCGTTAGAAGAAGTTGATTTGGGAAATGGCTCAATAAAAAGGCCAACTTATATTAGTGCAAATATTGATGCTTCTCTAAAAACCCAAGTCATCACATTGCTAAGGGAGTTCAAAGACTGCTTTGCTTGGGATTACGACGAAATGCCTGGGTTAAGTCGAGAAGTAGTGGAAATGCAATTACCAATTCGACCAGGGAAGAAACCAGTGAAGCAAGTGCCAAGAAGATTTGCTCCTCAAGTGTTGGCTAAGATCAAAGAGGAAATCGAAAGGCTGTTCAGAAACAAATTCATCAGAACTGCCAGGTATGTCGAATGGTTAACCAATATAGTTCCTGTAATAAAGAAAAATGGGACTTTTAGAGTTTGCATAGATTTTAGGGATTTAAATAATGCATCTCCCAAGGATGAATACGCAATGCCTGTGGCAGAAATGCTAATAGATTCAGCAGCAGGATTTGATTATCTTAGTATGCTAGATGGTTATTCTGGGTATAATCAAATTTTCATTGCTGAAGAGGATGTGTCGAAAACTGCTTTTAGGTGTCCAGGGGCATTGGGTGTTTATGAATGGGTAGTAATGCCCTTTGGCTTAAAGAATGCTGGTGCTACATATCAGAGGGCCATGAATTCTATGTTTCATGATTTTATTGATGATTTTATGCAAGTATACATAGATGATGTGGTGGTTAAATCTTCCTCAGAAAGTGGTCATTTAGACCATCTTCGCCGTTCTTTTGAGAGAATGAGGAAATATGGATTGAAATTAAATCCATTAAAATGTGCCTTTTGTGTGCGTGCAGGTGATTTCTTGGGTTTTATAGTGCACAAAAAAGGCATTGAAATCAATCAAAATAAGACTAAGGCAATTATGGAAACGAAGGCCCCTTCGACCAAAAAAGAGCTTCAGTCGTTGCTGGGAAAAATAAATTTCCTTCGAAGATTTATATCAAATCTAAGTGGCAAAACACAAGTTTTTTCGCCATTGTTAAGACTGAAGAAGGAAGAAGAGTTCAAATGGGAACCAATGCATCAAGCAGCCTTCGACGAAATCAAGTCTTATTTGATGAAACCACCAATTTTGTTGCCTGTTATTAAACACAAAGTGCTCAAATTGTATATAGCAGCTTCTGATAGAACAATAGGTAGCATGTTAGCACAAGAGGATGATAGTGGTGTCGAAAGAGCCATTTATTACCTCAGTAGGGTCTTAAATGATGCCGAAACGAGGTACACTCCTATAGAGAAGTTGTGCCTTTGTTTGTATTTCTCGTGTACAAAGTTAAAGCAATATATAAAACCAGCTGATGTTTCTGTTTATTCGCATTTTGATGTTATTAAGCATATGCTGTCGAAACCAATAATGCATAGCCGAATTGGTAAATGGGCTTTGGCTTTGTCAGAATACAACTTAACTTATCAACCTCTAAAATCAATTAAAGGACAAGTGGTTGCTGATTTCATAGTAGACCATTCTGTTGTCGAAGAAACATTAAGTTTTGTAGACGTATATCCTTGGAGGTTGTACTTTGATGGTTCAAGCCATAAACATGGAGTTGGGATTGGTATTTTAATAATATCTCCTACTAACATTCCAACGAAGTATAAGTTTAAAATTCGGGATGTTTGTTCCAATAATGAAGCTGAGTATGAGGCTTTAATAGTAGGCCTTGAAATTTTACTTGAGCTGGGGGCAAGTCATGTCGAAATAAAAGGTGACTCTGAGTTGGTTGTCAAACAATTGACAAGAGAGTACAAATGCATTAAAGAGCACCTTATTAGATACTTTGTTGTTGCCAATGCTTTGTTAAAAAGATTCGAGTCTGTTCACTTAGAACATTTACCACGAATTGATAATCAAGTGGCAAATGAATTGGCACAAATTGCTTCAGGCTATAAAGTTTCAAAACAAAGCCTGGAAGAGTTAATCGAAATAAAGGATAAAATCATTTCTGATGACTATTCTTCGTCACTATTGTCAACACCAAAAGTTGGAAACGCAACAAACGCAAACGAGGAACTAGTCGTTGTCGAAAAACGTCAATTGTTTGGTGACTTTGACTTAGCAGAAATTTTTGCTCTTGACAATATGACCAATAATGATTGGCGAAGGCCTATTGCGGAATATTTGCAAAATCCCACAAGAAATACCAATAAAAAGGTAAAATACAGAGCTTTGAGCTATGTGATAATTGGAAACGAATTGTTTAAAAAGACTCCTGAAGGAGTACTATTAAAATGTCTTAGTGAAAATGAGGCATATTTAGCAGTCTCTGATACACATAGTGGAGCATGTGGTTCACACCAAGTAGGCCACAAAATGAAGTGGTTATTATTTCGACAAGGAATGTATTGGCCAACTATGCTGAAAGATTGCATAGAATTTGCTAAGGGATGCCAAGAGTGTCAAAAGCATGCTGGGATACAACATGTACCTGCAAATGAATTACTTGCCATAGTCAAACCTTGGCCATTTAGAGGTTGGGCTCTAGATGTGATTGGAGAGATAAAGCCAACTTCGTCGAAAGGCCATAGATATATCCTTGTGGGAATTGATTACTTCACCAAATGGGTTGAAGCTATACCTTTAGCCAATGTTGATCAAGAAGCAGTGATAAGGTTTATTCAAAATCATATCATTTATAGGTTTGGAATTCCAGAAACCATTACTACAGATCAAGGATCAGTTTTCACTGGTAGAAAAATGGTAGAGTTTGCTTCTGAAATTGGTTTTAAGTTATTAACTTCGACACCATATTATGCGCAAGCCAATGGTCAAGTAGAAGCTGCCAATAAAGTTATTATTAATTTGATTAAAAAACATGTTGGGCAGAAACCAAAAAATTGGCATAATACCCTTGATCAAGCATTATGGGCTTGTCGAAATTCACCCAAAGAGTCTATCAACACTACTCCTTATAGGCTAACATTTGGACACGATGCAGTGTTGCCTGTTGAAATTTGTCTACAATCAACAAGAATTCAAAGACAATGGGAGATTCCCTCTGATTATTATTGGAATATGATGCTTGATGAATTGGTTGATTTAGACGAAGAAAGGTTATTAGCTTTAGATATGCTTATCCGACAGAAAGAGAGGGTAGCTAAAACTTATAACAAAAAGGTTAAGTCTAAAACCTTTGATTCAGGTGATCTAGTGTGGAAGGTCTTATTGCCTATGGATAAAAAAGATAGAGTCTTTGGTAAGTGGTCCCCAAGTTGGGAAGGACCATTTAAAATTTTACAAGTTTATTCAAACGGCGCATATGAGGTCGAAGAGATCGGCGCTGATGAAAGAATTTTGAGTATAAATGGTAAATACTTGAAAAAGTATAAGCCAACGTTGCACGAAGTTAAAATAACGCTGGAATAAATATAAAGAAAGCGTAAAAACATGGCATTTAAGTTGCCAAAACATAGTCAAAGGCCGAATTTACAGGCTGTTCAAGTCCAAGGTTTGAATATGGAAACAACACTTAACAGTGGCGACATCAGGTATACAGTTGTTCTACTCAAGTGCAAAGTCTATTTCGATGGTGAATTCAAAAATGTTCTTTCTCTTCTTCCACTTCAAGCTCAGTCGAGAAAGACATTTTTGGGGGGCAATTTGCTAGCCTGTAATTTCGACAGGCTTCATTAAAGATGGTCAACATGGCTTGATTTATATTTATTTCACAAAGACCATATTATTTCGACAAAGAAAATGGTCGTGTGCAAGGTAAACTCGACAAGTTTCCAGGGAAGCAAAAGCAAGAGAGAGGAAAATCGACACAGGCTTTCGACAGACAGAAAACAGAGCAGTTATGCGTTGAAGACTAGCAGTTGGTCGAAGCGTGATAGAGCGGTTTCGGTCGAAAGTAGGAGCGGTTACTTGGTCGAAAGTAGGAGCGGTTACTTGGCCGAAAGTAGGAGCAGTTACTTATTTTCAAATTGTTAGGCAGTTACTTAGTTCGAATTTCCCCCCTTTTCCTTTGTATAAATAACTGTTTCTGAGAAGAAACAGGGGTCGCAAATCACAATACACACCCGATTCCTGAAACTCTAACTTCCAAGCCAGAGCGAAAAACGAGTGGAATAATCGCTGTACGTGATTGTGTACCATTTTTATGATTCAATGCAATTTGTTTTTCTGTTCTTTACAATTCACGCACCATTTACTGCTTCTTTTCTTTTCAATTCTGTTAATCATTTGCAAATCGTCCCCTTTTCTACATTTTCTGAAACAAAAAACTTTTGCAATTCAAAGGCAATTGCTTTGAGATTTTTCTAGTTTGATCTCACAAACCTTCTAATAAAACTAGTGATTGTTTGCTAAAAACACCAGCAAACAAATTTGAACAAAATCAAAGGCAAAGTCCCACTGGGCGTGCCAATTTGTTTGCTGGTGTTTTTAGCAAACAATCACTAGTTTTATTAGAAGGTTTGTGAGATTAAACTAGAAAAATCTCAAAGCAATTGCCTTTGAATTGCAAAAGTTTTTTGTTTCAGAAAATGTAGAAAAGGGGACGATTTGCAAATGATTAACAGAATTGAAAAGAAAAGAAGCAGTAAATGGTGCGTGAATTGTAAAGATCAGAAAAACAAATTGCATTGAATCATAAAAATGGTACACAATCACGTACAGCGATTCTTCCACTCGTTTTTCGCTCTGGCTTGGAAGTTAGAGTTTCAGGAATCGGGTGTGTATTGTGATTTGCGACCCCTGTTTCTTCTCAGAAACAGTTATTTATACAAAGGAAAAGGGGGGAAATTCGAACTAAGTAACTGCCTAACAATTTGAAAATAAGTAACTGCTCCTACTTTCGGCCAAGTAACCGCTCCTACTTTCGACCAAGTAACCGCTCCTACTTTCGACCGAAACCGCTCTATCACGCTTCGACCAACTGCTAGTCTTCAACGCATAACTGCTCTGTTTTCTGTCTGTCGAAAGCCTGTGTCGATTTTCCTCTCTCTTGCTTTTGCTTCCCTGGAAACTTGTCGAGTTTACCTTGCACACGACCATTTTCTTTGTCGAAATAATATGGTCTTTGTGAAATAAATATAAATCAAGCCATGTTGACCATCTTTAATGAAGCCTGTCGAAATTACAGGCTAACACAGGGTAAAGTAAAGCAAACAGAAGAAAAAGTAGCTGCTGGTGTAGTTGCATAGGTTATTGAGAGATCCTTCTGGATCGATGTATTATGTTTGTTAGCTTTATTTCCCTGGATGTAATTTGGAGTTTGATTCTAGGCTAAAAAAAACCTTGATTATGTAACCAAGGTATTATTATGTATTGTGAACACTATTTGGGAATTTGGACATTCACAGATATATAACTAAAATAGATTGATATCCGTTATGTAAAATAGTCGAGTTTTTGATAAATTTCTACTTAGTTAGCTAATTATGAAGATTTTATCCTATAGGGGGTTTTATGTCCAAATTCTTAAGCAGGTTCACGTCTCTGATTTTATGCAAATGGTTAACATTCTAAATTTATGACGTCTAAATTTAAGGATGTTACATCACGCAAATGTAATTTGATTCCGATTGGCCATGTCACGTGTGCGCATCATGATTTTGAACATTAATCATTGAATCTATATCCGACTATCTGAGATGACTGCTGCATGTGCGTAGTTGTTCGTTGGAATTTACACAACCACACTTTTGGTCAGCTAAAACAACTCTAACACTTTGAAGAAGAAAAATTAAAATATGAGGACTAAGACTAAATAACATGTAAACAATTAGACAAATGAATGGTGATCACTACCTTCGATGTTTGGTACTCGTGAAATATCAAATATCAATCAAATCAAAGAATCACCTAATAATACAAAAGCAAAAACTCATTTTGAGCTTATAAGGTGATTAGTGATTTGATTGAGATTCATCTTCAGTGTTATATAAAAATAATCTTTATGAGAGAAAAACATACAGACTATCTTAGCTGATAGTGAGCATGTGATAGAAAATAGATGCACTCTTGCTCTTTTTAGGTTTTTCTTTGTATATCGTTTTCTGCTACATAGGGGCGTATATATAGTTCTTCAATATCTACAAAGTCAAATTCTTAATATTTTTTCTTCGTACTCTTTATTTAGTCAACACGGGAAAAACTAAATCATTAATGAAAGAAAAGACTAGTCTTTTAATTTTAAGGTTTCATTTAAACTAAATTAATTATGAAAGACAAATGTCTATAATATTATATAAATAAATGACCTTAGATAATTTCCTAACAAAAAAATTATTAAACTTTGACATGGTTATAACATTGAAAGCATTTATTATAGTGTTGTTTACCTGGGATTTTGGTAAACGCCGCTGGTCTCCAATTTGGTTAACTTGCAGGATCAACCAGTGAATCCTAAGACCATTTGTGCTTAGAGTTTATAGTTTATTATGATGTTCTTGAAACGTCTCGCGTTTTAACCAGAAAAAAAGGAAAGAAATAACTGATTTCTTCGCGCGAAGTTATCAGAGTACTTCTTAGAAGAAGAACTTGAACGATAAAAACAAGTAAAACGAAAGAAAAACAAATTAAAATTGCATTAAAGTTAAAGGAAATGGTGCACAAATTCATACATTGTTTCTCTGACTCGTTTTTCTCTTGACTGCGGAAGTTAGAGCGTAAGAAGTAAAATATGAGTTTTTGTGACCTTTGTTTCTTCTCAGAAACTAGTATTTATACTTAGTGGGAGGAGCAGAAACTGCCCTCAAAAACAGTTATAAAAATGTTGGTAACTGCTCCTCTTTTCGACCAACTGCTAGCTTTTCAGGGCATAACTACTTAGTCTTCTGTCTGTTGAAGCTTGTGTCCATTTTCCTCTTTCTTGTTTTTCTTTTTCTGGAAGCTTGTCGAATTTGCCCTGAACATGATCTTTGTCGAAATCCTCTGATCTATGTCAAAGTATAAGTCAAACCCTGTTGACTATTTTAAATGAAGCCTGTCGAAATTACAGGCTAACAAATTGCCCCCCAAAAATGTCTTTTTTCGACTGAGCTTAAGGCAAAGGAAGAAAAAGAGCATTTTTGAATTCAATGTCGAAATAGGTTTTACACTTGATCGGAATATCTCACCTACCTGACGTCATCACTGTTAAATGTTGTTGGCGTTATTCCTATATTGGTGTACCACGTGGCCTTCCACGTTCTGCTTTTCAGATTAAGGATTTACTCCACAAATTGGCTGAACTTGATGTTGATGGAGTCCTTGATGAATCTGTTAGTGACTTTGTCTTAGCTGTCCAGCCTCTTTTCGAACAACTTGCTCAAGATATACAGAAAAAGAGGGATCATGACAATCCTCTAGAGCTTGAGTCGAAACGCAAGGCAGAAGTGGCAGCACTTGTTGATGCCACTCATGCTAGCTTTGCATCCTTGAAGACCAAGTCAGAAGCTGAGATGAAGGCTATCGAGGATTGCAATGCTGAGATCAAGACACATCAAGAGAGTATAGCCAGATTGTAGTCGAAAATTCAAGCATTGGAAGAGAAGAAAGGAACCCTTTTAGGATCTTTGACTCCTGCAGAAAAAATTAAGGACCAGATTGACCAAGAAGCCGCCAGTTGCCTTAAACACTTAGAAGAACTTGAACGCTGCAATGCCACTGTCGAAAAGCTAACCAAAGATGGCAATTTCCTCAACAGGAAGATCTTCAAAGCTAAAGCTTTGTTCAATGACTTGAAATCAAAAGTCATTTTGTAATAGTATAGATTCATTTTCCTGTCGTAATACTTTAACCATTTTGATAATGATTTACGTTTTGCTTGTAATTCTGACAATGCTCATATGGCAATCACAATTTCTTTTGAATGCCACGTACTTACGCTTTCTTTATCTTTATTCCAGCGTTATTTTAACTTCTTGCAATGTTGGCTTATACTTTTTCAAGTATTTGCCATTTATACGCAAAATTCTTTCATCAGCGCCAATCTCTTCGACTTCATATGCGCCGTTTGAATAGACTTATAAAATTTTGAATGGTCCTTCCCAACTTGGGGACCATTGATAAACTCTAATTTAGTGCATTTATTAGAGATATTTTGAGTTGTTTTTAGAGAAATTATTATTGATTAAATAAATAACTGACTTAAATTACTCTATATTTGCAGGAAGGTAGAAAAAGAAAATAATATAAATGTGGGCTGAAATTAGAAGAAATGTTAGAATAAAAGAAAGCAAGCCCAAGCCCATTAATGCAAGAAGACCCACAGTAATAAAAAGAAGATCCTCTTGGAGATTTCAATTAAAAGTGATGCACATGTGACTTGGGAGAAAGAAAGAGGCATGGAGTGGAGAGCAAGCAACACATATTTAGGAATGATCTAAATCCTAATATTTAGGGATTGGCATATCTTGCAATTAATAGTGGAAGCAATCTTGACTTGATCCTTTGCTTGGAGAGAAAGAAAATGAATTAATATAAAAGGAGAGCTTCACTTGTGAAAGGGGGCTAGACACCACATACACAAACGAGAGCTACGGAAACGCTACGGAGGGAGAGAAGAGTTATTTGGCACCGTGAAAGAGCTTTGGAGCAAAAGAAGGAGATTGAAGACATAGACTAAGACTTTCTCTATTTCCGGGTTATTATTATTTCTGTAATTCATGAACCTTCTTTTTCTTTTATTGTTCTTTATTATTATGGACACCTAAGTCCTCTTCTAGGGTCTTAGGTGGATCTTGCATGTTTAGAAACCTCTTTATGTTCTAATTTCTTATTTGAATTCCTGTTTTTATTTCAATTAATATTGTCCTATTGCTTTAATCACATAATTAGGATTGACAACCCTTTGAATGTTCATAATCAATTAGTTGATCAGCGACCGTACTGCAATTAGTTGGTGGACCTATAGGATAATTGGGGCTATAATTAATGCATGACCAAACTTTAATTTAGTCTTCCAATCATTCAACCTTTTTGTACTTCATGCTTTTCTTAAATTTAAATTCTAGCATGACCAAACTAGGATTGATTTAGGGAAAAGAATATTAATCACGAATGACCAAACGGATTAATAGGTTTAGTAAAGGGATTGGTAACTGAATAAAATAAGGGAATTCAGGTAGAATTAGACATAGGGGAATCGAAGCTTGCAAGTGAAACCGCGACCCTAGACCTCTCTCTCCATCTATTAAATCTTGCATTTTATTATTTGTTAATTGTTTACTTTTTATTTCATTGTTTCAATTACAACTCAATTATTCACTCGTCTAAACAATAAATAATTTTAAGTAGTTTAGTACTTGTTAATTAATCTCTGTGGATACGATATTCTTTTATACTACTTCTGCGAAAGAGTACACTTGCTCTCAAGTGTGTTTTTAACGCAACAAGTTTTTGGCGCTGTTGCTGGGGATTATTTTAGCAATATTAAACAAAAAAGATTTTTATTGCTTTAGACATTTTTTTATGTTTTTATTTTAACTTTACTTTTTTATTTATCTTATTAAAAAATATTTAAAAAACACTTGATAACACTTTCCCAAAAGCTCGTTGCAGTTCACTTTGTTTTGCAGAGAAAAATCTACATCATGGTTAAAACTCTTGGAGATTATATTAGAGAGGCAGAGGCGAAAAGGAATTTAGGGAAGTTATATTGGTATATGCCTCAATGTCAACACCCATTTTCTCCTCCTCCTTATCTGCCTTATTCAAACTATTGGGATGACTATGAGCCACCTCCTTATTCCTCGAGCTGGGATAATTATGAGCCACTACAAGTGCAGAGGAAAGAGGAGGAGTCTGATATCGATGAGGTCTTGGTTAAATTTATGGAGCAAACAAATGAAAGATTTGATAGATTTGAGAAAAATATGATTGACAAATTTGATAACTTGAAGAATCAATTGTCAAAGGTTATTGATATGGTAACAACTCAGTTGGCTGAAGAAACTCTTTATTTACAAACTAAGTCTACCCCAAATGAAGAATCTGAGCAATACAAAGATAATATTATTAGTAATGATGTAGAATTCTCGGTAAAAGCTAATTTAGAGGAAGAAGCTCTCAAGAAAGATGAAGAGACTCCTACTGAGGGGAGTCAAATTGAGACAACAGATTCCACTGATGAAAGCGGTTGTGAGAAGAATGAGAAAGATCCATTGGTTCATGATTTGGAGAAAGAGGAGAAAACCCAAATTTTTGGGCAAATTGTTTTAACCATTGGTGATGCTGCAATTGAGGTTCACAGGGGAAAGGTAACTTTAAGGAGTGGTAAAGAAGAGGATGTGATTAAAGCTTTAAACTCCAACGAAAATTTCTCTATTTTGACCTCTCCTTATTTTAATGATGTGGTTGAAACTAACATTGTTAATGATTTAAAGATACAGGACCTTTTGGAAAAAATTCTTATTTTGCAGAATCCTAGCATAGTGGTGGATGGAGATAAAATAAAAATTCCACAATCCTTTGAAGTTCAACCACCACGTGAAAAAAGAAAGAACAATGTGAACCACATTGTTAGAAAGCTAAGAAGGTGCACTGCGTTAGATGTAAAATTTGCTCTTGGAGAGCCACCTGATTGAGCACCAACTATCGTCAGGCTCATGACGTTAAACAAGCGCTTCATAGGAGGCAACCTGTGTTTTATTTTCAGTTATTTTCATTTTCATTTTTGTTTTGTTTCGTTTTTAGGAATAAGCTCCAACTACAAGATCTCTCAGGGAAGTCACTCTTACTTTCTCTCTCTTTTATTACTTTTGCTCCTATTTGAATATTTTGCATTGAGGACCATGCTCCATGCTAGTGTGGGGGAAGATAGTTTATATTGTCACTATATCTCTATTAAAGCACATATCGACTATATATGTTGATAGCATTTTTTCTGGCTTGTTTTTGAATGAATAGTGCTTAAATTTTTTAAAAAATAGAGATTATGCCTTTAGGGGATCCCATAATTAACTTACTTGACAGACTTGTGCTTAATTGTAACTGTGAGGTTGTCCTTAGGAAGCTGATAATTAGCATTTGTCCCTCTTGAGTACTTTTCGTGAACTAGCTTCTAAATGTGAGATCTGAGCCTTCGTAAGGGGATTGATACTAAATCATAAATTTTTACCCTTTTCTTTCTATGAGTGTGTTTCCCAATTGCTACATTTTAGAATTTGTCTTTTGACCGTTTCAAGGCGAAAATTGATTTGCATCATGTAAAAAGATTTGGGGATTTAGGATTTTTCTGGCCTCAGAGTTATTTGTTGAAATTATCCATTAGTTGCCCCCTTTGAGCCTATTTGTTATATTTTTTTCTTTGGTACCCAGATATAATTTTTTCTTTTTTGTTTGTGGTAACCATTTGAAATTGAATGTGGAGCACCTATTGAAAATTACAATTTCGTCCTATACTTTAGTTATCTATCTTGTCAGGATGAAGAGAAAAAAAAATGGAGTGAATCATGTGTTTACAAAAATATTTTCACACAAAGGAAACAAAATAGGAGTTTTCCATGCACTTACCTTTTCCTCCTACAAAAAAAAAATGCAAGAAGGCGGAAAAGGCACGTCAAAAGAATGAAAGAGCCAAAGGGCAATTCCAAAAAAAAAAAAAAGGAGTCTACTTAAGAAAAAAAAAGCAAATCAAAAAGAGTTGACTCAATAGAAAGAGAAGAATGAATAATGAAAGTGAAATTAATTTGGAGTTTGGACAAAAATTTTAAAATAGATAGGAGCTCCATATTTGGTTTCAAAGGTTACTACTTGCTTCTTGTTTTTAGCCCTTTGATTATCCCTTTCTTCTTGTTTCCTACCTTGCATGATTTCACCCTTGGCCCCATTACAACCCATGAAACCCCATCTTTTGCATGCATGTGAACTATTTAGTGGAGATTTGGTCAAATTACAAGCTTATGGTAATGTGCATTTTGTGGAAACTTGAGCGTATATATCCCTAGTCCCTAAACACTTAGAGAGACTGTGAGCGAGTGCCCTTGTTCACAGAAATGTATTCTTCAGCGACATGAGCTTCTAATTGGGCAACCTCTTGACACCTCATATGTGCTATATTATCTATTGTCTGTCATTGTACTTCTAATTTTGAGTCCGTTATTTGGCTGTCTCTATTACTTCTTTGAAAATTTTATTGAGCCAGGAAATTTGCTTGAGGACAAGCAAAAGTTAAGTGTGGGGGATTTGATAAACTCTAATTTAGTGCATTTATTAGAGATATTTTGAGTTGTTTTTAGAGTAATTATTATTGATTAAATAAATAACTGACTTAAATTACTCTATATTTGCAGGAAGGTAGAAAAAGAAAATAATATAAATGTGGGCTGAAATTAGAAGAAATGTTAGAATAAAAGAAAGCAAGCCCAAGCCCATTAATGCAAGAAGGCCCACAGTAATAAAAAGAAGATCCTCTTGGAGATTTCAATTAAAAGTGATGCACATGTGACTTGGAGAGAAAGAAAGAGGCATGGAGTGGAGAGCAAGCAACACATATTTAGGAAGGATCTAAATCCTAATATTTAGGGATTGACATATCTTGCAATTAATAGTGGAAGCAATCTTGACTTGATCCTTTGCTTGGAGAGAAAGAAAATGAATTAATATAAAAGGAGAGCTTCACTTGTGAAAGGGGGCTAGACACCACATACACAAACGAGAGCTACGGAAACGCTACGGAGGGAGAGAAGAGTTATTTGGCACCGTGAAAGAGCTTTGGAGCAAAAGAAGGAGATTGAAGACATAGACTAAGACTTTCTCTATTTCCGGGTTATTATTATTTCTGTAATTCATGAACCTTCTTTTTCTTTTATTGTTCTTTATTATTATGGACACCTAAGTCCTCTTCTAGGGTCTTAGGTGGATCTTGCATGTTTAGAAACCTCTTTATGTTCTAATTTCTTATTTGAATTCCTGTTTTTATTTCAATTAATATTGTCCTATTGCTTTAATCACATAATTAGGATTGACAACCCTTTGAATGTTCATAATCAATTAGTTGATCAGCGACCGTACTGCAATTAGTTGGTGGACCTATAGGATAATTGGGGCTATAATTAATGCATGACCAAACTTTAATTTAGTCTTCCAATCATTCAACCTTTTTGTACTTCATGCTTTTCTTAAATTTAAATTCTAGCATGACCAAACTAGGATTGATTTAGGGAAAAGAATATTAATCACGAATGACCAAACGGATTAATAGGTTTAGTAAAGGGATTGGTAACTGAATAAAATAAGGGAATTCAGGTAGAATTAGACATAGGGGAATCGAAGCTTGCAAGTGAAACCGCGACCCTAGACCTCTCTCTCCATCTATTAAATCTTGCATTTTATTATTTGTTAATTGTTTACTTTTTATTTCATTGTTTCAATTACAACTCAATTATTCACTCGTCTAAACAATAAATAATTTTAAGTAGTTTAGTACTTGTTAATTAATCTCTGTGGATACGATATTCTTTTATACTACTTCTGCGAAAGAGTACACTTGCTCTCAAGTGTGTTTTTAACGCAACAACCATTTACCAAGGACTCTATCTTTTCTATCCATAGGTAAGATAACTTTCCAAACTAAATCACCCACGTCGAAAGTCTTCAATTTGACTCTTTTGTTATAGGCCGTAGCCACTCATTCTTTTTGTCTTGTGAGCATATCTAATGCACTTAGCCTATCTTCATCTAAATCAACTAATTCATCTAACATCATATTCCAATAATGATCCGATGGGATTTCAAATTGTCTTTGAATCTTAGTTTATTGGAGACAAATCTCTGCTGGCAATATTGCATCATGCCCAAAAACAAGTTTAAAAGGAGTACTATTGATTGACTCTTTGGGAGATGTTCGACATGCCCATAAAATTTGGTTAAGTGTCCTATGCCAATTCTTGGGTTTTTGCCCAACATGTTTTTTAATCAAACTAACAATAATTTTATTGGCTGCTTCAACTTGACCATTTGCCTGAGCATAATATGGTGTCGAACTTAACAATTTATAACCATTTTCAGCAGCAAATTCGACCATTTTCTGACCAATAAAAACTGAACCTTGATCTGTGGTGATAGTTTCAGGCACACCAAATCTATATAATATATGGTCTTGAATAAAATTAATCACTCCTTCTTGATTAACATTGTTTAAAGGAACAGCTTCCACCCATTTAGTGAAATAATCTATTCCTACTAATATGAAACGATGGCCTTTCGACAAATTTGGTTTAATTTCACCAATTATATCCAAAGCCCATCCCCTGAATGGCCAAGGTTTTACAATAGAATGTAATTCATTTGCAGGTACATGTTGTATTCCTGCATGCTTTTGACATTCTTGGCATCCTTTGGCAAACTCTATGCAATCTTTTAACATAGTCGGCCAATAGACACCTTGTCAAAATAAGAGCCATTTCATTTTATGGCCTACTTGGTGAGCTCTACAAGTTCCACTGTGAGTATTAGATATTGCCAAGTATGCCTCATTTTCACTAAGACACTTGAGTAAAACTCCTTCAGGGGTTTTCTTAAACAACTCATTGCCCATGATCACATAACTTAAAGCTCTATACTTGGTTTTTCTATCAGTTATCCCTGTTGGATTTTCCAAGTAATTAACAATTTGTCTTCGCCAATCATCATTTGACATACTGTCAATGGCAAAAACTTCAAACACATTATCACAATAACCTTTGTCGGAAACTTCATCATTAAAATTTTCAATAAAATTTTCACTTTCACTTGGAGGTAATTGACTTAAGACTAAAGAGTAGTTCTCTGCCTCCTCCAGTTTTTTCCCTGACAAGGTTTCTTATGTCATTGCTGTCGAAATTAACTTGTTTTTAATTTCGATTAGCTCTGTTAATTTTTCTTTAGAAACTTTATAACCAGAAGCTATTTGTGCCAGATCATTGGCCTCTTGATTTGCAATATGAGGCACATGTTGAATATCAACGCTGTCGAATTGTTTCAATAAAGTACTGGCAGCAATAAAGTAAGTAATCAAATTTTCCTTAGTGCACTTGTATTCTTTCGTTAATTGTTTGATTACTAATTCAGAATCACCTCTAATTTCGACCTGTTTTGCCCCCAAGTTTAACAGAATTTCAAGTCCTGCTACTAAGGCTTCATATTCAGCCTCATTATTGGAGCAACTTTCTTTAATTTTATACTTGTATTTAGTTGGAATCCTTTTAGGTGAAATGATTAACATCCCAACACCAGACCCATTTTTATGGCTGGAGCCATCGAAGTACAATTTCCAAGGTCGAAGGTGCACAAAGTTAATTTCTGATTCAACTATTGAATGATCAGCAATGAAATCCGCAACGACTTGGCCTTTGATAGCCTTTAAAGGTTGGAATGTTAATGAATACTCAGATAAAGCTAAAGCCCATTTGCCTATTCTACTATGTAGGATTGGTTTCGACAGCATATGTTTAATAATATCAAAGTGGGAATAAACATACACATCAATAGGCTTAATATATTGCTTTAACTTAGTACAAGAGAAATACAAGCATAACCACAATTTTTCAATAGGGTGATATCTAGTTTCAGAATCATTTAAATCCCTACTGAGGTAATATATGGCCCTTTCTACGCCATTTTCATCCTCTTGTGCTAACATGCTACCTATTGACAATTTTGATGTTGCTATATACAATTTCATTGTCTTATTTCTAATAGGAGGCAATAAAATAGGAGGGTTCATCAGATATGTCTTGATCTCGTCGAAAGCTACTTGATGTTCGACATCCCACTTGAAAACATCATCCTTCTTCAGTCGAAGTAATGGCGAGAATATTTGAGTCTTGCCGCTTAGATTTGATATAAATCTTCTAAGGAAATTGACCTTTCCTAATAATGACTGTAATTCTTTCTTTGTTGAAGGAGGTTCTGTTTCCATGATAGCTTTCGTCTTGTTTTGATTTATTTCAATGCCTTTTTTGTGCACAACAAAGCCTAAGAAATCACCTGCACTTACACAAAAGGCACATTTGAGTGGATTCATTTTCAATCCATATTTTCTCATTCTTTCAAATGATAGTCGTAGATGATCTAAATGACCATTTTCTGATGAAGACTTAACAACTATGTCATCTATATAGACTTGCATAAAATTTTCTATAAAATCATGGAACATAGTGTTCATAGCTCTTTGATATGTAGCACCAGCATTTTTTAAACCAAATGGCATCACTACCCATTCATAAACACCTAATCCCCCTGGGCATCGAAATGCAGTTTTTGAAATGTCTTCTTTAGCAATAAAAATTTGGTTATAACCAGAATATCCATCAAGCATGCTTAAATATTCATAACCAGCCGCTGAATCAACCAACATTTCTGCCACAGGCCTTGGGTATTGATCTTTGGGAGTAGCATTATTTAGATCTCTAAAATCTATGCAAACTCTAAGTGTACCATTTTTCTTAATTACAGGAACTATATTAGCAAGCCAATCAACATACCTGGAAGTTTTGAGGAACTTGCTTTTCAATAGGCTTTCGATTTCCGCTTTGATCTTCAACATGATTTCTGGTGCAAATCTTCTTGGTGTTTGCTTCACGGGCTTCTTCTCTGGTCGAATAGGTAACTTCATCTCAACCACCTCTCTTTTCAGCCATGGCATCTCATTGTAATCCCAAGCGAAGCAATCTTTGTATTCCTTTAGCAATTTGACAATCTGCACTCTGAAATCTTTGTTGATCTTTGTACTAATATATGTTGTTCTTCTTGTTGAACCATCTCCCAAATCAATTTCTTCTAAGGGATCTTGTGCCTGTATTTTCTTGGTCGAACCCATTGGATCTTTCTCAAATCCTAATGGTTCATCATCATAGACACCATCAAGTCTCTGTGTTTCGACCATGATTTTTTGTTATTATCTTCTGTGGCTAAAGCAACCATTTGATGTAATTTAGCTTCTAGAATAGCTTTTTCTTTGTTTTCGGCCACATAGGCCGTAATTCTTTCCCATGCATTGGGCTTTATAATCATTTCAAAGTCTATCCCAGCCAGTAGGCTTAACAAAGCCTCTTGGTCTATTCTCCTCATCAATGATTTCCCTTTCCCAAACGAAACCATAATTTGGGTGAAAACTAACAGAGGAGAAGACATTGTCTTGCTCAATGAACCCAGCATTGGAAGAAGAGCATGGAGAGATATTTGCCAATTGCTTGTCGAAGGTCTTCTTGGTGATCGTATTCACTTCAGCCTTGAAATAACTTTGGTCACCTTCAATGTTTTCAACCAACCCATCTTCTCTCCAAATAATGAGCCTTTGGTGCACAGTCGAAGGGATTGCCCCCACTCCATGTATCCATTCTCTTCCAAGCAGCAAGTTGTAGTTTGCCTTGGAGGGTACTACCAAAAACAAAGTTGGCCTTTTGACACTACCTACTGCTAATTCGACTTCAATGGCCCCAAGTGAATGGCCAGTTTTGCCTTCATAATTAGTGAGAACCACATTATGTGGCCTCAAGTTAGTGTCACATTTGCCAATTCTTCTTAGCAAATGTTGAGGCATTAAATTCACAGCAGCACCACCATCAACAAGGACCTTGTTGATTCCCACATTGTTGACCTTGGCTTGAATGAACAGTGGCTTGAGGTGATTCATCATGCCACAATCTGGCCTTTCAAAGACAGCATGTTGCTCTTCGATGCAGCCATTCTTCAACACATAGTAGCATATGGGTTTATATGTAGTTTCCCCGTCGAAATCTTCTTCGACATCATTAACCTCAGAAACCACATCATACTCAATTGGTAAAATTGAGATGACCCCACATAGCACGTCAAACTCTGACCCAGAATCAGCAAAGGAAGAATCTAACTCCTCTTCTAAATTAAGGTCTTCTTTTTTGAAGCCTTTCTTAATTTCAGAAAGAGGAGGGAAAATTCTCTCAGTGGCTGGTTTCCTAACCACTTCAGTCGAAGGTAAGATTACCTCTTTACCCTTCCCTTTGTTTGAGGTTGTTGCTTTACCTGCAGCAATAGCATCAGCCTTCTTTTGGCGTTGAAACCTTCGCCATTGAGTTCTTGTCATAGGATTCTTCCCTTTGTAGTTGTTACTATAGGTATACTTCTTGATTTCAATTGCCTTGTTCTGGTTAACACCATTTGTGTTACCTTCGACCAGCTTAGGTGGTCTAACTTGATGGATAGCATTGTCCCCCGTGTGGTATATGGCTTTGCTTCTCCCACCAGAACGTATCCACTTTTCGACAAGCGTACCAGAAGGAGGAACATAAGTACTCAGCTTTCCTCTTCCAGGAGTTTTGGTCGAAGTAACCATGTAGGGAATTCTCCTATCAGCAAAATCAAACTTGGGCCTTTTATCCACCCATTTACCTTTGCGCTTCATTTGAGGCTTGAACTCTTCCAATTCTTTAGCAGCCTCCTTGTCAAAAACAGCACTGCACCTTGGGCACAACATCACTTCTGAGTTGCTTAGCTTGCAACGATTGAGGAAATCAACCAATTCCTCTTCAGCTTTTGGGTACACTGCTTTCACTTTGTCATCTTCTTGGCCTTCAGTGACCATTTCGACATCCATCTTTGAACTTATGGTAGTTCTCTTCATATTAGCCTTACCAGGCACAATTTCAGAGGCTTCGACCATGTTGATGCTCACCTCAGTATACATTGCCTCAGCATCAGGCAAAGGATCAGCGTCAATCTTCATTGGTGCCCTTGGTTTATCACCAAATTTCAGCCTTCCTTCATTGAGTGCCTTTTGCACCAAATCCCTGAAAAGAACATTACGAGAAGTATTATGACCCAAAAAATTATGGTATTTGCAAAAACCTCTTTTTTGCTTTTGTTCTAATGGTGGTGTTTTTAGTCCCTTAGGAACCAAAATTTGATTATCCTTGACTAACAAGTCAAATATTTCGTCGCATTTACTAACATCAAAAGTATATGTTTTTGCAACGAATTTGTCGTTTTTAGGTTCGACAGGATTTTTACCATTTGAAGGTTTTAGCAATTTACAAGTATATGGAGGTCCAGGTTTTAACTCAGCAACATTGACCTCTTCTTCGACCTCCTCATAGGAAATGTCGAATTCTTGTTCTTCATCTTTAATTTCGACATAGGCAACTTTGTCTTTTTTATTATGAAACCTATTAGTTCTAGATTTCTCAGCTTTCAAACTTTCGACTTGCCTAACTCTATCAGCCAATTGATCCATATCTCTCAAATGTTGAGTGTCTAGCTTTTTTCTGATGGAATAATCTAAGCCACCAGCAGCCATTTCGACTAGCTCATGTTCAGGCACTTGAGTGAAGCACCTTGCTTTGAGAAGTCTAAACCTGTTGAGATAATCATCCACAGATTCAGTCACTTTGCGTCGAACACTGGCCAATTCTTTGAGACTAATTTTACATTGTCCCATGTAAAATTGCTCATGGAAAGCTTTCTCTAATTGGTTCCAATTAAACATGGAATGTGGGGGTAAAGTAGTGAACCAAGTGAAAGCATTCTTTGTTAGAGAACTAGGGAAGAATTTCATCCTTAAATTCTCATTGTGGGCTAAATCTCCAGCCTCAGTTAAATAACGAGCAATATGTTCGACAGTGGATTCACTGGTTTCCCCAGCAAATTTAGTGAACTTAGGGATTTTCCAACCCCTTGGCAATTCACTTTGTAAAACATATTCAGACAAAGGAGAAACAAAATTTGGCCTATGCATACTTAAGTTAAGGCCATTTTGGGCTAAAATTGTTTCGACAAGATTAGCTATGTTATTTTGTGCTCTGAAATTATTTTGTTGTACTTGTCTGACTACTTCGACAGCGTATTGATTTCTATTTACCAACACTACATCAGGTGCATTTTCGACCAACCTTTGTATGGGTTGTTCGACAACTTGTGTTTGCCCCTGATTTCTAGGCAATTCAATGTTAGGCCTTTCTAAAGGGATTTCGACAGGCCTCACCGGTTGGGCTTGGGGCATTGACTGATTTTGTACTCTGGGAGTACCAAAGAAATCAGCAATTCGACCCATTTGAGTTGCCAATGCTTGGCAACTAATATTGGTGTCACGTATCAAAGGATTGAACACTGTACCAATTTGCTGGGTTAATTTGTTAGCCTGTAATTTCGACAGGCTTCATTGAAAATGGTCAACAAGGCCTGACTTATATTTCGACGAAGACCAAATTATTTCGACAGAGAAAATGGTCATGCGCAAGGTAAACTCGACAAGCTTCCGGGGAAGCAAAAGCAAGTGAGAGGAAAATGGACACAAGATTTCGACAGACAGAAAACAGAGCAGTTATGCGCTGAAGACTAGCAGTTGGTCAAAGCGTGATAGAGCGGTTCTGGTCGAAAGCAGGAGTAGCAGTTATTAATTTTCAAATTTCTAGGCAGTTACTTAGTTCAGTTTTTCCCCCTCTTTTCCTTTGTATAAATAGCTGTTTCTGGGAAGAAACAGTGGTCGCAAATCACAATACACAATCCGATTCCTAAAACTCTAACTTCCAAGCCAGAGCGAAAAACGAGTGGAAGAATCGTTGTACGTGATCGTGTACCACTTTTACAATTCAATGCAGTTTATTTGTCTTTTCTTTACAATTCACGCACCATTTACTGCTTCTTTTCTTTTCAATTCTGTTAATCATTGCAAATCGTCCCCTTTTCTACATTTTCTGAAACAAAAACTACGCGCAATTCAAAGGCAATTGCTTTGAGATTTTTCTAGTTTGATCTCACAAACCTTCTAATAAAACTAGTGATTGTTTGCTAAAAACACCAGCAAACAAATTGGCACGCCCAGTGGGACTTTGCCTTTGATTTTGTTCATTTTCGTACTCTCTTATTTGTATTCGCTGTTGTATGCACTTAAGAAGTGGTAAGATGGTTCGTTCTAGTACGAATAATGCGTCTAGTTCCAACCTTGTGGTTTCACAAGGGCAAGGAACAACAATGGATTCTGCGAGCATTAGCGCAGGACCATCATCGTCGACAACCGTTCCTTCATTATCAATGACTAATGTTGGTTCAACGCAGTCAGAAATGGCATCGTTGCCTATGTCTTTGCCGTTAAGTGCAGGGCTTCATAGCCCTTACATGGCAATGGGAAACAGTTTAGACCCACGTTTGAATAACATGCATCTACCCCCATTTCCTCTGGGAATGTATGGCATGCTTACTGGAATGCCACATATTTCGACCTTTTCCCCTACACATGTCTCTTCTGAGAGTGTATTTGGTCGGAATCCCCCAGCATTAACCAATACGTCTTTGTTGGCCTTAAGACAGCAAGTAGACGAGAGTAATCACGATATGGTTAATATGCTTACCCAACAAATTGGTACAGTTTTCAATCCATTGATTCAAAATACCCATAACAGTTACCAAATGTTGGCAAATCAGATGAGTAGGATTGCAGATTTCTTTGGGGCTCCAGCGGTTAATAATAGGCAAGTTCCTATTATTGCGGGTAATGCGTCGACAGTTAACCCCCAAGAAGCAGTTGCAGTCGAAGCGTCCACAATTGTAGGCGAACTACAAGGGGCAGTAAACCACGTCCCTGAAGTAGTTTTGGTAAATAGACACCAGAACGCTGATGAAGTTGTTCGACAAGTGCAACAACACAATGTTGGCACAGAAAACAATATAGCTACTTTAGTCGAAACTATTTTGGTGCAAAATGGCCTTAACATAGGTTTACAAAGGCCTAACTTCGTATCACCATTATGTGAATACGTATTACAAACTGAATTACCAAGGGGATGGAAAGTTCCCAAGTTTACTAAGTTTGGTGGTGATACAAATGAGTCCACAGTCGAACACATTGCTCGTTTCTTGACTGAGGCTGGGGACTTAGCACAAAATGAGAATTTGAAGATGAAATACTTTCCAAATTCTCTAACTAAAAATGCTTTCACTTGGTTCACGACCTTACCCCCTGGTTCTATGTTCACATGGGGGCAATTAGAAAAGGCATTCCATGCATAGTTTTACATGGGCCAGTCGAAAATTAGTCTTAAAGAATTGGCTAGTGTTCGGCGCAAAATGCCTGAAACTATTGATGATTACTTAAACAGATTTAGGCTGTTGAAATCTCGTTGCTTCACACAAGTCCCTGAACATGAGCTTGTCGAAATGGCTGCTGGTGGCCTTGATTACTCAATTAGAAAGAAATTAGACACATCTCATTTGCGAGATATGGCGCATTTGGCTGATAGAGTTCGACAAGTTGAAAGGCTTAGAGAGGAAAAATCTAGGTCGAATAGGTATCATAAAAAAGAAAAAGTGGCATATGTCGAAGAAGAATTCGACGTTACATATAGTAATGTCGAAGAAGAGGAGATACACGTGGCTGAACTTAAGCCTGGTCCTCCTTATACCTGTAAATTATTAAGGCCTGCGAATGGGAATAACCCTGTAGAGCCTAAGAATGATAGATTTATGCCTAAGACTTATACTTTTGATGTTACTAAATGTGATGAAATTTTTGATCTTTTAGTAACTGATGGTCAAATATTAGTGCCTAAAGGCCTTAAAATACCAACTCTTGACCAAAGAAAGAAAAAGGGTTATTGTAAGTTCCATAATTTTTTGGGACATAACACTGACCGTTGTGTGCTCTTCAGGGATCTTCCTGGCTATAAGGCTAATGTGTCAACAAAGCCTTCAACAAGCAAACGACAATTTGCTAAGGAGAAGTCCTCAGCGAAAGGGTATTTGAAGCTGTCAACAAATAAATCCTTTGTCCCAAATGCTAGTGCTTCTGTTGAAGCGTGGGTGCCCAATAATCAACGTGCTAAAGCTGTCAAGCCAGATACGGATGCTGTTAAGTTTAATTATAAGAATAACTATAAGGGTAGGAACCCCATGACTAGAACACAGTGGCGTCGTTACTAAAGACAACAGAAGAAGAAGGCACACTTTGACATTAACAAGGTTCCAAGTCATTTGGCTAATAACCATGTTCCACGCAGTACGATTGACATTAATCAAGTTCCACGCAGCATAATAGTGGCGAAGAGTGAGGTTCACAAAGCTGAAGTTGCCACAAAGAGGAATGCTGATGTTGCTAGTCATGTGTGTGCAGCGAATAAGGCCAAAGGCAAGGCTGTAGTAACAGAAAAGCCAAGAAGGCCTGCTCTTGAAAGAATATTTCCTCCATTGTCAACAGTGAAAGAAAAGAATGCTGATTTCGACATGGATGAAGACATGGAGTCTGATTTTGATGATTCTGAAGATGATTTCGATGTTGTTTGCAATGTGGTATCAATACTGCCTCTTGAGTACGATGTTATCACAGTACCAAATGATGTTGAAGAGGATTTTACAGAGGATATGGCTCATCATAAGCCAATGTGTTACTATGTGATGAACAATAGTTGTGTCGAAGACCAAATGGCTACCTTCGAGAAGCCAGATATGAATATGCAAAACCACTTGAAACCCCTGTATGTCCAAGCCAAAGTCAATGGTGTTGGAATTAACAAAGTGTTAGTGGATGGTGGAGCTGCAGTGAATTTAATGCCACATGGTCTTTTGAAGAAGATTGGTAAGTTCGACACTGACCTCAGGCCACATAACATTGTCTTAAGCAACTATGAAGGCAAAACTGGCCATTCTTTGGGGGCCATTGAGGTGGACTTAATCGTTGGTTCCATAAAGAGGACTACATTGTTCTTAGTGATAGCCTCTAAAGCGAATTTTAATTTGCTCCTTGGTAGAGAGTGGATCCATGGAGTTGGTGTTGTCCCTTCAACTTTGCATCAACGTTTAGTGATGTGGAAGGAAGATGGTTTGGTAGAGTATGTTGAAGCCGATCAGAGCTACTTCCGTGCTGATGTGAACCAAATTACCAAGGAAAATTTTGAGAAACAAATGGCGAAGATCGCGCCATGTTCATCTTCTAATGAGGCATATGTTCCTGCGGATAATGTTTTTGCCTCAGTTCATCTTGACCCAAATTATGGTTTTGTTTGGGAAAGAGAAATAATGGGAGATGATAGTGTTTATCCTGATGGTGTTCTTCGACCAACGGGGTGGAACACTGGTTCTTGAAAATGTTCTTATGTCAGTGCCCAATGCATGGGACAAAATTACGGCTTATATGGCCGAAAACAAGTTTAACGCGGCTATAGAGGCCGAAATTATTCAACAAACAATGGCTGTCGAAGCCAGTGAGTTACATGAAGGAAATGGCATAGTCATAGATGAAAGACTTGACGGCATTTATGATGATGATCCATTAGGTTTTGAAAAGGATCCTAGAGATTCGGCAAAGCATATGCAAGCTCAAGACCCGTTAGAAGAAGTTGATTTGGGAAATGGCTCAATAAAACGGCCAACTTATATTAGTGCAAATATTGATGCTTCTCTAAAAACCCAAGTCATCACATTGCTAAGGGAGTTCAAAGACTGCTTTGCTTGGGATTACGACGAAATGCCTGGGTTAAGTCGAGAAGTAGTGGAAATGCAATTACCAATTCGACCAGGGAAGAAACCAGTGAAGCAAGTGCCAAGAAGATTTGCTCCTCAAGTGTTGGCTAAGATCAAAGAGGAAATCGAAAGGCTATTCAGAAACAAATTCATCAGAACTGCCAGGTATGTCGAATGGTTAGCCAATATAGTTCCCGTAATAAAGAAAAATGGGACTCTTAGAGTTTGCATAGACTTTAGGGATTTAAATAATGCAACTCCCAAGGATGAATACGCAATGCCTGTGGCAGAAATGCTAATAGATTCAGCAGCAGGATTTGATTATCTTAGTATGCTCGATGGTTATTCTGGGTATAATCAAATCTTCATTGCTGAAGAGGATGTGTCGAAAACTGCTTTTAGATGTCCGGGGGCATTGGGTGTTTATGAATGGGTAGTAATGCCCTTTGGATTAAAGAATGCTGGTGCTACATATCAGAGGGCCATGAATTCTATGTTTCATGATTTTATTGATGATTTTATGCAAGTATACATAGATGATGTGGTGGTTAAATCTTCCTCAGAAAGTGGTCATTTAGACCATCTTCGCCGTTCTTTTGAAAGAATGAGGAAATATGGATTGAAATTAAATCCATTAAAAGGTACCTTTTGTGTACGTGCAGGTGATTTCTTGGGTTTTATAGTGCACAAAAAAGGCATTGAAATCAATCAAAATAAGACTAAGGCAATTATGGAAACGAAGGCCCCTTCGACCAAAAAGGAGCTTCAGTCGTTGTTGGGAAAAATCAATTTCCTTCGAAGATTTATATCAAATCTAAGTGGCAAAACACAAGTTTTTTAGCCATTGTTAAGACTGAAGAAGGAAGAAGAGTTCAAATGGGAACCAATGCATCAAGCAGCCTTCGACGAAATCAAGTCTTATTTGATGAAACCACCAATTTTGTTGCCTGTTATTAAACACAAAGTGCTCAAATTGTATATAGCAGCGGCTGATAGAACAATAGGTAGCATGTTAGCACAAGAGGATGATAGTGGTGTCGAAAGAGCCATTTATTACCTCAGTAGGGTCTTAAATGATGCCGAAACGAGGTACACTCCTATAGAAAAGTTGTGCCTTTGTTTGTATTTCTCGTGTACAAAGTTAAAGCAATATATAAAACCAGCTGATGTTTCTGTTTATTCGCATTTTGATGTTATTAAGCATATGTTGTCGAAACCAATAATGCATAGCCGAATTGGTAAATGGGCTTTGGCTTTGTCAGAATACAACTTAACTTATCAACCTCTAAAATCAATTAAAGGACAAGTGGTTGCTGATTTTATAGTAGACCATTCTGTTGTCGAAGAAACATTAAGTTTTGTAGACGTATATCCTTGGAGGTTGTACTTTGATGGTTCAAGCCATAAACATGGAGCTGGGATTGGTATTTTAATAATATCTCCTACTAACATTCCAACGAAGTATAAGTTTAAAATTCGAGATGTTTGTTCCAATAATGAAGCTGAGTATGAGGCTTTAATAGTAGGCCTTGAAATTTTACTTGAGCTGGGGGAAAGTCATGTCGAAATAAAAGGTGACTCTGAGTTGGTTGTCAAACAATTAACAAGAGAGTACAAATGCATTAAAGAGCACCTTATCAGATACTTTGTTGTTGCCAATGCTTTGTTAAAAAGATTTGAGTCTGTTCACTTAGAACATTTACCACGAATTGATAATCAAGTGGCAAATGAATTGGCACAAATTGCTTCAGGCTATAAAGTTTCAAAACAAATCCTGGAAGAGTTAATTGAAATAAAGGATAAAATCATTTCTAATGACTATTCTTCGTCACTATTGTCAACACCAAAAACTGGGGGGGCAACAAACGCAAACGAGGAACTAGTCGTTGTCGAAAAACGTCAATTTTTTGGTGACTTTGACTTAGCAGAAATTTCTGCTCTTGACAATATGACCAATAATGATTGGCGAAGGCCTATTGTGGAATATTTGCAAAATCCCACAAGAAATACCAATAAAAAGGTAAAATACAGAGCTTTGAGCTATGTGATAATTGGAAACGAATTGTTTAAAAAGACTCCTGAAGGAGTACTATTAAAATGTCTTAGTGAAAATGAGGCATATTTAGCAGTTTCTGATACACATAGTGGAGCATGTGGTTCACACCAAGTAGGCCACAAAATGAAGTGGTTATTATTTCGACAAGGAATGTATTGGCCAACTATGCTGAAAGATTGCATAGAATTTGCTAAGGGATGCCAAGAGTGTCAAAAGCATGCTGGGATACAACATGTACCTGCAAATGAATTGCATGCTATAGTCAAACCTTGGCCATTTAGAGGTTGGGCTCTAGATGTGATTGGAGAGATAAAGCCAACTTCGTCGAAGGGCCATAGATATATCCTTGTGGGAATTGATTACTTCACCAAATGGGTTGAAGCTATACCTTTAGCCAATGTTGATCAAGAAACAGTGATAAGGTTTATTCAAAATCATATCATTTATAGGTTTGGAATTCCAGAAACCATTACTACAGATCAAGGATCAGTTTTCACTGGTAGAAAAATGATAGAGTTTGCTTCTGAAAATGGTTTTAAGTTATTAACTTCGACACCATATTATGCGCAAGCCAATGGACAAGTAGAAGCTGCCAATAAAGTTATTATTAATTTGATTAAAAAGCATGTTGGGCAGAAACCAAAAAATTGGCATAATACCCTTGATCAAGCATTATGGGCTTGTCGAAATTCACCCAAAGAATCTATCAACACTACTCCTTATAGGCTAACATTTGGACACGATGCAGTGTTGCCTGTTGAAATTTGTCTACAATCAACAAGAATTCAGAGACAGTGGGAGATTCCCTCTGATTATTATTTGGATATGATGCTTGATGAATTGGTTGATTTAGACGAAGAAAGGTTATTAGCTTTAGATATGCTTATTCGACAGAAAGAGAGGGTAGCTAAAACTTATAACAAAAAGGTTAAGTTTAAAGCCTTTGATTTAGGTGATCTAGTGTGGAAGGTCCTATTGCCTGTGGATAAAAAAGATAGAGTCTTTGGTAAATGGTCCCCAAGTTGGGAAGGACCATTTAAAATTTTACAAGTTTATTCAAACGGCGCATATGAGGTCAAAGAGATTGGCGCTGATGAAAGAATTTTGCGTATAAATGGCAAATACTTGATAAAGTATAAGCCAACGTTGCAAGAAGTTAAAATAACGCTGGAATAAATATAAAGAAAGCGTAAAAACATGGCATTTAAGTTGCCAAAACATTGTCGAAAGCACAGAATAAAAATTGCTCAAGAATAAAATGGAAGAAATTTCATTATAACGTTGCCAAGTTACATGTGCCAAAGGAGGCATTTGTGAATTACATAGTGCCGAAAGGGTAAATAAACTAGGCATAAATAAAACGCTGAATTGCAGTTGGTCTTTTACGACCAAGTAACTTCTCTTTTGGGTGGTCTTCTTCGACCACGTTGACGCTTCCCGTTGTTTGGGGGGTCATTCTTTCGTCTGCGCGTTAGGCTTGTAAGCCTTTCAACTGGGCGTTTCCTTGCTTGGTAAACCTCAGGAAGCCCTTCAGAGAGGAGATATTGATGAATCTTCCTGCTCCCACTTTGAGTCTCTCGCATAAACTCAGAAAGTTGCAAGATCAAGTGACATGAAGAAAAAAGGAGCAAAGCCATAATTCGCAGAGATCAAAAACCATCACTTTGAACTTCCAGGCAACCTCACTGCAATTATGAGAGATGAGGTTACGCGGAAGACTCAAAGCAAAGGGAATGATCCTGGAACGGGAAAGGAAAAGAGGAAAAATCATGGAGTGGTGAAGATGAGAAACAAAACTCTTCTATTTATAAGGAGAAGTATGAAAGAGCGTCAGTTGGTTACGAGTTTTGCGTTCCGAGAAGTGAGGCATCACTTTAATTACGGCGTTAGTAACGTAACGGAAGATGGTGGAACCATTCAAAGTTAAAACAAAGAATCAGTAAACATAGTCAAAGGCCGAAATTACAGGCTGTTCAAGTTCAAGGTTTGAATATGGATTATTGATGGCAACTTATGAGGTAAAAGAAGTGGAAGAATTGGAGAAGCCTTATAGGAAATGGTGAGATAAGGCATTTACTGAGAAGTAAAACGTTGAAGGCCACGTAATACACCAATATAAGAGTAACGTCAGCAACACTTAACAGTGGTGACATCAGGTATACAGCTATTTTACTCAAGTGCAAAGTTATTTCGATGGTGAATTCAAAAATGTCTTTCTCTTCTTCCTCCTCAAGTTCAGTCGAAAAAGACATTTTTGGGGGGCAATTTGTTAGCCTGTAATTTCGACAGGCTTCATTGAAAATGGTCAACAAGGCCTGACTTATATTTCGACGAAGACCAAATTATTTCGACAGAGAAAATGGTCATGCGCAAGGTAAACTCGACAAGCTTCCGGGGAAGCAAAAGCAAGAGAGAGGAAAATGGACACAAGCTTTCGACAGACAGAAAACAGAGCAGTTATGCGCTGAAGACTAGCAGTTGGTCGAAGCGTGATAGAGCGGTTCTGGTCGAAAGCAGGAGTAGCAGTTATTAATTTTCAAATTTCTAGGCAGTTACTTAGTTCAGTTTTTCCCCCTCTTTTCCTTTGTATAAATAGCTGTTTCTGGGAAGAAACAGTGGTCGCAAATCACAATACACAATCCGATTCCTAAAACTCTAACTTCCAAGCCAGAGCGAAAAACGAGTGGAAGAATCGTTGTACGTGATCGTGTAACACTTTTACAATTCAATGCAGTTTATTTGTCTTTTCTTTACAATTCACGCACCATTTACTGCTTCTTTTCTTTTCAATTCTGTTAATCATTGCAAATCGTCCCCTTTTCTACATTTTCTGAAACAAAAACTACGCGCAATTCAAAGGCAATTGCTTTGAGATTTTTCTAGTTTGATCTCACAAACCTTCTAATAAAACTAGTGATTGTTTGCTAAAAACACCAGCAAACACATATTAACCATATCATGATTAGCATCATCTATTTGTTGCCTCAAAGCCAACAAAGATGCTGTGGTTAATGAGGGTTGGGCATTTCGACCATAAATACCCTCTGGGGAAGTATGTACATTATCTGCATATGTTGATGAGTTCGCTTGTAAACCTTCCATCATGGCAGTTGGCATGCTATAAGGGAAATTTCGACCAACCATGGGCATGCTAAATGGCATGTGCCCACTAATCATATAAGGGCTAGACATTCCCATCGTTTGTGGCATAGATACCATTTCAATAGGCTGTGTGGTCACTGTGGTGGCCATTGTTGATAAAGTGTTAGGCACAGACGATATCACAGCAGGCATGCCTGTCGAAGGCAACGGAGCAGTTACTCCCATGGTGGTTACTGGATTAGCATCATTGGTAGACGCATTTTCAGGTCCACTTTGAGCATTTGAAAAACTTGTACTAGAACGTGTCATCTCTGACAGAGATATACCACTTCTTAAGCGCATGCACAGTTAACTTCAAAGGATTATATTAAACTAATACTCTAATACTTGACACAAATGTCCCACTGGGCGTGCCAATTTGTTTACCTGGGATTTTGGTAAACACAGCTGGTCTCCAATTTGGTTAACTTGCAGGATCAACCAGTGAATCCTAAGACCATTTGTGCTTAGAGTTTATAGTTTATTATGATGTTCTTGAATCGTCTCGCGTTTTAACCAGAAAAAAGGAAAGAAATAACTGATTCCTTCGCGCGAAGTTATCAGAGTACTTCAGAGAAGAAGAACTTGAACGATAAAAACAAGTAAAACGAAAGAAAAATAAATTAAAATTGCATTAAAGTTAAAGGAAATGGTGCACAAATTCATACATTGTTTCTCTGACTCGTTTTTCTCTTGAATGCGGAAGTTAGAGCGTGAGAAGTAAAATATGAGTTTTTGTGACCTTTGTTTCTTCTCAGAAACTAGTATTTATACTTAGTGGGAGGAGCAGAAACTGCCCTCAAAAACAGTTATAAAAATGTTGGTAACTGCTCCTCTTTTCGACCAACTGCTAGCTTTTCAGCGCATAACTACTTAGTCTTCTGTCTATCGAAGCTTGTGTCCATTTTCCTCTTTCTTGTTTTTGTTTTTCTGGAAGCTTGTCGAATCTGCCCTAAACATGATCTTTGTCGAAATCCTCTGATCTATGTCAAAGTATAAGTCAAACCCTGTTGACTATTTTAAATGAAGTCTGTCGAAATTACAGGCTAACAAGTGTGTATATATATATATATATATATATATTTAGATAAACTTTGAACATTAAGCATTTATTGTAATGTTGAACGCATTTATTATAATATATAAAATGAAAGAATCCTAAAGAAATGCATAATTAAATAAACATGTTGAAATAAAAAAAGAAGAAATGAAATTTTTTAAAGTAATGAAAGAGACTACAGATCTTCTCTTTTTATAAAAAAAATAAATAAATATAATGCGTTAGAAAACCATTGCAAAAAGAGTCATATGAAATGAACATATGATGGAATAGAGAGTCTAGACAATTATATGTAACATGTTTTTAAAATTTTAAAAATCAAACAAAAGTATGAATATAAAAAATTAAAAAATTTTATAAGAAAAAGATTCACTTGATGATGGTCAACTTGGCTCGATAAGAAAACATCTTTGATTTAGGATTTGTTTGAAAAGTATTAATAATAAATTATTTAAATATTTAATAATTTGGAGTTTATTTGATAGGGATGTTAAAGGGAAACATAAGCGACTTTGGGATTGACGCGTACAGCGAAGTTACGTTTTCAATATGCCTCTCGCCCGCCCCCCCCCCCCCCCCCCCCTCTCTCTCCATCTCTCTTAGTTTGTCGAGCTGCTCTAACTTGGTTTTTATGCAATTTTAGATTCTAGGTTTTTTCAAAGACAGAACAATTGGATAAGAAATATTAAAAAGCTATTATATTTCGTTGCGTTTGGAAATACATAAGAGTAAAGGACTACTGTTGTCAATTGCGAAAACATTCTTATATTATAAATTTTTCAAAAATCAAATCTCGTACACTTATAAAAGTTTCAAAAACAAAAAGCTAACAAACCACATTATTTTCATTGAATTTTTATGAGTTGTTAAGATACTCCACAGTCAGTTAGAGATAATTTTTTAAAAGGATGTAGTGCATTGATAATACATTCCAAGCGTATAATTGAAACTAGAACCAGAGTCTATGTTCAATACCATTATCCTGAATTTTTTCTTTTTAAACATTTTTGGGCGATTCCGTTCCTTATGAAGAATCTCTAGATTCTTAGATTGTTACCGATATCCAAACAATTGTTGTTAGTTAGATCACTTTTACATAAATATATTAAAATATGACTGACTTTGCCTTCAAGTCTGTTTTAGTCAAAAGCAATTTATTCAAAATTATTTTTTAAGCCAGCAAGGAACAAAACACACTTATAAAAGTTTACACAACCGCTTCTAGAAAAATGTGCTACCTAAACCGGTGGTGGATGACGGTGCCACTTATTGTGTTATTAGAGAAATAAAATGAGCTTTTCATATAGAAAGTGCATTTCAAATAGTCTAAATAAAAGATTGCTACCAGATTAACCTAAGAATAAAATTTCTAGTTTTTTCCGTAGAAACGCACAAAGTTCTCACGCAAATGTAATTTGGTTCCGATTGGACATCTCTCGTGTGCGCATCATGATTTTGAACTTTAATCGTTGAATCTATATCCGACTATCTAAGATTACTGCTGCATGTGCGTAGTTGTTCGTGGGAATTTACACAACCACACTAAATTTTGTTATAATTATGTTGTATCAAAATTTAAGTGTCACAAACAAATCTTAGATCCAAATTGCAATTTTTCCTTTAAAAAAATAAAGAAATTTTATTTTTTTCCTTCAATACGAAACTTTTGGTCTACTAAAACAACTCTAATACTTTTAAGAAGAAAATTAAAATATGAGGACTAAGACTAAATAACATGTAAACAATTAGACAAATGAATGGTGATTACTACCTTCGATGTTTGGTACTTGCCCGTGAAATATCAAATATCAATCAAATCAACGAATCACCTAATAATACCAAAACAACAACTCATTTTGAGCTTATAAGGTGATTAGTGATTTGATTGAGATTCATCTTCAGTGTTATATAAAAATAATCATTATGAGAGAAAAAAAACAGACTATCTTAGGTGATAGTGAGACATGTGATAGAAAATAGATGCACTCTTGCTCTTTTT
This sequence comes from Astragalus glycyphyllos, assembly GCA_963573325.1. NCBI lineage: Eukaryota > Viridiplantae > Streptophyta > Magnoliopsida > Fabales > Fabaceae > Astragalus > Astragalus glycyphyllos. The sequence continues at coordinate 22,510,921 of OY754313.1, read as the reverse complement.
AGGTTTTTCTTTGCATATTATTTTGTGCTACATAGGGGTGTATATATAGTTCTTCAATATCTACGAAGTCAAATTTTTAATATTTTTTCTTCGTACTCTTTATTTAGTCAACACGGGAAATACTAAATCATTAATGAAAGAAAAGACTAGTCTTTTAATTCTAAAGGTTTCTTTGAAAGTAAATTAATTATGAAAGACACATGTCTATAATATTATATAAATAAATGACGTTAGATAATTTCCTAACAAAAAAATTATTAAACTTTGACATGGTAATAACATTGAAAGCATTTATTATAGTGTGTATATATTTAGATAAACTTTGAACATTAAGCATTTATTGTAATGTTGAACGCATTTATTATAATATATAAAATGAAAGAATCCTAAAGAAATGCATAATTAAATAAACATGTTGAAATAAAAAAAAAAGAAGAAATGAAATTTTTTAAAGTAACAAAAGAGACTACAGATCTTCTCTTTTTATAAAATAAATAAATAAAGAAATATAATGCGTTAGAAAACCATTGCAAAAAGCGACAAATGAAATGAACATATGGTGGAATAGAGAGTCTAGACAATTATATGTAACATGATTTTAAAATTTAAAAAATCAAACAAAAGTATGAATATAAAAAATTAAAAAAATTTATAAGAAAAAGATTCACTTGATGATGGTCAACTTGGCTCGATAAGAAAACATCTTTGATTTAGGATTTGTTTGAAAAGTATTAATAATAAATTATTTAAGTAATTAATAATTTGGAGTTTATTTGATAGGGATGTTAAAGGGAAACATAGGCGACTTTGGGATTGACGCATACAGCGAAGTTACGTTTTCAATATGCCTCTCACTCGCCCCCCTCTCTCTCTCCGTCTCTCTTAGTTTGTCGAGCTGCTCTAACTTGGTTTTTATGCATTTTTAGATTCTAGTTTTTTCAAAGACAGAACAAATGGATAAGAAATATTAAAAAGCTATTATATTTCGTTGCGTTTGGAAATACATAAGAGTAAAGGACTACTGTTGTCAATTGCGAAAACATTCTTATATTATAAATTTTTCAAAAATCAAATCTCGTACACTTATAAAAGTTTCAAAAACAAAAAGCTAACAAACCACATTATTTTCATTGAATTTTTATGAGTTGTTAAGATACTTCACAGTCAGTTAGAGATAATTTTTTAAAAGGATGTAGTGCGTTGATAATACAGTGCAAGCGTATAATTGAAACTAGAACCAGAGTCTATGTTCAATACCATTATCCTGAATTTTTTCTTTTTAAACATTTTTTGGGCGATTCCGTTCCTTATGAAGAATCTCTAGATTCTTAGATTGTTACCGATATCCAAACAATTGTTGTTTGTTAGATCACTTTTACATAAATATATTAAAATATGACTGACTTTGCGTTCAAGTCCGTTTTAGTCAAAAGCAATTTATTCAAAATTATTTTTTAAGCCAGCAAGGAACAAAACACACTTATAAAAGTTTACACAACCGCTTCTAGAAAAATGTGCTACCTAAACCGGTGGTGGATGACGGTGCCACTTATTGTGTTATTAGAGAAATAAAATGAGCTTTTCATATAGAAAGTGCATTTCAAATAGTCTAAATAAAAGATTGCTACTAGATTAACCTAAGAATAAAATTTCTAGTTTTTTCCGTAGAAACGCACAAAGTTCTCACGCAAATGTAATTTGGTTCCGATTGGACATCTCACGTGTGCGCATCATGATTTTGAACATTAATCGTTGAATCTATATCCGATTGTCTAAGATTACTGCTGCATGTGCGTAGTTGTTCGTGGGAATTTACACAACCACACTAAATTTTGTTATAATTATGTTGTATCAAAATTTAAGTGTCACCAACAAATCTTAGATCCAAATTGCAATTTTTCCTTTATAAAAAATAAAGAAATTTTATTTTTTTCCTTCAATACGAAACTTTTGGTCTGCTAAAACAACTCTAATACTTTGGAGAAGAAAAATTAAAATATGAGGACTAAGACTAAATAACATGTAAACAATTAGACAAATGAATGGTGATTACTACCTTCGATGTTTGGTACTTGCCCTTGAAATATCAAATATGTAACACCCTGGGCCCTTTTCTTACATAGTAGGCTACCCACAAGTGTACATCATGACCTTCTCTACCCCCCATGTAGAGTTTTCGCCTTCCGTGGGATTCGAACCTTGTACCTGGGGCCTAAGTACAAGTTCAATGCATTCCCACTACCAATTGGGCTAGTAGTTCAATTGGTAGTGGGAATGCATTGAACTTGTAATTAGGCCCCAGGTACAAGGTTCGATTCCCACGGAAGGCAAAAACTCTACATGGGGGGTAGAGAAGGTCATGATGTGCACTTGTACTCTGGGGCTTAACTACATGTTTGTCGCGCTCGAAAAATCCGATTTGGGACTTCTCGTTTTGCAACGTGAAAAATAGTAGAGCCGCCACCAATATTTATTTGGGAAAACATCGGAAAAACCCTTTTTTTGGAAAAGCGAGTGGTCTTTCGAAATCAGAGATGTAGGTTCGGGGGTCGGTTACGCATGGGGAAGGTATTAGCATCCCATACGTCCTTTCTACTGAAAGGGAACCATTAACTCGATGTGTGGTTTGACAAAGGTTTGAGTTGAAAGCGATTTGTTCTACTTCTTTTCTTTTCTTTTCTTTTCTTTTCTTTTCTTTTTTTTTATTTGAAAAATCGTTTTATTGAAAACGGAAGACAGGAATATTTTTGTTATCCTTGAAAAGTGGAAACAAAACAAAGATTTTTTAAAAGGGTGCTTGACGGGACGGACCCGCTCCTACGTACCCTCACTGGGTTGAGGGATCAAAGCTACGTAGTTCTCGGCTTTTGCGTCTGAAAACGGCTTAAGAGTTTTTCGCAATTGGGTGAGCGTTTGTGAAGACCGAACAACAACGGTTAGAATGGCCTCACTACTAACTCTTTTTTGAAAATACAATCATCATTAACGATCTAAACGGCAACAGCGCGAGTGATCATCAATGACAATTTGTTTTATTTAATGGAGGAAGAAAATGTTTTGGCAAAGCAAGGAGCGTTTGAAAATGAGTTTAGAAAATGGGTTTTGGAAAACAAGTAGAACATTATTCAATCAATTCCAAGTCCATAACCAAATGCAACCATGAGTGAACAAGATTCAAACATACTCACCAATCAAGCAATCATAAACATGTTGATTATTAACCAAGATTAAGCATGCCAATATAATCAAGAGATCCAATTATTAAGGATGCAAGACAAAGCTCTCAAGACAATTGTGTGTGTGTGTGAGAATTGCTACGGGACGGGCAACAATCTCAAAGGGGTGCATATACCTTAATGACTCTATGCTACAACCGGAAAAGTAGGCTTACGTCTTCATTAAGAATACATACTAGTGGAAGGAAGGGCACACAATCAAATCAAGTCATTCAAATGGCATCAAGAACAAGTGAACACAATTGATCATAGGCATAGAGTATTCTAGGTTTAATGAATGAACATGTGAGCGATGATACATGATTAAGCAAGCATGTGAATGCATGAGCATACAAGAGAATGCATGAATAAGTATACAAGAGAATGCATGAGCATACAAGAATGCATGAGCATTTATTATGCATGGTATACAAGTATGAGTGAATGTGAGTGCAAGCATGCAAGGTGTCGCATAGATGATGCAAATAAGTGAAATGCAAAGTAAGAAGTGGTAAAAATGTTTTGGGGTTTTAAATGAGAAGTAGTAAAAGTTTAAAATGCAAATGATTGAAATGTTTTGGGATTTTTTTTATGCAAATTTACAAGTGGTAAAAAGTTTGAGTGAGAAGTTAATGAAATGGTAGAGTAAAAATGCATGAATTTGTAAACTGCCAGTGGAGTGTTAAAGGCCCTGCAAAACTCCACGAATTTGTAAACTGCCAGTGGAGTGTTAAAGGGAAACATCTCAACCTCAGCCTTTCTTAGCTTTTTAGGTACACCTGCAAGAGCTTGGTTGGCCAACTCTGCAAGCTCAGAGAATCTAGCCTTCCACTGTTGAATTTCATCTTTCAAATCAATGATAACTGCCTGTTCTTCAATCCTGCCAAGCAGTTCAACAAAGCGGTGTTCCCAATGCTGACTCTCATCCTTCACCTGCCTGTATGCATCACTGATGTGTCGAAGGTTTCTTTTCAGTTCATCAGAAATCTCTCGCTCAAATCCTAGAGCCTGCTTGTATTCTTTGAGAATGCTCTCAACTGAATTTCTTTCTTGCGCGACACTGCTCAGTTTGCTTTCCCACTCAGCCTGTAGGAAGCGGGACTCTCTTTTTGACTTTGCAAGCAAGCTCTTCACAGTCCTCTCATCCATCTTTGTCTTTTCATAGACATCTCTCCACTGAATGGTCTCTTCAATGGCTCTCTTTTGTTTAGCCTTTTGCCTCTTAATTTCCTCTTTGGCTACTTGCAGATACTTTTGAGCTTCTAGCTTTTCCTTCTCTTCTACTTTGAGTTTCTTGTCAAACTCCTCAATGGCAGCAGATTTGAGAGCATTATCTTCTTTTAATCTTTGGTTGTTCATAGTCAACTTCTCTATCTCAGCTTGCAAGGATTTTTTCTCTTCCTCTGCTTTCATTAGAGCCAACTTGACCTCACCTAACTCTTCAACAACGGGAGTACCAGAGTCTATTACCTTCCTCTCAACTTGCAATAATTTCTGATAAGGCAATCGGACGCTCGGAATCCTTTTCTCAAGCCATTGAGCAAAGGTAACACCACTAGTTCTCTGAGAGATCTCTACTTTTCCATAACGAGTCACCCTACTCCAAGCTTGCAAAATCTTCCTAGTCAAACTGTCATCCTTTGGACCTCCCTCATAGATGTAAAACGGGAATGCCATCTCTTCAGTAGGCGAGTTCCTCATAGGATATCCTAATTGTCTCAACGTCAGGGAGGGGTTGTAGTTAATGCACCCTTTAGTGCCCATCAGTGGAACATTTTGAAAACCACCACAGCGGAAGACTACCTCAGGTCTAGCTTCCCAGCAAAATGAAAGATACCAACGAACCGAGTGCTCGTCTAGACTCCCTAGAAACTGGATCCACTCTTGAATACTCATGGTTTTCACCTCACAAGATACAGCATAGTCAATCAACTTTTCCACTTTCTTTGGATTGGTGAAAACATGGATAAGAAGCCAGGCATATAACAGATGGGAAGAGCAAGAGATTTTCTTCCTTTTGAGTTCACAGTGGTGAGTAGGAGCGGAATAAGTGTCAGCAAGCATTGCAAGGATCGGATTGATAGGATTCTTCTCATTCTGGAAAGCTAAGAAGATGCCAATGACAGTCACATCCACAAGTCTTTCAATCTGCGGAAAGAGAACAATCCCGAAGATTGTTAAGGCCAAGATTTGCTTGAAGACCACCCAATTTTTGTTTCTGGCATGAGTATCCATCATACCCTCGAGATAACTCTGCGGGAAACCTACCACATGGTTCTTCCTCTGCCTCTGGAGCTTCAGGTCCTCTACCTTTACTTGCAACAATGCAGCAAACTTCTCATCCGTGTAATACTGCTCTTGATACTGGCAGGGAGCAGCTTTGGTCTGAGGGAAACCCAAGATCTGATGATATTCTTCCAAAGTGGGAGCCATTTGGAAATTTTTGAAAAGGAAGCATCTGATTTCGGAGTCATAGAATCTGCTTAGAGCCACGATAGCCTCAGTCTGTACCTCTAGCAACAACAACTTCCGAAGGTTCCCATAAGAGCTGTCAAACGATCCCCTTTCAATAGGTCCCATTAAGTCAACATATCCTTTCAAGCTGGTGACGTCTACCTTTCTTACACCCGGGTACCTTGGAGCATGCACTGTCTCACTTCTTGATTCCATTAAGTTCCTATGGCAAGATTCTTTGTCACTTTGTGATTCTCGGCAAACAAACTTGAGTACGATGCAATGATGCATGCATGGGTTTTATGTAATGCGAGGATGTATGCAAATGCTGATGATGTTTTATGCATATGCAGATTAGAGCAAAATCTTTATTGGCATTGATTTAAGCTTTTTTTTTGAAAATACGGGCCGTACGTTGTTTCATATGGACCAGTGAGAGAAAGGCTACAACGGCAACTCGTTCTCCCTTTTTTTTTGAAGAATGCGGGCCACGTGCTACTTCATAAGAGAAAGGTTACAACGGTAACTCGTTCTCCTTTTTTTTTTGAAAAAATGTGGACCATATGTTACTTTATAAGAGAAAGGCTACAGCGGCAGCTCGTTCCTTTTTTTTGAAAAGGGTGGGCCATATGTTATCTCGTACGGACCGGCAAAAGAAAGGCTACAACGGCAGCTCTTTCTCTGCTTTCCTTTTTTTTTTTTTTGGAAAAATCTCCTTCTACTCCTTTTGGAAAACATGCCTAGATTACAATGCAACACACAATTTGTATGTCCTTGTGTCCTACGAGGCGGGAACCTAGGTTCTAGGGCAACTCAGATGTTCCTCCCATGTTGGCTTTAATCACTTCCTCACCAGGCTACCAGAGCTAATTCTCTCTCACAATAGCACCCACAACGATGGTACGCCATCTGGTGTGAGGCATCGTGAAAGAGCATACTCCGGCTGAAACTTTCGTGAGAGTCAGAAGGACAACGGTCCAATTGCCAGTCACTACTCATTTCCACTCCCCTATGTTTTGTCAGACCTTGGGTTTTAGGCCCCTCTCAAAGCACAATAAGCATAAGGTGTGAGTGTGTGTAGCAAGGACATACCGCCTAAAACTACCCATCATAAACCCCCCACCTGCAAATGAAAACCCAGAACAGTCCAGACAAAAGCATACAATAGCATGTTGCATATCATATAGCATTCCAATTCAAGAATTAACACAGGAAGTCAATAAGCAATCGCAAACATTGTTTACCTTAAGAAAGGGAGCCAAGAGGAAGGGATCATGATAAGGTGGGGGAGAAATGCATGAATTTACCTTTAGAAAGGGAGCAAAGAAGAGGGGACTTGGGAATTGAGGAATGCATGAACATGGTATGTGAACAAAGAGAAATTGCGCAAGGAGCACACATAGAAGGAAAACAAATGCATATGAATACAACATAACATCATGATAATGCTAGAGAAACCATCAAGCATCACAGACAAAGAAAGAAGGGAAAAGGAAAAGAAAAGGAAGAAAAGGAAGAAGTAGAACAAAGCTTTCAATTCAAACGATTTAAACCACACATCGAGTTAACTAGGCTTGACCTCGCCTTTTATAAAAAGTCCCCAGCGGAGTCGCCAGCTGTCGCGCCCGAAAAATCCGGTTTGGGACTTCTCGTTTTGCAACGTGAAAAATAGTAGAGCCGCCACCAATATTTATTTGGGAAAACATCGGAAAAACCCTTTTTTTGGAAAAGCGAGTGGTCTTTCGAAATCAGAGATGTAGGTTCGGGGGTCGGTTACGCATGGGGAAGGTATTAGCATCCCATACGTCCTTTCTACTGAAAGGGAACCATTAACTCGATGTGTGGTTTGACAAAGGTTTGAGTTGAAAGCGATTTGTTCTACTTCTTTTCTTTTCTTTTCTTTTCTTTTCTTTTCTTTTTTTTTATTTGAAAAATCGTTTTATTGAAAACGGAAGACAGGAATATTTTTGTTATCCTTGAAAAGTGGAAACAAAACAAAGATTTTTTAAAAGGGTGCTTGACGGGACGGACCCGCTCCTACGTACCCTCACTGGGTTGAGGGATCAAAGCTACGTAGTTCTCGGCTTTTGCGTCTGAAAACGGCTTAAGAGTTTTTCGCAATTGGGTGAGCGTTTGTGAAGACCGAACAACAACGGTTAGAATGGCCTCACTACTAACTCTTTTTTGAAAATACAATCATCATTAACGATCTAAACGGCAACAGCGCGAGTGATCATCAATGACAATTTGTTTTATTTAATGGAGGAAGAAAATGTTTTGGCAAAGCAAGGAGCGTTTGAAAATGAGTTTAGAAAATGGGTTTTGGAAAACAAGTAGAACATTATTCAATCAATTCCAAGTCCATAACCAAATGCAACCATGAGTGAACAAGATTCAAACATACTCACCAATCAAGCAATCATAAACATGTTGATTATTAACCAAGATTAAGCATGCCAATATAATCAAGAGATCCAATTATTAAGGATGCAAGACAAAGCTCTCAAGACAATTGTGTGTGTGTGTGAGAATTGCTACGGGACGGGCAACAATCTCAAAGGGGTGCATATACCTTAATGACTCTATGCTACAACCGGAAAAGTAGGCTTACGTCTTCATTAAGAATACATACTAGTGGAAGGAAGGGCACACAATCAAATCAAGTCATTCAAATGGCATCAAGAACAAGTGAACACAATTGATCATAGGCATAGAGTATTCTAGGTTTAATGAATGAACATGTGAGCGATGATACATGATTAAGCAAGCATGTGAATGCATGAGCATACAAGAGAATGCATGAATAAGTATACAAGAGAATGCATGAGCATACAAGAATGCATGAGCATTTATTATGCATGGTATACAAGTATGAGTGAATGTGAGTGCAAGCATGCAAGGTGTCGCATAGATGATGCAAATAAGTGAAATGCAAAGTAAGAAGTGGTAAAAATGTTTTGGGGTTTTAAATGAGAAGTAGTAAAAGTTTAAAATGCAAATGATTGAAATGTTTTGGGATTTTTTTTATGCAAATTTACAAGTGGTAAAAAGTTTGAGTGAGAAGTTAATGAAATGGTAGAGTAAAAATGCATGAGGTAAATGGTAATTATTTAATGAGATGGTAAAGTAAAAAGGTAAAAGGGTAAAAACACAATTGCACAATTGCATTTATTCACACAAGATCAAAACAACACGTTTTCAAGCACAAAATATGCACAAAAGTGGCCTAAGGCCGAAAGAATGCTAAGCGCAAATCACCATCAAATTTCATGCTAAAATTCAGAATTAATACATGAAACAATTCACAAGACTAAACCCTAGATCATCATGCCATGTTCTAAGGTAAGCATCAAGCATATCATGTATTTTATTCTTCACAAAATCAAAGAAGTAAAAAGGCAACAAAAACCCTAGGTTTTGAAGCAACGACCCGAGGCACCCAACACCAAAATCAAGCCAAAATTCAACTTAAAATCATGAAATGAACAAAATGAACACAAGAACCCTAAAATCCATGCTATGGCCGAAGCAAAATAGGTAGGAAAACAAGGTTTTATTTCACCAAAATCATGCATATGAGGTAGAAATGCAATGAATGATGAGAAAACACAAGAATCTTTCCTTCAAGGCCAAGGACTCATCTCAAACACCCAAGGCTCCCAATGTCCTTGTCCAATAATGTTTGAAATGAGTCCTCAAAGCTTCTTTCAAGAAGGAAAGAGGAATAGAAGAGAGATTACATGATTAAAGAAAATGCAAGGGTTAGTGAGCTTACCTCTAGATCTAGCTAGAAAATGAAGAAGGAAAGAGAATAGAAGCAAGAACACTTGAAGAACACCACAAGAACCTCTTGAACCTTTCGCAAACGCTTGATTCTTGATGGTTTTTGATGAAACTTTGATGATTATGCAAGTTTAGAAGTAGATTTATTGAAAGGATGAAGAATAAACAAGGTTTGATGGTTGATTTTTTTGGAAGAATTTTGAAGAAAGAATATGGGTATGGTGGCTGGTTGCTTCGAAGGAATCAGAGAAAGAGAGGAGAGATTTGGGTGCTAGGGTAAAAAAATGAGTGTCCTCCTCATGGTCTCTTATTTTGGGTTTTATATGAGGTGCAAAATTAAGGGTATATAGGACATTGTGCTTTTGCAAACCATTGAGATTCGAGCTAGAATTTGAATCAAAGGCCAAGATTGCAATGCACATGGATTAGGGACAAGGAGAAAACACAAATGAGTGAGGAATAGCTGGTCATACACAAATATTATGAGTTTTTGTTGCACAAAAATTGTTGAGGGCACCTAGGTCATTCTACACAAAGTTGTAGCCTAGGATTTGATCTAGAATTTTAATCAATGGCTAGGAATACAACTCACATGGATCAAGGGCATGAGGAAACACAAAATGAGGTGAAAATGAGCTGGAAAATTCGGAGCAAATGAGGCCTTGGTGCCCAAGTTTTGCAAGCTTGTCAAGAAAAATAGTACATTTTGTCTTATTGGGGACACTTCCTTATTTTCACCATTTTTGATTATTCTTTTCTAGATAATTCCATAAAAATCATGCCACTTTGGGCCATATCCTAGGAATCAATGATTGGGCCCAAAATTCCATGATTATGGCAAAAATCATGCATGCATGCGCACAAAAATTCATAACCCAAATCATCTAGATCCAAATAAATTCCTCTGAGATTGAACAATGATTTTTGGTGAGAAATTGCTTGATTTTGGAAATGACCAAAATACCCCTTTTGCCCAAAAAACCCTAATTTTGCTCCAAAAGACATTCCAATCCTAAAAATGATTTTAAAAGCGCTGAAATGACTTTTAGAACCCAAAAATGCATGCTCATAGTTCTTCACATCATTCAGAATGATGCTTCACTTCATAATTTATTTCTTTTTTTGTGGAAAATTAAGGTTTTGTTCCAAGCCGGACAAAATTAGGGTATGACAATGTTCAATGCATACCCACTACCAATTGAGCTAGATACCAAAATATAACATCCAAGTATTTCTAACCAATAGAAATACTGAAACATATAATTCATCAAACATCAGAGTATAAAAATTCCTGTTTCAGATATTGAACCAAATTAAAACTCCATGAATTCCAAATCAAGAGTTAAAAACATTACCTAAGTACTTATCAAATACTCCATAACTCAAGTACTTAGGGATATAACTTGTCCATTGTTCAATATCCAAAAGAAAGGAAGTACGGAAGCGGTTTATACAACTTTGCAACAAAGCAAGTTACATAATCCAAACAGAAGTAACAAGGGAAAACTAATAACTATGGATAAAGACACTAAGTCTTCAAAGCTCCACAAGTACGCCACCTACTCGTGTCGTTTAGCCTTCTTCTTTCCCTTTTTATCTGTAAAACAACAAATATAATTGGGTGAGATAACAAATCTCAGTGAGTTCTACCGTTACCCCTAACCACTCTCGGTTCATTATGAATATTTGCTTTCCAATATACTTAATTATGACGCACCCAATCCCTTTCCGAATTGGTCAATAGCATTGGGAGTTTCCTCTCAACCTAAGTACGCCTATTATTTATTAAACTATAGTTCACAACCCAATTCTTGATGGCTATGAACTATCCTCTTTATTAATCTAGTACAACACCTTAAACCATTTTTCTTCGGTTTCCGGTGAACCCAATCCACTATATGCATCTCAGTGAACATCCTCATATGGGCCTAGCTCAAGGGCTCATGACTTCCCTCTCCCTAGTATACTAACATCTTGGGTCGTCACCCGTATAAGTCATTAGCGAGCTATCAATCTTTTATAATTAATATCAATCAATTCTAATGAACAAAGAATCCATTATTTAGCATCTTATTGATCTATGACCGGGTTTAGATTAAATCAAAGTTAACCATCTCGCGTCATTGATACAATATATAAAAGAAATAGAACTTAAAGTTCGTTTTGTGTTTGAAAAATATATGTTCTCACACGTACTCTAATTGTCTTTCTTTAAGAATTATTTTAGGTTCAATGCAATTCGATGTAAAGCAACCCAAACATAAACGGATTGTCATGTTTTACGGTTATTTAATAAATATATAGGTTAGGTAAGAACTAGGAATGAAAAGGAATCGATTTGAGGGCGAAACGAGTGAAAATAGGGGGTACACACTGAATCTGCCACGACCAGTCGTGTGGGACAACACGGGCTCTGTGAGTCAAGTTACTGCAAGACTGGGCAACCTGAAAGTAACACGGGTACCCGTGTTAGCTCACATGATCCGCGTGGCATCATCAGCAGCACCACTTTAATGTTTTTGTTTCGTTTTCCAATCCGAATCGATTTCGTTCCTTTTTTCGACTCGCACCATACACCGAAACAGACAATCTAACCACAACAATCAGTCGAACGATTCACCAATCAATGTCAATCAACACACAAAACATCGAGTAATTCGTTCTAAAAAAATATATAGTGACGAATTCAAACATTGCACACACAGCCTAGGTGCAGAGTTTTCTGCACAAGTACATCTACTTCGGCGAATTATTTAAAATAGTAAACGACATCGGATTTGTACAAATGACCACTCATTGGAAAGCTCTCTTAGTCTACTTTCTGAAAATGATTTTTATTTTTTAAAATAAGCATCCAGTTGGTACAGTTTTTCAAAATAAGACACTGAGGTACAGAGATTAAACAATACTTTTTGGTCAACTTGCAACTCAATTTAATTCATCGATTCATAATGAAATTCAGTGAAACAAGTACCTATTTCGTAAGCAATCATGTCTATTTTCCAATGAAACGAAAACGAACTCAAAATGACATCTGTACCAAAAGTTACGAACAATTTACCAAAGGTACTGCCATACGGGTTTAACAGTAGTTTATAAAAATTTACGGTTTTTGACTCAAAATCTTTCGAAATGAAAATACCACACACAACCAGCACATCCAAACAATCACAATCGAAACATACAAACCTAAACGTGAGTAAAACTCACCGGTTTGACGAAGTATCAAGAATTCACGTCGTCACACAAAAACGATCAACCGTAACTACTCGAACAATCCCCGTAATCACGAACTCGCTTCAAAATCGAAACCACAACTTCTTTTTCGAAACCAAATCTCCCTTGCTACTGAGATTTCCTCTATTGGGACCCAAACCACAATGTTGCTCCAACAAGTTGCTAAGAATTCCTCTCAAGGTTGTAAAGAGCATAAGCAAGGCTACAAGACAAGAAAACTCAACTTTTGAGCTTCAATACTCAACAATGGTAGATTGAGAATCAGGAAGAATGAGCTTCTGAAACTTAGCTCATTGGAAAGAGAATCGAATTTAGAGTTGAATGGAAAGGAATCCACTTACACGCAAAGAGGAATGGGTAGAGCTTCTTCTTCCTCTTCCTTCTTCTCTCTCACGCCCTCTCTTCTCCTTCTCTCTCTATTTCTTTTCTAAATTTCAGAATAATGAAAGTGAGGGAGTGATATGTTTGAGTTATTTCAGGTGAGGGACTTAAATGAAGCTGAAATGACCAAAATACCCTTGGTTCAATCATTCCCACTTAAACCATTTTTAACCCAAATCACCACATAGATTAATTATTAATGCATTATAATCATAGGACTTATCCAATATATGATGCTTTCTCGACCTTCTATATCCGAAACTTGATTTATTGTTCACTTCAAATACTAAATCACTCGTTAATTCCATAAGTTGAAATTAACGAAGTTAGGGATGTTACAATCACCCTAACTTTTAAAATTTTGTCCTCAAAATTGAAAGACATACCTCAATGGAATAGATATCGATATCGAGTCCGCATGTCTTCTTCCAATTCCCATGTAGCTTCATCAACCGAAAAACCATCCCAAACAACTTTGACCATGGGAATTGTCCTTGTTCGCAACGTCTTTTCACCGTGTTCAGAGATATATCTAGGATAAGGTTGGAGAGAGAGATCCGGTCGGAGGTCAATCACTTCAAAATTCAATGGCTGATCTGGATTGGGAACATACTTTCTTAACTGAGATACATGAAAAACATCATGAAGATTTGATAAGGCTGGAGGTAAAGCAAGACGATATGCAACTGGCCCAATACGTTCGATAATTTGGAAAAGTCCAATATACCGAGGACTGAGCGTTTTGGAACGCAATGCTCTACCGGTACCTATGGTTGGAGAAACCCTCAAAAATACATGATCACCAACTTCAAATTCCAAAGGTCTCCTTCTTTTATCAGCATAGCTCTTTTGCCGACTTTGAGCTGCTTTCATCCTGTCTTGAATCTGTCGTATCTTCTCAGTGGTTTCATGAATCATATCAGGTCCCAATAATCTGCTTTCGCCTACCTCCCACCAACACAATGGAGTTCTACACTTCCTTCCATATAGTGCTTCGAATGGTGCCATTCCAATACTGGAATGGTAACTATTATTGTAGGCGAATTCAGCTAATGGAAGATGATCTTCCCATTTTCTTCCACTATCCAACACACATGCCCGAAGCATATCTTCAAGAGTTTGAATAGTTCTCTCTGTTTGACTATCCGTTTGTGGATGATAAGCGGTACTAACAAATACCTTAGTTCCCAAAGCATCATTCAATGCCTTCCAAAATCTGGAAGTAAACTTTGGATCACGATCCGAAACAATACTTGTGGGAACTCCATGCAATCTAATTATGTTTTTCACATATTCGTCTGCCAATTTGGAAACTTTGAAATTAGATCGAATTGGAATAAAATGAGCAGACTTAGTCAAACGATCCACGACGACCCAAATGGAATCGTTACCAGCTTGCGATCTCGGCAAGCCCATAACAAAATCCATTGAGATATCTTCCCACTTCCATACCGGTACATTTAAAGGCTGCATCAGACCCGCGGGCTTTTGGTGTTCAGCTTTAACTCTTTGACAAGTTAAGCATCGGGAAACAAATTCAGCAATATCTACCTTCATTCCTGGCCACCAATACATTTGCTTCAGATCTCTGTACATCTTAGTAGAACCAGGATGTATAGAATATTTACTTCTATGAGCCTCTTCCAAGATCTGCTTCTTGATGTCCTCATTATTAGGTACACAAATTCTACCGTTAAAACAGATAATGCCATCACTGTCTTCGGTATAGTCTGGTAACCCCTTCTGAGATTGCAACTCTACATCAATCTCTTGAGCTGCACGAATCAATTCTCTCAATGCACTTGAAATTCGAATGTTCCTCAATAATAATCGATCTTTCTTTCTTGCCACTTTTAAATCCAAATCTCTAAAAGATTCCAATAAAGCCATTTCATGAATCATAAGCTCTGCAGCATGAATAGACTTCCTACTCAAAGCATCTGCCACAACATTAGCTTTTCCAGGATGGTACTTCAATTCAAAATCATAATCTTTCAAAAATTCTACCCATCTTCTTTGTCTGTTATTAAGTTCCTTCTGATCAAACAAATATTTTAAGCTCTTCTGATCACTGAAGACTTCGAAACGAGAACCGTAAAGGTAATGTCTCCAAATCTTCAATGCGTACACAATCACCGCCAACTCCAAATCGTGAGTTGGATAGTTTTCCTCATGCGGTTTCAACTGCCTGGACGCATATGCTACCACTTGTTGATTCTGCATAAGAACACATCCTAAACCCTTCCCTGATGCGTCACTGTATAATTGGAATCCCAGAGACGGATCTGGAAGAATCAGGATGGGAGCAGAAGTAAGTCGAGATTTCAGCTCTAAGAAACATTCTTCACAATCAGCATTCCAATTAAATGGTTGTCCCTTGCGAGTTAGCCGAGTAAGAGGAAGAACTAATTGTGAGAAGCCTTGAATGAATCTTCGATAATAGCCAGCAAGCCCCAAGAAACTTCTGACTTCAGACACTGATGTTGGGCGTTCCCAATTCAATACAGCTTCAACCTTACTAGGATCAACTGCAACTCCTGCTTGAGAAATTACATGACCCAGAAACTTCACCTCAGACATCCAAAAGTCACACTTCGACGGCTTAGCATATAGCTTCTTTTCTCGGAGTACATTCAAAACAATACGGAGATGTTGAACATGCTCCTCAATAGTTTTTGAGTACACCACGATATCATCTATAAATACCACCACAAACTGATCCAAGTAGGTATGAAAAACTCGGTTCATGTAATCCATGAATATCGCTGGAGCATTCGTCAACCCAAAGGGAATCACTACAATCTCGTAATGTCCATATCTGGTACGGAAAGCTGTTTTTGGAACATCAGAAGCTCGAACTCTTATTCGATGATACCCTGACCTTAGATCAATTTTGGAAAACACTGCCGCACCTCGAAGTTGATCAAGAAGATCATCAATTCTTGGCAATGGATATTTATTCTTGATTGTTACCTTATTCAACTGACGGTAATCAATGCATAATCGCATACTTCCGTCCTTCTTCTTGACTAGCAATACCGGAGCACCCCATGGAGAAGCACTAGGCCGAATAAATCTTTTAGAGATTAATTCTTCAAGTTGAGATTTTAGTTCCTTTAATTCTAAAGGAGACATTCTATACGGCGCTATAGATATTGGCCCAGTACCCGGAACCAACTCTATAGAGAATTCTACCTCACGGTCAGGAGGTAATGAAGAGACTTCATCAGGGAAGACATCTAAGAATTCATTGACAACCTGAACAGACGATAAATCTAACCCAGTTTCAGTAGATGCAGACAACATAATAACAAAAGCTTCCGCACCTTGAAATAAAGACTGGTTAGCCGAAGTGAATGAAATCACTGCTTCCTTAGTGGTATGAGATAAATCCACCGATTCAGATGAAAACCCAATAGTTCGGTTGAAGCAGTCGATGGTAACATGATTATCAGTCATCCAGTTCATCCCCAACACAATATCCATACCCCTCATAGGCAAGCAAATAAAATCAACAACAAAATTTCTGCTTCCTATGGTAAGTGAACAGTGTAAACACAGAGATTGGGTCTGAACACGACCCCTTGCAGCAGTCAAAATAGTTATCAGTTCAGATATAGGAGACACAGTTAATCCTAACCGCTCGACACATGCTTCAGAGATAAAACAATGTGTAGCACCAGAATCATATAGTATATTAACAGATTTATGGAAGAGAGAACCTGTACCCCTTAGTAGATTATCTTCTGGCTTGATGGTCTTAGTATCCAAAGTGTTGATTCGTCCCTGCCTTGGAGCATCCGGTGTCTCTAAGAAAGCCTTTCTTGAAGGGAACTCATTTGCATAATGACCCTGTTCCTGGCAGTAGTAGCATTGATTTGAACCCTTTTGACAATCACCTCTATGATACTTTCCACACTTAGAACACTTGCTAACTTTGAAGAAGTCAGATGATTGATCCTGTTTCCCTTTGTTGTTATTGTTTTTAGAACCAGCCTGGAAATTAGATGAATTTGCATTCTTCTTGTTCTGATTATATGCCTTTCTACTTGCATACAACCTTTTCAAATCAATTTCAGCAATATAAGCCTGTTGTACGATGGCAGCATAGTTATTACAAGAAAAAGAGCTTAAACTCTGTGCAATATCCTCCCTAAGCCCAAACTTGTATCTCTCCGTCTTCCATGTGTCATCAAGAGCCTGCCTAGCCAACCTAAAGAACTGATACAATTCTTCAAATTTAGCTGTGTATTGTCCCACAGTTAAACTTCCTTGTTTGAAATTCAGAAACTCATTTTCCTTTTCACTCCTCATTGCAGTCGGAAAGAATTGTTCCAGAAAAGTCCGACGGAAATTTCCCCAAGTCTGAGGAGTTCCCATAGTTACCATCATGGCTCGAGCATTAACCCACCAGTTGTTGGCCTCTCCCTTCAACATATGAGATGCCAATCTCAATTTCTCATCATCATTGATCTGCATAGTAAGAAAGATCTTCTCAACATCGTCCAACCAATGCTGAGCTTCCATAACATCAGGCCCTCCTCGGAAATCAGAAGGCTTCATCTTGAGAAATTCAGAATAAAGTTGCCTTGGATTCACTGGTGGTTCAGGAACGGGTTGTGGTTGGGGCTGTGCTTGAGCATTCTGTTGCATTTGGGCCATCTGGGCCATTTGTTGCTGCTGCATCATCATCATGTCATTCATCATTTTCTGTTGTGTCTCGATGACATTTTGCATCCACTCCATATGGGGATCAGCAGGTGCCTGCCCTCTGCCTCTTCCTCTTCCAGACATAATTCTACAGAATATGCACATAGTATTAAGTTGATCAGGTTCAATGTCTAATAGCATACTAATAAGAATCATATCCAAAAGAAATAAAGACTCCTAATATCTAGGTCCGATTAGGCGGAACCGCTCTGATACCAAAATATAACATCCAAGTATTTCTAACCAATAGAAATACTGAAACATATAATTCATCAAACATCAGAGTATAAAAATTCCTGTTTCAGATATTGAACCAAATTAAAACTCCATGAATTCCAAATCAAGAGTTAAAAACATTACCTAAGTACTTATCAAATACTCCATAACTCAAGTACTTAGGGACATAACTTGTCCATTGTTCAATATCCAAAAGAAAGGAAGTACGGAAGCGGTTTATACAACTTTGCAACAAAGCAAGTTACATAATCCAAACAGAAGTAACAAGGGAAAACTAATAACTATGGATAAAGACACTAAGTCTTCAAAGCTCCACAAGTACGCCACCTACTCGTGTCGTTTAGCCTTCTTCTTTCCCTTTTTATCTGTAAAACAACAAATATAATTGGGTGAGATAACAAATCTCAGTGAGTTCTACCGTTACCCCTAACCACTCTCGGTTCATTATGAATATTTGCTTTTCAATATACTTAATTATGACGCACCCAATCCCTTTCCGAATTGGTCAATAGCATTGGGAGTTTCCTCTCAACCTAAGTACGCCTATTATTTATTAAACTATAGTTCACAACCCAATTCTTGATGGCTATGAACTATCATCTTTATTAATCTAGTACAACACCTTAAACCATTTTTCTTCGGTTTCCGGTGAACCCAATCCACTATATGCATCTCAGTGAACATCCTCATATGGGCCTAGCTCAAGGGCTCATGACTTCCCTCTCCCTAGTATACTAACATCTTGGGTCGTCACCCGTATAAGTCATTAGTGAGCTATCAATCTTTTATAATTAATATCAATCAATTCTAATGAACAAAGAATCCATTATTTAGCATCTTATTGATCTATGACCGGGTTTAGATTAAATCAAAGTTAACCATCTCGCGTCATTGATACAATATATAAAAGAAATAGAACTTAAAGTTCGTTTTGTTTTTGAAAAATATATGTTCTCACACGTACTCTAATTGTCTTTCTTTAAGAATTATTTTAGGTTCAATGCAATTCGATGTAAAGCAACCCAAACATAAACGGATTGAGGGCGAAACGAGTGAAAATAAGGGGTACACACTGAATCTGCCACGACCAGTCGTGTGGGACAACACGGGCTGTGTGAGTCAAGTTACTGCAAGACTGGGCAACCTGAAAGTAACACGGGCACCCGTGTTAGCTCACACTATCCGTGTGGCATCATCAATAGCACCACTTTAATGTTTTTGTTTCGTTTTCCAATCCGAATCAATTTCGTTCCTTTTTCCGATTCGTACCATACACCGAAACAGACAATCTAACCACAACAATCAGTCGAACGATTCACCAATCAATGTCTATCAACACACAAAACATCGAGTAATTCGTTCTAAAAAAATATATAGTGACGAATTCAAACATTGCACACACAGCCTAGGTGCAGAGTTTTCTGCACAAGTACATCTACTTCGGCGAATTATTTAAAATAGTAAACGACATCGGATTTGTACAAATGACCACTCATTGGAAAGCTCTCTTAGTCTAATTTCTGAAAATGATTTTTATTTTTTAAAATAAGCATCCAGTTGGTACAGTTTTTCAAAATAAGACACTGAGGTACAGAGATTAAACAATACTTTTTGGTCAACTTGCAACTCAATTTAATTCATCGATTCATAATGAAATTCAGTGAAACAGTGCCTATTTCGTAAGGAATCATGTTTATTTTCTAATGAAACAAAAACCAACTCAAAATGACATCTGTACCAAAAGTTACGAACAACTTACCTAAGGTACTGCCATACGGGTTTAACAGTAGTTTATAAAAATTTACGATTTTTGACTCAAAATCTATCAAAATGAAAATACCACACACAACCAGCACATCCAAACAATCACAATCGAAACATAAAAACCTAAACGTGAGTAAAACTCACCGGTTTGACGAAGTATCAAGAATTCACGTCGTCACACAAAAACGATCAACCGTAACTACTCGAAAAATCCCCGTAATCACGAACTCGCTTCAAAATCGAAACCACAACTTCTATTTCAAAACCAAATCTCCCTTGCTACTGAGATTTCCTCTATTGGGACCCAAACCACAATGTAGCTCCAACAAGTTGCTAAGAATTCCTCCCAAGGTTGTAAAGAGCATAAGCAAGGCTACAAGACAAGAAAACTCAACTTTTGAGCTTCAATACTCAACAATGGTAGATTGAGAATCAGGAAGAATGAGCTTCTGAAACTTAGCTCATTGGAAAGAGAATCGAATTTAGAGTTGAATGGAAAGGAATCCACTTACACGCAAAGAGGAATGGGTAGAGCTTCTTCTTCCTCTTCCTTCTTCTCTCTCACGCCCTCCCTTCTCCTTCCCTCTATATATAGTTCTTTAATATCTACAAAGTCAAATTTTTAATATTTTTTCTTCGTACTCTTTATTTAGTCAACACGGGAAAAACTAAATCATTAATAAAAGAAAAGACTAGTCTTTTAATTCTAAAGGTTTCTTTTAAAGTAAATTAATTATGAAAGACAAATGTCTATAATATTATATAAATAAAAGACGTTAGATAATTTCCTAACAAAAAAATTATTAAACTTTGACATGGTAATAACATTGAAAGCATTTATTATAGTGTGTGTATATATATATATATATTTTTTGATAAACTTTGAACATTAAGCATTTATTGTAATGTTGAATGCATTTATTATAATATATAAAATGAAAGAATCCTAAAGAAATGTATAATTAAATAAACATGTTGAAATAAAAAAAGAAGAAATGAAATTTTTTAAAGTAACGAAAGAGACTACAGATCTTCTCTTTTTATAAAAAAAATAAATAAATATAATGCGTTAGAAAACCATTGCAAAAAGAGAAAAATGAAATGAACATATGATGGAATAGAGAGTCTAGACAATTATATGTAACATGTTTTTAAAATTTAAAAAATCAAACAAAAGTATGAATATAAAAAATTAAAAAATTTTATAAGAAAAAGATTCACTTGATGATGGTCAACTTGGCTCGATAAGAAAACATCTTTGATTTAGGATTTGTTTGAAAAGTATTAATAATAAATTATTTAAATATTTAATAATTTGGAGTTTATTTGATAGGGATGTTAAAGGGAAACATAGGCGACTTTGGGATTGATGCGTACAGCGAAGTTACGTTTTCAATATGCCTCTCGCCCGCCCCCCTCTCTCTCTCCGTCTCTCTTAGTTTGTCGAGCTGCTCTAACTTGGTTTTTATGCATTTTTATATTCTAGTTTTTTCAAAGACAAAACAAATGGAAAAGAAATATTAAAAAGCTATTATATTTCGTTGGGTTTGGAAATACATAAGAGTAAAGGACTACTGTTGTCAATTGCGAAAAGATTCTTATATTATAAATTTTTCAAAAATCAAATCTCGTACACTTATAAAAGTTTCAAAAACAAAAAGCTAACAAACCACATTATTTTCATTGAATTTTTATGAGTTGTTAAGATACTCCACAGTCAGTTAGAGATAATTTTTTAAAAGGATGTAGTGCGTTGATAATACATTCCAAGCGTATAATTGAAACTAGAACCAGAGTCTATGTTCAATACCATTATCCTGAATTTTTTCTTTTTAAACATTTTTGGGCGATTCCGTTCCTTACGAAGAGTCTCTAGATTCTTAGATTGTTACCGATATCCAAATAGTTGTTGTTAGTTAGATCACTTTTACATAAATATATTAAAATATGACTGACTTTTCCTTCAAGTCCGTTTTAGTCAAAAGCAATTTATTAAAAATTATTTTTTAAGCCAGCAAGGAACAAAACACACTTATAAAAGTTTACACAACCGCTTCTAGAAAAATGTGCTACCTAAACCGGTGGTGGATGACGGTGCCACTTATTGTGTTATTAGAGAAATAAAATGAGCTTTTCATATAGAAAGTGCATTTCAAATAGTCTAAATAAAATATTGCTACCAGATTAACCTAAGAATAAAATTTCTAGTTTTTTCCGTAGAAACGCACAAAGTTCTCAGGCAAATGTAATTTGGTTCTGATTGGACATCTCACGTGTGCGCATCATGATTGTGAACATTAATCGTTGAATCTATATCCGACTATCTAAGATTACTGCTGCATGTGCGTAGTTGTTCGTGGGAATTTACACAACCACACTAAATGTTGTTATAATTATGTTGTATCAAAAAGTGTCACCAACAAATCTTAGATCCAAATTGCAATTTTTCCTTTATAAAAAATAAAGAAATTTTATTTTTTTCCATCAATACGAAACTTTTGGTCTGCTAAAACAACTCTAATACTTTGGAGAAGAAAAATTAAAATATGAGGACTAAGACTAAATAACATGTAAACAATTAGACAAATGAATGGTGATTACTACCTTCGATGTTTGGTACTTGCCCGTGAAATATCAAATATCAATCAAATCAACGAATCACCTAATAATACCAAAACAAAAACTCATTTTGAGCTTATAAGGTGATTCGTGATTTTATTGAGATTCATCTTCAGTGTTATATAAAAATAATCTTTTTGAGAGAAAAAAACAGACTATCTTAGGTGATAGTGAGACATGTGATTGAAAATAGATGCACTCTTGCTCTTTTTAGGTTTTTCTTTGCATATTGTTTTGTGCTACATAGGGGTGTATATATAGTTCTTCAATATCTACAAAGTCAAATTTTTAATATTTTTTCTTCGTACTCTTTATTTAGTCAACACGGGAAAAACTAAATCATTAATGAAAGAAAAGACTAGTCTTTTAATTCTAAAGGCTTCTTTTAAAGTAAATAAATTATGAAAGACAAATGTCTATAATATTATATAAGTAAATGACCTTGGATAATTTCCTAACAAAAAAATTATTAAACTTTGACATGGTAATAACATTGAAAGCATTTATTATAGTGTGTGTGTATATATATATATATATATTGATAAACTTTGAACATTAAGCATTTATTGTAATGTTGAACGCATTTATTATAATATATAAAATGAAAGAATCCTAAAGAAATGTATAATTAAATAAACATGTTGAAATAAAAAAAGAAGAAATGAAATTTTTTAAAGTAACGAAAGAGACTACAGATCTTCTCTTTTTCTAAAAATAATAAATAAATATAATGCGTCAGAAAACCATTGCAAAAAGAGAAAAATGAAATGAACATATGATGGAATAGAGAGTCTAGACAATTATATGTAACATGTTTTTAAAATTTAAAAAATCAAACAAAAGTATGAATATAAAAAATTAAAAAAATTTATAAGAAAAAGATTCACTTGATGATGGTCAACTTGGCTCGATAAGAAAACATCTTTGATTTAGGATTTGTTTGAAAAGTATTAATAATAAATTATTTAAATATTTAATAATTTGGAGTTTATTTGATAGGGATGTTAAAGGGAAACATAGGCGACTTTGGGATTGACGGGTACAGCGAAGTTACGTTTTCAATATGCCTCTCGCCCGCCCCCCCTCTCTCTCTTCGTCTCTCTTAGTTTGTCGAGCTGCTCTAACTTGGTTTTTATGCATTTTTATATTCTAGTTTTTTCAAAGACGAAACAAATGGAATAGAAATATTTAAAAGCTATTATATTTCGTTGCGTTTGGAAATACATAAGAGTAAAGGACTACTGTTGTCAATTGCGAAAACATTCTTATATTATAAATTTTTCAAAAATCAAATCTCGTACACTTATAAAAGTTTCAAAAACAAAAAGCTAACAAACCACATTATTTTCATTGAATTTTTATGAGTTGTTAAGATACTCCACAGTCAGTTAGAGATAATTTTTTAATAGGATGTAGTGCGTTGATAATACATTCCAAGCGTATAATTGAAACTAGAACCAGAGTCTATGTTCAATCCCATTATCCTTAATTTTTTCTTTTTAAACATTTTTGGGCGATTCCGTTCCTTATGAAGAATCTCTAGATTCTTAGATTGTTACCGATATCCAAACAATTGTTGTTAGTTAGATCACTTTTACATAAATATATTAAAATATGACTGACTTTGCCTTCAAGTCCATTTTAGTCAAAAGCAATTTATTAAAAATTATTTTTTAAGCCAGCAAGGAACAAAACACACTTATAAAAGTTTACACAACTGCTTCTAGAAAAATGTGCTACCGAAACCGGTGGTGGATGACGGTGCCACTTATTATGTTATTAGAGAAATAAAATGAGCTTTTCATATAGAAAGTGCATTTCAAATAGTCTAAATAAAAGATTGCTACCAGATTAACCTAAGAATAAAATTTCTAGTTTTTTCCGTAGAAACGCACAAAGTTCTCACGCAAATTAATTTGGTTCCGATTGGACATCTCACGTGTGCGCATCATGATTTTGAACATTAATCGTTGAATCTATATCCGACTATCTAAGATTACTGCTGCATGTGCGTAGTTGTTCGTGGGAATTTACACAACCACACTAAATTTTGTTATAATTATGTTGTATCAAAATTTAAGTGTCACCAACAAATCTTAGATCCAAATTGCAATTTTTCCTTTATAAAAAATAATGAAATGAACATAAGATGGAATAGAGAGTCTAGACAATTATATGTAACATGTTTTTAAAATTTAAAAAATCAAACAAAAGTATGAATATAAAAAATTAAAAAAATTTATAAGAAAAAGATTCACTTGATGATGGTCAACTTGGCTCGATAAGAAAACATCTTTGATTTAGGATTTGTTTGAAAAGTATTAATAATAAATTATTTAAATATTTAATAATTTGGAGTTTATTTAATAGGGATGTTAAAGGGAAACATAGGCGACTTTGGGATTTGACGCGTACAGCGAAGTTACGTTTTCAATATGCCTCTCGCCCGCCCCCCCTCTCTCTCTCCGTCTCTCTTAGTTTGTCGAGCTGCTCTAACTTGGTTTTTATGCATTTTTAGATTCTAGTTTTTTCAAAGACAGAACAAATGGATAAGAAATATTAAAAAGCTATTATATTTCGTTGCGTTGGAAATACATAAGAGCTATTATATTATAAATTTTTCAAAAATCAAATCTCGTACACTTATAAAAGTTTCAAAAACAAAAAGCTAACAAACCACACTATATTCATTGAATTTTTATGAGTTGTTAAGATACTCCACAGTCAGTTAGAGACAATTTTTTAAAAGGATGTAGTGCGTTGATAATACATTCCAAGCGTATAATTGAAACTAGAACCAGAGTCTATGTTCAATACCATTATCCTGAATTTTTTCTTTTTAAACATTTTTGGGCGATTCCGTTCCTTATGAAGAATCTCTAGATTCTTAGATTGTTACCGATATCCAAACAATTGTTGTTTGTTAGATCACTTTTACATAAATATATTAAAATATGACTGACTTTGCCTTCAAGTCCGTTTTAGTCAAAAGAAATTTATTCAAAATTATTTTTTAAGCCAGCAAGGAACAAAACACACTTATAAAAGTTTACACAACCGCTTATTGTGCTACCTAAACCGGTGGTGGATGACGGTGCCACTTATTGTGTTATTAGAGAAATAAAATGAGCTTTTCATATAGAAAGTGCATTTCAAATAGTCTAAATAAAAGATTGCTACCAGATTAACCTAAGAATAAAATTTCTAGTTTTTTCCGTAGAAACGCACAAAGTTCTCACGCAAATGTAATTTGGTTCCGATTGGACATCTCACGTGTGCGCATCATGATTTTGAACATTAATCGTTGAATCTATATCCGACTATCTAAGATTACTGCTCCATGTGAGTAGTTGTTCGTAGGAATTTACACAACCACACTAAATTTTGTTATAATTATGTTGTATCAAAATTTAAGTGTCACCAACAAATCTTAGATCCAAATTGCAATTTTTCCTTTATAAAAAATAAAGAAATTTTATTTTTTTCCTTCAATACGAAACTTTTGGTCTGCTAAAACAACTCTAATACTTTGGAGAAGAAAAATTAAAATATGAGGACTAAGACTAAATAACATGTAAACAATTAGACAAATGAATGGTGATTACTACCTTCGATGTTTGGTACTTGCCCGTGAAATATCAAATATCAATCAAATCAACGAATCACCTAATAATACCAAAACAAAAACTCATTTTGAGCTTATAAGGTGATTCGTGATTTGATTGAGATTCATCTTCAGTGTTATATAAAAATAATCTTTATGAGAGAAAAAAAACAGACTATCTTAGGTGATAGTGAGACATGTGATAGAAAATAGATGCACTCTTGCTCTTTTTAGGTTTTTCTTTGCATATTGTTTTGTGCTACATAGGGGGTGTATATATAGTTCTTCAATATCTACAAAGTCAAATTTTTAATATTTTTTCTTCGTACTCTTTATTTAGTCAACACGGGAAAAACTAAATCATTAATGAAAGAAAAGACTAGTCTTTTAATACTAAAGGTTTCTTTTAAAGTAAATTAATTATGAAAGACAAATGTCTATAATATTATATAAATAAATGACGTTAGCTAATTTCCTAACAAAAAAATTATTAAACTTTGACATGGTAATAACATTGAAAGCATTTATTATAGTGTGTGTGTGTGTATATATATATATATATATATATATATATATGTTGATAAACTTTGAACATTAAGCATTTATTGTAATGTTGAACGCATTTATTATAATATATAAAATGAAAGAATCCTAAAGAAATGCATAATTAAATAAACATGTTGAAATAAAAAAAGAAGAAATGAAATTTTTTAAAGTAACGAAAGAGACTACAGATCTTCTCTTTTTATAAAAAAAATAAATAAATATAATGCGTTAGAAAACCATTGCAAAATGAGAAAAATGAAATGAACATATGATGGAATAGAGAGTCTAGACAATTATATGTAACATGTTTTTAAAATTTAAAAAATGAAACAAAAGTATGAATATAAAAAATTAAAAAATTTTATAAGAAAAAGATTCACTTGATGATGGTTGTAACACCCTAATATCTCTAACAAGTAGAAATATTAAAATGCACAACTTTAGCATACCTCAGAGATTAATATTCCTATTTAGATATGGAACACAACTAAAATTGTTCGATATTGTAAAATATCTCCCATTTATCACCTGTCAATACATCAATAAACCAAATACGGTTCATAACCTCAACATTAATTCCTAGTGTTCAATATCGTCACAAGGAATGCGGAAACGATGAATAACTTAATACAACTCAAGTCAATAATCGATTACAAAGACAACAAGGGAAAAATACATAAACTAAGACTTGAAATGACTACGTCTTCAAATCCTCTACTCGTGCACGTCATCTACTCGTGCCTTATTAATGTCTTCTTCTTTCCCTGTTTCTCTGTAAAACAACAACATATGATAGGGTGAGATAACATATCTCAGTGAGTTTCACCGTGACCCCTAACCACACTCTCGATTAATTTATGAATCCTTTCCTTTCAAAATAATTAATTATGACGCACCCAATTCCTTTCCGAATTGGTCAATAGCATTGGGAGTTTCCTCTCAACCTAAGTACGCCTATTATTTATTAAACTATAGTTCACAACCCAATTCTTGATGGCTATGAACTATCCTCTTTATTAATCTAGTACAACACCTTAAACCATTTTTCTTCGGTTTGCGGTGAACACAATCCACTATATGCATCTCAGTGAACATCCTCATATGGGCCTAGCTCAAGGGCTCATGACTTCCCTCTCCCTAGTATACTAACATCTTGGGTCGTCACCCGTATAAGTCATTAGCGACCTATCAATATTTGATAATTAATATCAATCAATTCTAATGAACAAAGAATCCATTATTTAGCATCTTATTGATCTATGACTGGGTTTAGATTAATCCAAAGTTAACCATCTCGCGTCATTGATACAATATATAAAAGAAATAGAACTTAAAGTTCGTTTTGTTTTTGAAAAACATATGATCTCACACGTACTCTAATTGTCTTTCTTTAAGAATTATTTTAGGTTCAATGCAATTCGATGTAAAGCAACCCAAACATAAACGGATTGTCATGTTTTACGGTTTTTAATCAATATATAGGTTAGGTAAGAACTAGGAATGAAAAGGAATCGATTTGAGGGCGAAACGAGTGAAAATAGGGGGTACAATACGGGCTGTGTGAGTCAAGTTACTGCAAGACTGGGCAACCTGAAAGTCACACGGGCACCCGTGTTAGATCACACGGTCCGTGTGGCTTCATCAGCAGCACCACTTTAATGTTTTTGTTTCACTTTCCAATCCGAATCGATTTCGTTCGTTTTTCCGACTCGTACCATACCCCAAAACAGACAATCTAACCACAACAATCAGTCGAACGATTCACCAATCAATCCAATCCAATCAATGTCAATCAACACACAAAACATCGAGTAATTCGTTCTAAAAAAATATATAGTGACGAATTCAAACATTGCACACACAGCCTAGGTGCAGAGTTTTCTGCACAAGTACATCTAGTTCGGCGAATTATTTAAAATAGTAAACGACATCGGATTTGTACAAATAACCACTCATTGGAAAGCTCTCTTAGTCTACTTTCTGAAACTGATTTTTATTTTTTAAAATAAGCATCCAGTTGGTACAGTTTTTCAAAATAAGACACTGAGGTACAGAGATTAAACAACACTTTTTGGTCAACTTGCAACTCAATTTAATTCATCGATTCATAATGAAATTCAGTGAAACCAGTGCCCATTTCGTAAGGAATCATGTCTATTTTGCAATGAAACAAAAACCAACTCAAAATGACATCTGTACCAAAAGTTACGAACAATTTACCAAAGGTACTGCCATACGGGGTTAACAGTAGTTTATAAAAATTTACGGTTTTTGACTCAAAATGTTTCGAAATGAAAATACCACACACAACCAGCACATCCAAACAATCACAATCGAAATATAAAAACCTAAACGTGAGTAAAACTCACCCGGAATGACGAAAACGCAAACGATCGAGACTTCACCCAATGTACGAAAAGAGTAACACGCGAACTATCCTCGTAACAGCTGCCTACACTTCAACGAAATTCGAACCTCTTCAAGACTTCCCAACAGAACAAACCCCTTTGAATGCCTTCTAATTCCATGATTTGGCTTGAATGGAATCCCCAAAATACTCAACAACTCAGAATTTGGCCAAAGGAGAAAACTTCAATGAAAGTTCTCCCTTTCTCCTCAAGCTCGATTTCATGGTGAAGAAAAGAATGGGTGTGAATCTTGAATTTATATGGGTACTGAGTATCATTGAAAAGGGATTGAAAATGAGTAAGAATGGAGGTGAATAATGGCTAGACACAAGCTCCATTAACACATGCAAGTGCTTGAACTCCTTTGTAGTTAAATTGGAGCTTGAAGTGGCAACAATGGTGAAATGAGGAAGGAGATAATATAGGTGCTGTTATTGATATCATTAGATAGATAATGATGAGATGAATTCCATGGTGTTAGAATGAAAGACATGCATGAAGAATGATGGGAGCAATGTCTTCTTCTTCCCCCTCTCCCTCACGCCAACTCTCCCTCTCTCTCTCCTATCTTTCTTGTTTTCTTTCTTTTAAATTCTGATTTTGATTTCAGCAATTGGGAAAAGAGAGAAATATGGTTTTAATGTGAGCTGAAGGAGAAATGGGGTGGAAAGACCAATTTGCCCTTGGTTCTCTACTCTCATTTCTATCCAAACAATCACACATAATTACTTAGTTCAAATAATTATGCAATTAAACTATATGATCTAGCAATTATGTACATATATAAATTGCTTTCGCGACCATAATCACATCCATGGCTCGATTAATCATTTAATCGAATAATAAATCGTTAGTCAATTTCGTAAACCGAAATTAATGAAACTAGGGATGTTACAATGGTCAACTTGGCTCGATAAGAAAACATCTTTGATTTAGGATTTGTTTGAAAAGTATTAATAATAAATTATTTAAATATTTAATAATTTGGAGTTTATTTGATAAGGATGTTAAAGGGAAACATAGGCGACTTTGGGATTGACTGGTACAGCGAAGTTACGTTTTCAATATGCCTCTCGCCCGCCCCCCCTCTCTCTCTCCGTCTCTCTTAGTTTGTCGAGCTGCTCTAACTTGGTTTTTATGCATTTTTAGATTCTAGTTTTTTCATAGACAGAACAAATGGATAAGAAATATTAAAAAGCTATTATATTTCGTTGCGTTTGGAAATACATAAGAGTAAAGGGCTACTGTTGTCAATTGCGAAAACATTCTTATATTATAAATTTTTCAAAAATCAAATCTCGTACACTTATAAAAGTTTCAAAAACAAAAAGCTAACAAACCACATTATTTCCATTGAATTTTTATGAGTTGTTAAGATACTCCACAGTCAGTTAGAGATAATTTTTTAAAAGGATGTAGTGCGTTGATAATACATTCCAAGCGTATAATTGAAACTAGAACCAGAGTCTATGTTCAATACCATTATCCTGAATTTTTTCTCTTTAAACATTTTTGGGCGATTCCGTTCCTTATGAAGAATCTCTAGATTCTTAGATTATTACCGATATCCAAACAATTGTTGTTTGTTAGATCACTTTAACATAAATATATTAAAATATGACTGACTTTGCCTTCAAGTCCGTTTTAGTCAAAAGCAATTTATTCAAAATTATTTTTTAAGGCAGCAAGGAACAAAACACACTTATAAAAGTTTACACAACCTCTTCTAGAAAAATGTGCTACCTAAACCGGTGGTGGATGACGGTGCCACTTATTGTGTTATTAGAGAAATAAAATGAGCTTTTCATATAGAAAGTGCATTTCAATTAGTCTAAATAAAAGATTGCTACCAGATTAACCTAAGAATAAAATTTCTAGTTTTTTCCGTAGAAACGCACAAAGTTCTCACGCAAATGTAATTTGGTTCCGATTGGACATCTCACGTGTGCGCATCATGATTTTTGTAACACTCTCAAATTCCTAAGCATGATTTCGACCGAAATAAATATTTGTCAAAGGGTATCGGATATAAATGTAGTTTCTAATACATTTTTTTTAAAAAAGATAAATAAATAAATACAATAGTAATATAATAATAAGGTAAGATATGATGATAAGTGAAAGTTTTATAATAATATAATATAATTAGCACTGCTCTAGAAGAATCCAGCGTCAGAATTCTTTTTTCAAAAGGCATCTTAGAAGTTTAAAGAGGCACACACCACAAGCTGATTTTTTTTTAAAAAACACTAGTCATAACTTTAGAAAAGAAAGGAACCAGCGTGAGGGAGAGAAGCCACCGAGGAGATGAATGAATAGGAAGGTTATGCATATACACCTAGAAGCCATGAATTAATCAAAGTTTGAAAGGGCAGCAAGTTGGGGATATAGTGAAGCGGTAGTCTCCATCCCATCTCAGTGAAGAAAAGTTTAAATAGGGAAAGAGATTGAAGGGTTCTATTCTTATGTGATTGAAACTAAGATACGATAGGAACATTGTTGTAACATCCTTAAATTTAGACGTCATAAATTTAGAACGTTAACCATTTTTATTAAATCAGAGACGTGAACCTGCTTAAGAATTTGGACATAAAACCCCCTATAGGATAAAATCTTCATAATTAGATTACTAAGTAGAAATTTATCAAAAACTCGACAAATGGAGTTCTACAGAAGATTTTATATATGATTTACTGAACCTATATTAAACGGTTTTCTGCCGAAAATCACTTTAAACCTTCTTTCATTCCAACTCAAACCAAACATCAGGGACAGACAGCACACAATCCAATTAAACACCTCAAAACAAACATTCCAATGATTATTTTGAAAGCAATCATGGCATAATATCATCATTTATATCATAGGCAATTCAACTGTAAAACACTAACAAAACCGAAAACCAAGTTCAACCACCGAGAATTCTAATCATGCACTTCCATATTTCAACACACATTTGACATATACTTGAAATGAGAATACATATCACATAATGATACACAAAGCATGGTGAGGACACTCACCGGATCAGTGTAAATCAATTAGGCAAGAATCGTTTTCCCACGCCACCCTAAATTCCTAGAAACTCGTCAACAATTTCAAGTTCGTCTGGCAGCATCTGTGAGCAGTTTTGAAACAAACATAACTAATTCAATTCCTAACCAAAAATACCCAAACCAGTTCCTATTGTATAGATAATTTTGTATAGTTCCAGTGGGTTCAAGTCCCATACTGATACAGTGAGTATTTAGGGAGTTATGTACGAAACAATGTGACTAGGTGAAATTTGTCACTGATTCAAAAATCGAACTTGTGACTAAAATTTCTCCCTCAATACTTAATGAAATCAGATGGTTCTTGTGCCTATTTTGAAGGGTTTTCAGTCTAGTTTCTAAAGAAACAAAAATGAACTTCAAAGGATGTCTGTGTAGTGAGTTACGAAGCAAATACCAGAGACTGTCCAAAACAGTTTTCTGCAGAATTTGTTGTAAGTGGATATCTTCAGCTCCACCACCAAGGACCACGAACTTAAGCCACAAAATCCCACCTTTGCTGCTTGTATTTCAACAACAGCTACTATGACTCTATATTCAAGAACCTAAACTCACATGCAAGATGAAATTCTTTGACAATCACACCAATGTTCTCCAAAAATAGGGAATGAACCCTCAAGACCCCCAAATCAAAATTACAACTCTAAGACTCTTCTTTGAAGGTTCTAATCTTCATAATCCAACTCCTATACTTGTTTCCTCAGCTCTTAACCCAATTGCATGAGTTGTGACTTCAAATCCTAGCCCCATCCTCAACATGCAACTCGAAATGTTGAAAGATGAAGTGAGATAAACTTTGGCTTTCTTCTAATGGAATAAGGAAGTATGATGAATGTGAAGGAGAGAATGAGAGTGAGGTAAGGCGTGAGATTTCAGTTTGAATGTTTGAGAGTGAGGGTTTGGTTCTTCACTCTTCTTCCTCTTGCTCTCTCTCGATGTCTCTCTCTTTCTCCCAACTCTCTCTTTCCTTGTTTTTCCAAAATGTTTTTGTGTCTTGTGTGAGTGAGTGGGTTAAGTGTGGGAATGTGAGACAATTGAAATCAGCTGAAGGTGATGATTTTAAAATAGGTAAAATTTCTGAATTACCCCTAAGCTATTCACACCCCACTATTAATTATACACTACCCAATTTAATCTATTGAAACTAGCACACAATCTCACAAGCAATTCATTTATTCAAGCAATTTGAACCATCAATTATTGACCCCAAACAACAATTAACTATAAAATCATTTACCAATCAAAACAATTAGAACAATCACTGTGGGGATGTTACAATTGTGCTGGGCTTCTTATTTAAGGTAAGAGGAATTTCATTTCCTTGATTATGGAAATTGTATGTTAGGGTTTGATTTTAGGGAAATTGGAGATTTAGACAGATTTGTTAGTTAATGTAGAATACTGATTTAGCTTTATCATAATATAGAGTCAGAGAATTCATTCCGTCGGTATCGATCCTCGGCGTCTCTCAGCGGCTTAGGAAGTTGGTGAGTAAATAATGGGGACTATAACAAGTCCTAAATACTTCTCTTGACTTATTTTATAATCATTTGACTGAAACTTTCCCTTATACTTGAACACTTTATTTTCTTAGAGGGACATGGTATTATGATCATATAGTTTGCCAAATTTAAATACATGAATTTTGTTGGAATATATTGAGAATTATTGATTCGTTATGGATTCATGGACACTTGGTTTGATTTTTATGATTGAGAAACTTTTATCAGTATGAGTTTATGATATCGTGATTTTAAAACGTTCTGGGGTAAACTTTGATAGAACACTACATGCTAACAGCAGTATGTGTTAGCCTTGGTGCACCATGATTTATCTTTAGGCGGGGAGCCTACTTTCATATTTCGAGGCGGGGAGCCCATCATTGATACTTCGAGGCGGGGAGCCTGTTATAGATACTTCGAGGTGGGGAGCCTATTATTGAGATTTTGAGGCGGGGAGCCTATTGTTGACACTTCGAGGCGGGGAGCCTTTTATTGATATTCCAGGCGGGGAGCCTGTTTCAGTTCTGCATATGTATTACCCCATTTACGACTTCACACGATTTATTTACTTGAGTATCATTTTCGTGAAAATCACTTTATTATCGGTATTATCGTGTCCCGCTTGTTATTATCTTCATTATTTGCTCACTGAGTGGTGACTCACATCGTCTCTTTTATATGTTTCATATTCCCAGGTTCGTGCTGAACCAAGCTCCTCTGCGAGAGTCTAGTCTCTTCTTGGTGAGGCCCCCTTTGGTTTTGGAGGGCTACTGCATATTATATTATCTTTTGGTTTCCATGTGTATTTGACATATACAACTCTTTAGAGGCTCTGCTGCATTATGGGGTTGTCTGATAGTAGTTAGATGTAACTCTGTTGGCCTCTGTGAGGACCGATCTATGCTGGTATTATGTGTTTTGCTTATACAGGGATATATATATTATTTTGGGATGTCGATAATTCAGAGGAAGTTCTGCCGAATTTTCGGTAGAAATTTCTTAAGGATATAGGTTATTATATGATTAATTCGATGATGGTTCTTCGGGTAGACATGAGTTGTTAAGGCTTGCCAGATTAGTGTAGTAGTAGTCTGTGCGCCGGTCATTGTCCAATTCGGGTCATGACAAAGTTGGTATCAGAGCCTAGGTTTTGAGTCAATATGTAACAGAGCCGAGGGACCTTTGATAGAGTCATGATTGTGATAATGAACCCGGGCATTCTCACAATCCAGACCCTATAAAAGACCCTTCTAGGGTGTCATATCTCTTATTATGTCTTTGTTTGATTAACCCATTATTGACATGTGAGTCACCAATAGCATTCAATCTTGATTCTTTGTTTACTTATCTTATTAGATTATGCCGCCGAGGTCTCGAATGCGTGGTAGGGGAGTCGCTGCAGTTGAAGCGACTGATGAGAGCTCTGCATCCCTGGGTCTCAGGGGAAGGGGAACAATAAGGGCAACACGCGGTCAGCGAGACCGTGATCGTCATGCACGTGGTAGAGGCACTAGTGTTGAGATCCCTATGGAGGATGCACCGCCACCTCCAACGGGACAAACTCCAGATATGGCTCATATTGCTGTTGGTTTAACTGAAGCCCGTCAGTCTATTGAGATATTAGCAGGTGCGGTATTTGGGCAAGGGGGACAACAAGTTGCTCAAGGAGATATAAATGCCACGACTATGTTGAGAGACTTCCTCCGACTTGAGCCCCCGATATTTTCTGGCTCAAACACTTCTGAAGATCCTAATGAGTTTATTGATGAGATAGAGAGATGTTGTAAGGCTTTGGGATGTTCTAGTCAGAAGACGACAGAGTTGGCTACTTTCAGATTGAAGGATATGGCAAGGATATGGTTTGATAATTTGGCTAGAAGAAGAGATGTTGGTCTACCTCCTATGACATGGGAAGAATTCAAGGTGGATTTCTTAGATCGATTTTTACCTGAGAGTGTTAGAGAGGCAAAGGCCAGGGAGTTTGAGAATTTGAGACAGACTTCTAACATGTCAGTAGCAGAGTACGATATTAAATTCACTCAATTGTCCAGATATGCTCCTTACTTGGTACCAGATGAGGCATCTCGCATTCGAAGATTCGTGGATGGGTTGGTGAGATCTTTGTTTGAGTTAGTGTCTTCCCAAAGAAACCAGTTTCCATCCTATGCTGCAGCAGTTGATTGTGCTAGAAGAATTGAGGCTAGGAGATTGGAGGAAGGAGTATTGCAGGGTAAACAAAAGAAGACCAGATATGATGGATCATTTCAAGGTCAGAGTAGTGGTGGTACTTCTGCTCTACCTAAACCCCCTTCACAACATAGATTCCTTCAGACCAGTCAGCGAGTTACTAGACCAACATCTTTTGCTAGTGTATCTCAGCATAGATCGAGTGGAGGTAGTGGTGGTCAACATAACTCTAGGAACACTACTAGCGACCGTGTTTCTTGTCCAACTTGTGGAAAATTCCATTCAGGCGCATGCTTTCATCAGACTGGGTGTTTTCAGTGTGGTCAAATGGGTCATTTTAAAAGAGATTGTCCACAGTTGATTCATGGGTCGAGTCAGGGGTCAGCATTCCCAGCAGTTTCATCACCCACAGTTCAGCAAGCTTCTAGTTTCAGAGGTCGAGGAGCTAGAGGAGTTGGAGGTAGAGGAAATGGAGGTAGAAATGATACTCGGGCAGGCAGAGGTCAGACTCAAGCAGCAGGGGGACAAGCTCGTGTTTTTGCTTTGACTCAACAGGATGCGCAGGCATCTAATGCTGTAGTAGCAGGTATTATTCTTGTATGTTCATTTAACGCCCATGTTTTATTTGACCCGGGATCTACACATTCGTATGTGTCTCCGAGTTTTGCTACAAAATTTGGTAGAGATCCTACTCTTCTAGATCGGTCTTTCCTAGTTGCTACACCGGTTGGAGAATCCCTCTTGGTGAATTATGTTTATAAAAGACTGTGAGATTTGCATTGAGAGTTATGAATCCATGGCTAATCTGATTGTATTAGATATGTTGGAATTTGATGTTATCTTGGGAATGGACTGGCTAGCTTCATGTCATGCCACTATTGATTGCCACAAGAAGAAGGTTATGTTCAATGTGTCTGAAGGTGAACCATACCAATTCCAGTGTGACTACATATAGCCCCTTTACATTTAGTGTCTGCTATGTCCGCATTGCGGATGTTGCAGAAGGGTTGCCAAGGGTTTCTAGCTGTAGTTAAAGATGTTGAAAAACCAGTGGTGAATATTGATCAAGTTGCGGTTGTTAAGGAGTTTTTAGATGTGTTTCCAGAAGAGTTGCCCAGATTACCCCCACACAGGGAGATTGAGTTTTGTATTGATGTGGTGGCTGGTGTTGCGCCAATATCTATTCCTCCTTATCGGATGGCTCCTGCAGAATTAAAGGAGTTGAGACAACAACTACAAGAATTGTTAGATAAGGGTCTTATTAGACCAAGTACTTCACCTTGGGGAGCTCCAGTTCTCTTTGTTAAGAAGAAGGATGGGACCATGCGATTATGTGTTGATTATCGACAATTGAATAAGGTTACAATTCGTAATAAGTATCCTCTTCCTCGCATTGATGATTTGTTTGACCAACTTCAGGGTGCACAAGTTTTCTCAAAGATTGATTTGCAATCGGGTTATCATCAATTGAGAATTAGAGAAGAAGATATTCCCAAGACTGCTTTCCGCACTCGTTATGGGCATTATGAGTTCTTGGTGATGTCATTTGGGTTGACTAATGCCCCAGCAGCCTTTATGGACTTGATGAATCGAGTCTTCAAACCTCTCTTGGATCAATGTGTAATAGTGTTCATTGATGACATATTGGTGTATTCTAAGAGTAAGGAAGAGCATGAACAACATTTACGAATGGTCTTACAGATTTTAAGGGAGAATAAATTGTATGCCAAATTCTCTAAATGTGAATTTTGGCTTGATAGTGTTACATTTTTGGGTCATGTAGTATCAGGTGATGGGATCCAAGTAGACCCAACGAAGGTGGAAGCTGTCAAGCAGTGGCCAAGACCAACTACA
Organism: Astragalus glycyphyllos; assembly: GCA_963573325.1. NCBI lineage: Eukaryota > Viridiplantae > Streptophyta > Magnoliopsida > Fabales > Fabaceae > Astragalus > Astragalus glycyphyllos. The sequence continues at coordinate 22,473,367 of OY754313.1, read as the reverse complement.
GTCACAGAGATTCGCAGCTTCTTAGGCTTGGCTGACTACTATCGTCGATTTGTCAAAGATTTCTCAAAGATAGCAGCCCCATTAACTAGATTAACTCAAAAATGTGAAATTCCAATGGTCAAATGCTTGTGAAGAAAGTTTTCAAAAGTTGAAGTCGTGCTTGACTACAGCGCCTCTTTTAGCCTTGCCATGTGGATCTGGTGGTTACACCGTGTATTGTGATGCCTCTAGAGTTGGTTTGGGATGTGTTCTTATGCAACAAGGTCGAGTTATAGCTTATGCATCCCGACAACTTAAGAAACATGAGCAAAATTATCCCACACATGACTTAGAGATGGCTGCAATAGTGTTTGCTTTGAAAATTTGGAGACATTATTTGTATGGAGAGACATGCGAGATTTACACAGATCACAAGAGCTTGAAGTATATTTTCCAGCAGAGAGATTTAAATTTGAGGCAACGTCGTTGGATGGAGTTGTTGAAGGATTATGATTGTACTATTCTATACCATCCTGGGAAAGCCAATGTAGTGGCAGATGCTTTAAGCAGGAAGTCTATGGGTAGTCTAGCCCATATATGTGAAGCGAGAAGGCCTTTGATTAAAGAGATTCATCAGTTGGAAGCTAAGGGTGTGACATTTGGAATTAATGAGACAAACTCGTTTGTAGCAAATGTTCAACTTAAATCAACAATGGTAGATATAATCAAGCAATCTCAAACTGAAGATCCATCGTTACAGAAGATCATGAGAGAGGTAAGAAGTGGGGAAGTGTCAGACTTTTCAATTGGATCAGATGGAGCTTTGCAATTCGGTAAAAGATTGTGTGTGCCAAATGTTAAAGAACTACGGAAGACTCTTCTTGAAGAGGCTCACCATTCTACCTATACAGTTCATCCGGGAGCAACTAAAATGTATCAAGATTTGAAGCAATTATATTGGTGGAGTGGGATGAAGAGAGATGTCACAGACTTTGTGTCTCGATGCTTAGTGTGTCAGCAGGTAAAAGCAGAACACCAAAGACCAACAGGGCTGCACCAACAAATAGAGATACCGGAGTGGAAGTGGGAAAGAATTACGATGGATTTTGTTACTGGACTTCCCCGTTCATCTAAAGGTTATGATTCCATTTGGGTGATAGTTGACCGTTTAACTAAGTCAGCGCATTTTCTTCCGGTCAAGACAACTTTGGATGCATCTCGATATGCTCAGATATACATAGATGAGATTGTTAGATTGCATGGGATTCCTATTTCTATCATTTCGGATCGTGGTTCCCAATTCACTTCTCGATTTTGGAGAACATTTCAAGATGCTTTAGGCACGAGACTTGATCTTAGTACAGCTTTTCATCCGCAAACTGATGGGCAATCAGAGAGGACTATTCAGATATTGGAGGATATGTTACGTGCTTGTGTGTTGGACTTTGGGGGTAGTTGGGATAGACATCTTCCCTTGATTGAATTTGCATATAATAACAGCTATCAGGCAAGCATTCAAATGGCACCTTTTGAGGCGTTATATGGGAGACGATGTAGGTCACCTATTGGATGGTTTGAGTTGGGCGAAGCTAAGTTGTTGGGGCCAGATTTGGTACAAGAGTCTGTGGAAAAGGTTAAAGTAATTCGAGAAAGATTATTAGCTGCACAGAGTAGGCAAAAGGCCTATGTGGACCGTCGTCGTCGGGAGTTAGAGTTTATGGTAGGTGACCATGTATTTCTACGAGTTTCCCCAATGAAAGGAGTAATGAGATTTGGAAGGAAGGGAAAGCTTAGTCCACGTTATGTGGGTCCATTTGAGGTTCTTCAGCGAGTCGGTGCAGTGGCTTATCGATTAGCTCTCCCACTCGAATTCGGATTCATTCATCCAGTTTTTCACGTGTCTATGTTGAGAAAATATTTACCTGATCCATCTCATGTTCTCCAACCACAATCGATTCAAGTAGACAAAAATTTATCTTATGAAGAGGAACCCGTAGCTATTGTAGATCGACAAGTGAAGAAACTGCGTAATAAGGACATTGGTTCGATTAAGGTGATCTGGAGGAATCATTCTTCTGAGGAGGCTACGTGGGAGCCAGAGGATGCTATGCGATCGAAATATCCACATTTGTTCGAAACTTTAGGTACGCATATCTAAATTCGGGGACCGAATTTATTTTAGAGGGGAAGTAATGTAACACTCTCAAATTCCTAGGCATGATTTCGACCGAAATAAATATTTGTCAAAGGATATCGGATATAAATGTAGTTTCTAATACATTTTTTTTAAAAAAGATAAATAAATAAATACAATAGTAATATAATAATAAGGTAAGATATGATGATAAGTGAAAGTTTTATAATAATATAATATAATTAGCACTGCTCTAGAAGAATCCAGCGTCAGAATTCTTTTTTCAAAAGGCATCTTAGAAGTTTAAAGAGGCACACACCACAAGCTGATTTTTTTTTAAAAAACACTAGTCATAACTTTAGAAAAGAAAGGAACCAGCGTGAGGGAGAGAAGCCTTCGAGGAGATGAATGAATAGGAAGGTTATGCATATACACCTAGCAGCCATGAATTAATCAAAGTTTGAAAGGGCAGCAAGTTGGGGATATAGTGAAACGGTAGTCTCCATCCCATCTCAGTGAAGAAAAGTTTAAATAGGTAAAGAGATTGAAGGGTTCTATTCTTATGTGATTGAAACTAAGATATGATAGGAACATTGTGCTGGGCTTCTTATTTAAGGTAAGAGGAATTTCATTTCCTTGATTATGGAAATTGTATGTTAGGGTTTGATTTTAGGGAAATTGGAGATTTAGACAGATTTGTTAGTTAATGTAGAATACTGATTTAGCTTTATCATAATATAGAGTCAGAGAATTCATCCCGTCGGTATCGATCCTCGGCGTCTCTCAGCGGCTTAGGAAGTTGGTGAGTAAATAATGGGGACTATAACAAGTCCTAAATACTTCTCTTGACTTATTTTATAATCATTTGACTGAAACTTTCCCTTATACTTGAACACTTTATTTTCTTAGAGGGACATGGTATTATGATCATATAGTTTGCCAAATTTAAACACATGAATTTTGTTGGAATATATTGAGAATTATTGATTTGTTATGGATTCATGGACACTTGGTTTGATTTTTATGATTGAGAAACTTTTATCAGTATGAGTTTATGATATCGTGATTTTAAAACGTTCTGGGGTAAACTTTGACAGAACACTGCATGCTAACAGCAGTATGTGTTAGCCTTGGTGCACCATGATTTATCTTTAGGCGGGGAGCCTACTTTCATATTTCGAGGCGGGGAGCCTATCATTGATACTTCGAGGCGGGGAGCCTGTTATAGATACTTCGAGGCGGGGAGCCTATTATTGAGATTTTGAGGCGGGGAGCCTATTGTTGACACTTCGAGGCGGGAAGCCTTTTATTGATATTCCAGGCGGGGAGCCTGTTTCAGTTCTGCATATGTATTACCCCATTTACGACTTCACACGATTTATTTACTTGAGTATCATTTTCGTGAAAATCACTTTATGATCGGTATTATCGTGTCCCGCTTGTTATTATCTTCATTATTTGCTCACTGAGTGGTGACTCACATCGTCTCTTTTATATGTTTCAGATTCCCAGGTTCGTGCTGAACCAAGCTCCTCTGCGAGAGTCTAGTCTCTTCTTGGTGAGGCCCCCTTTGGTTTTGGAGGGCTACTGCATATTATATTATCTTTTGGTTTCCATGTGTATTTGACATATACAACTCTTTAGAGGCTCTGCTGCATTATGGGGTTGTCTGATAGTAGTTAGATGTAACTCTGTTGGCCTCTGTGAGGACCGATCTATGCTGGTATTATGTGTTTTGCTTATACAGGGATATATATATTATTTTGGGATGTCGATAATTCAGAGGAAGTTCTGCAAAATTTTCGGTAGAAATTTCTTAAGGACATAGGTTATTATATGATTAATTCGATGATGGTTCTTCGGGTAGACATGAGTTGTTAAGGCTTGCCAGATTAGTGTAGTAGTAGTCTGTGCGCCGGTCATTGTCCAATTCGGGTCGTGACAATTTTGAACATTAATCGTTGAATCTATATCCGACTATCTAAGATTACTGCTGCATGTGCGTAGTTGTTTGTGGGAATTTACACAACCACACTAAATTTTATTATAATTATGTTGTATCAAAATTTAAGTGTCACCAACAAATCTTAGATCCAAATTGCAATTTTTCCTTTATAAAAAATAAAGAAATTTTATTTTTTTCCTTCAATACGAAACTTTTGGTCTGCTAAAACAACTCTAATACTTTGGAGAAGAAAAATTAAAATATGAGGACTAAGACTAAATAACATGTAAACAATTAGACAAATGAATGGTGATTACTACCTTCGATGTTTGGTACTTGCCCGTGAAATATCAAATATCAATCAAATCAACGAATCACCTAATAATACCAAAACAAAAACTCATTTTGAGCTTATAAGGTGATTCGTGATTTGATTGAGATTCATCTTCAGTGTTATATAAAAATAATCTTTATGAGAGAAAAAAAACAGACTATCTTAGGTGATAGTGAGACATGTGATTGAAAATAGATGCACTCTTGCTCTTTTTAGGTTTTTCTTTGCATATTGTTTTGTGCTACATAGGGGTCTATATATAGTTCTTCAATATCTACAAAGTCAAATTTTTAATATTTTTTCTTCGTACTCTTTATTTAGTCAACACGGGAAAAACTAAATCATTAATGAAAGAAAATACTAGTCTTTTAATTCTAAAGGTTTCTTTTAAAGTAAATTAATTATGAAAGACAAATTTCTATAATATTATATAAATAAATGACGTTAGATAATTTCCTAACAAAAAATTTATTAAACTTTGACATGGTAATAACATTGAAAGCATTTATTATTGTGTGTGTATATATATATATATATATATATATTTAGATAAACTTTGAACATTAAACATTTATTGTAATGTTGAACGCATTTATTATAATATATAAAATGAAAGAATCCTAAAGAAATGAATAATTAAATAAACATGTTGAAATAAAAAAAGAAGAAATGAAATTTTTTAAAGTAACGAAAGAGACTACAGATCTTCTCTTTTTATAAAAAAAAAAAACAAATATAATGCGTAAGAAAACCATTGCAAAAAGAGACAAATGAAATGAACATATGATGGAATAGAGAGTCTAGACAATTATATGTAACATGTTTTTAAAATTTAAAAAATCAAACAAAAGTATGAATATAAAAAATTAAAAAAATTTATAAGAAAAAGATTCACTTGATGATGGTCAACTTGGCTCGATAAGAAAACATCTTTGATTTAGGATTTGTTTGAAAAGTATTAATAATAAATTATTTAAATATTTAATAATTTGGAGTTTATTTGATAAGGATGTTAAAGGGAAACATAGGCGACTTTGGGATTGACGGGTACAGCGAAGCTACGTTTTCAATATGCCTCTCGCCCGCCCCCCCTCTCTCTCTCCGTCTCTCTTAGTTTGTCGAGCTGCTCTAACTTGGTTTTTATGCATTTTTAGATTCTAGTTTTTTCATAGACAGAACAAATGGATAAGAAATATTAAAAAGCTATTATATTTCGTTGCGTTTGGAAATACATAAGAGTAAAGGACTACTGTTGCAATTGCGAAAACATTCTTATATTATAAATTTTTCAAAAATCAAATCTCGTACACTTATAAAAGTTTCAAAAACAAAAAGCTAACAAACCACATTCTTTTCATTGAATTTTTAGGAGTTGTTAAGATACTCCACAGTCAGTTAGAGATAATTTTTTAAAAGGATGTAGTGCGTTGATAATACATTCCAAGCGTATAATTGAAACTAGAACCAGAGTCTATGTTCAATACCATTATCCTGAATTTTTTCTTTTTAAACATTTTTGGGCGATTCCGTTGTTTATGAAGAATCTCTAGATTCTTAGATTGTTACCGATATCCAAACAATTGTTGTTTGTTAGATCACTTTTACATAAATATATTAAAATATGACTGACTTTGCCTTCAAGTCCGTTTTAGTCAAAAGCAATTTATTCAAAATTATTTTTTAAGCCAGCAAGGAACAAAACACACTTATAAAAGTTTACACAACCGCTTCTAGAAAAATGTGCTACCTAAACCGGTGGTGGATGACGGTGCCACTTATTGTGTTATTAGAGAAATAAAATGAGCTTTTCATATAGAAAGTGCATTTCAAATAGTCTAAATAAAAGATTGCTACCAGATTAACCTAAGAATATAATTTCTAGTTTTTTCCGTAGAAACGCACAAAGTTCTCATGCAAATGTAATTTGGTTCCGATTGGACATCTCACGTGTGCGCATCATGATTTTGAACATTAATCGTTGAATCTATATCCGACTATCTAAGATTACTGCTGCATGTGCGTAGTTGTTTGTGGGAATTTACACAACCACACTAAATTTTGTTATAATTATGTTGTATCAAAATTTAAGTGTCACCAACAAATCTTAGATCCAAATTGCAATTTTTCCTGTATAAAAAATAAAGAAATTTTATTTTTTTCCTTCAATACGAAACTTTTGGTCTGCTAAAACAACTCTAATACTTTGGAGAAGAAAAATTAAAATATGAGGACTAAGACTAAATAACATGTAAACAATTAGACAAATGAATGGTGATTACTACCTTCGATGTTTGGTACTTGCCCGGGAAATATCAAATATCAATCAAATCAACGAATCACCTAATAATACCAAAACAAAAACTCATTTTGAGCTTATAAGGTGATTCGTGATTTGATTGAGATTCATCTTCAGTGTTATATAAAAATAATCTTTATGAGAGAAAAATAACAGACTATGTTAGGTGATAGTGAGACATGTGATTGAAAATAGATGCACTCTTGCTCTTTTTAGGTTTTACTTTGCATATTGTTTTGTGCTACATAGGGGTGTATATATAGTTCTTCAATATCTACAAAGTCAAATTTTTAATGTTTTTTCTTTGTACTCTTTATTTAGTCAACACGGGAAAAACTAAATCATTAATGAAAGAAAAGACTAGTCTTTTAATTCTAAAGGTTTCTTTTAAAGTAAATTAATTATGAAAGACAAATGTCTATAATATTATATAAATAAATGACGTTAGATAATTTCCTAACAAAAAAATTATTAAACTTTGACATGGTAATAACATTGAAAATATTTATTATAGTGTGTGTGTATATATATATATATATATATATATATATATTTAGATAAACTTTGAACATTAAGCATTTATTGTAATGTTGAACGCATTTATTATAATATATAAAATGAAAGAATCCTAAAGAAATGCATAATTAAATAAACATGTTGAAATAAAAAAAGAAGAAATGAAATTTTTTAAAGTAACGAAAGAGACTACAGATCTTCTCTTTTTATAAAAAAAAAAAACAAATATAATGCGTAAGAAAACCATTGCAAAAAGAGACAAATGAAATGAACATATGATGGAATAGAGAGTCTAGACAATTATATGTAACATGTTTTTAAAATTTAAAAAATCAAACAAAAGTATGAATATAAAAAATTAAAAAAATTTATAAGAAAAAGGTTCACTTGATGATGGTCAACTTGGCTCGATAAGAAAATATCTTTCTTTTAGGATTTGTTTGAAAAGTATTAATAATAAATTATTTAAATATTTAATAATTTGGAGTTTATTTGATAAGGATGTTAAAGGGAAACATAGGCGACTTTGGGATTGACGGGTACAGCGAAGTTACGTTTTCAATATGCCTCTCGCCCGCCCCCCCCCCCCCCCCTCTCTCTCCGTCTCTCTTAGTTTGTCGAGCTGCTCTAACTTGGTTTTTATGCATTTTTAGATTCTAGTTTTTTCATAGACAGAACAAATGGATAAGAAATATTAAAAAGCTATTATATTTCGTTGCGTTTGGAAATACATAAGAGTAAAGGACTACTGTTGTCAATTGCGAAAACATTCTTATATTATAAATTTTTCAAAAATCAAATCTCGTACACTTATAAAAGTTTCAAAAACAAAAAGCTAAAAAACCACATTATTTCATTGAATTTTTATGAGTTGTTAAGATACTCCATAGTCAGTTAGAGATAGTTTTTTATAAGGATGTAGTGCGTTGATAATACATTCCAAGCGTATAATTGAAACTAGAACCAGAGTCTATGTTCAATACCATTATCCTGAATTTTTTCTATTTAAACATTTTTGGGCGATTCCGTTCCTTATGAAGAATCTCTAGATTCTTAGATTGTTACCGATATCCAAACAATTGTTGTTTGTTAGATCACTTTTACATAAATATATTAAAATATGACTGACTTTGCCTTCAAGTCCGTTTTAGTCAAAAGCAATTTATTCAAAATTATTTTTTAAGCCAGCAAGGAACAAAACACACTTATAAAAGTTTACACAACCGCTTCAAGAAAAATGTGATACCTAAACCGGTGGTGGATGACGGTGCCACTTATTGTTTTATTAGAGAAATAAAATGAGCTTTTCATATAGAAAGTGCATTTCAAATAGTCTAAATAAAAGATTGCTACCAGATTAACCTAAGAATAAAATTTCTAGTTTTTTCCGTAGAAACGCACAAAGTTCTCACGCAAATGTAATTTGGTTCCGATTGGACATCTCACGTGTGCGCATCATGATTTTGAACATTAATCGTTGAATCTATATCCGACTATCTAAGATTACTGCTGCATGTGCGTAGTTGTTTGTGGGAATTTACACAACCACACTAAATTTTGTTATAATTATGTTGTATCAAAATTTAAGTGTCACCAACAAATCTTAGATCCAAATTGCAATTTTTCCTTTATAAAAAATAAAGAAATTTTATTTTTTTCCTTCAATACGAAACTTTTGGTCTGCTAAAACAACTCTAATACTTTGGAGAAGAAAAATTAAAATATGAGGACTAAGACTAAATAACATGTAAACAATTAGGCAAATGAATGGTGATTACTACCTTCGATGTTTGGTACTTGCCCGTGAAATATCAAATATCAATCAAATCAACGAATCACCTAATAATACCAAAACAAAAACTCATTTTGAGCTTATAAGGTGATTCGTGATTTAATTGAGATTCATCTTCAGTGTTACATAAAAATAATCTTTATGAGAGAAAAAAAACAGTCTATCTTAGGTGATAGTGAGACATGTGATAGAAATTAGATGCACCCTTGCTCTTTTTAGGTTTTTCTTTGCATATTGTTTTGTGCTACATAGGGGTGTATATATAGTTCTTCAATATCTACAAAGTCAAATTTTTAATGTTTTTTCTTCGTACTCTTTATTTAGTCAACACGGGAAAAACTAAATCATTAATGAAAGAAAAGACTAGTCTTTTAATTCTAAAGGTTTCTTTTAAAGTAAATTAATTATGAAAGACAAATGTCTATAGTATTATATAAATAAATGACGTTAGATAATTTCCTAACAAAAAAATTATTAAACTTTGACATGGGAATAACATTGAAAGCATTTATTATAGTGTGTATATATATATATATATTTAGATAAACTTTGAACATTAAACATTTATTGTAATGTTGAACGCATTTATTATAATATATAAAATGAAAGAATCCTAAAGAAATGCATAATTAAATAAACATGTTGAAATAAAAAAAGAAGAAATGAAATTTTTTAAAGTAACGAAAGAGACTATAGATCTTCTCTTTTTATAAAAAAAAACAAATATAATGCGTAAGAAAACCATTTCAAAAAGAGACAAATGAAATGAACATATGATGGAATAGAGAGTCTAGACAATTATGTGTAACATGTTTTTAAAATTTAAAAAATCAAACAAAACTATGAATATAAAAAATTAAAAAAATTTATAAGAAAAAGATTCACTTGATGATGGTCAACTTGGCTCGATAAGAAAACATCTTTGATTTAGGATTTGTTTGAAAAGTATTAATAATAAATTATTTAAATATTTAATAATTTGGAGTTTATTTGATAAGGATGTTAAAGGGAAACATAGGCGACTTTGGGATTGACGCGTACAGCGAAGTTACGTTTTCAATATGCCTCTCGCCCGCCCCCCTCCCTCTCTCCGTCTCTCTCAGTTTGTCGAGCTGCTCTAACTTGGTTTTTATGCATTTTTAGATTCTAGTTTTTTCAAAGACAGAACAAATGGATAAGAAATATTAAAAAGCTATTATATTTCGTTGCGTTTAGAAATACATAAGAGTAAAGGACTACTATTGTCAATTGCGAAAACATTCTTATATTATAAATTTTTCAAAAATCAAATCTCGTACACTTATAAAAGTTTCAAAAACAAAAAGCTAACAAACCACATTATTTTCTTTGAATTTTTATGAGTTGTTAAGATACTCCACAGTCAGTTAGAGATAATTTTTTAAAAGGATGTAGTGCGTTGATAATACATTCCAAGCGTATAATTGAAACTAGAACCAGAGTCTATGTTCAATACCATTATCCTGAATTTTTTCTTTTTAAACATTTTTGGGCGATTTCGTTCCTTATGAAGAATCTCTAGATTCTTAGATTGTTACCGATATCCAAACAATTGTTGTTAGTTAGATCACTTTGACATAAATATATTAAAATATGACTGACTTTGCCTTCAAGTCCGTTTTAGTCAAAAGCAATTTATTCAAAATTATTTTTTAAGCCAGCAAGGAACAAAACACACTTATAAAAGTTTACACAACCGCTTCTAGAAAAATGTGCTACCTAAACCGGTGGTGGATGACGGTGCCACTTATTGTGTTATTAGAGAAATAAAATGAGCTTTTCATATAGAAAGTGCATTTCAAATAGTCTAAATAAAAGATTGCTACCAGATTAACCTAAGAATAAAATTTCTAGTTTTTTCCGTAGAAACGCACAAAGTTCTCACGCAAATGTAATTTGGTTCCGATTGGACATCTCACGTGTGCGCATCATGATTTTGAACATTAATCGTTGAATCTATATCCGACTATCTAAGATTACTGCTGCATGTGCGTAGTTGTTTGTGGGAATTTACACAACCACACTAAATTTTGTTATAATTATGTTGTATCAAAATTTAAGTGTCACCAACAAATCTTAGATCAAAATTGCAATTTTTCCTTTATAAAAAATAGAGAAATTTTATTTTTTTCCTTCAATATGAAACTTTTGGTCTGCTAAAACAACTCTAATACTTTGGAGAAGAAAAATTAAAATATGAGGACTAAGACTAAATAACATGTAAACAATTAGGCAAATGAATGGTGATTACTACCTTCGATGTTTGGTACTTGCCCGTGAAATATCAAATATCAATCAAATCAACGAGTCACCTAATAATACCAAAACAAAAACTCATTTTGAGCTTATAAGGTGATTCGTGATTTAATTGAGATTCATATTCAGTGTTACATAAAAATAATCTTTATGAGAGAAAAAAAACAGACTATCTTAGGTGATAGTGAGACATGTGATAGAAATTAGATGCACCCTTGCTCTTTTTAGGTTTTTCTTTGCATATTGTTTTGTACTACATAGGGGTGTATATATAGTTCTTCAATATCTACAAAGTCAAATTTTTAATATTTTTTCTTCGTACTCTTTATTTAGTCAACACGGGAAAAACTAAATCATTAATGAAAGAAAAGACTAGTCTTTTAATTCTAAATGTTTCTTTTAAAGTAAATTAATTATGAAAGACAAATGTCTATAGTATTATATAAATAAATGACGTTAGATAATTTCCTAACAAAAAAATTATTAAACTTTGACATGGGAATAACATTGAAAGCATTTATTATAGTGTGTATATATATATATATTTAGATAAACTTTGAACATTAAACATTTATTGTAATGTTGAACGCATTTATTATAATATATAAAATGAAAGAATCCTAAAGAAATGCATAATTAAATAAACATGTTGAAATAAAAAAAGAAGAAATGAAATTTTTTAAAGTAACGAAAGAGACTACAGATCTTCTCTTTTTATAAAAAAAAAAAAATATAATGCGTAAGAAAACCATTGCAAAAAGAGACAAATGAAATGAACATATGATGGAATAGAGAGTCTAGACAATTATATGTAACATGTTTTTAAAATTTAAAAAATCAAACAAAAGTATGAATATAAAAAATTAAAAAATTTTATAAGAAAAAGATTCACTTGATGATGGTCAACTTGGCTCGATAAGAAAACTATAACATCCAAGTATTTCTAACCAATAGAAATACTGAAACATATAATTCATCAAACATCAGAGTATAAAAATTCCTGTTTCAGATATTGAACCAAATTAAAACTCCATGAATTCCAAATCAAGAGTTAAAAACATTACCTAAGTACTTATCAAATACTCCATAACTCAAGTACTTAGGGACATAACTTGTCCATTGTTCAATATCCAAAAGAAAGGAAGTACGGAAGCGGTTTATACAACTTTGCAACAAAGCAAGTTACATAATCCAAACAGAAGTAACAAGGGAAAACTAATAACTATGGATAAAGACACTAAGTCTTCAAAGCTCCACAAGTACGCCACCTACTCGTGTCGTTTCGCCTTCTTCTTTCCCTTTTTATCTGTAAAACAACAAATATAATTGGGTGAGATAACAAATCTCAGTGAGTTCTACCGTTACCCCTAACCACTCTCGGTTCATTATGAATATTTGCTTTTCAATATACTTAATTATGACGCACCCAATCCCTTTCCGAATTGGTCAATAGCATTGGGAGTTTCCTCTCAACCTAAGTACGCCTATTATTTATTAAACTATAGTTCACAACCCAATTCTTGATGGCTATGAACTATCCTCTTTATTAATCTAGTACAACACCTTAAACCATTTTTCTTCGGTTTCCGGTGAACCCAATCCACTATATGCATCTCAGTGAACATCCTCATATGGGCCTAGCTCAAGGGCTCATGACTTCCCTCTCCCTAGTATACTAACATCTTGGGTCGTCACCCGTATAAGTCATTAGCGACCTATCAATCTTTTATAATTAATATCAATCAATTCTAATGAACAAGGAATCCATTATTTAGCATCTTATTGATCTATGACCGGGTTTAGATTAAATCAAAGTTAACCATCTCGCATCATTGATACAATATATAAAAGAAATAGAACTTAAAGTTCGTTTTGTTTTTGAAAAATATATGTTCTCACACGTACTCTAATTGTCTTTCTTTAAGAATTATTTTAGGTTGAATGCAATTCGATGTAAAGCAACCCAAACATAAACGGATTGTCATGTTTTACGGTTATTTAATCAATATATAGGTTAGGTAAGAACTAGGAAAGAAAAGGAATCGATTTGAGGGCGAAACGAGTGAAAATAGGGGGTACACACTGAATCTGCCACGACCAGTCGTGTGGGACAACACGGGCTGTGTGAGTCAAGTTACTGCAAGACTGGGCAACCTGAAAGTCACACGGGCACCCGTGTTAGCTCACACAATCCGTGTGGCATCATCAGCAGCACCACTTTAATGTTTTTGTTTCGCTTTCCAATCCGAATCGATTTCGTTCCTTTTTCCGACTCGTACCATACACCGAAACAGACAATCTAACCACAACAATCAGTCGAACGATTCACCAATCAATGTCAATCAACACACAAAACATCGAGTAATTCGTTCTAAAAAATATATAGTGACGAATTCAAACATTCACCAATCAATGTCAATCAACACACAGAACATCGAGTAATTCGTTCTAAAAAATATATAGTGACGAATTCAAACATTCAATCTAACCACAACAATCAGTCGAACGATTCACCAATCAATGTCAATCAATGTTAATTATAAAAGATATATAGGTCGCTAATGACTTATACGGGTGACGACCCAAGATGTTAGTATACTAGGGAGAGGGAAGTCATGAGCCCTTGAGCTAGGCCCATATGAGGATGTTCACTGAGATACATATAGTGTAACACCCCGGAAATAATTTAATTAAAATAGTTGATTGAATTATTAAAATAATTTGGAGGCGGGATATAGATAAATTAAAAGGTTAATATTTTATATGCGTAGGAGGTGAAACGTGTAAAGGAGGTGGTGACGTAGAGAGCCCAGTGTTTACTGAGCCCTCAACTTAAACCCTGGGGGTTTAAGCCAAACCCTCATTCGCAGCAAGCAAAAGAAAAACGAAAGTGAGAGTGAGAGAGAGAGCACGCGGCGCAAAGAGGGAGAGAAGAGGAGGGTTTCGCGAAGAATTTCAAAAGGAGATCGTTCGTGTTGCTGTGGTTTTGTTCGTGTCTCGTTCGTCGTGTTCCGGAGCTTACGTTATTCGAGGTAAGGGTGGGCTTAACCTTGATAATGGGTTGATGATAATTATGTGTGGGTAGTCTAGGGTTTTGTTGAATTGTTCGTGTTGTTGCATATCGTGTTTTCGTTGAGATTGGTGCTTTGATGATTATTGCACGTTATTGTGATTTGTTTCGTTATTTGTTGTTGCGTGATTGTTCTATCACGATGATGGTGTTGTTATTGTTCGTGTTTTTGTTGTTGCTGTGCGTGGTTGATTGTTGTTGTCGCGTTGTCGAATTGTCGTTTTTGTTGTGATGGTTGCGGTGTCGTTGCCGTTAGGGTTTGGTGTTTGGCAATTTAGCGATTCTGGACACAGGTTCGGTTTTTCTAAAACTGGCGCTGTTTGGTTGATCCAAAAATTATGAGGTTGATTGTTTTTGAAAATAGACTTAACGCCGGTCGTTTTGGCACTGGTTTCGTTAAATTCGGAGTTGTATAGCTCGAGTTATAGGCGATACAAGTTAGGTTAAAATTCTGGAAACGATTTGGGTATAGATTCGGTATTTCGGTGACTGGGAACGTTGTATTGACCGAAAAATTATGTGGTTTATTTTTCTGGAAAATAGACTTAATGCTTGTTAATTTGGCACTGGTTTGGGTGCGTTTAGAGTTGGGTAGCTCGAGATATGAATTCCACAAGTTAGAGTAAGATTCTGGAAACAATCTGGACACAGGGTCAGTGTTTTGGTTACCACGTTTTCAAAAGAACTCCTTTTCGAACGAATCCAATTTCTTTGAAAACTAGACAAAATTTTCCCCAGTTTATGCACAAGTTTCATGCAATTTGATTGAGTTTTGGTCACTTTGGAATTGCTTGAATTTGAAGGACAGAAACTGTCCTCTTTTGCAACTAGCCTGTGTGCTTTTTGAAAACTGTACCTATTGGACACTCTCCTTCAAAAACTGAACTTAGGGATGATAACCAGACCCATAGGGCTTTCCAACAAGTATTTATTTGTTGAAATCCGATGTCGTTTGCTATTTTAATTAATTCGCTGAAGTAGGTGCGATGTGCCTAGGCGCTGTGCGCCAGTCTTGTGCGTGGTGTGCGTGCGTTATGTCCGCGTTGTGGAGCCGTCTGGTGTTAATATTTCAGGTGCGGTGCTGGTATGCTCAGGAGAGTTTAGTGGTAGCTGTGATGCTACAACTTGGTGCTATTTTTGGTGAAATCATTTGTTTTGATTCTGGTGATATAGTATTTATTTTAAATACTTGTTATGGTGAGTTGGTGCATAATCATGGTGTCGCATTGTCATATGCATGTTTTGGTGATATAGGCTCTGCCTCTGGAGTTTTTTGGTGATATGCCCGTCGTGGCTCATTTTGGTGATCGGTACCGCATGCATATGCCCACTGGAGGGGTTGCATATCATCCCATTGTCTATGAATGTTATAATTTTGGTGGTTCACTGTCAAATGGATTTTTCCTTTGGTATCTGGTGCTGTGATATGGTGTAATTGTATTGTGTTGCTGTAGTTACCTGATGCTAGCATATTTTTATCATCTGCTTATTACCTCTGTTAGACTCACCCCTTCTACTTGGAATGTTGCTCTCATGCGGCAACGCTGCAGGTGATCGCTAGTGCTCGTGGAGGAATTGCTAGGTTTTGCTTCCTCTCTCGTTTGGGTCTGTGTCAGCTCTGATATGTAGCACCGGGGAGTCGTTAGTTATCGTTTTGAACTATTATTTTAGTTATTGGAAATTGTTTTAATTAATTTTGGAGATGTCTTTAATTGTTAATTCTGGAGATGTTTAAACTGGTTAATATTTCCGCTGCTTGGTGATTTCTTTTATATAAATTATTTTGGAGATTTTTTTTTGGAATAAATGGTGTTTTTTTTTAAAATGGTGAAAAATGTAGCGCCCTTCGAGGTGACTCTGATAATTGTCTATTTAGTTGTAATAGTAAAAGGGGGGTGTTACATATAGTGGACTGGGTTCACCGCAAACCGAAGAAAAATGGTTTAAGGTGTTGTACTAGATTAATAAAGAGGATAGTTCATAGCCATCAAGAATTGGGTTGTGAATTATAGTTTAATAAATAATAGGCGTACTAAGGTTGAGAGGAAACTCCCAATGCTATTGACCAATTCGGAAAGGGATTGGGTGCGTCATAATTAAGTATATTGAAAAGCAAATATTCATAATGAACCGAGAGTGGTTAGGGGTAACGGTAGAACTCACTGAGATTTGTTATCTCACCCAATTATATTTGTTGTTTTACAGATAAAAAGGGAAAGAAGAAGGCTAAACGACACGAGTAGGTGGCGTACTTGTGCAGCTTTGAAGACTTAGTGTCTTTATCCATAGTTATTAGTTTTCCCTTGTTACTTCTGTTTGGATTATGTAACTTGCTTTGTTGCAAAGTTGTATAAACCGCTTCCGTACTTCCTTTCTTTTGGATATTGAACAATGGACAAGTTATGTCCCTAAGTACTTGAGTTATGGAGTATTTGATAAGTACTTAGGTAATGTTTTTAACTCTTGATTTGGAATTCATGGAGTTTTAATTTGGTTCAATATCTGAAACAGGAATTTTTATACTCTGATGTTTGATGAATTATATGTTTCAGTATTTCTATTGGTTAGAAATACTTGGATGTTATAGTTTTCTAATCGAGCCAAGTTGACCATCATCAAGTGAATCTTTTTCTTATAAATTTTTTTAATTTTTTATATTCATACTTTTGTTTGATTTTTTAAATTTTAAAAACATGTTACATATAATTGTCTAGACACTCTATTCCATCATATGTTCATTTCATTTGTCTCTTTTTGCAATGGTTTTCTTACGCATTATATTTGTTTATTTTAATTATAAAAAGAGAAGATATGTAGTCTCTTTCGTTACTTTAAAAAATTTCATTTCTTCTTTTTTTATTTCAACATGTTTATTTAATTATGCATTTCTTTAGGATTCTTTTTTTTTATATATTATTATAAATGCGTTCAACATTACAATAAATGCTTAATGTTCAAAGTTTATCTAAATATATACATATATATATATATATATACACACACACTATAATAAATGCTTTCAATGTTATTCCCATGTCAAAGTTTAATAATTTTTTTGTTAGGAAATTATCTAACGTCATTTATTTATATAATATTATAGACATTTGTCTTTCATAATTAATTTACTTTAAAAGAAACCTTTAGAATTAAAAGACTAGTCTTTTCTTTCATTAATGATTTAGTTTTTCCCGTGTTGACTAAATAAAGAGTACGAAGAAAAAATATTAAAAATTTGACTTTGTAGATATTGAAGAACTATATATACACCCCTATGTAGCACAAAACAATATGCAAAGAAAAACCTAAAAAGAGCAAGGGTGCATCTATTTTCAATCACATGTCTCACTATCACCTAAGATAGTCTGTTTTTTTTCTCTCATAAAGATTATTTTTATATAACACTGAAGATGAATCTCAATTAAATCACGAATCACCTTATAAGCTCAAAATGAGTTTTTGTTTTGGTATTATTAGGTGATTCGTTGATTTGATTGATATTTGATATTTCACGGGCAAGTACCAAACATCGAAGGTAGTAATCACCATTCATTTGTCTAATTGTTTACATGTTATTTAGTCTTAGTCCTCATATTTTAATTTTTCTTCTCCAAAGTGTTAGAGTTGTTTTAGCAGACCAAAAGTTTCGTATTGAAGGAAAAAAATAAAATTTCTTTATTTTTTATAAATGAAAAATTGCAATTTTGATCTAAGATTTGTTGGTGACACTTAAATTTTGATACAACATAATTATAACAAAATTTAGTGTGGTTGTGTAAATTCCCACGAACAACTACGCACATGCAGCAGTAATCTTAGATAGTCGGATATAGATTCAACGATTAATGTTCAAAATCATGATGCGCACACGTGAGATGTCCAATCGGAACCAAATTACATTTGCGTGAGAACTTTGTGCGTTTCTACGGAAAAAACAAGAAATTTTATTCTTAGGTTAATCTGGTAGCAATCTTTTATTTAGACTATTTGAAATGCACTTTCTATATGAAAAGCTCATTTTATTTCTCTAATAACACAATAAGTGGCACCGTCATCCACCACCGGTTTAGGTAGCACATTTTTCTAGAAGCGGTTGTGTAAACTTTTATAAGTGTGTTTTGTTCCTTGCTGGCTTAAAAAATAATTTTGAATAAATTGCTTTTGACTAAAACGGACTTGAAGGCAAAGTCAGTCATATTTTAATATATTTATGTAAAAGTGATCTAACAAACAACAATTGTTTGGATATCGGTAACAATCTAAGAATCTAGAGATTCTTCATAAGCAACGGAATCGCCCAAAAATGTTTAAAAACAAAAAATTCAGGATAATGGTATTGAACATAGACTCTGGTTCTAGTTTCAATTATACGCTTGGAATGTATTATCAACGCACTACATCCTTTTAAAAAATTATCTCTAACTGACTGTGGAGTATCTTAACAACTCATAAAAATTCAATGAAAATAATGTGGTTTGTTAGCTTTTTGTTTTTGAAACTTTTATAAGTGTACGAGATTTGATTTTTGAAAAATTTATAATATAAGAATGTTTTCGCAATTGACAACAGTAGTCCTTTACTCTTATGTATTTCCAAACGCAACGAAATATAATAGCTTTTTAATATTTCTTATCCATTTGTTCTGTCTTTGAAAAAACTAGAATCTAAAAATGCATAAAAACCAAGTTAGAGCAGGTCGACAAACTAAGAGAGACGGAGAGAGGGAGGGGGGCGGGCGGGCGAGAGGCATATTGAAAACGTAACTTCGCTGTACGCGTCAATCCCAAAGTCGCCTATGTTTCCCTTTAACATCCCTATCAAACAAACTCCAAATTATTAAATATTTAAATAATTTATTATTAATACTTTTCAAACAAATCCTAAATCAAAGATGTTTTCTTATCGAGCCAAGTTGACCATCATCAAGTGAATCTTTTTCTTATAAATTTTTTTAATTTTTTATATTCATACTTTTGTTTGATTTTTTAAATTTTAAAAACATGTTACATATAATTGTCTAGACTCTCTATTCCATCATATGTTCATTTCATTTGTCTCTTTTTGCAATGGTTTTCTTACGCATTATATTTGTTTATTTTTTTCATAAAAAGAGAAGATCTGTAGTCTCTTTCGTTACTTTTAAAAATTTCATTTCTTCTTTTTTTATATCAACATGTTTATTTAAATATGCATTTCTTTAGGATTCGTTCATTTTATATATTATAATAAATGCGTTCAACATTACAATAAATGCTTAATGTTCAAAGTTTATCTATATATATATATACACACTATAATAAATGCTTTCAATGTTATTCCCATGTCAAAGTTTAATAATTTTCTGGTTAGGAAATTATCTGACGTCATTTATTTATATAATATTATAGACATTTGTCTTTCATAATTAATTTACTTTAAAAGAAAACTTTAGAATTAAAAGACTAGTCTTTTCTTTCATTAATGATTTAGTTTTTCCCGTGTTGACTAAATAAAGAGTACGAAGAAAAAATATTAAAAATATGACTTTGTAGATATTGAAGAACTATATATACACCCCTATGTAGCACAAAACAATATGCAAAGAAAAACCTAAAAAGAGCAAGGGTGCATCTATTTTCTATCACATGTCTCACTATCACCTAAGATAGTCTGTTTTTTTTTCTCTCATAAAGATTATTTTTATATAACACTGAAGATGAATCTCAATTAAATCACGAATCACCTTTTAAGCTCAAAATGAGTTTTTGTTTTGGTATTATTAGGTGATTCGTTGATTTGATTGATATTTGATATTTCACGGGCAAGTACCAAACATCGAAGGTAGTAATCACCATTCATTTGTCTAATTGTTTACATGTTATTTAGTCTTAGTCCTCATATTTTAATTTTTCTTCTCCAAAGTGTTAGAGTTGTTTTAGCAGACCAAAAGTTTCGTATTGAAGGAAAAAAATAAAATTTCTTTATTTTTTATAAAGGAAAAATTGCAATTTGGATCTAAGATTTGTTGGTGACACTTAAATTTTGATACAACATAATTATAACAAAATTTAGTGTGGTTGTGTAAATTCCCACGAACAACTACGCACATGCAGCAGTAATCTTAGATAGTCGGATATAGATTCAACGATTAATGTTCAAAATCATGATACGCACACGTGAGATGTCCAATCGGAACCAAATTACATTTGCGTGAGAACTTTGTGCGTTTCTACGGAAAAAACTAGAAATTTTATTTAGGTTAATCTGGTAGCAATCTTTTATTTAGACTATATGAAATCCACTTTCTATATGAAAAGCTCATTTTATTTCTCTAGTAACACAATAAGTAGCACTGTTATCCACCACCGGTTTAGGTAGCACATTTTTCTAGAAGCGGTTGTGAAACTTTTATAAGTGTGTTTTGTTCCTTGCTGGCTTAAAAAATAATTTTGAATAAATTGCTTTTGACTAAAACGGACTTGAAGGCAAAGTCAGTCATATTTTAATATATTTATGTCAAAGTGATCTAACTAACAACAATTGTTTGGATATCGGTAACAATCTAAGAATCTAGAGATTCTTCATAAGGAACGGAATCGCCCAAAAAATGTTTAAAAAGAAAAAATTCAGAATAATGGTATTGAACATAGACTCTGGTTCTAGTTTCAATTATACGCTTGGAATGTATTATCAACGCACTACATCCTTTTAAAAAATTATCTCTAACTGACTGTGGAGTATCTTAACAACTCATAAAAATTCAATGAAAATAATGTGGTTTGTTAGTGTCGCGCCCGAAAAATATGGTTTGGGACTTCTCGTTTTGCAACGTGAAAAATAGTAGAGCCGCCACCGATATTTATTTAGGAAAACATCGGAAAAACCCTTTTTTTTTGGAAAAGCGAGTGGTCTTTCGAAATCAGAGATGTAGGTTCGGGGGTCGGTTACGCATGGGGAAGGTATTAGCATCCCATACGTCCTTTCTACTGAAAGGGAACCATTAACTCGATGTGTGGTTTGACAAAGGTTTGAGTTGAAAGCGATTTGTTCTACTTCTTTTCTTTTCTTTTCTTTTCTTTTCTTTTCTTTTTTTTTTATTTGAAAAATCGTTTTATTGAAAACGGAAGACAGGAATATTTTTGTTATCCTTGAAAAGTGGAAACAAAACAAAGATTTTTTAAAAGGGTGCTTGACGGGACGGACCCGCTCCTACGTACCCTCACTGGGTTGAGGGATCAAAGCTACGTAGTTCTCGGCTTTTGCGTCTGAAAACGGCTTAAGAGTTTTTCGCAATTGGGTGAGCGTTTGTGAAGACCGAACAACAACGGTTAGAATGGCCTCACTACTAACTCCTTTTTGAAAATACAATCAACATTAACGATCTAAACGGCAACAGCGCGAGTGATCATCAATGACAATTTGTTTTATTTAATGGAGGAAGAAAATGTTTTCGCAAAGCAAGGAGCGTTTGAAAATGAGTTTAGAAAATGGGTTTTGGAAAACAAGTAGAACATTATTCAATCAATTCCAAGTCCATAACCAAATGCAACCATGAGTGAACAAGATTCAAACATACTCACCAATCAAGCAATCATAAACATGTTGATTATTAACCAAAATTAAGCATGCCAATATAATCAAGAGATCCAATTATTAAGGATGCAAGACAAAGCTCTCAAGACAATTGTGTGTGTGTGTGAGAATTGCTACGGGACGGGCAACAATCTCAAAGGGGTGCATATACCTTAATGACTCTATGCTACAACCGGAAAAGTAGGCTTACGTCTTCATTAAGAATACATACTAGTGGAAGGAAGGGCACACAATTAAATCAAGTCATTCAAATGGCATCAAGAACAAGTGAACACAATTGATCATAGGCATAGAGTATTCTAGGTTTAATGAATGAACATGTGAGCGATGATACATGATTAAGCAAGCATGTGAATGCATGAGCATACAAGAGAATGCATGAGCATACAAGAATGCATGAGCATTTATTATGCATGGTATACAAGTATGAGTGAATGTGTGTGCAAGCATGCAAGGTGTCGCATAGATGATGCAAATAAGTGAAATGCAAAGTTTGAAAATGTTTTGAGTAAGAAGTGGTAAAAATGTTTTGGGGTTTTAAGTGAGAAGTAGTAAAAGTTTAAAATGCAAATGATTGAAATGTTTTGGGATTTTTTTATGCAAATTTACAAGTGGTAAAAAGTTTGAGTGAGAAGTTAATGAAATGGTAGAGTAAAAATGCATGAGGTAAATGGTAATTATTTAATGAGATGGTAAAGTAAAAAGGTAAAAGGGTAAAAACACAATTGCACAATTGCATTTATTCACACAAGATCAAAACAACACGTTTTCAAGCACAAAATATGCACAAAAGTGGCCTAAGGCCGAAGCAATGCTAAGCACAAATCACCATCAAGTTTCATGCTAAAATTCACAATTAATACATGAAACAATTCACAAGACTAAACCCTAGATCATCATGCCATGTTCTAAGGTAAGCATCAAGCATATCATGTATTTTATTCTTCACAAAATCAAAGAAGTAAAAAGGCAACAAAAACCCTAGGTTTTGAAGCAACAACCCGAGGCACCCAACACCAAAATCAAGCCAAAATTCAACTTAAAATCATGAAATGAACAAAATGAACACAAGAACCCTAAAATCCATGCTATGGCCGAAGCAAAATAGGTAGGAAAACAAGGTTTTATTTCACCAAAATCATGCAAATGAGGTAGAAATGCAAAGAATGATGAGAAAACACAAGAATCTTTCCTTCAAGGCCAAGGACTCATCTCAAACACCCAAGGCTCCCAATGTCCTTGTCCAATAATGTTTGAAATGAGTCCTCAAAGCTTCTTTCAAGAAGGAAAGAGGAATAGAAGAGAGATTACATGATGAAAATTAGAGAAAATGCAAGGGTTAGTGAGCTTACCTCTAGATCTAGCTAGAAAATGAAGAAGGAAAGAGAATAGAAGCAAGAACTCTTGAAGAACACCACAAGAACCTCTTGAACCTTTCGCAAATGCTTGATTCTTGATGGTTTTTGATGAAACTTTGATGATTATGCGAGTTTAGAAGTAGATTTATTGAAAGGATGAAGAATAAACAAGGTTTGATGGTTGATTTTTTTGGAAGAATTTTGAAGAAAGAATATGGGTATGGTGGCTGGTTGCTTCGAAGGAATGAGAGAAAGAGAGGAGAGATTTGGGTGCTAGGGTAAAAAAATGAGTCTTCTCCTCATGGTCTCTTATTTTGGGTTTTATATGAGGTGCAAAATTAAGGGTATATAGGACATTGTGCTTTTGCAAACCATTGAGATTTGAGCTAGAATTTGAATCAAAGGCCAAGATTGCAATGCACATGGATTAGGGACAAGGAGAAAACACAAATGAGTGAGGAATAGCTGGTCATACACAAAAATTATGAGTTTTTGTTGCACAAAAATTGTTGAGGGCACCTAGGTCATTCTACACAAAGTTGTAGCCTAGGATTTGATCTAGAATTTTAATCAATGGCTAGGAATACAACTCACATGGATCAAGGGCATGAGGAAACACAAAATGAGGTGAAAATGAGCTGGAAAATTCGGAGCAAATGAGGCCTTGGTGCCCAAGTTTTGCAAGCTTGTCAAGAAAAATAGTACATTTTGTCTCATTGGGGACACTTCCTTATTTTCACCATTTTTGATTATTCTTTTCTAGATAATTCCATAAAAATCATGCCACTTTGGGCCATATCCTAGGAATCAATGATTGGGCCCAAAATTCCATGGTATCACCCTTCCCAAAATTGTTTTGAGACCTCACCTCGATGGAAATTCCCATTTTGCCCTTTTGCTTAAAATTTGAATTTTATGCCAAAAATCATGCATGCATGCGCACAAAAATTCATAACCCAAATCATCTAGATCCAAATAAATTCCTCTGAGATTGAACAATGATTTTTGGTGAGAAATTGCTTAATTTTGGAAATGACCAAAATACCCCTTTTGCCCAAAAAACCCTAATTTTGCTCCAAAAGGCATTCCAATCCTAAAAATGATTTTAAAAGCGCTGAAATGACTTTTAGAACCCAAAAATGCATGCTCATAGTTCTTCACATCATTCAGAATGATGCTTCACTTCATAATTTATTGCTTTTTGTGGAAAATTAAGGTTTTGTTCCAAGCCGGACAAAATTAGGGTATGACAGCTGCCCCTCTTTATCTGGATTTTAACAAGGAATATGAATTGGCCGAAACATATTTCGAGGCAAAATAAAGATAAAGAATTCAGAAATTATACCAATTTTGTCTACCTAAAGAAACCCGAATTTTCCTTTTTCCATTTCTATTTTTTTTGTTTTTTTTCTGATGCAGATGCGATGACATGATATTTTTTTGTTTTTCCTATGAGCGCCAACCCTCAATAAGCTGACAGAAAGCAGAAAATAAAGAAAGCAATAAAAGGGGTATCGACTCACATTGAGCCGGCGAAGGAGGCTGCCTAAAGCCTTTTAACGAATCGCGAACGATCCGAGTTTGCACTTGGGCCTGGGAGCGCGCGGGCTCAAAAGAGGTGGTCTTTCGAGCGACCAGGGGGAGGGTACTATATCAAGTCTAGATCTCGATATTTCCCTAGGACTGCGCCATGTTTTAGACCAACACGGCTATCCTTTTCGACTGGACCTATTGAGATCAGAGGGACTTACCTGCAGCTCGAATACAAGTTGAAGTCAGTCTTTCTGGGGAACACGTGGGTCCAAAGGGGGATTCGGAAATCCAATTCATCTTCTTCAGGGTCAATGTTTTCACACCGATCCAGGGGTGCCTGCTCTGGTCGCAGGACTTTTCTTCAGGTTTCTCAGGTTGGCGGTACCTGCACATGTTAGCAGATGCAATGCATGGTGCATGGAATGAATGCATGTTATGCAAAGGCCTGTTATGCGAATGCATGCGATGCGATGATTTTGGGTGAATGATGAATGCTGGGGAATGCTTTTCTTTCAGCTTTGATTGTTTTTTTTTTCTTTCATCTTTTAATTCTTCTTTTGATCAGCTTTCTGTTTTCTGATCATTTGTTTTTTCTTCTTTTTGCCTGATCAGCTTTTTTTTTTTTTTTTTTGATCATTTGCTTTTTTGTGCTCTTCTTTTTTTTAATAAAAGGCTTATTCTTTTGCTGGTTCAACCGACCCCCGACACTCCTGGCACGAGACTGAGGAACTGATTTACGGGACCCATGAGCCGAGTGCAAGTTTGCTTTATGGTTTGCCTTCTGGAATGACTTATGAGTGCAACTTTCCTTGCAAGATTAACTTTCTTTGGGAGATTGCTTATTTCCCGTGACTTTTAAGGATTTCGCAATGATTTATAATGCTCTATGATGTATGCACATGTTTTGCAACTCAGTATTACCATCATCATAAAACGTTTATCTTGAGCAGAGAAGCGGAAAATAACAAACCGGTAGGAAAAAGTTGAGCTTTATTGATGTAGAAGCCAATCGTACAGAATGTTACGACGACTGTTCAATACATTTGAAAGTTTAAACTACAAAAAGACACGAAAAAAGAGAAAAGCTAATTTCTGACTGTCCGTCTCTGTGGAGCAGTGCCAACATCTGTGTCCTTGACCTTGATCATTCCCTCATTCAAGCCTCGGGGAAGGTTGTATGCCTTTGTTTAACTTTCCACGCCCAAGTTTTCTGACCCTAATTTTTGCCTGGATTGCCCTTTCGGGTTTTCAATCCACCGGGTCGCTCTGATTTTGCCTAGGCCGCCCTTTCGGGTTTTCAACCTAGCGAGCTGATTCTTACTTGGCTTATCTTTCTCTTTTTTCGTCTATTTCTTTCAGGCATAATACTTCTTCACTTGATCAGAATTGACCGGATTCCGGAGATCCTCGCCATCCATGTCTGTGAGTAACAGCGCCCCTCCAGAAAAGGCTTTCTTGACAACATAGGGACCATCATAGCTGGGTGTCCACTTTCCTTGGGGATCAGTCTGAATAGGCAGGATCTTCTTCAGCACCAGATCGCCTTTCTTGAATTCACGAGGTCTGACTTTCTTATCAAAAGCTGTTCTCATCCTCTGCTGGTATAACTAACCGTGGCATAAGCCTGCAATCCTTTTCTCCTCAATCAGATTTAGCTGATCCAACCGGGCCTGGACCCACTCAGCTTCTTCTAGTTTTGTTTCCATCAGTACCCGCAGGGAGGGTATTTCAACTTCAATGGGCAGGACTGCTTCTGACCCATATACCAAGGAAAAAGGGGTTGCCTCAGTTGATGTACGCACTGAAGTACGGTAGCCATGCAGAGCAAAGGGAAGCATCTCATGCCAGTCCTTGTATGTTACCACCATCTTCTGCACTATCCGCTTGATGTTCGTGTTAGCCGCCTCAACTGCCCCATTCATCTTAGGACGGTAGGGGGAAGAATTATGATGTTGGATCCTGAATTCCTTGCACAGGTCCTTCATCATTCTGCTGTTCAGGTTACTGCCGTTATCAGTGATGATCTTGTTGGGAAGACCATAGCGACAAATCAGATCCCTCTTGATGAATTTTGCAACCACTGCGCTGGTTATACTTGAATATGAGGCAGTGGGAAGTCGTCTTTGGGACTAGCACGATTCAGATCTCGGTAGTCAACACACATTCTAACCTTCCCGTCCTTCTTGGGAACTGGGACAATATTGGCAACCCACTGTGGGTATTTGGCCACTGCTAGGAATCCTGCATCAAATTGCTTCTTTACTTCGTCTCTGATTTTGAGGGACATCTCAGGCTTCATCCTCCTCAATTTCTGCTTTACGGGCGGGCATTCAGGTTTGACTGGCAGCTTGTGTACCACAATATCAGTGTCCAACCCAGGCATATCTTGGTAGGACCACGCAAACACATCAACGTAGTCATGCAACAGCTGTACCAACTTCATGCGATCTTCGTCATTCATGGCTGTTCCCACTTTGACCTCTTTCTTGTTCTCAGCTGTACCCAAGTTAATCACTTCGGTAGATTCCCCGTGAGGCTGGATTACCCTTTCCTCCTGCTTCATTAGTCTCATGAGTTCCGGAGGAGCTTCCCAATCTTCCTCAACATCCCCCTCGGCTTGGTTGATAGGATGATCAAAGTCAGAATGCGGACTGTTGACACTACTGCTTTCAGAGACCATTACTGTGGGTCTGCATTTTACCGAAGCGAAAAAGCAGAATGAAAGGCGAAACAAGCAAGCAAAGACTCATGCAATGAAGAGAAAATGATTTTTATTGATTGAGAAATTCAAAACAAACGTTTTTATTGATGATGATGATTCAGAAAATAAAAACATGTGTGCCCCTAGCTACTGGTCCTATGGCCTTGGACAGAGCCACAGGATTGCATTACAGATGATTACATTGAACCAAAGGTCACAGGAAAGTCGGCAGCTTCCCAGTTCTTCAACTCTTCACCGTCACAGCAGCGGCGAACCAGACTTGCACTACCCTCTTCATCTTCAGAGCCATCCTTGATGACAGCAACTTGGTTGGGATCCAGCAGAGCAGCACTCACGAAGCTCTGGCTAATGTCACAAATTGGGATCCTTTGGGGCCATGGATCTTGGCCTTTGGACTTGGCCAACCATTTGCTCTTTCGTTCCTCTGCTATCTTCTTCCGTTCATCTTCACTTGGAGTGTATCCCAGTCCGCAACGATCTTTGCTCTCCTTCAGCTGGATGGGCGCCAGGATTCCCTGTCCAGATTTTCCCAGGCCAGAACCAACCTTATATCCTTGGGCTAACATGATTTTAGCAACCATTTTTTCCTCCTTGGTCCTCTCAAGCACTGCATTTGCGATCTCCCAGGACTGAAAGGCCGTTTCAAGAGATTCTTCCGCCGCTTCCACATACTTGAATTCTGATGGCCTGTTCACCAGAGTCTCTTCTTCGCCAAACACTACAACAACCTTATCATCCACCACGAACTTGACTTGCTGGTGCAGAGATGACGGAATTGCCCCTGCCATGTGGATCCAGGGTCGGCCAAGCAAGCAGCTGTACGAGGATGTGATGTCCATGATCTGAAAGTTGATATAGAAAACTTCTGGGCCAATTTGGATGGGAAACTCCATCTCTCCCAATACTTCCTTTTTGGATCCATCAAAGGCTCGCACCAGAGTCGAGCTTGGCTTCATGTAGGAACAATCCACATCCAGCTTATCCATAGTGGATTTCGGCATTACATTCAATGAAGATCCGTTATCTATCAGCACTCTCGCCAACACATAGTCCCCACACTTAACTGAGATGTGGAGAGCCCGATTGTGCTTTTTTCCTCCAGCGGGCAACTCATCATCAGCAAACGTTAGGTGGTTTGCAGCCACTATATTCCCCACAATCCCATCAAATTGGTTCACTGAAATACCCTCTACAACATGCGCCTCGCTAAGCACCTTCATAAGAGCATTTCTGTGTGCTTCCGAGCTGAGCAACAATGATAGCATGGATATCTTCGACGGGGTATGCTTTAACTGATCGACAACCTGGTAGTCACTCTGCCGGACTATCTTCAAGAATTCATTTGCTTCCCTTTCCGTTACCTTTTCCTGGGAAACTTCTGGTTCCTTTCCCTTCTCCTTCCGAACTCTCTGTTCACCTTCCTTGGAAGTTTCTGTACGAAGGGTCTCTGGAGCAAACACTCTCCCGCTTCTGGTGATCCCGCTCGATCCCACTATGTTTGTTACAATAGTAGTACTTGGAGAGCATTCTACTGTAGATAGCGCAGTGTATTTCCATGGGACTGCCCTGTCCGACTCATAGGGGAAAGGAGCCGGAACTTCAATCACTATTGGTTGGGCATTTGCTTGCACCAATCTGGGATTTTAATTGTAAGGGATTTCAATAGGTCTTCTGATTCCTCTACTTTTATCAGAGTGTAGAGCCAACACCTCTTCTTCAACATCATGGGTTCCTATCTGAACCACACACCGATCCAACAGGTCCTGCAGGATCATTTTAAAGCTTTCACAATTCCCCACGCATGTGGAATCAGCACATCCTTCTTCATGGCAACACCCCTTCTTGACCACTCCAGCATGGCATAACTCCGAGTAGACAACACCCAACGGAGTCTTGCTCTTCTGCACATCCTTCACCAATTTCCCAACAGAACTTTCTATAGCATTGGTTGCTGGCCTCTGATGGCCTGGCAATGGATTGGTTGTTGTGTTCGGGCTGCTTTGCTTAAACGAGATCCAACCAGCATCTATCAGGTCTTGCACCACATGCTTAAATGCCTTACACTCCTCCACAGTATGACCGACCCCGTTTTCGTGGAAACTGCAGGTAGCATTAGCGTTGTAGCTTCTTGGGAATGGCGGTTGAAGGGCCTTCATTGACCGAGTGTTGATCAAGTTCTTTGAAGTCAGGTGATTAAACAACTCAGTGTATGTCATTGGTATAGGATCGAAACTGGTCCGTTTCTTATACTGATAACCCTGAGCTTTGTAATTGTCACTGTTTTGCTGAGGTGATGCAGGAGCAGAGAATGGAACAGTTTGTAGTGGAGGGGTATCAAAGGATGAGTTTCCTCCTGAGACTACATTTGTTTCCCCTTCTTTCCTTTTTGGGAAATGGGAGAAGTGCTTCTTCTGGCTGTGGGAGCTACCGGAGCTTCCTGAATTGCTGAAATGATTTGAAATCTTCCCACTTCGGAGACCGTGCTCAAGTCTTTCCCCGAAGACTATCATATCAGAAAAATTAGATGAGACACTCGTAATCAGTCGGTCATAATAAATTGCTGGCAAGGTTTCCAGGAACATGTACACCATTTCCTTTTTGGTCAGAGGAGGTTGAACCTGGGCAGCCAAGCTTCTCCATTTCTGGGCATATTCCTTGAAAGTCTCCTTTTCGCCCTTACTCATGTGTTGCAATTGTGACCTGTCCGGAGCCATGTCCATGTTATATTTATATTGTTTCATGAATGCTTCGGACAGATCCTTCCAGCAACGGATTTCTGAGGCTTGCAGTTTCATGTACCAATCTAGAGGAGCTCCGGCCAAACTGTTTTGGAAGCAGTAAATCAGCAGTTTGTCATCATTGGCATAAGGACCCATCTTCCGGACAAACATTGTAACATGACTCTCAGGACAGTCGGTGCCTCGGTACTTGTCCACCTCAGGAGCTTTGAACTTCGGTGGTAATACCAAATCTGGGACTAAGCATAGCTCACGAGCTTCTCTGGCCCTGACGCCAGCACCTTCCACGGCTCTTACCCTCTCTTCTAGTGCACGAATCGGGTCATTTGGCTGCGATCCCTCAAACATGTGGCCTTGGGGTTGACTGCCCATGCTATAGTAATATCCTCCAGGCTGAGGAACATTGTGAGGGTGTGCAACAAGCCCCGGAGTAGGGCTGAGCACAGCATGAGGACTAGGAGTCTGGACCTGCGGTCTTCCAGCAGCTCCCCCAGACACGGCAGCAGTAGCCTGATGTGGCCCAACAGCGTCAGCAGGAATGGGTCTAACAATTTGCGGCATGTACTCGGCGGGCATCCCCCAAGGATATCTTTGTGACTGATTCTGCCTATTCATCCCTGAAGCAAAGACGGGATGACTGATTCCAGACCCCGGAGGAACTGTGGCTGCAGCATTAACTGACACTGGAGGAGGTATAAAAGAAATGACACCATCGGGACCCACCACAGCGGTACCTTCAGCAGCGGTTCCACTCTTTAGGCTTTGTAGCAAGGCCATCATCTCATGCATTTGGGTCTCCATGGCCCCAACCTTATCCTTTAGAACCTGGTTCTCCTGAGCCAGCTGCTCAGGATTAATAATCTGCACACCCAGATCTTCGTGCTCTGGATTACTCTCGGTCTCAATCTCTGGGTAATCTTGCAGATTGGCCATCAACTTTGCTTGCAGTCGGGTGAAGTATCGGTGACGGAGAACCAGCTTGCCTGACTTGCTCTGACGAAACATTTTTTTATGAGCAGGGGTATTAATGAATGCAATGAATGCAATGCAAATGGGTGTTAGTTTTAATTTGTCTTATGCCGTGAACCACAGTGTGCCATGTCTTGCCATAGGCCTAACAGTGGACTTTGATTATTTTTGTTTGAAACACGACAAGATTGGAATCAATAAGTGAAACAAAACATACTCCATACATTCAAATTCAAGCAAGTACTTCAAGCCTTACATTTCAAAAGGTAGAATACTCAAATGGAAATACGGTCATCCAGAAAGAGAGAGTACAATGAAAATTACAAACAAGAGCTCAACTACATAGAGCTTTGAAATCTTCAGTTCTCTTTCTCTTGTTGCCTGTGGGAACCCTTCCAGTCTTCTCTCTGACTTCTTCAACCAAGGCCCTGCAAAACTTCACGAATTTGTAAACTGCCAGTGGAGTGTTAAAGGGAAACATCTCAACCTCAGCCTTTCTTAGCTTTTTAGGTACACCTGCAAGAGCTTGGTTGGCCAACTCTGCAAGCTCAGAGAATCTAGCCTTCCACTGTTGAATTTCATCTTTCAACTCAATGATAACTGCCTGTTCTTCAATCCTGCCAAGCAGTTCAACAAAGCGGTGTTCCCAATGCTGACTCTCATCCTTCACCTTCCTGTATGCATCACTGATGTGTCGAAGGTTTCTTTTCAGTTCATCAGAAATCTCTCGCTCAAATCCTAGAGCCTACTTGTATTCTTTGAGAATGCTCTCAACTGAATTTCTTTCTTGCACGACACTGCTCAGTTTGCTTTCCCACTCAGCCTGTAGCAAGCGGGACTCTCTTTTTGACTTTGCAAGCAAGCTCTTCACAGTCCTCTCATCCATCTTTGTCTTTTCATAGAGATCTCTCCACTGACTGGTCTCTTCAATGGCTCTCTTTTGTTTAGCCTTTTGCCTCTTAATTTCCTCTTTGGCTACTTGCAGATACTTTTGAGCTTCTAGCTTTTCCTTCTCTTCTACTTTGAGTTTCTTGTCAAACTCCTCAATGGCAGCAGATTTGAGAGCATTATCTTCTTTTAATCTTTGGTTGTTCAGAGTCAACTTCTCTATCTCAGCTTGCAAGGATTTTTTCTCTTCCTCTGCTTTCATTAGAGCCAACTTGACCTTACCTAACTCTTCAACAACGGGAGTACCAGAGTCTATTACCTTCCTCTCAACTTGCAATAATTTCTGATAAGGCAATCGGACGCTCTGAATCCTTTTCTCAAGCCATTGAGCAAAGGTAACACCACTAGTTCTCTGAGAGATCTCTACTTTTCCATAACGAGTCACCATACTCCAAGCTTGCAAAATCTTCCTAGTCAAACTGTCATCCTTTGGACCTCCCTCATAGATGTAAAACGGGAATGCCATCTCTTCAGTAGGCGAGTTCCTCATAGGATATCCTAATTGTCTCAGCGTCAGGGAGGGGTTGTAGTTAATGCACCCTTTAGTGCCCATCAGTGGAACATTTTGAAAACCACCACAGCGGAAGACTACCTCAGGTCTAGCTTCCCAGCAAGATGAAAGATACCAACGAACCGAGTGCTGGTCTAGACTCCCTAGAAACTGGATCCACTCTTGAATACTCATGGTTTTCACCTCACAAGATACAGCATAGTCAATCAACTTTTCCACTTTCTTTGGATTGGTGAAAACATGGATAAGAAGCCAGGCATATAACAGATGGGAAGAGCAAGAGATTTTCTTCCTTTTGAGTTCACAGTGGTGAGTAAGAGCGGAATAAGTGTCAGCAAGCATTGCAGGGATCGGATTGATAGGATTCTTCTCATTCTGGAAAGCTAAGAAGATGCCAATGACAGTCACATCCACAAGTCTTTCGATCTGCGGAAAGAGAACAATCCCGAAGATTATTAAGGCCAAGATTTGCTTGAAGACAACCCAATTTTTGTTTCTGGCATGAGTATCCATCATACCCTCGAGATAACTCTGCGGGAAACCTACCACAAGGTTCTTCCTCTGCCTCTGGAGCTTCAGGTCCTCTACCTTTACTTGCAACAATGCAGCAAACTTCTCATCCGTGTAATACTGCTCTTGATACTGGCAGGGAGCAGCTTTGGTCTGAGGGAAACCCAAGATCTGATGATATTCTTCCAAAGTGGGAGCCATTTGGAAATTTTTGAAAAGGAAGCATCTGATTTCGGAGTCATAGAATCTGCTTAGAGCCACGATAGCCTCAGTCTGTACCTCTAGCAACAACAACTTCCGAAGGTTCCCATAAGAGCTGTCAAACGATCCCCTTTCAATAGGTCCCATTAAGTCAACATATCCTTTCAAGCTGGTGACGTCTACCTTTCTTACACTCGGGTACCTTGGAACATGCACTGTCTCACTTCTTGATTCCATTAAGTTCCTATGGCAAGATTCTTTGTCACTTTGTGATTCTCGGCAAACAAACTTGAGTACGATGCAATGATGCATGCATGGGTTTTATGTAATGCGAGGATGTATGCAAATGCTGATGATGTTTTATGCATATGCAGATTAGAGCAAAATCTTTATTGGCATTGATTTAAGCTTTTTTTTTTTTTTTGAAAATACGGGCCGTACGTTGTTTCATATGGACCAGTGAGAGAAAGGCTACAATGGCAACTCGTTCTCCCTTTTTTTGAAGAATGTGGGCCACATGCTACTTCATAAGAGAAAGGTTACAACGGTAGCTCGTTCTCCTTTTTTTTTTGAAAAAATGTGGACCATATGTTACTTTATAACAGAAAGGCTACAGCGGCAGCTCGTTCCCTTTTTTTTTGAAAAGGGTGGGCCATATGTTATCTCGTACGGACCGGCAAAAGAAAGGCTACAACGGCAGCTCTTTCTCTGCTTTCCTTTTTTTTTTTTTGGAAAAATCTCCTTCTACTCCTTTTGGAAAACATGCCTAGATTACAATGCAACACACAATTTGTATGTCCTTGTGTCCTACGAGGCGGGAACCTAGGTTCTAGGGCAACTCAGATGTTCCTCCCATGTTGGCTTTAATCACTTCCTCACCAGGCTACCAGAGCTAATTCTCTCTCACAATAGTACCCACAACGATGGTACGCCATCTGGTGTGAGGCATCGTGAAAGAGCATACTCCGGCTGAAACTTTCGTGAGAGTCAGAAGGACAACGGTCCAATTGCCAGTCACTACTCATTTCCACTCCCCTAAGTTTTGTCAGACCTTGGGTTTTAGGCCCCTCTCAAAGCACAATAAGCATAAGGTGTGAGTGTGTGTAGCAAGGACATACCGCCTAAAACTACCCATCATAAACCCCCACCTGCAAATGAAAACCCAGAACAGTCCAGACAAAAGCATACAATAGCATGTTGCATATCATATAGCATTCCAATTCAAGAATTAACACAGGAAGTCAATAAGCAATCGCAAACATTGTTTACCTTAAGAAAGGGAGCCTAGAGGAAGGGATCATGATAAGGTGGGGGAGAAATGCATGAATTTACCTTTAGAAAGGGAGCAAAGAAGAGGGGACGTGGGAATTGAGGAATGCATGAACATGGTATGTGAACAAAGAGAAAATGCGCAAGGAGCACACATAGAAGGAAAACAAATGCATATGAATACAACATAACATCATGATAATGCTAGAGAAACCATCAAGCATCACAGACAAAGAAAGAAGGGAAAAGGAAAAGAAAAGGAAGAAAAGGAAGAAGTAGAACAAAGCTTTCAATTCAAACGATTTAAACCACACATCGAGTTAACTAGGCTTGACCCTCGCCTTTTATAAAAAGTCCCCAGTGGAGTCGCCAGCTGTCGCGCCCGAAAAATCCGGTTTGGGACTTCTCGTTTTGCAACGTGAAAAATAGTAGAGCCGCCACCGATATTTATTTAGGAAAACATCGGAAAAACCCTTTTTTTTTGGAAAAGCGAGTGGTCTTTCGAAATCAGAGATGTAGGTTCGGGGGTCGGTTACGCATGGGGAAGGTATTAGCATCCCATACGTCCTTTCTACTGAAAGGGAACCATTAACTCGATGTGTGGTTTGACAAAGGTTTGAGTTGAAAGCGATTTGTTCTACTTCTTTTCTTTTCTTTTCTTTTCTTTTCTTTTCTTTTTTTTTTATTTGAAAAATCGTTTTATTGAAAACGGAAGACAGGAATATTTTTGTTATCCTTGAAAAGTGGAAACAAAACAAAGATTTTTTAAAAGGGTGCTTGACGGGACGGACCCGCTCCTACGTACCCTCACTGGGTTGAGGGATCAAAGCTACGTAGTTCTCGGCTTTTGCGTCTGAAAACGGCTTAAGAGTTTTTCGCAATTGGGTGAGCGTTTGTGAAGACCGAACAACAACGGTTAGAATGGCCTCACTACTAACTTCTTTTTGAAAATACAATCATCATTAACGATCTAAACGGCAACAGCGCGAGTGATCATCAATGACAATTTGTTTTATTTAATGGAGGAAGAAAATGTTTTCGCAAAGCAAGGAGCGTTTGAAAATGAGTTTAGAAAATGGGTTTTGGAAAACAAGTAGAACATTATTCAATCAATTCCAAGTCCATAACCAAATGCAACCATTAGTGAACAAGATTCAAACATACTCACCAATCAAGCAATCATAAACATGTTGATTATTAACCAAAATTAAGCATGCCAATATAATCAAGAGATCCAATTATTAAGGATGCAAGACAAAGCTCTCAAGACAATTGTGTGTGTGTGTGAGAATTGCTACGGGACGGGCAACAATCTCAAAGGGGTGCATATACCTTAATGACTCTATGCTACAACCGGAAAAGTAGGCTTACGTCTTCATTAAGAATACATACTAGTGGAAGGAAGGGCACACAATTAAATCAAGTCATTCAAATGGCATCAATAACAAGTGAACACAATTGATCATAGGCATAGAGTATTCTAGGTTTAATGAATGAACATGTGAGCGATGATACATGATTAAGCAAGCATGTGAATGCATGAGCATACAAGAGAATGCATGAGCATACAAGAATGCATGAGCATTTATTATGCATGGTATACAAGTATGAGTGAATGTGTGTGCAAGCATGCAAGGTGTCGCATAGATGATGCAAATAAGTGAAATGCAAAGTTTGAAAATGTTTTGAGTAAGAAGTGGTAAAAATGTTTTGGGGTTTTAAGTGAGAAGTAGTAAAAGTTTAAAATGCAAATGATTGAAATGTTTTGGGATTTTTTTATGCAAATTTACAAGTGGTAAAAAGTTTGAGTGAGAAGTTAATGAAATGGTAGAGTAAAAATTCATGAGGTAAATGGTAATTATTTAATGAGATGGTAAAGTAAAAAGGTAAAAGGGTAAAAACACAATTGCACAATTGCATTTATTCACACAAGATCAAAACAACACGTTTTCAAGCACAAAATATGCACAAAAGTGGCCTAAGGCCGAAGCAATGCTAAGCACAAATCACCATCAAGTTTCATGCTAAAATTCACAATTAATACATGAAACAATTCACAAGACTAAACCCTAGATCATCATGCCATGTTCTAAGGTAAGCATCAAGCATATCATGTATTTTATTCTTCACAAAATCAAAGAAGTAAAAAGGCAACAAAAACCCTAGGTTTTGAAGCACAACCCGAGGCACCCAACACCAAAATCAAGCCAAAATTCAACTTAAAATCATGAAATGAACAAAATGAACACAAGAACCCTAAAATCCATGCTATGGCCGAAGCAAAATAGGTAGGAAAACAAGGTTTTATTTCACCAAAATCATGCAAATGAGGTAGAAATGCAAAGAATGATGAGAAAACACAAGAATCTTTCCTTCAAGGCCAAGGAGTCATCTCAAACACCCAAGGCTCCCAATGTCCTTGTCCAATAATGTTTGAAATGAGTCCTCAAAGCTTCTTTCAAGAAGGAAAGAGGAATAGAAGAGAGATTACATGATGAAAATTAAAGAAAATGCAAGGGTTAGTGAGCTTACCTCTAGATCTAGCTAGAAAATGAAGAAGGAAAGAGAATAGAAGCAAGAACTCTTGAAGAACACCACAAGAACCTCTTGAACCTTTCGCAAATGCTTGATTCTTGATGGTTTTTGATGAAACTTTGATGATTATGCGAGTTTAGAAGTAGATTTGTTGAAAGGATGAAGAATAAACAAGGTTTGATGGTTGATTTTTTTGGAAGAATTTTGAAGAAAGAATATGGGTATGGTGGCTGGTTGCTTCGAAGGAATGAGAGAAAGAGAGGAGAGATTTGGGTGCTAGGGTAAAAAAATGAGTCTTCTCCTCATGGTCTCTTATTTTGGGTTTTATATGAGGTGCAAAATTAAGGGTATATAGGACATTGTGCTTTTGCAAACCATTGAGATTTGAGCTAGAATTTGAATCAAAGGCCAAGATTGCAATGCACATGGATTAGGGACAAGGAGAAAACACAAATGAGTGAGGAATAGCTGGTCATACACAAAAATTATGAGTTTTTGTTGCACAAAAATTGTTGAGGGCACCTAGGTCATTCTACACAAAGTTGTAGCCTAGGATTTGATCTAGAATTTTAATCAATGGCTAGGAATACAACTCACATGGATCAAGGGCATGAGGAAACACAAAATGAGGTGAAAATGAGCTGGAAAATTCGGAGCAAATGAGGCCTTGGTGCCCAAGTTTTGCAAGCTTGTCAAGAAAAATAGTACATTTTGTCTTATTTGGGACACTTCCTTATTTTCACCATTTTTGATTATTCTTTTCTAGATAATTCCATAAAAATCATGCCACTTTGGGCCATATCCTAGGAATCAATGATTGGGCCCAAAATTCCATGGTATCACCCTTCCCAAAATTGTTTTGAGACCTCACCTCGATGGAAATTCCCATTTTGCCCTTTTGCTTTAAATTTGAATTTTATGCCAAAAATCATGCATGCATGCGCACAAAAATTCATAACCCAAATCATCTAGATCCAAATAAATTCCTCTGAGATTGAACAATGATTTTTGGTGAGAAATTGCTTAATTTTGGAAATGACCAAAATACCCCTTTTGCCCAAAAAACCCTAATTTTGCTCCAAAAGGCATTCCAATCCTAAAAATGATTTTAAAAGCGCTGAAATGACTTTTAGAACCCAAAAATGCATGCTCATAGTTCTTCACATCATTCAGAATGATGCTTCACTTCATAATTTATTGCTTTTTGTGGAAAATTAAGGTTTTGTTCCAAGCCGGACAAAATTAGGGTATGACAGTTAGCTTTTTGTTTTTGAAACTTTTATAAGTGTACGAGATTTGATTTTTGAAAAATTTATAATATAAGAATGTTTTCGCAATTGACAACGGTAGTCCTTTACTCTTATGTATTTCCAAACGCAACGAAATATTATACCTTTTTAATATTTCTTATCCATTTGTTCTGTCTTTGAAAAAACTAGAATCTAAAAATGCATAAAAACCAAGTTAGAGCAGCTCGACAAACTAAGAGAGACGGAGAGAGAGAGGGGGGGCGGGCGAGAGGCATATTGAAAACGTAACTTCGCTGTACGCGTCAATCCCAAAGTCGCCTATGTTTCCCTTTAACATCCTTATCAAATAAACTCCAAATTATTAAATATTTAAATAATTTTTTATTAATACTTTTCAAACAAATCCTAAATCAAAGATGTTTTCTTATCGAGCCAAGTTGACCATCATCAAGTGAATCTTATTCTTATAAAAATTTTTAATTTTTTATATTCATACTTTTGTTTGATTTTTTAAATTTTAAAAACATGTTACATATAATTGTCTAGACTCTCTATTCCATCGTATGTTCATTTCATTTGTCTCTTTTTGCAATGGTTTTCTTACGCATTATATTTGTTTATTTTTTTTATAAAAAGAGAAGATCTGTAGTCTCTTTCGTTACTTTTAAAAATTTCATTTCTTCTTTTTTTATATCAACATGTTTATTTAATATTATGCATTTCTTTAGGATTCTTTCATTTTATATATTATAATAAATGCGTTCAACATTACAATAAATGCTTAATGTTCAAAGTTTATCTAAATATATAGATATATATATATATATATACACACTATAATAAATGCTTTCAATGTTATTACCATGTCAAAGTTTAATAATTTTTTTGTTAGGAAATTATCTAACGTCATTTATTTATATAATATTATAGACATTTGTCTTTCATAATTAATTTACTTTAAAAGAAACCTTTAGAATTAAAAGACTAGTCTTTTCTTTCATTAATGATTTAGTTTTTCCCGTGTTGACTAAATAAAGAGTACGAAGAAAAAATACTAAAAATTTGACTTTGTAGATATTGAAGAACTATATATACACCCCTATGTAGCACAAAACAATATGCAAAGAAAAACCTAAAAAGAGCAAGGGTGCATCTATTTTCTATCACATGTCTCACTATCACCTAAGATAGTCTGTTTTTTTTCTCTCATAAAGATTATTTTTATATAACATTGAAGATGAATCTCAATTAAATCACGAATCACCTTATAAGATCAAAATGAGTTTTTGTTTTGGTATTATTAGGTGATTCGTTGATTTGATTGATATTTGATATTTCACGGGCAAGTACCAAACATCGAAGGTAGTAATCACCATTCATTTGTCTAATTGTTTACATGTTATTTAGTCTTAGTCCTCATATTTTAATTTTTCTTCTCCAAAGTGTTAGAGTTGTTTTAGCAGACCAAAAGTTTCGTATTGAAGGAAAAAAATAAAATTTCTTTATTTTTTATAAAGGAAAAATTGCAATTTGGATCTAAGATTTGTTGGTGACACTTAAATTTTGATACAACATAATTATAACAAAATTTAGTGTGGTTGTGTAAATTCCCACGAACAACTACGCACATGCAGCAGTAATCTTAGATAGTCGGATATAGATTCAACGATTAATGTTCAAAATCATGATGCGCACACGTGAGATGTCCAATCGGAACCAAATTACATTTGCGTGAGAACTTTGTGCGTTTCTACGGAAAAAACTAGAAATTTTATTCTTAGGTTAATCTGGTAGCAATCTTTTATTTAGACTATATGAAATGCACTTTCTATATGAAAAGCTCATTTTATTTCTCTAATAACACAATAAGTGGCACCGTCATCCACCACCGGTTTAGGTAGCACATTTTTCTAGAAGCGGTTGTGTAAACTTTTATAAGTGTGTTTTGTTCCTTGCTGGCTTAAAAAATAATTTTGAATAAATTGCTTTTGACTAAAACGGACTTGAAGGCAAAGTCAGTCATATTTTAATATATTTATGTCAAAGTGATCTAAATAACAACAATTGTTTGGATATCGGTAACAATCTAAGAATCTAGAGATACTTCATAAGGAACGGAATCGCCCAAAAATGTTTAAAAAGAAAAAATTCAGGATAATGGTATTGAACATAGACTCTGGTTCTAGTTTCAATTATACGCTTGGAAGGTATTATCAACGCACTACATCCTTTTAAAAAATTATCTCTAACTGACTGTGGAGTATCTTAACAACTCATAAAAATTCAATGAAAATAATGTGGTTTGTTAGCTTTTTGTTTTTGAAACTTTTATAAGTGTAGGAGATTTGATTTTTGAAAAATTTATAATATAAGAATGTTTTCGCAATTGACAACAGTAGTCCTTTACTCTTATGTATTTCCAAACGCAACGAAATATAATAGCTTTTTAATATTTCTTATCCATTTGTTCTGTCTTTGAAAAAACTAGAATCTAAAAATGCATAAAAACCAAGTTAGAGCAGCTCGACAAACTAAGAGAGACGGAGAGAGAGAGGGGGGGCTGGCGAGAGGCATATTGAAAACGTAACTTCGCTGTACGCGTCAATCCCAAAGTCACCTATGTTTCCCTTTAACATCCTTATCAAATAAACTCCAAATTATTAAATATTTAAATAATTTATTATTAATACTTTTCAAACAAATCCTAAATCAAAGATGTTTTCTTATCGAGCCAAGTTGACCATCATCAAGTGAATCTTATTCTTATAAATTTTTTTAATTTTTTATATTCATACTTTTGTTTGATTTTTTAAATTTTAAAAACATGTTACATATAATTGTCTAGACTCTCTATTCCATCGTATGTTCATTTCATTTGTCTCTTTTTGCAATGGTTTTCTTACGCATTATATTTGTTTATTTTTTTCATAAAAAGAGAAGATCTGTAGTCTCTTTCGTTACTTTTAAAAATTTCATTTCTTCTTTCTTTATATCAACATGTTTATTTAATTATGCATTTCTTTAGGATTCTTTCATTTTATATATTATAATAAATGCGTTCAACATTACAATAAATGCTTAATGTTCAAAGTTTATCTAAATATATATATATATATATATATATATATACACACACTATAATAAATGCTTTCAATGTTATTACCATGTCAAAGTTTAATAATTTTTTTGTTAGGAAATTATCTAACGTCATTTATTTATATAATATTATAGACATTTGTCTTTCATAATTAATTTACTTTAAAAGAAACCTTTAGAATTAAAAGACTAGTCTTTTCTTACATTAATGATTTAGTTTTTCCCGTGTTGACTAAATAAAGAGTACGGAGAAAAAATATTAAAAATTTGACTTTGTAGATATTGAAGAACTATATATACACCCCTATGTAGCACAAAACAATATGCAAAGAAAAACCTAAAAAGAGCAAGAGTGCATCTATTTTCAATCACATGTCTCACTATCACCTAAGATAGTCTGTTTTTTTTCTCTCATAAAGATTATTTTTATATAACACTGAAGATGAATCTCAATCAAATCACGAATCACCTTATAAGCTCAAAATGAGTTTTTGTTTTGGTATTATTAGGTGATTCGTTGATTTGATTGATATTTGATATTTCACGGGCAAGTACCAAACATCGAAGGTAGTAATCACCATTCATTTGTCTAATTGTTTACATGTTATTTAGTCTTAGTCCTCATATTTTAATTTTTCTTCTCCAAAGTATTAGAGTTGTTTTAGCAGACCAAAAGTTTCGTATTTAAGGAAAAAAATAAAATTTCTTTATTTTTTATAAAGGAAAAATTGCAATTTGGATCTAAGATTTGTTGGTGACACTTAAATTTTGATACAACATAATTATAACAAAATTTAGTGTGGTTGTGTAAATTCCCACGAACAACTACGCACTTGCAGCAGTAATCTTAGATAGTCGGATATAGATTCAACGATTAATGTTCAAAATCATGATGCGCACACGTGAGATGTCCAATCGGAACCAAATTACATTTGCGTGAGAACTTTGTGCGTTTCTACGGAAAAAACTAGAAATTTTATTCTTAGGTTAATCTGGTAGCAATCTTTTATTTAGACTATTTGAAATGCACTTTCTATATGAAAAGCTCATTTTATTTCTCTAATAACACAATAAGTGGCACCGTCATCCACCACCGGTTTAGGTAGCACATTTTTCTAGAAGCGGTTGTGTAAACTTTTATAAGTGTGTTTTGTTCCTTGCTGGCTTAAAAAATAATTTTGAATAAATTGCTTTTGACTAAAACGGACTTGAAGGCAAAGTCAGTCATATTTTAATATATTTATGTCAAAGTGATCTAACTAACAACAATTGTTTGGATATCGGTAACAATCTAAGAATCTAGAGATTCTTCATAAGGAACGGAATCGCCCAAAAATGTTTAAAAAGAAAAAACTCAGGATAATGGTATTGAACATAGACTCTGGTTCTAGTTTCAATTATACGCTTGGAAGGTATTATCAACGCACTACATCCTTTTAAAAAATTATCTCTAACTGACTGTGGAGTATCTTAACAACTCATAAAAATTCAATGAAAATAATGTGGTTTGTTAGCTTTTTGTTTTTGAAACTTTTATAAGTGTAGGAGATTTGATTTTTGAAAAATTTATAATATAAGAATGTTTTCGCAATTGACAACAGTAGTCCTTTACTCTTATGTATTTCCAAACGCAACGAAATATAATAGCTTTTTAATATTTCTTATCCATTTGTTCTGTCTTTGAAAAAACTAGAATCTAAAAATGCATAAAAACCAAGTTAGAGCAGCTCGACAAACTAAGAGAGACGGAGAGAGAGAGGGGGGGCTGGCGAGAGGCATATTGAAAACGTAACTTCGCTGTACGCGTCAATCCCAAAGTCACCTATGTTTCCCTTTAACATCCTTATCAAATAAACTCCAAATTATTAAATATTTAAATAATTTATTATTAATACTTTTCAAACAAATCCTAAATCAAAGATGTTTTCTTATCGAGCCAAGTTGACCATCATCAAGTGAATCTTATTCTTATAAATTTTTTTAATTTTTTATATTCATACTTTTGTTTGATTTTTTAAATTTTAAAAACATGTTACATATAATTGTCTAGACTCTCTATTCCATCGTATGTTCATTTCATTTGTCTCTTTTTGCAATGGTTTTCTTACGCATTATATTTGTTTATTTTTTTCATAAAAAGAGAAGATCTGTAGTCTCTTTCGTTACTTTTAAAAATTTCATTTCTTCTTTTTTTATATCAACATGTTTATTTAATTATGCATTTCTTTAGGATTCTTTCATTTTATATATTATAATAAATGCGTTCAACATTACAATAAATGCTTAATGTTCAAAGTTTATCTAAATATATATATATATATATATATATACACACACTATAATAAATGCTTTCAATGTTATTACCATGTCAAAGTTTAATAATTTTTTTGTTAGGAAATTATCTAACGTCATTTATTTATATAATATTATAGACATTTGTCTTTCATAATTAATTTACTTTAAAAGAAACCTTTAGAATTAAAAGACTAGTCTTTTCTTACATTAATGATTTAGTTTTTCCCGTGTTGACTAAATAAAGAGTACGAAGAAAAAATATTAAAAATTTGACTTTGTAGATATTGAAGAACTATATATACACCCCTATGTAGCACAAACAATATGCAAAGAAAAACCTAAAAAGAGCAAGAGTGCATCTATTTTCAATCACATGTCTCACTATCACCTAAGATAGTCTGTTTTTTTTCTCTCATAAAGATTATTTTTATATAACAATGAAGATGAATCTCAATCAAATCACGAATCACCTTATAAGCTCAAAATGAGTTTTTGTTTTGGTATTATTAGGTGATTCGTTGATTTGATTGATATTTGATATTTCACGGGCAAGTACCAAACATCGAAGGTAGTAATCACCATTCATTTGTCTAATTGTTTACATGTTATTTAGTCTTAGTCCTCATATTTTAATTTTTCTTCTCCAAAGTATTAGAGTTGTTTTAGCAGACCAAAAGTTTCGTATTTAAGGAAAAAAATAAAATTTCTTTATTTTTTATAAAGGAAAAATTGCAATTTGGATCTAAGATTTGTTGGTGACACTTAAATTTTGATACAACATAATTATAACAAAATTTAGTGTGGTTGTGTAAATTCCCACGAACAACTACGCACTTGCAGCAGTAATCTTAGATAGTCGGATATAGATTCAACGATTAATGTTCAAAATCATGATGCGCACACGTGAGATGTCCAATCGGAACCAAATTACATTTGCGTGAGAACTTTGTGCGTTTCTACGGAAAAAACTAGAAATTTTATTCTTAGGTTAATCTGGTAGCAATCTTTTATTT
This sequence comes from Astragalus glycyphyllos, assembly GCA_963573325.1. Classification (NCBI taxonomy): domain Eukaryota; kingdom Viridiplantae; phylum Streptophyta; class Magnoliopsida; order Fabales; family Fabaceae; genus Astragalus; species Astragalus glycyphyllos. Next base: position 22,428,510 of record OY754313.1, on the reverse strand, counting down.
AGACTATTTGAAATGCACTTTCTATATGAAAAGCTCATTTTATTTCTCTAATAACACAATAAGTGGCACCGTCATCCACCACCGGTTTAGGTAGCACATTTTTCTAGAAGCGGTTGTGTAAACTTTTATAAGTGCTTTTTGTTCCTTGCTGGCTTAAAAAATAATTTTGAATAAATTGCTTTTGACTAAAACGGACTTGAAGGCAAAGTCAGTCATATTTTAATATATTTATGTCAAAGTGATCTAACTAACAACAATTGTTTGGATATCGGTAACAATCTAAGAATCTAGAGATTCTTCATAAGGAACGGAATCGCCCAAAAATGTTTAAAAAGAAAAAACTCAGGATAATGGTATTGAACATAGACTCTGGTTCTAGTTTCAATTATACGCTTGGAAGGTATTATCAACGCACTACATCCTTTTAAAAAATTATCTCTAACTGACTGTGGAGTATCTTAACAACTCATAAAAATTCAATGAAAATAATGTGGTTTGTTAGCTTTTTGTTTTTGAAACTTTTATAAGTGTAGGAGATTTGATTTTTGAAAAATTTATAATATAAGAATGTTTTCGCAATTGACAACAGTAGTCCTTTACTCTTATGTATTTCCAAACGCAACGAAATATAATAGCTTTTTAATATTTCTTATCCATTTGTTCTGTCTTTGAAAAAACTAGAATCTAAAAATGCATAAAAACCAAGTTAGAGCAGCTCGACAAACTAAGAGAGACGGAGAGAGAGAAGGGGGGCTGGCGAGAGGCATATTGAAAACGTAACTTCGCTGTACGCATCATTCCCAAAGTCACCTATGTTTCCCTTTAACATCCTTATCAAATAAACTCCAAATTATTAAATATTTAAATAATTTATTATTAATACTTTTCAAACAAATCCTAAATCAAAGATGTTTTCTTATCGAGCCAAGTTGACCATCATCAAGTGAATCTTATTCTTATAAATTTTTTTAATTTTTTATATTCATACTTTTGTTTGATTTTTTAAATTTTAAAAACATGTTACATATAATTGTCTAGACTCTCTATTCCATCGTATGTTCATTTCATTTGTCTCTTTTTGCAATGGTTTTCTTACGCATTATATTTGTTTATTTTTTTCATAAAAAGAGAAGATCTGTAGTCTCTTTCGTTACTTTTAAAAATTTCATTTCTTCTTTTTTTATATCAACATGTTTATTTAATTATGCATTTCTTTAGGATTCTTTCATTTTATATATTATAATAAATGCGTTCAACATTACAATAAATGCTTAATGTTCAAAGTTTATCTAAATATATATATATATATATATATATATACACACACTATAATAAATGCTTTCAATGTTATTACCATGTCAAAGTTTAATAATTTTTTTGTTAGGAAATTATCTAACGTCATTTATTTATATAATATTATAGACATTTGTCTTTCATAATTAATTTACTTTAAAAGAAACCTTTAGAATTAAAAGACTAGTCTTTTCTTACATTAATGATTTAGTTTTTCCCGTGTTGACTAAATAAAGAGTACGAAGAAAAAATATTAAAAATTTGACTTTGTAGATATTGAAGACCTATATATACACCCCTATGTAGCACAAACAATATGCAAAGAAAAACCTAAAAAGAGCAAGAGTGCATCTATTTTCAATCACATGTCTCACTATCACCTAAGATAGTCTGTTTTTTTTCTCTCATAAAGATTATTTTTATATAACAATGAAGATGAATCTCAATCAAATCACGAATCACCTTATAAGCTCAAAATGAGTTTTTGTTTTGGTATTATTAGGTGATTCGTTGATTTGATTGATATTTGATATTTCACGGGCAAGTACCAAACATCGAAGGTAGTAATCACCATTCATTTGTCTAATTGTTTACATGTTATTTAGTCTTAGTCCTCATATTTTAATTTTTCTTCTCCAAAGTATTAGAGTTGTTTTAGCAGACCAAAAGTTTCGTATTTAAGGAAAAAAATAAAATTTCTTTATTTTTTATAAAGGAAAAATTGCAATTTGGATCTAAGATTTGTTGGTGACACTTAAATTTTGATACAACATAATTATAACAAAATTTAGTGTGGTTGTGTAAATTCCCACGAACAACTACGCACTTGCAGCAGTAATCTTAGATAGTCGGATATAGATTCAACGATTAATGTTCAAAATCATGATGCGCACACGTGAGATGTCCAATCGGAACCAAATTACATTTGCGTGAGAACTTTGTGCGTTTCTACGGAAAAAACTAGAAATTTTATTCTTAGGTTAATCTGGTAGCAATCTTTTATTTAGACTATTTGAAATGCACTTTCTATATGAAAAGCTCATTTTATTTCTCTAATAACACAATAAGTGGCACCGTCATCCACCACCGGTTTAGGTAGCACATTTTTCTAGAAGCGGTTGTGTAAACTTTTATAAGTGTTTTTTGTTCCTTGCTGGCTTAAAAAATAATTTTGAATAAATTGCTTTTGACTAAAACGGACTTGAAGGCAAAGTCAGTCATATTTTAATATATTTATGTCAAAGTGATCTAACTAACAACAATTGTTTGGATATCGGTAACAATCTAAGAATCTAGAGATTCTTCATAAGGAACGGAATCGCCCAAAAATGTTTAAAAAGAAAAAACTCAGGATAATGGTATTGAACATAGACTCTGGTTCTAGTTTCAATTATACGCTTGGAAGGTATTATCAACGCACTACATCCTTTTAAAAAATTATCTCTAACTGACTGTGGAGTATCTTAACAACTCATAAAAATTCAATGAAAATAATGTGGTTTGTTAGCTTTTTGTTTTTGAAACTTTTATAAGTGTAGGAGATTTGATTTTTGAAAAATTTATAATATAAGAATGTTTTCGCAATTGACAACAGTAGTCCTTTACTCTTATGTATTTCCAAACGCAACGAAATATAATAGCTTTTTAATATTTCTTATCCATTTGTTCTGTCTTTGAAAAAACTAGAATCTAAAAATGCATAAAAACCAAGTTAGAGCAGCTCGACAAACTAAGAGAGACGGAGAGAGAGAGGGGGGGCTGGCGAGAGGCATATTGAAAACGTAACTTCGCTGTACGCGTCAATCCCAAAGTCACCTATGTTTCCCTTTAACATCCTTATCAAATAAACTCCAAATTATTAAATATTTAAATAATTTATTATTAATACTTTTCAAACAAATCCTAAATCAAAGATGTTTTCTTATCGAGCCAAGTTGACCATCATCAAGTGAATCTTATTCTTATAAATTTTTTTAATTTTTTATATTCATACTTTTGTTTAATTTTTTAAATTTTAAAAACATGTTACATATAATTGTCTAGACTCTCTATTCCATCGTATGTTCATTTCATTTGTCTCTTTTTGCAATTGTTTTCTTACGCATTATATTTGTTTATTTTTTTCATAAAAAGAGAAGATCTGTAGTCTCTTTCGTTACTTTTAAAAATTTCATTTCTTCTTTTTTTATATCAACATGTTTATTTAATTATGCATTTCTTTAGGATTCTTTCATTTTATATATTATAATAAATGCGTTCAACATTACAATAAATGCTTAATGTTCAAAGTTTATCTAAATATATATATATATATATATATATACACACACTATAATAAATGCTTTCAATGTTATTACCATGTCAAAGTTTAATAATTTTTTTGTTAGGAAATTATCTAACGTCATTTATTTATATAATATTATAGACATTTGTCTTTCATAATTAATTTACTTTAAAAGAAACCTTTAGAATTAAAAGACTAGTCTTTTCTTACATTAATGATTTAGTTTTTCCCGTGTTGACTAAATAAAGAGTACGAAGAAAAAATATTAAAAATTTGACTTTGTAGATATTGAAGACCTATATATACACCCCTATGTAGCACAAACAATATGCAAAGAAAAACCTAAAAAGAGCAAGAGTGCATCTATTTTCAATCACATGTCTCACTATCACCTAAGATAGTCTGTTTTTTTTCTCTCATAAAGATTATTTTTATATAACAATGAAGATGAATCTCAATCAAATCACGAATCACCTTATAAGCTCAAAATGAGTTTTTGTTTTGGTATTATTAGGTGATTCGTTGATTTGATTGATATTTGATATTTCACGGGCAAGTACCAAACATCGAAGGTAGTAATCACCATTCATTTGTCTAATTGTTTACATGTTATTTAGTCTTAGTCCTCATATTTTAATTTTTCTTCTCCAAAGTATTAGAGTTGTTTTAGCAGACCAAAAGTTTCGTATTTAAGGAAAAAAATAAAATTTCTTTATTTTTTATAAAGGAAAAATTGCAATTTGGATCTAAGATTTGTTGGTGACACTTAAATTTTGATACAACATAATTATAACAAAATTTAGTGTGGTTGTGTAAATTCCCACGAACAACTACGCACTTGCAGCAGTAATCTTAGATAGTCGGATATAGATTCAACGATTAATGTTCAAAATCATGATGCGCACACGTGAGATGTCCAATCGGAACCAAATTACATTTGCGTGAGAACTTTGTGCGTTTCTACGGAAAAAACTAGAAATTTTATTCTTAGGTTAATCTGGTAGCAATCTTTTATTTAGACTATTTGAAATGCACTTTCTATATGAAAAGCTCATTTTATTTCTCTAATAACACAATAAGTGGCACCGTCATCCACCACCGGTTTAGGTAGCACATTTTTCTAGAAGCGGTTGTGTAAACTTTTATAAGTGTGTTTTGTTCCTTGCTGGCTTAAAAAATAATTTTGAATAAATTGCTTTTGACTAAAACGGACTTGAAGGCAAAGTCAGTCATATTTTAATATATTTATGTCAAAGTGATCTAACTAACAACAATTGTTTGGATATCGGTAACAATCTAAGAATCTAGAGATTCTTCATAAGGAACGGAATCGCCCAAAAATGTTTAAAAAGAAAAAATTCAGGATAATGGTATTGAACATAGACTCTGGTTCTAGTTTCAATTATACGCTTGGAAGGTATTATCAACGCACTACATCCTTTTAAAAAATTATCTCTAACTGACTGTGGAGTATCTTAACAACTCATAAAAATTCAATGAAAATAATGTGCTTTGTTAGCTTTTTGTTTTTGAAACTTTTATAAGTGTAGGAGATTTGATTTTTGAAAAATTTATAATATAAGAATGTTTTCGCAATTGACAACAGTAGTCCTTTACTCTTATGTATTTCCAAACGCAACGAAATATAATAGCTTTTTAATATTTCTTATCCATTTGTTCTGTCTTTGAAAAAACTAGAATCTAAAAATGCATAAAAACCAAGTTAGAGCAGCTCGACAAACTAAGAGAGACGGAGAGAGAGAAGGGGGGCTGGCGAGAGGCATATTGAAAACGTAACTTCGCTGTACGCATCATTCCCAAAGTCACCTATGTTTCCCTTTAACATCCTTATCAAATAAACTCCAAATTATTAAATATTTAAATAATTTATTATTAATACTTTTCAAACAAATCCTAAATCAAAGATGTTTTCTTATCGAGCCAAGTTGACCATCATCAAGTGAATCTTATTCTTATAAATTTTTTTAATTTTTTATATTCATACTTTTGTTTGATTTTTTAAATTTTAAAAACATGTTACATATAATTGTCTAGACTCTCTATTCCATCGTATGTTCATTTCATTTGTCTCTTTTTGCAATGGTTTTCTAACGCATTATATTTGTTTATTTTTTTCATAAAAAGAGAAGATCTGTAGTCTCTTTCGTTACTTTTAAAAATTTCATTTCTTCTTTTTTTATATCAACATGTTTATTTAATTATGCATTTCTTTAGGATTCTTTCATTTTATATATTATAATAAATGCGTTCAACATTACAATAAATGCTTAATGTTCAAAGTTTATCTAAATATATATATATATATATACACACACACACTATAATAAATGCTTTCAATGTTATTACCATGTCAAAGTTTAATAATTTTTTTGTTAGGAAATTATCTAACGTCATTTATTTATATAATATTATAGACATTTGTCTTTCATAATTAATTTACTTTAAAAGAAACCTTTAGAATTAAAAGACTAGTCTTTTCTTACATTAATGATTTAGTTTTTCCCGTGTTGACTAAATAAAGAGTACGAAGAAAAAATATTAAAAATTTGACTTTGTAGATATTGAAGAACTATATATACACCCCTATGTAGCACAAACAATATGCAAAGAAAAACCTAAAAAGAGCAAGAGTGCATCTATTTTCAATCACATGTCTCACTATCACCTAAGATAGTCTGTTTTTTTTCTCTCATAAAGATTATTTTTATATAACAATGAAGATGAATCTCAATCAAATCACGAATCACCTTATAAGCTCAAAATGAGTTTTTGTTTTGGTATTATTAGGTGATTCGTTGATTTGATTGATATTTGATATTTCACGGGCAAGTACCAAACATCGAAGGTAGTAATCACCATTCATTTGTCTAATTGTTTACATGTTATTTAGTCTTAGTCCTCATATTTTAATTTTTCTTCTCCAAAGTATTAGAGTTGTTTTAGCAGACCAAAAGTTTCGTATTTAAGGAAAAAAATAAAATTTCTTTATTTTTTATAAAGGAAAAATTGCAATTTGGATCTAAGATTTGTTGGTGACACTTAAATTTTGATACAACATAATTATAACAAAATTTAGTGTGGTTGTGTAAATTCCCACGAACAACTACGCACTTGCAGCAGTAATCTTAGATAGTCGGATATAGATTCAACGATTAATGTTCAAAATCATGATGCGCACACGTGAGATGTCCAATCGGAACCAAATTACATTTGCGTGAGAACTTTGTGCGTTTCTACGGAAAAAACTAGAAATTTTATTCTTAGGTTAATCTGGTAGCAATCTTTTATTTAGACTATTTGAAATGCACTTTCTATATGAAAAGCTCATTTTATTTCTCTAATAACACAATAAGTGGCACCGTCATCCACCACCGGTTTAGGTAGCACATTTTTCTAGAAGCGGTTGTGTAAACTTTTATAAGTGTGTTTTGTTCCTTGCTGGCTTAAAAAATAATTTTGAATAAATTGCTTTTGACTAAAACGGACTTGAAGGCAAAGTCAGTCATATTTTAATATATTTATGTCAAAGTGATCTAACTAACAACAATTGTTTGGATATCGGTAACAATCTAAGAATCTAGAGATTCTTCATAAGGAACGGAATCGCCCAAAAATGTTTAAAAAGAAAAAATTCAGGATAATGGTATTGAACATAGACTCTGGTTCTAGTTTCAATTATACGCTTGGAAGGTATTATCAACGCACTACATCCTTTTAAAAAATTATCTCTAACTGACTGTGGAGTATCTTAACAACTCATAAAAATTCAATGAAAATAATGTGGTTTGTTAGCTTTTTGTTTTTGAAACTTTTATAAGTGTAGGAGATTTGATTTTTGAAAAATTTATAATATAAGAATGTTTTCGCAATTGACAACAGTAGTCCTTTACTCTTATGTATTTCCAAACGCAACGAAATATAATAGCTTTTTAATATTTCTTATCCATTTGTTCTGTCTTTGAAAAAACTAGAATCTAAAAATGCATAAAAACCAAGTTAGAGCAGCTCGACAAACTAAGAGAGACGGAGAGAGAGAGGGGGGGCTGGCGAGAGGCATATTGAAAACGTAACTTCGCTGTACGCGTCAATCCCAAAGTCACCTATGTTTCCCTTTAACATCCTTATCAAATAAACTCCAAATTATTAAATATTTAAATAATTTATTATTAATACTTTTCAAACAAATCCTAAATCAAAGATGTTTTCTTATCGAGCCAAGTTGACCATCATCAAGTGAATCTTATTCTTATAAATTTTTTTAATTTTTTATATTCATACTTTTGTATGATTTTTTAAATTTTAAAAACATGTTACATATAATTGTCTAGACTCTCTATTCCATCGTATGTTCATTTCATTTGTCTCTTTTTGCAATGGTTTTCTTACGCATTATATTTGTTTATTTTTTTCATAAAAAGAGAAGATCTGTAGTCTCTTTCGTTACTTTTAAAAATTTCATTTCTTCTTTTTTTATATCAACATGTTTATTTAATTATGCATTTCTTTAGGATTCTTTCATTTTATATATTATAATAAATGCGTTCAACATTACAATAAATGCTTAATGTTCAAAGTTTATCTAAATATATATATATATATATATACACACACACACTATAATAAATGCTTTCAATGTTATTACCATGTCAAAGTTTAATAATTTTTTTGTTAGGAAATTATCTAACGTCATTTATTTATATAATATTATAGACATTTGTCTTTCATAATTAATTTACTTTAAAAGAAACCTTTAGAATTAAAAGACTAGTCTTTTCTTACATTAATGATTTAGTTTTTCCCGTGTTGACTAAATAAAGAGTACGAAGAAAAAATATTAAAAATTTGACTTTGTAGATATTGAAGAACTATATATACACCCCTATGTAGCACAAAACAATATGCAAAGAAAAACCTAAAAAGAGCAAGAGTGCATCTATTTTCAATCACATGTCTCACTATCACCTAAGATAGTCTGTTTTTTTTCTCTCATAAAGATTATTTTTATATAACACTGAAGATGAATCTCAATCAAATCACGAATCACCTTATAAGCTCAAAATGAGTTTTTGTTTTGGTATTATTAGGTGATTCGTTGATTTGATTGATATTTGATATTTCACGGGCAAGTACCAAACATCGAAGGTAGTAATCACCATTCATTTGTCTAATTGTTTACATGTTATTTAATCTTAGTCCTCATATTTTAATTTTTCTTCTCCAAAGTATTAGAGTTGTTTTAGCAGACCAAAAGTTTCGTATTTAAGGAAAAAAATAAAATTTCTTTATTTTTTATAAAGGAAAAATTGCAATTTGGATCTAAGATTTGTTGGTGACACTTAAATTTTGATACAACATAATTATAACAAAATTTAGTGTGGTTGTGTAAATTCCCACGAACAACTACGCACTTGCAGCAGTAATCTTAGATAGTCGGATATAGATTCAACGATTAATGTTCAAAATCATGATGCGCACACGTGAGATGTCCAATCGGAACCAAATTACATTTGCGTGAGAACTTTGTGCGTTTCTACGGAAAAAACTAGAAATTTTATTCTTAGGTTAATCTGGTAGCAATCTTTTATTTAGACTATTTGAAATGCACTTTCTATATGAAAAGCTCATTTTATTTCTCTAATAACACAATAAGTGGCACCGTCATCCACCACCGGTTTAGGTAGCACATTTTTCTAGAAGCGGTTGTGTAAACTTTTATAAGTGTTTTTTGTTCCTTGCTGGCTTAAAAAATAATTTTGAATAAATTGCTTTTGACTAAAACGGACTTGAAGGCAAAGTCAGTCATATTTTAATATATTTATGTCAAAGTGATCTAACTAACAACAATTGTTTGGATATCGGTAACAATCTAAGAATCTAGAGATTCTTCATAAGGAACGGAATCGCCCAAAAATGTTTAAAAAGAAAAAATTCAGGATAATGGTATTGAACATAGACTCTGGTTCTAGTTTCAATTATACGCTTGGAAGGTATTAACAACGCACTACATCCTTTTAAAAAATTATCTCTAACTGACTGTGGAGTATCTTAACAACTCATAAAAATTCAATGAAAATAATGTGGTTTGTTAGCTTTTTGTTTTTGAAACTTTTATAAGTGTAGGAGATTTGATTTTTGAAAAATTTATAATATAAGAATGTTTTCGCAATTGACAACAGTAGTCCTTTACTCTTATGTATTTCCAAACGCAACGAAATATAATAGCTTTTTAATATTTCTTATCCATTTGTTCTGTCTTTGAAAAAACTAGAATCTAAAAATGCATAAAAACCAAGTTAGAGCAGCTCGACAAACTAAGAGAGACGGAGAGAGAGAGGGGGGGCTGGCGAGAGGCATATTGAAAACGTAACTTCGCTGTACGCGTCAATCCCAAAGTCACCTATGTTTCCCTTTAACATCCTTATCAAATAAACTCCAAATTATTAAATATTTAAATAATTTATTATTAATACTTTTCAAACAAATCCTAAATCAAAGATGTTTTCTTATCGAGCCAAGTTGACCATCATCAAGTGAATCTTATTCTTATAAATTTTTTTAATTTTTTATATTCATACTTTTGTTTGATTTTTTAAATTTTAAAAACATGTTACATATAATTGTCTAGACTCTCTATTCCATCGTATGTTCATTTCATTTGTCTCTTTTTGCAATGGTTTTCTTACGCATTATATTTGTTTATTTTTTTCATAAAAAGAGAAGATCTGTAGTCTCTTTCGTTACTTTTAAAAATTTCATTTCTTCTTTTTTTATATCAACATGTTTATTTAATTATGCATTTCTTTAGGATTCTTTCATTTTATATATTATAATAAATGCGTTCAACATTACAATAAATGCTTAATGTTCAAAGTTTATCTAAATATATATATATATATATATATATACACACACTATAATAAATGCTTTCAATGTTATTACCATGTCAAAGTTTAATAATTTTTTTGTTAGGAAATTATCTAACGTCATTTATTTATAAAATATTATAGACATTTGTCTTTCATAATTAATTTACTTTAAAAGAAACCTTTAGAATTAAAAGACTAGTCTTTTCTTACATTAATGATTTAGTTTTTCCCGTGTTGACTAAATAAAGAGTACGAAGAAAAAATATTAAAAATTTGACTTTGTAGATATTGAAGAACTATATATACACCCCTATGTAGCACAAAACAATATGCAAAGAAAAACCTAAAAAGAGCAAGAGTGCATCTATTTTCAATCACATGTCTCACTATCACCTAAGATAGTCTGTTTTTTTTCTCTCATAAAGATTATTTTTATATAACACTGAAGATGAATCTCAATCAAATCAAGAATCACCTTATAAGCTCAAAATGAGTTTTTGTTTTGGTATTATTAGGTGATTCGTTGATTTGATTGATATTTGATATTTCACGGGCAAGTACCAAACATCGAAGGTAGTAATCACCATTCATTTGTCTAATTGTTTACATGTTATTTAGTCTTAGTCCTCATATTTTAATTTTTCTTCTCCAAAGTATTAGAGTTGTTTTAGCAGACCAAAAGTTTCGTATTTAAGGAAAAAAATAAAATTTCTTTATTTTTTATAAAGGAAAATTTGCAATTTGGATCTAAGATTTGTTGGTGACACTTAAATTTTGATACAACATAATTATAACAAAATTTAGTGTGGTTGTGTAAATTCCCACGAACAACTACGCACTTGCAGCAGTAATCTTAGATAGTCGGATATAGATTCAACGATTAATGTTCAAAATCATGATGCGCACACGTGAGATGTCCAATCGGAACCAAATTACATTTGCGTGAGAACTTTGTGCGTTTCTACGGAAAAAACTAGAAATTTTATTCTTAGGATAATCTGGTAGCAATCTTTTATTTAGACTATTTGAAATGCACTTTCTATATGAAAAGCTCATTTTATTTCACTAATAACACAATAAGTGGCACCGTCATCCACCACCGGTTTAGGTAGCACATTTTTCTAGAAGCGGTTGTGTAAACTTTTATAAGTGTGTTTTGTTCCTTGCTGGCTTAAAAAATAATTTTGAATAAATTGCTTTTGACTAAAACGGACTTGAAGGCAAAGTCAGTCATATTTTAATATATTTATGTCAAAGTGATCTAACTAACAACAATTGTTTGGATATCGGTAACAATCTAAGAATCTAGAGATTCTTCATAAGGAACGGAATCGCCCAAAAATGTTTAAAAAGAAAAAATTCAGGATAATGGTATTGAACATAGACTCTGGTTCTAGTTTCAATTATACGCTTGGAAGGTATTATCAACGCACTACATCCTTTTAAAAAATTATCTCTAACTGACTGTGGAGTATCTTAACAACTCATAAAAATTCAATGAAAATAATGTGGTTTGTTAGCTTTTTGTTTTTGAAACTTTTATAAGTGTAGGAGATTTGATTTTTGAAAAATTTATAATATAAGAATGTTTTCGCAATTGACAACAGTAGTCCTTTACTCTTATGTATTTCCAAACGCAACGAAATATAATAGCTTTTTAATATTTCTTATCCATTTGTTCTGTCTTTGAAAAAATTAGAATCTAAAAATGCATAAAAACCAAGTTAGAGCAGCTCGACAAACTAAGAGAGACGGAGAGAGAGAGGGGGGGCTGGCGAGAGGCATATTGAAAACGTAACTTCGCTGTACGCGTCAATCCCAAAGTCACCTATGTTTCCCTTTAACATCCTTATCAAATAAACTCCAAATTATTAAATATTTAAATAATTTATTATTAATACTTTTCAAACAAATCCTAAATCAAAGATGTTTTCTTATCGAGCCAAGTTGACCATCATCAAGTGAATCTTATTCTTATAAATTTTTTTAATTTTTTATATTCATACTTTTGTTTGATTTTTTAAATTTTAAAAACATGTTACATATAATTGTCCAGACTCTCTATTCCATCGTATGTTCATTTCATTTGTCTCTTTTTGCAATGGTTTTCTTACGCATTATATTTGTTTATTTTTTTCATAAAAAGAGAAGATCTGTAGTCTCTTTCGTTACTTTTAAAAATTTCATTTCTTCTTTTTTTATATCAACATGTTTATTTAATTATGCATTTCTTTAGGATTCTTTCATTTTATATATTATAATAAATGCGTTCAACATTACAATAAATGCTTAATGTTCAAAGTTTATCTAAATATATATATATATATATACACACACACACTATAATAAATGCTTTCAATGTTATTACCATGTCAAAGTTTAATAATTTTTTTGTTAGGAAATTATCTAACGTCATTTATTTATATAATATTATAGACATTTGTCTTTCATAATTAATTTACTTTAAAAGAAACCTTTAGAATTAAAAGACTAGTCTTTTCTTACATTAATGATTTAGTTTTTCCCGTGTTGACTAAATAAAGAGTACGAAGAAAAAATATTAAAAATTTGACTTTGTAGATATTGAAGAACTATATATACACCCCTATGTAGCACAAAACAATATGCAAAGAAAAACCTAAAAAGAGCAAGAGTGCATCTATTTTCAATCACATGTCTCACTATCACCTAAGATAGTCTGTTTTTTTTCTCTCATAAAGATTATTTTTATATAACACTGAAGATGAATCTCAATCAAATCACGAATCACCTTATAAGCTCAAAATGAGTTTTTGTTTTGGTATTATTAGGTGATTCGTTGATTTGATTGATATTTGATATTTCACGGGCAAGTACCAAACATCGAAGGTAGTAATCACCATTCATTTGTCTAATTGTTTACATGTTATTTAGTCTTAGTCCTCATATTTTAATTTTTCTTCTCCAAAGTATTAGAGTTGTTTTAGCAGACCAAAAGTTTCGTATTTAAGGAAAAAAATAAAATTTCTTTATTTTTTATAAAGGAAAATTTGCAATTTGGATCTAAGATTTGTTGGTGACACTTAAATTTTGATACAACATAATTATAACAAAATTTAGTGTGGTTGTGTAAATTCCCACGAACAACTACGCACTTGCAGCAGTAATCTTAGATAGTCGGATATAGATTCAACGATTAATGTTCAAAATCATGATGCGCACACGTGAGATGTCCAATCGGAACCAAATTACATTTGCGTGAGAACTTTGTGCGTTTCTACGAAAAAAACTAGAAATTTTATTCTTAGGTTAATCTGGTAGCAATCTTTTATTTAGTCTATTTGAAATGCACTTTCTATATGAAAAGCTCATTTTATTTCTCTAATAACACAATAAGTGGCACCGTCATCCACCACCGGTTTAGGTAGCACATTTTTCTAGAAGTGGTTGTGTAAACTTTTATAAGTGTGTTTTGTTCCTTGCTGGCTTAAAAAATAATTTTGAATAAATTGCTTTTGACTAAAACGTACTTGAAGGCAAAGTCAGTCATATTTTAATATATTTATGTCAAAGTGATCTAACTAACAACAATTGTTTGGATATCGGTAACAATCTAAGAATCTAGAGATTCTTCATAAGGAACGGAATCGCCCAAAAATGTTTAAAAAGAAAAAATTCAGGATAATGGTATTGAACATAGACTCTGGTTCTAGTTTCAATTATACGCTTGGAAGGTATTATCAACGCACTACATCCTTTTAAAAAATTATCTCTAACTGACTGTGGAGTATCTTAGCAACTCATAAAAATTCAATGAAAATAATGTGGTTTGTTAGCTTTTTGTTTTTGAAACTTTTATAAGTGTAGGAGATTTGATTTTTGAAAAATTTATAATATAAGAATGTTTTCGCAATTGACAACAGTAGTCCTTTACTCTTATGTATTTCCAAACGCAACGAAATATAATAGCTTTTTAATATTTCTTATCCATTTGTTCTGTCTTTGAAAAAACTAGAATCTAAAAATGCATAAAAACCAAGTTAGAGCAGCTCGACAAACTAAGAGAGACGGAGAGAGAGAGGGGGGGCTGGCGAGAGGCATATTGAAAACGTAACTTCGCTGTACGCGTCAATCCCAAAGTCACCTATGTTTCCCTTTAACATCCTTATCAAATAAACTCCAAATTATTAAATATTTAAATAATTTATTATTAATACTTTTCAAACAAATCCTAAATCAAAGATGTTTTCTTATCGAGCCAAGTTGACCATCATCAAGTGAATCTTATTCTTATAAATTTTTTTAATTTTTTATATTCATACTTTTGTTTGATTTTTTAAATTTTAAAAACATGTTACATATAATTGTCTAGACTCTCTATTCCATCGTATGTTCATTTCATTTGTCTCTTTTTGCAATGGTTTTCTTACGCATTATATTTGTTTATTTTTTTCATAAAAAGAGAAGATCTGTAGTCTCTTTCGTTACTTTTAAAAATTTCATTTCTTCTTTTTTTATATCAACATGTTTATTTAATTATGCATTTCTTTAGGATTCTTTCATTTTATATATTATAATAAATGCGTTCAACATTACAATAAATGCTTAATGTTCAAAGTTTATCTAAATATATATATATATATATATACACACACTATAATAAATGCTTTCAATGTTATTACCATGTCAAAGTTTAATAATTTTTTTGTTAGGAAATTATCTAACGTCATTTATTTATATAATATTATAGACATTTGTCTTTCATAATTAATTTACTTTAAAAGAAACCTTTAGAATTAAAAGACTAGTCTTTTCTTACATTAATGATTTAGTTTTTCCCGTGTTGACTAAATAAAGAGTACGAAGAAAAAATATTAAAAATTTGACTTTGTAGATATTGAAGAACTATATATACACCCCTATGTAGCACAAAACAATATATGCAAAGAAAAACCTAAAAAGAGCAAGAGTGCATCTATTTTCAATCACATGTCTCACTATCACCTAAGATAGTCTGTTTTTTTTCTCTCATAAAGATTATTTTTATATAACACTGAAGATGAATCTCAATCAAATCACGAATCACCTTATAAGCTCAAAATGAGTTTTTGTTTTGGTATTATTAGGTGATTCGTTGATTTGATTGATATTTGATATTTCACGGGCAAGTACCAAACATCGAAGGTAGTAATCACCATTCATTTGTCTAATTGTTTACATGTTATTTAGTCTTAGTCCTCATATTTTAATTTTTCTTCTCCAAAGTATTAGAGTTGTTTTAGCAGACCAAAAGTTTCGTATTTAAGGAAAAAAATAAAATTTCTTTATTTTTTATAAAGGAAAAATTGCAATTTGGATCTAAGATTTGTTGGTGACACTTAAATTTTGATACAACATAATTATAACAAAATTTAGTGTGGTTGTGTAAATTCCCACGAACAACTACGCACTTGCAGCAGTAATCTTAGATAGTCGGATATAGATTCAACGATTAATGTTCAAAATCATGATGCGCACACGTGAGATGTCCAATCGGAACCAAATTACATTTGCGTGAGAACTTTGTGCGTTTCTACGGAAAAAACTAGAAATTTTATTCTTAGGTTAATCTGGTAGCAATCTTTTATTTAGACTATTTGAAATGCACTTTCTATATGAAAAGCTCATTTTATTTCTCTAATAACACAATAAGTGGCACCGTCATCCACCACCGGTTTAGGTAGCACATTTTTCTAGAAGCGGTTGTGTAAACTTTTATAAGTGTGTTTTGTTCCTTGCTGGCTTAAAAAATAATTTTGAATAAATTGCTTTTGACTAAAACGGACTTGAAGGCAAAGTCAGTCATATTTTAATATATTTATGTCAAAGTGATCTAACTAACAACAATTGTTTGGATATCGGTAACAATCTAAGAATCTAGAGATTCTTCATAAGGAACGGAATCGCCCAAAAATGGTTAAAAAGAAAAAATTCAGGATAATGGTATTGAACATAGACTCTGGTTCTAGTTTCAATTATACGCTTGGAAGGTATTATCAACGCACTACATCCTTTTAAAAAATTATCTCTAACTGACTGTGGAGTATCTTAACAACTCATAAAAATTCAATGAAAATAATGTGGTTTGTTAGCTTTTTGTTTTTGAAACTTTTATAAGTGTAGGAGATTTGATTTTTGAAAAATTTATAATATAAGAATGTTTTCGCAATTGACAACAGTAGTCCTTTACTCTTATGTATTTCCAAACGCAACGAAATATAATAGCTTTTTAATATTTCTTATCCATTTGTTCTGTCTATGAAAAAACTAGAATCTAAAAATGCATAAAAACCAAGTTAGAGCAGCTCGACAAACTAAGAGAGACGGAGAGAGAGAGGGGGGGCTGGCGAGAGGCATATTGAAAACGTAACTTCGCTGTACCCGTCAATCCCAAAGTCACCTATGTTTCCCTTTAACATCCTTATCAAATAAACTCCAAATTATTAAATATTTAAATAATTTATTATTAATACTTTTCAAACAAATCCTAAATCAAAGATGTTTTCTTATCGAGCCAAGTTGACCATCATCAAGTGAATCTTTTTCTTATAAATTTTTTTAATTTTTTATATTCATACTTTTGTTTGATTTTTTAAATTTTAAAAACATGTTACATATAATTGTCTAGACTCTCTATTCCATCATATGTTCATTTCATTTGTCTCTTTTTGCAATGGTTTTCTTACGCATTATATTTGTTTATTTTTTTCATAAAAAGAGAAGATCTGTAGTCTTTTTCGTTACTTTTAAAAATTTCATTTCTTCTTTTTTTATATCAACATGTTTATTTAATTATGCATTTCTTTAGGATTCTTTCATTTTATATATTATAATAAATGCGTTCAACATTACAATAAATGCTTAATGTTCAAAGTTTATCTAAATATATATATATATATATATATATATATATATATACACACTATAATAAATGCTTTCAATGTTATTACCATGTCAAAGTTTAATAATTTTTTTGTTAGGAAATTATCTAACGTCATTTATTTATATAATATTATAGACATTTGTCTTTCATAATTAATTTACTTTAAAAGAAACCTTTAGAATTAAAAGACTAGTCTTTTCTTACATTAATGATTTAGTTTTTCCCGTGTTGACTAAATAAAGAGTGCGAAGAAAAAATATTAAAAATTTGACTTTGTAGATATTGAAGAACTATATATACACCCCTATGTAGCACAAAACAATATGCAAAGAAAAACCTAAAAAGAGCAAGAGTGCGTCTATTTTCAATCACATGTCTCACTATCACCTAAGATAGTCTGTTTTTTTTCTCTCATAAAGATTATTTTTATATAACACTGAAGATGAATCTCAATCAAATCACGAATCACCTTATAAGCTCAAAATGAGTTTTTGTTTTGGTATTATTAGGTGATTCGTTGATTTGATTGATATTTGATATTTCACGGGCAAGTACCAAACATCGAAGGTAGTAATCACCATTCATTTGTCTAATTGTTTACATGTTATTTAGTCTTAGTCCTCATATTTTAATTTTTCTTCTCCAAAGTATTAGAGTTGTTTTAGCAGACCAAAAGTTTCGTATTTAAGGAAAAAAATAAAATTTCTTTATTTTTTATAAAGGAAAAATTGCAATTTGGATCTAAGATTTGTTGGTGACACTTAAATTTTGATACAACATAATTATAACAAAATTTAGTGTGGTTGTGTAAATTCCCACGAACAACTACGCACTTGCAGCAGTAATCTTAGATAGTCGGATATAGATTCAACGATTAATGTTCAAAATCATGATGCGCACACGTGAGATGTCCAATCGGAACCAAATTACATTTGCGTGAGAACTTTGTGCGTTTCTACGGAAAAAACTAGAAATTTTATTCTTAGGTTAATCTGGTAGCAATCTTTTATTTAGACTATTTGAAATGCACTTTCTATATGAAAAGCTCATTTTATTTCTCTAATAACACAATAAGTGGCACCGTCATCCACCACCGGTTTAGGTAGCACATTTTTCTAGAAGCGGTTGTGTAAACTTTTATAAGTGTGTTTTGTTCCTTGCTGGCTTAAAAAATAATTTTGAATAAATTGCTTTTGACTAAAACGGACTTGAAGACAAAGTCAGTCATATTTTAATATATTTATGTCAAAGTGATCTAACTAACAACAATTGTTTGGATATCGGTAACAATCTAAGAATCTAGAGATTCTTCATAAGGAACGGAATCGCCCAAAAATGTTTAAAAAGAAAAAATTCAGGATAATGGTATTGAACATAGACTCTGGTTCTAGTTTCAATTATACGCTTGGAATGTATTATCAACGCACTACATCCTTTTAAAAAATTATCTCTAACTGACTGTGGAGTATCTTAACAACTCAGAAAAATTCAATGAAAATAATGTGGTTTGTTAGCTTTTTGTTTTTGAAACTTTTATAAGTGTACGAGATTTGATTTTTGAAAAATTTATAATATAAGAATGTTTTCGCAATTGACAACAGTAGTCCTTTACTCTTATGTATTTCCAAACGCAACGAAATATAATAGCTTTTTAATATTTCTTATCCATTTGTTCTGTCTATGAAAAAACTAGAATCTAAAAATGCATAAAAACCAAGTTAGAGCAGCTCGACAAACTAAGAGAGACGGAGAGAGAGAGGGGGGGCTGGCGAGAGGCATATTGAAAACGTAACTTCGCTGTACCCGTCAATCCCAAAGTCACCTATGTTTCCCTTTAACATCCTTATCAAATAAACTCCAAATTATTAAATATTTAAATAATTTATTATTAATACTTTTCAAACAAATCCTAAATCAAAGATGTTTTCTTATCGAGCCAAGTTGACCATCATCAAGTGAATCTTTTTCTTATAAATTTTTTTAATTTTTTATATTCATACTTTTGTTTCATTTTTTAAATTTTAAAAACATGTTACATATAATTGTCTAGACTCTCTATTCCATCATATGTTCATTTCATTTGTCTCTTTTTGCAATGGTTTTCTTACGCATTATATTTGTTTATTTTTTTTTATAAAAAGAGAAGATCTGTAGTCTCTTTCGTTACTTTAAAAAATTTCATTTCTTCTTTTTTTATTTCAACATGTTTATTTAATTATGCATTTCTTTAGGATTCTTTCATTTTATATATTATAATAAATGCGTTCAACATTACAATAAATGCTTAATGTTCAAAGTTTATCTAAATATATATATATATATATATATATATACACACACTATAATAAATGCTTTCAATGTTATTACCATGTCAAAGTTTAATAATTTTTTTGTTAGGAAATTATCTAACGTCATTTATTTATATAATATTATAGACATTTGTCTTTCATAATTAATTTACTTTAAAAGAAACCTTTAGAATTAATAGACTAGTCTTTTCTTTCATTAATGATTTAGTTTTTCCCGTGTTGACTAAATAAAGAGTACGAAGAAAAAATATTAAAAATTTGACTTTGTAGATATTGAAGAACTATATATACACCCCTATGTAGCACAAAACAATATGCAAAGAAAAACCTAAAAAGAGCAAGAGTGCGTCTATTTTCAATCACATGTCTCACTATCACCTAAGATAGTCTGTTTTTTTCTCTCATAAAGATTATTTTTATATAACACTGAAGATGAATCTCAATCAAATCACGAATCACCTTATAAGCTCAAAATGAGTTTTTGTTTTGGTATTATTAGGTGATTCATTGATTTGATTGATATTTGATATTTCACGGGCAAGTACCAAACATCGAAGGTAGTAGTCACCATTCATTTGTCTAATTGTTTACATGTTATTTAGTCTTAGTCCTCATATTTTAATTTTTCTTCTCCAAAGTATTAGAGTTGTTTTAGCAGACCAAAAGTTTCGTATTTAAGGAAAAAAATAAAATTTCTTTATTTTTTATAAAGGAAAAATTGCAATTTGGATCTAAGATTTGTTGGTGACACTTAAATTTTGATACAACATAATTATAACAAAATTTAGTGTGGTTGTGTAAATTCCCACGAACAACTACGCACTTGCAGCAGTAATCTTAGATAGTCGGATATAGATTCAACGATTAATGTTCAAAATCATGATGCGCACACGTGAGATGTCCAATCGGAACCAAATTACATTTGCGTGAGAACTTTGTGCGTTTCTACGGAAAAAACTAGAAATTTTATTCTTAGGTTAATCTGGTAGCAATCTTTTATTTAGACTATTTGAAATGCACTTTCTATATGAAAAGCTCATTTTATTTCTCTAATAACACAATAAGTGGCACCGTCATCCACCACCGGTTTAGGTAGCACATTTTTCTAGAAGCGGTTGTGTAAACTTTTATAAGTGTGTTTTGTTCCTTGCTGGATTAAAAAATAATTTTGAATAAATTGCTTTTGACTAAAACGGACTTGAAGGCAAAGTCAGTCATATTTTAATATATTTATGTCAAAGTGATCTAACTAACAACAATTGTTTGGATATCGGTAACAATCTAAGAATCTAGAGATTCTTCATAAGGAACGGAATCGCCCAAAAATGTTTAAAAAGAAAAAATTCAGGATAATGGTATTGAACATAGACTCTGGTTCTAGTTTCAATTATACGCTTGGAATGTATTATCAACGCACTACATCCTTTTAAAAAATTATCTCTAACTGACTGTGGAGTATCTTAACAACTCAGAAAAATTCAATGAAAATAATGTGGTTTGTTAGCTTTTTGTTTTTGAAACTTTTATAAGTGTACGAGATTTGATTTTTGAAAAATTTATAATATAAGAATGTTTTCGCAATTGACAACAGTAGTCCTTTACTCTTATGTATTTCCAAATGCAACGAAATATAATAGCTTTTTAATATTTCTTATCCATTTGTTCTGTCTATGAAAAAACTAGAATCTAAAAATGCATAAAAACCAAGTTAGAGCAGCTCGACAAACTAAGAGAGACGGAGAGAGAGAGGGGGGGCTGGCGAGAGGCATATTGAAAACGTAACTTCGCTGTACCCGTCAATCCCAAAGTCACCTATGTTTCCCTTTAACATCCTTATCAAATAAACTCCAAATTATTAAATATTTAAATAATTTATTATTAATACTTTTCAAACAAATCCTAAATCAAAGATGTTTTCTTATCGAGCCAACTTGACCATCATCAAGTGAATCTTTTTCTTATAAATTTTTTTAATTTTTTATATTCATACTTTTGTTTCATTTTTTAAATTTTAAAAACATGTTACATATAATTGTCTAGACTCTCTATTCCATCATATGTTCATTTCATTTGTCTCTTTTTGCAATGGTTTTCTTACGCATTATATTTGTTTATTTTTTTTTATAAAAAGAGAAGATCTGTAGTCTCTTTCGTTACTTTAAAAAATTTCATTTCTTCTTTTTTTATTTCAACATGTTTATTTAATTATGCATTTCTTTAGGATTCTTTCATTTTATATATTATAATAAATGCGTTCAACATTACAATAAATGCTTAATGTTCAAAGTTTATCTAAATATATATATATATATATATATATACACACACTATAATAAATGCTTTCAATGTTATTACCATGTCAAAGTTTAATAATTTTTTTGTTAGGAAATTATCTAACGTCATTTATTTATATAATATTATAGACATTTGTCTTTCATAATTAATTTACTTTAAAAGAAACCTTTAGAATTAATAGACTAGTCTTTTCTTTCATTAATGATTTAGTTTTTCCCGTGTTGACTAAATAAAGAGTACGAAGAAAAAATATTAAAAATTTGACTTTGTAGATATTGAAGAACTATATATACACCCCTATGTAGCACAAAACAATATGCAAAGAAAAACCTAAAAAGAGCAAGAGTGCGTCTATTTTCAATCACATGTCTCACTATCACCTAAGATAGTCTGTTTTTTTCTCTCATAAAGATTATTTTTATATAACACTGAAGATGAATCTCAATCAAATCACGAATCACCTTATAAGCTCAAAATGAGTTTTTGTTTTGGTATTATTAGGTGATTCATTGATTTGATTGATATTTGATATTTCACGGGCAAGTACCAAACATCGAAGGTAGTAGTCACCATTCATTTGTCTAATTGTTTACATGTTATTTAGTCTTAGTCCTCATATTTTAATTTTTCTTCTCCAAAGTATTAGAGTTGTTTTAGCAGACCAAAAGTTTCGTATTTAAGGAAAAAAATAAAATTTCTTTATTTTTTATAAAGGAAAAATTGCAATTTGGATCTAAGATTTGTTGGTGACACTTAAATTTTGATACAACATAATTATAACAAAATTTAGTGTGGTTGTGTAAATTCCCACGAACAACTACGCACTTGCAGCAGTAATCTTAGATAGTCGGATATAGATTCAACGATTAATGTTCAAAATCATGATGCGCACACGTGAGATGTCCAATCGGAACCAAATTACATTTGCGTGAGAACTTTGTGCGTTTCTACGGAAAAAACTAGAAATTTTATTCTTAGGTTAATCTGGTAGCAATCTTTTATTTAGACTATTTGAAATGCACTTTCTATATGAAAAGCTCATTTTATTTCTCTAATAACACAATAAGTGGCACCGTCATCCACCACCGGTTTAGGTAGCACATTTTTCTAGAAGCGGTTGTGTAAACTTTTATAAGTGTGTTTTGTTCCTTGCTGGATTAAAAAATAATTTTGAATAAATTGCTTTTGACTAAAACGGACTTGAAGGCAAAGTCAGTCATATTTTAATATATTTATGTCAAAGTGATCTAACTAACAACAATTGTTTGGATATCGGTAACAATCTAAGAATCTAGAGATTCTTCATAAGGAACGGAATCGCCCAAAAATGTTTAAAAAGAAAAAATTCAGGATAATGGTATTGAACATAGACTCTGGTTCTAGTTTCAATTATACGCTTGGAAGGTATTATCAACGCACTACATCCTTTTAAAAAATTATCTCTAACTGACTGTGGAGTATCTTAACAACTCAGAAAAATTCAATGAAAATAATGTGGTTTGTTAGCTTTTTGTTTTTGAAACTTTTATAAGTGTAGGAGATTTGATTTTTGAAAAATTTATAATATAAGAATGTTTTCGCAATTGACAACAGTAGTCCTTTACTCTTATGTATTTCCAAACGCAACGAAATATAATAGCTTTTTAATATTTCTTATCCATTTGTTCTGTCTTTGAAAAAACTAGAATCTAAAAATGCATAAAAACCAAGTTAGAGCAGCTCGACAAACTAAGAGAGACGGAGAGAGAGAGGGGGGGCTGGCGAGAGGCATATTGAAAACGTAACTTCGCTGTACGCGTCAATCCCAAAGTCACCTATGTTTCCCTTTAACATCCTTATCAAATAAACTCCAAATTATTAAATATTTAAATAATTTATTATTAATACTTTTCAAACAAATCCTAAATCAAAGATGTTTTCTTATCGAGCCAAGTTGACCATCATCAAGTGAATCTTATTCTTATAAATTTTTTTAATTTTTTATATTCATACTTTTGTATGATTTTTTAAATTTTAAAAACATGTTACATATAATTGTCTAGACTCTCTATTCCATCGTATGTTCATTTCATTTGTCTCTTTTTGCAATGGTTTTCTTACGCATTATATTTGTTTATTTTTTTCATAAAAAGAGAAGATCTGTAGTCTCTTTCGTTACTTTTAAAAATTTCATTTCTTCTTTTTTTATATCAACATGTTTATTTAATTATGCATTTCTTTAGGATTCTTTCATTTTATATATTATAATAAATGCGTTCAACATTACAATAAATGCTTAATGTTCAAAGTTTATCTAAATATATATATATATATATATACACACACACACTATAATAAATGCTTTCAATGTTATTACCATGTCAAAGTTTAATAATTTTTTTGTTAGGAAATTATCTAACGTCATTTATTTATATAATATTATAGACATTTGTCTTTCATAATTAATTTACTTTAAAAGAAACCTTTAGAATTAAAAGACTAGTCTTTTCTTACATTAATGATTTAGTTTTTCCCGTGTTGACTAAATAAAGAGTACGAAGAAAAAATATTAAAAATTTGACTTTGTAGATATTGAAGAACTATATATACACCCCTATGTAGCACAAAACAATATGCAAAGAAAAACCTAAAAAGAGCAAGAGTGCGTCTATTTTCAATCACATGTCTCACTATCACCTAAGATAGTCTGTTTTTTTTCTCTCATAAAGATTATTTTTATATAACACTGAAGATGAATCTCAATCAAATCACGAATCACCTTATAAGCTCAAAATGAGTTTTTGTTTTGGTATTATTAGGTGATTCGTTGATTTGATTGATATTTGATATTTCACGGGCAAGTACCAAACATCGAAGGTAGTAATCACCATTCATTTGTCTAATTGTTTACATGTTATTTAATCTTAGTCCTCATATTTTAATTTTTCTTCTCCAAAGTATTAGAGTTGTTTTAGCAGACCAAAAGTTTCGTATTTAAGGAAAAAAATAAAATTTCTTTATTTTTTATAAAGGAAAAATTGCAATTTGGATCTAAGATTTGTTGGTGACACTTAAATTTTGATACAACATAATTATAACAAAATTTAGTGTGGTTGTGTAAATTCCCACGAACAACTACGCACTTGCAGCAGTAATCTTAGATAGTCGGATATAGATTCAACGATTAATGTTCAAAATCATGATGCGCACACGTGAGATGTCCAATCGGAACCAAATTACATTTGCGTGAGAACTTTGTGCGTTTCTACGGAAAAAACTAGAAATTTTATTCTTAGGTTAATCTGGTAGCAATCTTTTATTTAGACTATTTGAAATGCACTTTCTATATGAAAAGCTCATTTTATTTCTCTAATAACACAATAAGTGGCACCGTCATCCACCACCGGTTTAGGTAGCACATTTTTCTAGAAGCGGTTGTGTAAACTTTTATAAGTGTTTTTTGTTCCTTGCTGGCTTAAAAAATAATTTTGAATAAATTGCTTTTGACTAAAACGGACTTGAAGGCAAAGTCAGTCATATTTTAATATATTTATGTCAAAGTGATCTAACTAACAACAATTGTTTGGATATCGGTAACAATCTAAGAATCTAGAGATTCTTCATAAGGAACGGAATCGCCCAAAAATGTTTAAAAAGAAAAAATTCAGGATAATGGTATTGAACATAGACTCTGGTTCTAGTTTCAATTATACGCTTGGAAGGTATTAACAACGCACTACATCCTTTTAAAAAATTATCTCTAACTGACTGTGGAGTATCTTAACAACTCATAAAAATTCAATGAAAATAATGTGGTTTGTTAGCTTTTTGTTTTTGAAACTTTTATAAGTGTAGGAGATTTGATTTTTGAAAAATTTATAATATAAGAATGTTTTCGCAATTGACAACAGTAGTCCTTTACTCTTATGTATTTCCAAACGCAACGAAATATAATAGCTTTTTAATATTTCTTATCCATTTGTTCTGTCTTTGAAAAAACTAGAATCTAAAAATGCATAAAAACCAAGTTAGAGCAGCTCGACAAACTAAGAGAGACGGAGAGAGAGAGGGGGGGCTGGCGAGAGGCATATTGAAAACGTAACTTCGCTGTACGCGTCAATCCCAAAGTCACCTATGTTTCCCTTTAACATCCTTATCAAATAAACTCCAAATTATTAAATATTTAAATAATTTATTATTAATACTTTTCAAACAAATCCTAAATCAAAGATGTTTTCTTATCGAGCCAAGTTGACCATCATCAAGTGAATCTTATTCTTATAAATTTTTTTAATTTTTTATATTCATACTTTTGTTTGATTTTTTAAATTTTAAAAACATGTTACATATAATTGTCTAGACTCTCTATTCCATCGTATGTTCATTTCATTTGTCTCTTTTTGCAATGGTTTTCTTACGCATTATATTTGTTTATTTTTTTCATAAAAAGAGAAGATCTGTAGTCTCTTTCGTTACTTTTAAAAATTTCATTTCTTCTTTTTTTATATCAACATGTTTATTTAATTATGCATTTCTTTAGGATTCTTTCATTTTATATATTATAATAAATGCGTTCAACATTACAATAAATGCTTAATGTTCAAAGTTTATCTAAATATATATATATATATATATATATATACACACACTATAATAAATGCTTTCAATGTTATTACCATGTCAAAGTTTAATAATTTTTTTGTTAGGAAATTATCTAACGTCATTTATTTATAAAATATTATAGACATTTGTCTTTCATAATTAATTTACTTTAAAAGAAACCTTTAGAATTAAAAGACTAGTCTTTTCTTACATTAATGATTTAGTTTTTCCCGTGTTGACTAAATAAAGAGTACGAAGAAAAAATATTAAAAATTTGACTTTGTAGATATTGAAGAACTATATATACACCCCTATGTAGCACAAAACAATATGCAAAGAAAAACCTAAAAAGAGCAAGAGTGCATCTATTTTCAATCACATGTCTCACTATCACCTAAGATAGTCTGTTTTTTTTCTCTCATAAAGATTATTTTTATATAACACTGAAGATGAATCTCAATCAAATCAAGAATCACCTTATAAGCTCAAAATGAGTTTTTGTTTTGGTATTATTAGGTGATTCGTTGATTTGATTGATATTTGATATTTCACGGGCAAGTACCAAACATCGAAGGTAGTAATCACCATTCATTTGTCTAATTGTTTACATGTTATTTAGTCTTAGTCCTCATATTTTAATTTTTCTTCTCCAAAGTATTAGAGTTGTTTTAGCAGACCAAAAGTTTCGTATTTAAGGAAAAAAATAAAATTTCTTTATTTTTTATAAAGGAAAATTTGCAATTTGGATCTAAGATTTGTTGGTGACACTTAAATTTTGATACAACATAATTATAACAAAATTTAGTGTGGTTGTGTAAATTCCCACGAACAACTACGCACTTGCAGCAGTAATCTTAGATAGTCGGATATAGATTCAACGATTAATGTTCAAAATCATGATGCGCACACGTGAGATGTCCAATCGGAACCAAATTACATTTGCGTGAGAACTTTGTGCGTTTCTACGGAAAAAACTAGAAATTTTATTCTTAGGATAATCTGGTAGCAATCTTTTATTTAGACTATTTGAAATGCACTTTCTATATGAAAAGCTCATTTTATTTCACTAATAACACAATAAGTGGCACCGTCATCCACCACCGGTTTAGGTAGCACATTTTTCTAGAAGCGGTTGTGTAAACTTTTATAAGTGTGTTTTGTTCCTTGCTGGCTTAAAAAATAATTTTGAATAAATTGCTTTTGACTAAAACGGACTTGAAGGCAAAGTCAGTCATATTTTAATATATTTATGTCAAAGTGATCTAACTAACAACAATTGTTTGGATATCGGTAACAATCTAAGAATCTAGAGATTCTTCATAAGGAACGGAATCGCCCAAAAATGTTTAAAAAGAAAAAATTCAGGATAATGGTATTGAACATAGACTCTGGTTCTAGTTTCAATTATACGCTTGGAAGGTATTATCAACGCACTACATCCTTTTAAAAAATTATCTCTAACTGACTGTGGAGTATCTTAACAACTCATAAAAATTCAATGAAAATAATGTGGTTTGTTAGCTTTTTGTTTTTGAAACTTTTATAAGTGTAGGAGATTTGATTTTTGAAAAATTTATAATATAAGAATGTTTTCGCAATTGACAACAGTAGTCCTTTACTCTTATGTATTTCCAAACGCAACGAAATATAATAGCTTTTTAATATTTCTTATCCATTTGTTCTGTCTTTGAAAAAATTAGAATCTAAAAATGCATAAAAACCAAGTTAGAGCAGCTCGACAAACTAAGAGAGACGGAGAGAGAGAGGGGGGGCTGGCGAGAGGCATATTGAAAACGTAACTTCGCTGTACGCGTCAATCCCAAAGTCACCTATGTTTCCCTTTAACATCCTTATCAAATAAACTCCAAATTATTAAATATTTAAATAATTTATTATTAATACTTTTCAAACAAATCCTAAATCAAAGATGTTTTCTTATCGAGCCAAGTTGACCATCATCAAGTGAATCTTATTCTTATAAATTTTTTTAATTTTTTATATTCATACTTTTGTTTGATTTTTTAAATTTTAAAAACATGTTACATATAATTGTCCAGACTCTCTATTCCATCGTATGTTCATTTCATTTGTCTCTTTTTGCAATGGTTTTCTTACGCATTATATTTGTTTATTTTTTTCATAAAAAGAGAAGATCTGTAGTCTCTTTCGTTACTTTTAAAAATTTCATTTCTTCTTTTTTTATATCAACATGTTTATTTAATTATGCATTTCTTTAGGATTCTTTCATTTTATATATTATAATAAATGCGTTCAACATTACAATAAATGCTTAATGTTCAAAGTTTATCTAAATATATATATATATATATACACACACACACTATAATAAATGCTTTCAATGTTATTACCATGTCAAAGTTTAATAATTTTTTTGTTAGGAAATTATCTAACGTCATTTATTTATATAATATTATAGACATTTGTCTTTCATAATTAATTTACTTTAAAAGAAACCTTTAGAATTAAAAGACTAGTCTTTTCTTACATTAATGATTTAGTTTTTCCCGTGTTGACTAAATAAAGAGTACGAAGAAAAAATATTAAAAATTTGACTTTGTAGATATTGAAGAACTATATATACACCCCTATGTAGCACAAAACAATATGCAAAGAAAAACCTAAAAAGAGCAAGAGTGCATCTATTTTCAATCACATGTCTCACTATCACCTAAGATAGTCTGTTTTTTTTCTCTCATAAAGATTATTTTTATATAACACTGAAGATGAATCTCAATCAAATCACGAATCACCTTATAAGCTCAAAATGAGTTTTTGTTTTGGTATTATTAGGTGATTCGTTGATTTGATTGATATTTGATATTTCACGGGCAAGTACCAAACATCGAAGGTAGTAATCACCATTCATTTGTCTAATTGTTTACATGTTATTTAGTCTTAGTCCTCATATTTTAATTTTTCTTCTCCAAAGTATTAGAGTTGTTTTAGCAGACCAAAAGTTTCGTATTTAAGGAAAAAAATAAAATTTCTTTATTTTTTATAAAGGAAAATTTGCAATTTGGATCTAAGATTTGTTGGTGACACTTAAATTTTGATACAACATAATTATAACAAAATTTAGTGTGGTTGTGTAAATTCCCACGAACAACTACGCACTTGCAGCAGTAATCTTAGATAGTCGGATATAGATTCAACGATTAATGTTCAAAATCATGATGCGCACACGTGAGATGTCCAATCGGAACCAAATTACATTTGCGTGAGAACTTTGTGCGTTTCTACGAAAAAAACTAGAAATTTTATTCTTAGGTTAATCTGGTAGCAATCTTTTATTTAGTCTATTTGAAATGCACTTTCTATATGAAAAGCTCATTTTATTTCTCTAATAACACAATAAGTGGCACCGTCATCCACCACCGGTTTAGGTAGCACATTTTTCTAGAAGTGGTTGTGTAAACTTTTATAAGTGTGTTTTGTTCCTTGCTGGCTTAAAAAATAATTTTGAATAAATTGCTTTTGACTAAAACGTACTTGAAGGCAAAGTCAGTCATATTTTAATATATTTATGTCAAAGTGATCTAACTAACAACAATTGTTTGGATATCGGTAACAATCTAAGAATCTAGAGATTCTTCATAAGGAACGGAATCGCCCAAAAATGTTTAAAAAGAAAAAATTCAGGATAATGGTATTGAACATAGACTCTGGTTCTAGTTTCAATTATACGCTTGGAAGGTATTATCAACGCACTACATCCTTTTAAAAAATTATCTCTAACTGACTGTGGAGTATCTTAGCAACTCATAAAAATTCAATGAAAATAATGTGGTTTGTTAGCTTTTTGTTTTTGAAACTTTTATAAGTGTAGGAGATTTGATTTTTGAAAAATTTATAATATAAGAATGTTTTCGCAATTGACAACAGTAGTCCTTTACTCTTATGTATTTCCAAACGCAACGAAATATAATAGCTTTTTAATATTTCTTATCCATTTGTTCTGTCTTTGAAAAAACTAGAATCTAAAAATGCATAAAAACCAAGTTAGAGCAGCTCGACAAACTAAGAGAGACGGAGAGAGAGAGGGGGGGCTGGCGAGAGGCATATTGAAAACGTAACTTCGCTGTACGCGTCAATCCCAAAGTCACCTATGTTTCCCTTTAACATCCTTATCAAATAAACTCCAAATTATTAAATATTTAAATAATTTATTATTAATACTTTTCAAACAAATCCTAAATCAAAGATGTTTTCTTATCGAGCCAAGTTGACCATCATCAAGTGAATCTTATTCTTATAAATTTTTTTAATTTTTTATATTCATACTTTTGTTTGATTTTTTAAATTTTAAAAACATGTTACATATAATTGTCTAGACTCTCTATTCCATCGTATGTTCATTTCATTTGTCTCTTTTTGCAATGGTTTTCTTACGCATTATATTTGTTTATTTTTTTCATAAAAAGAGAAGATCTGTAGTCTCTTTCGTTACTTTTAAAAATTTCATTTCTTCTTTTTTTATATCAACATGTTTATTTAATTATGCATTTCTTTAGGATTCTTTCATTTTATATATTATAATAAATGCGTTCAACATTACAATAAATGCTTAATGTTCAAAGTTTATCTAATATATATATATATATATATACACACACTATAATAAATGCTTTCAATGTTATTACCATGTCAAAGTTTAATAATTTTTTTGTTAGGAAATTATCTAACGTCATTTATTTATATAATATTATAGACATTTGTCTTTCATAATTAATTTACTTTAAAAGAAACCTTTAGAATTAAAAGACTAGTCTTTTCTTACATTAATGATTTAGTTTTTCCCGTGTTGACTAAATAAAGAGTACGAAGAAAAAATATTAAAAATTTGACTTTGTAGATATTGAAGAACTATATATACACCCCTATGTAGCACAAAACAATATATGCAAAGAAAAACCTAAAAAGAGCAAGAGTGCATCTATTTTCAATCACATGTCTCACTATCACCTAAGATAGTCTGTTTTTTTTCTCTCATAAAGATTATTTTTATATAACACTGAAGATGAATCTCAATCAAATCACGAATCACCTTATAAGCTCAAAATGAGTTTTTGTTTTGGTATTATTAGGTGATTCGTTGATTTGATTGATATTTGATATTTCACGGGCAAGTACCAAACATCGAAGGTAGTAATCACCATTCATTTGTCTAATTGTTTACATGTTATTTAGTCTTAGTCCTCATATTTTAATTTTTCTTCTCCAAAGTATTAGAGTTGTTTTAGCAGACCAAAAGTTTCGTATTTAAGGAAAAAAATAAAATTTCTTTATTTTTTATAAAGGAAAAATTGCAATTTGGATCTAAGATTTGTTGGTGACACTTAAATTTTGATACAACATAATTATAACAAAATTTAGTGTGGTTGTGTAAATTCCCACGAACAACTACGCACTTGCAGCAGTAATCTTAGATAGTCGGATATAGATTCAACGATTAATGTTCAAAATCATGATGCGCACACGTGAGATGTCCAATCGGAACCAAATTACATTTGCGTGAGAACTTTGTGCGTTTCTACGGAAAAAACTAGAAATTTTATTCTTAGGTTAATCTGGTAGCAATCTTTTATTTAGACTATTTGAAATGCACTTTCTATATGAAAAGCTCATTTTATTTCTCTAATAACACAATAAGTGGCACCGTCATCCACCACCGGTTTAGGTAGCACATTTTTCTAGAAGCGGTTGTGTAAACTTTTATAAGTGTGTTTTGTTCCTTGCTGGCTTAAAAAATAATTTTGAATAAATTGCTTTTGACTAAAACGGACTTGAAGGCAAAGTCAGTCATATTTTAATATATTTATGTCAAAGTGATCTAACTAACAACAATTGTTTGGATATCGGTAACAATCTAAGAATCTAGAGATTCTTCATAAGGAACGGAATCGCCCAAAAATGGTTAAAAAGAAAAAATTCAGGATAATGGTATTGAACATAGACTCTGGTTCTAGTTTCAATTATACGCTTGGAAGGTATTATCAACGCACTACATCCTTTTAAAAAATTATCTCTAACTGACTGTGGAGTATCTTAACAACTCATAAAAATTCAATGAAAATAATGTGGTTTGTTAGCTTTTTGTTTTTGAAACTTTTATAAGTGTAGGAGATTTGATTTTTGAAAAATTTATAATATAAGAATGTTTTCGCAATTGACAACAGTAGTCCTTTACTCTTATGTATTTCCAAACGCAACGAAATATAATAGCTTTTTAATATTTCTTATCCATTTGTTCTGTCTATGAAAAAACTAGAATCTAAAAATGCATAAAAACCAAGTTAGAGCAGCTCGACAAACTAAGAGAGACGGAGAGAGAGAGGGGGGGCTGGCGAGAGGCATATTGAAAACGTAACTTCGCTGTACCCGTCAATCCCAAAGTCACCTATGTTTCCCTTTAACATCCTTATCAAATAAACTCCAAATTATTAAATATTTAAATAATTTATTATTAATACTTTTCAAACAAATCCTAAATCAAAGATGTTTTCTTATCGAGCCAAGTTGACCATCATCAAGTGAATCTTTTTCTTATAAATTTTTTTAATTTTTTATATTCATACTTTTGTTTGATTTTTTAAATTTTAAAAACATGTTACATATAATTGTCTAGACTCTCTATTCCATCATATGTTCATTTCATTTGTCTCTTTTTGCAATGGTTTTCTTACGCATTATATTTGTTTATTTTTTTCATAAAAAGAGAAGATCTGTAGTCTTTTTCGTTACTTTTAAAAATTTCATTTCTTCTTTTTTTATATCAACATGTTTATTTAATTATGCATTTCTTTAGGATTCTTTCATTTTATATATTATAATAAATGCGTTCAACATTACAATAAATGCTTAATGTTCAAAGTTTATCTAATATATATATATATATATATATATATATATATACACACTATAATAAATGCTTTCAATGTTATTACCATGTCAAAGTTTAATAATTTTTTTGTTAGGAAATTATCTAACGTCATTTATTTATATAATATTATAGACATTTGTCTTTCATAATTAATTTACTTTAAAAGAAACCTTTAGAATTAAAAGACTAGTCTTTTCTTACATTAATGATTTAGTTTTTCCCGTGTTGACTAAATAAAGAGTGCGAAGAAAAAATATTAAAAATTTGACTTTGTAGATATTGAAGAACTATATATACACCCCTATGTAGCACAAAACAATATGCAAAGAAAAACCTAAAAAGAGCAAGAGTGCGTCTATTTTCAATCACATGTCTCACTATCACCTAAGATAGTCTGTTTTTTTTCTCTCATAAAGATTATTTTTATATAACACTGAAGATGAATCTCAATCAAATCACGAATCACCTTATAAGCTCAAAATGAGTTTTTGTTTTGGTATTATTAGGTGATTCGTTGATTTGATTGATATTTGATATTTCACGGGCAAGTACCAAACATCGAAGGTAGTAATCACCATTCATTTGTCTAATTGTTTACATGTTATTTAGTCTTAGTCCTCATATTTTAATTTTTCTTCTCCAAAGTATTAGAGTTGTTTTAGCAGACCAAAAGTTTCGTATTTAAGGAAAAAAATAAAATTTCTTTATTTTTTATAAAGGAAAAATTGCAATTTGGATCTAAGATTTGTTGGTGACACTTAAATTTTGATACAACATAATTATAACAAAATTTAGTGTGGTTGTGTAAATTCCCACGAACAACTACGCACTTGCAGCAGTAATCTTAGATAGTCGGATATAGATTCAACGATTAATGTTCAAAATCATGATGCGCACACGTGAGATGTCCAATCGGAACCAAATTACATTTGCGTGAGAACTTTGTGCGTTTCTACGGAAAAAACTAGAAATTTTATTCTTAGGTTAATCTGGTAGCAATCTTTTATTTAGACTATTTGAAATGCACTTTCTATATGAAAAGCTCATTTTATTTCTCTAATAACACAATAAGTGGCACCGTCATCCACCACCGGTTTAGGTAGCACATTTTTCTAGAAGCGGTTGTGTAAACTTTTATAAGTGTGTTTTGTTCCTTGCTGGCTTAAAAAATAATTTTGAATAAATTGCTTTTGACTAAAACGGACTTGAAGACAAAGTCAGTCATATTTTAATATATTTATGTCAAAGTGATCTAACTAACAACAATTGTTTGGATATCGGTAACAATCTAAGAATCTAGAGATTCTTCATAAGGAACGGAATCGCCCAAAAATGTTTAAAAAGAAAAAATTCAGGATAATGGTATTGAACATAGACTCTGGTTCTAGTTTCAATTATACGCTTGGAATGTATTATCAACGCACTACATCCTTTTAAAAAATTATCTCTAACTGACTGTGGAGTATCTTAACAACTCAGAAAAATTCAATGAAAATAATGTGGTTTGTTAGCTTTTTGTTTTTGAAACTTTTATAAGTGTACGAGATTTGATTTTTGAAAAATTTATAATATAAGAATGTTTTCGCAATTGACAACAGTAGTCCTTTACTCTTATGTATTTCCAAACGCAACGAAATATAATAGCTTTTTAATATTTCTTATCCATTTGTTCTGTCTATGAAAAAACTAGAATCTAAAAATGCATAAAAACCAAGTTAGAGCAGCTCGACAAACTAAGAGAGACGGAGAGAGAGAGGGGGGGCTGGCGAGAGGCATATTGAAAACGTAACTTCGCTGTACCCGTCAATCCCAAAGTCACCTATGTTTCCCTTTAACATCCTTATCAAATAAACTCCAAATTATTAAATATTTAAATAATTTATTATTAATACTTTTCAAACAAATCCTAAATCAAAGATGTTTTCTTATCGAGCCAAGTTGACCATCATCAAGTGAATCTTTTTCTTATAAATTTTTTTAATTTTTTATATTCATACTTTTGTTTCATTTTTTAAATTTTAAAAACATGTTACATATAATTGTCTAGACTCTCTATTCCATCATATGTTCATTTCATTTGTCTCTTTTTGCAATGGTTTTCTTACGCATTATATTTGTTTATTTTTTTTTATAAAAAGAGAAGATCTGTAGTCTCTTTCGTTACTTTAAAAAATTTCATTTCTTCTTTTTTTATTTCAACATGTTTATTTAATTATGCATTTCTTTAGGATTCTTTCATTTTATATATTATAATAAATGCGTTCAACATTACAATAAATGCTTAATGTTCAAAGTTTATCTAAATATATATATATATATATATATATACACACACTATAATAAATGCTTTCAATGTTATTACCATGTCAAAGTTTAATAATTTTTTTGTTAGGAAATTATCTAACGTCATTTATTTATATAATATTATAGACATTTGTCTTTCATAATTAATTTACTTTAAAAGAAACCTTTAGAATTAATAGACTAGTCTTTTCTTTCATTAATGATTTAGTTTTTCCCGTGTTGACTAAATAAAGAGTACGAAGAAAAAATATTAAAAATTTGACTTTGTAGATATTGAAGAACTATATATACACCCCTATGTAGCACAAAACAATATGCAAAGAAAAACCTAAAAAGAGCAAGAGTGCGTCTATTTTCAATCACATGTCTCACTATCACCTAAGATAGTCTGTTTTTTTCTCTCATAAAGATTATTTTTATATAACACTGAAGATGAATCTCAATCAAATCACGAATCACCTTATAAGCTCAAAATGAGTTTTTGTTTTGGTATTATTAGGTGATTCATTGATTTGATTGATATTTGATATTTCACGGGCAAGTACCAAACATCGAAGGTAGTAGTCACCATTCATTTGTCTAATTGTTTACATGTTATTTAGTCTTAGTCCTCATATTTTAATTTTTCTTCTCCAAAGTATTAGAGTTGTTTTAGCAGACCAAAAGTTTCGTATTTAAGGAAAAAAATAAAATTTCTTTATTTTTTATAAAGGAAAAATTGCAATTTGGATCTAAGATTTGTTGGTGACACTTAAATTTTGATACAACATAATTATAACAAAATTTAGTGTGGTTGTGTAAATTCCCACGAACAACTACGCACTTGCAGCAGTAATCTTAGATAGTTGGATATAGATTCAACGATTAATGTTCAAAATCATGATGCGCACACGTGAGATGTCCAATCGGAACCAAATTACATTTGCGTGAGAACTTTGTGCGTTTCTACGGAAAAAACTAGAAATTTTATTCTTAGGTTAATCTGGTAGCAATCTTTTATTTAGACTATTTGAAATGCACTTTCTATATGAAAAGCTCATTTTATTTCTCTAATAACACAATAAGTGGCACCGTCATCCACCACCGGTTTAGGTAGCACATTTTTCTAGAAGCGGTTGTGTAAACTTTTATAAGTGTGTTTTGTTCCTTGCTGGATTAAAAAATAATTTTGAATAAATTGCTTTTGACTAAAACGGACTTGAAGGCAAAGTCAGTCATATTTTAATATATTTATGTCAAAGTGATCTAACTAACAACAATTGTTTGGATATCGGTAACAATCTAAGAATCTAGAGATTCTTCATAAGGAACGGAATCGCCCAAAAATGTTTAAAAAGAAAAAATTCAGGATAATGGTATTGAACATAGACTCTGGTTCTAGTTTCAATTATACGCTTGGAATGTATTATCAACGCACTACATCCTTTTAAAAAATTATCTCTAACTGACTGTGGAGTATCTTAACAACTCAGAAAAATTCAATGAAAATAATGTGGTTTGTTAGCTTTTTGTTTTTGAAACTTTTATAAGTGTACGAGATTTGATTTTTGAAAAATTTATAATATAAGAATGTTTTCGCAATTGACAACAGTAGTCCTTTACTCTTATGTATTTCCAAATGCAACGAAATATAATAGCTTTTTAATATTTCTTATCCATTTGTTCTGTCTATGAAAAAACTAGAATCTAAAAATGCATAAAAACCAAGTTAGAGCAGCTCGACAAACTAAGAGAGACGGAGAGAGAGAGGGGGGGCTGGCGAGAGGCATATTGAAAACGTAACTTCGCTGTACCCGTCAATCCCAAAGTCACCTATGTTTCCCTTTAACATCCTTATCAAATAAACTCCAAATTATTAAATATTTAAATAATTTATTATTAATACTTTTCAAACAAATCCTAAATCAAAGATGTTTTCTTATCGAGCCAACTTGACCATCATCAAGTGAATCTTTTTCTTATAAATTTTTTTAATTTTTTATATTCATACTTTTGTTTCATTTTTTAAATTTTAAAAACATGTTACATATAATTGTCTAGACTCTCTATTCCATCATATGTTCATTTCATTTGTCTCTTTTTGCAATGGTTTTCTTACGCATTATATTTGTTTATTTTTTTTTATAAAAAGAGAAGATCTGTAGTCTCTTTCGTTACTTTAAAAAATTTCATTTCTTCTTTTTTTATTTCAACATGTTTATTTAATTATGCATTTCTTTAGGATTCTTTCATTTTATATATTATAATAAATGCGTTCAACATTACAATAAATGCTTAATGTTCAAAGTTTATCTAAATATATATATATATATATATATATACACACACTATAATAAATGCTTTCAATGTTATTACCATGTCAAAGTTTAATAATTTTTTTGTTAGGAAATTATCTAACGTCATTTATTTATATAATATTATAGACATTTGTCTTTCATAATTAATTTACTTTAAAAGAAACCTTTAGAATTAATAGACTAGTCTTTTCTTTCATTAATGATTTAGTTTTTCCCGTGTTGACTAAATAAAGAGTACGAAGAAAAAATATTAAAAATTTGACTTTGTAGATATTGAAGAACTATATATACACCCCTATGTAGCACAAAACAATATGCAAAGAAAAACCTAAAAAGAGCAAGAGTGCGTCTATTTTCAATCACATGTCTCACTATCACCTAAGATAGTCTGTTTTTTTCTCTCATAAAGATTATTTTTATATAACACTGAAGATGAATCTCAATCAAATCACGAATCACCTTATAAGCTCAAAATGAGTTTTTGTTTTGGTATTATTAGGTGATTCATTGATTTGATTGATATTTGATATTTCACGGGCAAGTACCAAACATCGAAGGTAGTAGTCACCATTCATTTGTCTAATTGTTTACATGTTATTTAGTCTTAGTCCTCATATTTTAATTTTTCTTCTCCAAAGTATTAGAGTTGTTTTAGCAGACCAAAAGTTTCGTATTTAAGGAAAAAAATAAAATTTCTTTATTTTTTATAAAGGAAAAATTGCAATTTGGATCTAAGATTTGTTGGTGACACTTAAATTTTGATACAACATAATTATAACAAAATTTAGTGTGGTTGTGTAAATTCCCACGAACAACTACGCACTTGCAGCAGTAATCTTAGATAGTTGGATATAGATTCAACGATTAATGTTCAAAATCATGATGCGCACACGTGAGATGTCCAATCGGAACCAAATTACATTTGCGTGAGAACTTTGTGCGTTTCTACGGAAAAAACTAGAAATTTTATTCTTAGGTTAATCTGGTAGCAATCTTTTATTTAGACTATTTGAAATGCACTTTCTATATGAAAAGCTCATTTTATTTCTCTAATAACACAATAAGTGGCACCGTCATCCACCACCGGTTTAGGTAGCACATTTTTCTAGAAGCGGTTGTGTAAACTTTTATAAGTGTGTTTTGTTCCTTGCTGGATTAAAAAATAATTTTGAATAAATTGCTTTTGACTAAAACGGACTTGAAGGCAAAGTCAGTCATATTTTAATATATTTATGTCAAAGTGATCTAACTAACAACAATTGTTTGGATATCGGTAACAATCTAAGAATCTAGAGATTCTTCATAAGGAACGGAATCGCCCAAAAATGTTTAAAAAGAAAAAATTCAGGATAATGGTATTGAACATAGACTCTGGTTC
Source organism: Astragalus glycyphyllos (assembly GCA_963573325.1). Taxonomy (NCBI): domain Eukaryota; kingdom Viridiplantae; phylum Streptophyta; class Magnoliopsida; order Fabales; family Fabaceae; genus Astragalus; species Astragalus glycyphyllos. The sequence continues at coordinate 22,389,080 of OY754313.1, read as the reverse complement.
TAGTTTCAATTATACGCTTGGAATGTATTATCAACGCACTACATCCTTTTAAAAAATTATCTCTAACTGACTGTGGAGTATCTTAACAACTCAGAAAAATTCAATGAAAATAATGTGGTTTGTTAGCTTTTTGTTTTTGAAACTTTTATAAGTGTACGAGATTTGATTTTTGAAAAATTTATAATATAAGAATGTTTTCGCAATTGACAACAGTAGTCCTTTACTCTTATGTATTTCCAAATGCAACGAAATATAATAGCTTTTTAATATTTCTTATCCATTTGTTCTGTCTATGAAAAAACTAGAATCTAAAAATGCATAAAAACCAAGTTAGAGCAGCTCGACAAACTAAGAGAGACGGAGAGAGAGAGGGGGGGCTGGCGAGAGGCATATTGAAAACGTAACTTCGCTGTACCCGTCAATCCCAAAGTCACCTATGTTTCCCTTTAACATCCTTATCAAATAAACTCCAAATTATTAAATATTTAAATAATTTATTATTAATACTTTTCAAACAAATCCTAAATCAAAGATGTTTTCTTATCGAGCCAACTTGACCATCATCAAGTGAATCTTTTTCTTATAAATTTTTTTAATTTTTTATATTCATACTTTTGTTTCATTTTTTAAATTTTAAAAACATGTTACATATAATTGTCTAGACTCTCTATTCCATCATATGTTCATTTCATTTGTCTCTTTTTGCAATGGTTTTCTTACGCATTATATTTGTTTATTTTTTTTTATAAAAAGAGAAGATCTGTAGTCTCTTTCGTTACTTTAAAAAATTTCATTTCTTCTTTTTTTATTTCAACATGTTTATTTAATTATGCATTTCTTTAGGATTCTTTCATTTTATATATTATAATAAATGCGTTCAACATTACAATAAATGCTTAATGTTCAAAGTTTATCTAAATATATATATATATATATATATATATATACACACACTATAATAAATGCTTCCAATGTTATTACCATGTCAAAGTTTAATAATTTTTTTGTTAGGAAATTATCTAACGTCATTTATTTATATAATATTATAGACATTTGTCTTTCATAATTAATTTACTTTAAAAGAAACCTTTAGAATTAAAAGACTAGTCTTTTCTTTCATTAATGATTTAGTTTTTCCCGTGTTGACTAAATAAAGAGTACGAAGAAAAAATATTAAAAATTTGACTTTGTAGATATTGAAGAACTATATATACACCCCTATGTAGCACAAAACAATATGCAAAGAAAAACCTAAAAAGAGCAAGAGTGCGTCTATTTTCAATCACATGTCTCACTATCACCTAAGATAGTCTGTTTTTTTTCTCTCATAAAGATTATTTTTATATAACACTGAAGATGAATCTCAATCAAATCACGAATCACCTTATAAGCTCAAAATGAGTTTTTGTTTTGGTATTATTAGGTGATTCGTTGATTTGATTGATATTTGATATTTCACGGGCAAGTACCAAACATCGAAGGTAGTAATCACCATTCATTTGTCTAATTGTTTACATGTTATTTAGTCTTAGTCCTCATATTTTAATTTTTCTTCTCCAAAGTAATAGAGTTGTTTTAGCAGACCAAAAGTTTCGTATTTAAGGAAAAAAATAAAATTTCTTTATTTTTTATAAAGGAAAAATTGCAATTTGGATCAAAGATTTGTTGGTGACACTTAAATTTTGATACAACATAATTATAACAAAATTTAGTGTGGTTGTGTAAATTCCCACGAACAACTACGCACATGCAGCAGTAATCTTAGATAGTCGGATATAGATTCAACGATTAATGTTCAAAATCATGATGTGCACACGTGAGATGTGCAAGCGTATAATTGAAACTAGAACTAGAGTCTATGTTCAATACCATTATCCTGAATTTTTTCTTTTTAAAGATTTTTGGGCGATTCCGTTCCTTATGAAGAATCTCTAGATTCCTAGATTGTTACCGATATCCAAACAATTGTTGTTAGTTAGATCACTTTGACATACATATATTAAAATATGACTGACTTTGCCTTCAAGTCCGTTTTAGTCAAAAGCAATTTATTCAAAAATATTTTTTAATCCAGCAAGGAACAAAACACACTTATAAAAGTTTACACAACCGCTTCTAGAAAAATGTGCTACCTAAACCGGTGGTGGATGACGGTGCCACTTATTGTGTTATTAGAGAAATAAAATGAGCTTTTCATATAGAAAGTGCATTTCAAATAGTCTAAATAAAAGATTGCTACCAGATTAACCTAAGAATAAAATTTCTAGTTTTTTCCGTAGAAACGCACAAAGTTCTCACGCAAATGTAATTTGGTTCCGATTGGACATCTCACGTGTGTGCATCATGATTTTGAACATTAATCGTTGAATCTATATCCGACTATCTAAGATTACTGCTGCATGTGCGTAGTTGTTCGTGGGAATTTACACAACCACATTAAATTTTGTTATAATTATGTTGTATCAAAATTTAAGTGTCACCAACAAATCTTAGATCCAAATTGCAATTTTTCCTTTATAAAAAATAAAGAAATTTTATTTTTTTCCTTCAATACGAAACTTTTGGTCTGCTAAAACAACTCTAATACTTTGGAGAAGAAAAATTAAAATATGAGGACTAAGACTAAATAACATGTAAACAATTAGACAAATGAATGGTGATTACTACCTTCGATGTTTGGTACTTGCCCGTGAAATATCAAATATCAATCAAATCAACGAATCACCTAATAATACCAAAACAAAAACTCATTTTGAGCTTATAAGGTGATTCGTGATTTAATTGAGATTCATCTTCAGTGTTATATAAAAATAATCTTTATGAGAGAAAAAAAACAGACTATCTTAGGTGATAGTGAGACATGTGATTGAAAATAGACGCACTCTTGCTCTTTTTAGGTTTTTCTTTGCATATTGTTTTGTGCTACATAGGGGTGTATATATAGTTCTTCAATATCTACAAAGTCAAATTTTTAATATTTTTTCTTCGTACTCTTTATTTAGTCAACACGGGAAAAACTAAATCATTAATGAAAGAAAAGACTAGTCTTTTAATTCTAAAGGTTTCTTTTAAAGTAAATTAATTATGAAAGACAAATGTCTATAATATTATATAAATAAATGACGTTAGATAATTTCCTAACAAAAAAATTATTAAACTTTGACATGGTAATAACATTGGAAGCATTTATTATAGTGTGTGTATATATATATATATATATATATATATATATATTTAGATAAACTTTGAACATTAAGCATTTATTGTAATGTTGAACGCATTTATTATAATATATAAAATGAAAGAATCCTAAAGAAATGCATAATTAAATAAACATGTTGAAATAAAAAAAGAAGAAATGAAATTTTTTAAAGTAACGAAAGAGACTACAGATCTTCTCTTTTTATAAAAAAAATAAACAAATATAATGCGTAAGAAAACCATTGCAAAAAGAGACAAATGAAATGAACATATGATGGAATAGAGAGTCTAGACAATTATATGTAACATGTTTTTAAAATTTAAAAAATGAAACAAAAGTATGAATATAAAAAATTAAAAAAATTTATAAGAAAAAGATTCACTTGATGATGGTCAACTTGGCTCGATAAGAAAACATCTTTGATTTAGGATTTGTTTGAAAAGTATTAATAATAAATTATTTAAATATTTAATAATTTGGAGTTTATTTGATAAGGATGTTAAAGGGAAACATAGGTGACTTTGGGATTGACGGGTACAGCGAAGTTACGTTTTCAATATGCCTCTCGCCAGCCCCCCCTCTCTCTCTCCGTCTCTCTTAGTTTGTCGAGCTGCTCTAACTTGGTTTTTATGCATTTTTAGATTCTAGTTTTTTCATAGACAGAACAAATGGATAAGAAATATTAAAAAGCTATTATATTTCGTTGCATTTGGAAATACATAAGAGTAAAGGACTACTGTTGTCAATTGCGAAAACATTCTTATATTATAAATTTTTCAAAAATCAAATCTCGTACACTTATAAAAGTTTCAAAAACAAAAAGCTAACAAACCACATTATTTTCATTGAATTTTTCTGAGTTGTTAAGATACTCCACAGTCAGTTAGAGATAATTTTTTAAAAGGATGTAGTGCGTTGATAATACATTCCAAGCGTATAATTGAAACTAGAACCAGAGTCTATGTTCAATACCATTATCCTGAATTTTTTCTTTTTAAACATTTTTGGGCGATTCCGTTCCTTATGAAGAATCTCTAGATTCTTAGATTGTTACCGATATCCAAACAATTGTTGTTAGTTAGATCACTTTGACATAAATATATTAAAATATGACTGACTTTGCCTTCAAGTCCGTTTTAGTCAAAAGCAATTTATTCAAAATTATTTTTTAAGCCAGCAAGGAACAAAACACACTTATAAAAGTTTACACAACCGCTTCTAGAAAAATGTGCTACCTAAACCGGTGGTGGATGACGGTGCCACTTATTGTGTTATTAGAGAAATAAAATGAGCTTTTCATATAGAAAGTGCATTTCAAATAGTCTAAATAAAAGATTGCTACCAGATTAACCTAAGAATAAAATTTCTAGTTTTTTCCGTAGAAACGCACAAAGTTCTCACGCAAATGTAATTTGGTTCCGATTGGACATCTCACGTGTGCGCATCATGATTTTGAATATTAATCGTTGAATCTATATCCGACTATCTAAGATTACTGCTGCAAGTGCGTAGTTGTTCGTGGGAATTTACACAACCACACTAAATTTTGTTATAATTATGTTGTATCAAAATTTAAGTGTCACCAACAAATCTTAGATCCAAATTGCAATTTTTCCTTTATAAAAAATAAAGAAATTTTATTTTTTTCCTTAAATACGAAACTTTTGGTCTGCTAAAACAACTCTAATACTTTGGAGAAGAAAAATTAAAATATGAGGACTAAGACTAAATAACATGTAAACAATTAGACAAATGAATGGTGACTTCTACCTTCGATGTTTGGTACTTGCCCGTGAAATATCAAATATCAATCAAATCATAGAATCACCTAATAATACCAAAACAAAAACTCATTTTGAGCTTATAAGGTGATTCGTGATTTGATTGAGATTCATCTTCAGTGTTATATAAAAATAATCTTTATGAGAGAAAAAAAACAGACTATCTTAGGTGATAGTGAGACATGTGATTGAAAATAGACGCACTCTTGCTCTTTTTAGGTTTTTCTTTGCATATTGTTTTGTGCTACATAGGGGTCTATATATAGTTCTTCAATATCTACAAAGTCAAATTTTTAATATTTTTTCTTCGTACTCTTTATTTAGTCAACACGGGAAAAACTAAATCATTAATGAAAGAAAAGACTAGTCTATTAATTCTAAAGGTTTCTTTTAAAGTAAATTAATTATGAAAGACAAATGTCTATAATGTTATATAAATAAATGACGTTAGATAATTTCCTAACAAAAAAATTATTAAACTTTGACATGGTAATAACATTGAAAGCATTTATTATAGTGTGTGTATATATATATATATATATATATATATATATATATATATATATATATATTTAGATAAACTTTGAACATTAAGCATTTATTGTAATGTTGAACGCATTTATTATAATATATAAAATGAAAGAATCCTAAAGAAATGCATAATTAAATAAACATGTTGAAATAAAAAAAGAAGAAATGAAATTTTTTAAAGTAACGAAAGACACTACAGATCTTCTCTTTTTATAAAAAAAATAAACAAATATAATGCGTAAGAAAACCATTGCAAAAAGAGACAAATGAAATGAACATATGATGGAATAGAGAGTCTAGACAATTATATGTAACATGTTTTTAAAATTTAAAAAATCAAACAAAAGTATGAATATAAAAAATTAAAAAAATTTATAAGAATAAGATTCACTTGATGATGGTCAACTTGGCTCGATAAGAAAACATCTTTGATTTAGGATTTGTTTGAAAAGTATTAATAATAAATTATTTAAATATTTAATAATTTGGAGTTTATTTGATAAGGATGTTAAAGGGAAACATAGGTGACTTTGGGATTGACGGGTACAGCGAAGTTACGTTTTCAATATGCCTCTCGCCAGCTCCCCCTCTCTCTCTCCGTCTCTCTTAGTTTGTCGAGCTGCTCTAACTTGGTTTTTATGCATTTTTAGATTCTAGTTTTTTCATAGACAGAACAAATGGATAAGAAATATTAAAAAGCTATTATATTTCGTTGCGTTTGGAAATACATAAGAGTAAAGGACTACTGTTGTCAATTGCGAAAACATTCTTATATTATAAATTTTTCAAAAATCAAATCTCTTACACTTATAAAAGTTTCAAAAACAAAAAGCTAACAAACCACATTATTTTCATTGAATTTTTCTGAGTTGTTAAGATACTCCACAGTCAGTTAGAGATAATTTTTTAAAAGGATGTAGTGCGTTGATAATACATTCCAAGCGTATAATTGAAACTAGAACCAGAGTCTATGTTCAATACCATTATCCTGAATTTTTTCTTTTTAAACATTTTTGGGCGATTCCGTTCCTTATGAAGAATCTCTAGATTCTTAGATTGTTACCGATATCCAAACAATTGTTGTTAGTTAGATCACTTTGACATAAATATATTAAAATATGACTGTGTTTGCTGGTGTTTTTAGCAAACAATCACTAGTTTTATTAGAAGGTTTGTGAGATCAAACTAGAAAAATCTCAAAGCAATTGCCTTTGAATTGCAAAAGTTTTTTGTTTCAGAAAATGTAGAAAAGGGGACGATTTGCAAATGATTAACAGAATTGAAAAGAAAAGAAGCAGTAAATAGTGCAGGAATTGTAAAGAAAAGAAGAACAAATTGCATTGAATCATAAAAATGGTACACAATCACGTACAGCGATTCTTCCACTCTTTTTTCGCTCTGGCTTGGAAGTTAGAGTTTCAGGAATCGGGTGTGTATTGTGATTTGCGACCCCTGTTTCTTCTCAGAAACAGTTATTTATACAAAGGAAAAGAGGGGGAAATTTGAATTAAGTAACTGCCTAACAATTTGAAAATAAGTAACTGCTCCTACTTTCGACCAAGTAACTGCTCCTACTTTCGACCAAAACCGCTCTATCACGCTTCGACCAACTGCTAGTCTTCTACGCATAACTGCCCTGATTTCTGTCTTTCGAAAGCCTGTGTCGATTTTCCTCTCTCTTGCTTTTGCTTCCCTGCAAACTTGTCGAGTTTACCTTGCGCATGACCATTTTCTTTGTCGAAATAATATGGTCTTTGTGAAATAAATATAAGTCAGGCCATGTTGACCATCTTTAATGAAGCCTGTCGAAATTACAGGCTAACAAATTGCCCCCCAAAAATGTCTTTCTCGACTGAGCTTGAAGTGGAAGAAGAGAAAGAACATTTTTGAATTCACCATCGAAATAGACTTTGCACTTGAGTAGAACAACTGTATACCTGATGTCGCCACTGTTAAGTGTTGTTTCCATATTCAAACCTTGGACTTGAACAGCCTGTAAATTCGGCCTTTGACTATGTTTACTGATTCTTTGTTCTACCTTTGAATGGTTCCACCATTTTCTGTTACGTTAATAACGCCGTAATTAAAGTGATGCCTCACTTCTCGGAACGCCAAACTCGTAACCAACTGACGCTCTTTCATACTTCTCCTTATAAATAGAAGAGTTTTGTTTCTCACCTTCACCACTCCATGATTTTCTTCCTTTATTTCGATTAACTCTTCCAGGCTTTGTTTTGAAACTTTATAGCCTGAAGCAATTTGTGCCAATTCATTTGCCACTTGATTATCAATTCGTGGTAAATGTTCTAAGTGAACAGATTCAAATCTTTTTAACAAAGCATTGGCAACAACAAAGTATCTAATAAGGTGCTCTTTAATGCATTTGTACTCTCTTGTCAATTGTTTGACAACCAACTCAGAGTCACCTTTTATTTCGACATGACTTGCCCCCAGCTCAAGTAAAATTTCAAGGCCTACTATTAAAGCCTCATACTCAGCTTCATTATTGGAACAAACATCCCGAATTTTAAACTTATACTTCGTTGGAATGTTAGTAGGAGATATTATTAAAATACCAATCCCAACTCCATGTTTATGGCTTGAACCATCAAAGTACAACCTCCAAGGATATACGTCTACAAAACTTAATGTTTCTTCGACAACAGAATGGTCTACTATGAAATCAGCAACCACTTGTCCTTTAATTGATTTTAGAGGTTGATAAGTTAAGTTGTATTCTGACAAAGCCAAAGCCCCTTTACCAATTCGGCTATGCATTATTGGTTTCGACAGCATATGCTTAATAACATCAAAATGCGAATAAACAGAAACATCAGCTGGTTTTATATATTGCTTTAACTTCGTACACGAGAAATACAAACAAAGGCACAACTTCTCTATAGGAGTGTACCTCGTTTCGGCATCATTTAAGACCCTACTGAGGTAATAAATGGCTCTTTCGACACCACTATCATCCTCTTGTGCTAACATGCTACCTATTGTTCTATCAGAAGCTGCTATATACAATTTGAGCACTTTGTGTTTAATAACAGGCAACAAAATTGGTGGTTTCATCAAATAAGACTTGATTTCGTCGAAGGCTGCTTGATGCATTGGTTCCCATTTGAACTCTTCTTCCTTCTTCAGTCTTAACAATGGCGAAAAAACTTGTGTTTTGCCACTTAGATTTGATATAAATCTTCGAAGGAAATTTATTTTTCCCAGCAACGACTGAAGCTCTTTTTTGGTCGAAGGGGCCTTCGTTTCCATAATTGCCTTAGTCTTATTTTGATTGATTTCAATGCCTTTTTTGTGCACTATAAAACCCAAGAAATCACCTGCACGCACACAAAAGGCACATTTTAATGGATTTAATTTCAATCCATATTTCCTCATTCTCTCAAAAGAACGGCGAAGATGGTCTAAATGACCACTTTCTGAGGAAGATTTAACCACCACATCATCTATGTATACTTGCATAAAATCATCAATAAAATCATGAAACATAGAATTCATGGCCCTCTGATATGTAGCACCAGCATTCTTTAAGCCAAAGGGCATTACTACCCATTCATAAACACCCAATGCCCCTGGACACCTAAAAGCAGTTTTCGACACATCCTCTTCAGCAATGAAAATTTGATTATACCCAGAATAACCATCTAGCATACTAAGATAATCAAATCCTGCTGCTGAATCTATTAGCATTTCTGCCACAGGCATTGCGTATTCATCCTTGGGAGATGCATTATTTAAATCCCTAAAATCTATGCAAACTCTAAGAGTCCCATTTTTCTTTATTACAGGAACTATATTGGCTAACCATTCGACATACCTGGCAGTTCTGATGAATTTGTTTCTGAACAGCCTTTCGATTTCCTCTTTGATCTTAGCCAACACTTGAGGAGCAAATCTTCTTGGCACTTGCTTCACTGGTTTCTTCCATGGTCGAATTGGTAATTGCATTTCCACTACTTCTCGACTTAACCCAGGCATTTCGTCGTAATCCCAAGCAAAGCAGTCTTTGAACTCCCTTAGCAATGTGATGACTTGGGTTTTTAGAGAAGCATCAATATTTGCACTAATATAAGTTGGCCTTTTTATTGAGCCATTTCCCAAATCAACTTCTTCTAACGGGTCTTGAGCTTGCATATGCTTTGTCAAATCTCTAGGATCCTTTTCAAAACCTAATGGATCATTATCATAGATACAGTCAAGTTTTTCATCTATGATTATGCCATTTTCTTCATGTAACTCACTGGCTTCGACAGCCATTGTTTGTTGAATAATTTCGGCCTCCATAGCCGCTTTAAACTTGTTTTCGGCCATATAAGCCGTAATTTTGTCCCATGCATTGGGCACTGACATAAGAACATTTTCAAGAACCAGTGTTCCACCCCGTTGGTCGAAAAACACCATCAGGATAGACACTATCATCTCCCATTATTTCTCTTTCCCAAACAAAACCATAATTTGGGTCAAGATGAACTGAGGCAAAAACATTATCCGCAGGAACATATGCCTCATTAGAAGATGAACATGGCGCAATCTTCGCCATTTGTTTCTCAAAGTTTTCCTTGGTAACTTGGTTCACATCAGCACGGAAGTAGCTCTGATCGGCTTCAACATACTCTACCAAACCATCTTCCTTCCACATTACTAAACGTTGATGCAAAGTTGAAGGGACAGCACCAACTCCATGGATCCACTCTCTACCAAGGAGTAAATTAAAATTCGCTTTAGAGGCTATCACTAAGAACAATGTAGTCCTCTTTATGGAACCAACGATTAAGTCCACCTCAATGGCCCCCAAAGAATGGCCAGTTTTGCCTTCATAGTTGCTTAAGACAATGTTATGTGGCCTGAGGTCAGTATCGAACTTACCAATCTTCTTCAAAAGACCATGTGGCATCAAATTCACTGCAGCTCCACCATCCACTAACACTTTGTTAATCCCAACACCATTGACTTTGGCTTGGACATACAGGGGTTTCAAGTGGTTTTGCATACTCATATCTGGCTTCTCGAAGGTAGCCATTTGGTCTTCGACACAACCATTGTTCATCACATAATAACACATTGGCTTATGATGAGCCATATCCTCTGTAAAATCCTCTTCAACGTCATTTGGTACTGTGATAACATCGTACTCAAGAGGCAGTATTGATACCACATTGCAAACAACGTCGAAATCATCTTCAGAATCATTAAAATCAGACTCCATGTCTTCATCCATGTCGAAATCAGCATTTCTTTCTTTCACTGTTGACAATGGAGGAAATATTCTTTAAAGAGCAGGCCTTCTTGACTTTTCTGTTACCACAGCCTTGCCTTTGGCCTTATTCGCTGCACACACATGACTAGCAACATCAGCGTTCCTCTTTGTGGCAACTTCAGCTTTGTGAACCTCACTCTTCGCCACTATCATGCTGCGTGGAACTTGATTATTAGCCAAATGACTTGGAACCTGGTTAATGTCAAAGTGTGCCTTCTTCTTCTGTTGTCTTTGGTAACGACGCCACTGTGTTCTAGTCATAGGGTTCTTACCCTTATAGTTATTCTTATAATTAAACTTAATAGCATCAGTACCTGGCTTGACAGCTTTAGCACGTTGATTATTGGGCACCCACTCTTCGACAGGAGCACTAGCACTTGGGACAAAGGATTTACCTGTTGACAGCTTCAAATACCCTTTTGCTAAGGACTTCTCCTTAGCAAATTGTCGTTTACTTGTTGAAGGCTTTGCTGACACATTAGCCTCATAGCCAGGAAGATCTCCTTTTGCAAAGTCAAATTTTGGCCTGTTGTCAAGCCATTTTCTTTTGCGCTGTTGTTGATCCTGATAACCTTCGACAGCTTTAGCTGCTTCTTTATCGAAGACAGCACTGCACCTTGGGCAAAGCATAACTTCAGAATTATTCCACTTACACCGATTGAGGAAATCTATCAATTCCTCCTCAGCCTTTGGATACACAGCATGTATCTTCCCATCCTATTCTTTTAGGGTCACTTCCTGTTTCTTACCTTCAGCATACATAAAACCTTTTAATTTTTTGGTGGCAGTCTTGACACACTTGGGAGGGTCTGCCATTTGAGCATCCACCATGCCTACATCAGCTTCGACAGGTTCAGAATACATAGCTTCAGCCTTAGGCAACGGATCAACATCAATCTGCATAGGAGCTTTCATTTTCTTGTCAGCAAATTTGAGTCTTCCTTCGTCAACTGCTTTTTGCACAATATCTCTGAAGAGCACACAACGGTCAGTGTTATGTCCCAAAAAATTATGGAACTTACAATAACCCTTTTTCTTTCTTTGGTCAAGAGTTGGTATTTTAAGGCCTTTAGGCACTAATATTTGACCATCAGTTACTAAAAGATCAAAAATTTCATCACATTTAGTAACATCAAAAGTATAAGTCTTAGGCATAAATCTATCATTCTTAGGCTCTACAGGGTTATTCCCATTCGCAGGCCTTAATAATTTACAGGTATAAGGAGGACCAGGCTTAAGTTCAGCCACGTCTATCTCCTCTTCTTCGACATTACTATATGTAACGTCAAATTCTTCTTCGACATATGCCACTTTTTCTTTTTTATGATACCTATTCGACCTAGATTTTTCCTCTCTAAGCCTTTCAACTTGTCGAACTCTATCAGCCAAATGAGCCATATCTCGCAAATGAGATGTGTCTAATTTCTTTCTAATTGAGTAATCAAGGCCACCAGCAGCCATTTCGACAAGCTCATGTTCAGGGACTTGTGTGAAGCAACGAGACTTCAACAGCCTAAATCTGTTTAAGTAATCATCAATAGTTTCAGGCATTTTGCGCCGAACACTAGCCAATTCTTTAAGACTAATTTTCGACTGGCCCATGTAAAACTGTGCATGGAATGCCTTTTCTAATTGTCCCCATGTGAACATAGAACCAGGGGGTAAGGTCGTGAACCAAGTGAAAGCATTTTTAGTTAGAGAATTTGGAAAGTATTTCATCTTCAAATTCTCATTTTGTGCTAAGTCCCCAGCCTCAGTCAAGAAACGAGCAATGTGTTCGACTGTGGACTCATTTGTATCACCACCAAACTTAGTAAACTTGGGAACTTTCCATCCCCTTGGTAACTCAGTTTGTAATACGTATTCACATAATGGTGATACGAAGTTAGGCCTTTGTAAACCTATGTTAAGGCCATTTTGCGCCAAAATAGTTTCGACTAAAGCAGCTATATTGTTTTCTGCGCCAACATTGTGTTGTTGCACTTGTCGAACAACTTCATCAGCGTTCTGGTGTCTATTTACCAAAACTACTTCAGGGACGTGGTTTACTGCCCCTTGTAGTTCGCCTACAACTGTCGACGCTTCGACTGCAACTGCTTCTTGGGGGTTAACTGGCGACGCATTACCCGCAATAATAGGAACGTGCCTATTATTAACCGCTGGAACCCCAAAAAAGTCTGCAATCCTACTCATCTGATTTGCCAACATTCGGTAACTGTTATTGGTATTTTGAATCAATGGATTGAAAACTGTACCAATTTGTTGGGTAAGCATATTAACCATATCGTGATTACTCTCGTCTACTTGCTGTCTTAAGGCCAACAAAGACGTATTGGTTAATGCTGGGGGATTTCGACCAAAAACACTCTCAGAGGAGACATGTGTAGGGGAAAAGGTCGAAATATGTGGCATTCCAGTAGGCATGCCATACATTCCCAGAGGAAATGGGGGTAGATGCACGTCATTCAAACGTGGGTCTAAACCGTTTCCCATTGCCATGTAAGGGCTATGAAGCCCTGCACTTAACGGCAAAGACATAGGCAAAGATGCCATTTCTGACTGCGTTGAACCAACATTAGTCATTGATAATGAAAGAACGGTTATCGACGATGATGGTCCTGCGCTAATGTTTGCAGAATCCATTGTTGTTCCTTGCCCTTGTGAAACCACAGGGTTGGAACTAGATGCATTATTCGTACCAGAACGAACCATTTTACCACTTCTTAAGTGCATACAACAGCGAATACAAATAAGAGAGTACGAAAATGAACAAAATCAAAGGCAAAGACCCACTGGGCGTGCCAATTTGTTTGCTGGTGTTTTTAGCAAACAATCACTAGTTTTATTAGAAGGTTTGTGAGATCAAACTAGAAAAATCTCAAAGCAATTGCCTTTGAATTGCAAAAGTTTTTTGTTTCAGAAAATGTAGAAAAGGGGACGATTTGCAAATGATTAACAGAATTGAAAAGAAAAGAAGCAGTAAATAGTGCAGGAATTGTAAAGAAAAGAAGAACAAATTGCATTGAATCATAAAAATGGTACACAATCACGTACAGCGATTCTTCCACTCGTTTTTCGCTCTGGCTTGGAAGTTAGAGTTTCAGGAATCGGGTGTGTATTGTGATTTGCGACCCCTGTTTCTTCTCAGAAACAGTTATTTATACAAAGGAAAAGAGGGGGAAATTTGAATTAAGTAACTGCCTAACAATTTGAAAATAAGTAACTGCTCCTACTTTCGACCAAGTAACTGCTCCTACTTTCGACCAAAACCGCTCTATCACGCTTCGACCAACTGCTAGTCTTCAACGCATAACTGCCCTGATTTCTGTCTGTCGAAAGCCTGTGTCGATTTTCCTCTCTCTTGCTTTTGCTTCCCTGGAAACTTGTCGAGTTTACCTTGCGCATGACCATTTTCTTTGTCGAAATAATATGGTCTTTGGGAAACATGTCACTTAGGCTCATTGAATGACCCTCATATTTTAAACCGATTGATTGTCTATCCGATGTACCTATGCTTGCTTGTATATTGTTTGGATTATTATGGAATTCATAAAGATATATGTGCTAGTAATGATGTCCTTAGGAAACAAGCGCATGGAATGATTGTCATTTGTTGAATTTCATATGCTAACTTGAAGTATGATTTCTATGACTTATTCTCTTCCTTATAATTAAATAAAAGTGACTAATGTTTATGTAATGATGATTTTGGTTCTATTGGATTATCCATATGGATATATGTAGTAGTTAAGAGTTTATTTCTCTAGCTAGTAAATCACATACTAGAAATTTATGAAACTAAGGTGTCTATGTTTTAAAAATAATGTCTAAAAATAGGATGTCACCTGGAAATTGATGCTTATGGTCATCCTAAGTTGGGGTGAGTCCCTCGCCCTTCCTTCCCTTATATTAAAAGGCTCCAAGAGTAGATATTCGATTGATAGTATTGTTAGTATTGTTAAAGTGGATGAGTCTAGATTGAGTCCTTCATATTGTGGTTGTAGAAGCATCCTCATTGGAATTGCTTGAGTATTTGAAAGGAGAGTAGATATTCGGTAGTAATATATAACTTGAACAATTTTTGAGGACAAAAATTTTCAAGTTGGGGTGTATTGTAACATCCCCAATTTTACTAATTTCGATATTTGAAATTAGCAAACTTTTCATAGTAAATTGATGGTCAAACTAAGTAATTTAACTTGCTTGAGTATATATTAGCAAGGTTAAATTGCCATGTTGTGGAATTATGTTGCATTGGGGTAGTGTATTAACAATAATGTAGAGTGTTTATCACTTAGGGGTAAAAGGGTCCTTTTCTATTTAGTTTTCCTTCAGCTCACTTAACAACACAAAAACAAAACATATTTATTAAACACACACCCACACTAGAGGAAAACAAAATCAGTTGAAAAATAGAAAGCAAGAGAAAAGAGAGAGAGTGAGGAGAACCGTGAGAGGGAGAGAAGAGGAGAACCATAGATCCTCACCATCACCCAAATCTCATGCATGTTGCTTGTTTTGACACCATCACACTCAGTTCCTTCTCCTCTACTCACTGATATCCTTTTCAACACTCAAATCATACACCTCCTCATTTCACCATTGATGAACCTTAAGCTCAAAACTGTCAAAAATTGGAATTTGAGGGTCATGGATGCTTGATTGGATCTTGCATGTGAGTTTGAGTGCTTGAAGTTAGAGTCTCAGTAGCTGTTGTTGAAATATTGAAGCAAGAGGTAGGATTTTGGGAGTCAAATTCGAGCTCATAGGAAGCTTAAAGAAAGGACAAGGTTGCTGGAAAATATTCTGCAGAAAACTATTTTGAGCAACCCATGGTAATTTCTCTGTAACTCACTGTGCAGATGTCCTATGAAGTTAGCTTTTGATTCTTTTGAAACTACACATAAAATGCTTCAAGATAGGCGCAAGAACAACTTAATTTGAGTGAATATTGAGGGAGAAAAATTAATTACAAGTTTCAGTTTTGTAACAGTAATGTTTTCGAACCAGTCTCCGTATTTTAGCCGTAACTCCCTGAATACTCATCATATCAGTGTTGGACTTGAACCATTAGAAAATAGACAAAATATTCTACACAATAGGTACTGGTTTGAATGGTTTTGGCTAGAAATTGAATACTTTATTCTCATTTCTAAATTACTCACAGATGCTGACCAAATTAGATCCGGTATGGGTAGAGCTTGGTCGCGTCTTCCGTTATTTGAATTGTTCGTCTCTCCGGGTGAGTGTTCTCACCACGTTATGTATTTTAAAATGTTGTGTCTATTCTGAATTTACAGCATGAATTGAATTGGTTGATGAATTTTGATGATTGGCAGTGTTAAATGTGCATAAGGTTGTGCTGAAATTCTGTTTGGGATTGTTCGACATAACTTCAGTATTTCTGTAACTCTGAACTTTCTGTGTGTCCAAACATTTTAAGGTTTGACTTTCTGGAAAATAGGCACAATTTGCTACAATTTAGGCACTGAGTTTAGTAAATTTGGATAAGTATAACTAGAGAAATTGTACTCACAAGTCAGATCAAAAATCTAGGACTATACTGGGTGTAGGTTCGGTTATACAGTAACTGGGAACAATCTAGATGTCCAAAAATTTTTTGGTTTACCTTTTAGAAACTACACTTAATGCTTGTCAAATTGGTACTGGTTTGGTTGCATTTGGAGTTGTATAACTCGAGTTATAGGTGAGACAAGTTAGGTTAAAATTCTGGAAACAATCTGGGTATGGGTTCAGTATTTCGGGCATGGTATTTTCATTTGGACTCATTTTTGAATGATTCTTATTTTATTGAAAACTAGACTTAATTGGCCACGATTTAGACTCAAGTTCCATGTAGTTTGAATGAGTATTGATCATTTTAGGAGAGTTTCAAGTTAGGTCACAGTAGCTGTTCCCTTTTCTGAACATAGTATCTTGTTTGATGAAATTGTACTTATTGGCTCACCATTTTGCAAAACAAAAGTCATATTCAGAAAATAGACATCATTAGCTTTTTGTAGAGGGGTCATTTGTTGAATTTCGTTGTCGTTTGGTCGGTCAAATAAATTTCCGAAGTTTATACTTACTTGCTGAAAACTTATTGCACCTAGACTGTCTATTGAAATATCATGAATTTGAATTATGTTTATGTATGGTGGATGATAACTTGTCACTTGAGTTCGTTAATTGAATTATGTGTTGATCGGAATGTGGTATAAATGAGTGGGAACCCATAAATGGTTTTAAAGTGATGTCCAGAACATGTGTAATATTGTTCTGTGACCCTTAAAAGGTTTTAAATGGATTTCCTGAACATGTGTAATATTGTTCAGCGATTAATAATGTATTAACGGGGTGACGACTCCGAGTTATTTAGCATACTTGGTGGAGGGAAGTCATGAGCCCAGAAGCCAAGGCCCCCGCATTATCCCTCATTGGTATGTTGGATTGGGGTTTCTGTGATCTCGTGAGATTTCGTTTCACGGATTATGCTAAGCCAGAGATAAAAAAAGAAATTATTTTTATGGAAAATATAATGATTCGTGCAGTGATTGCCGGATCAGAGGGCTCGTAGGGATTGAGTGATTTGGTCTCTCGAGCCGGTCTTCAAAATAATTAAGATAACTAAAAGAGAACGAATGAGAGGAACCGTAAGGGGTCTCGGAGTCACTCATTGAGATTTGTAATCTCACTGTTTATTGTTGATTGTTTTTCAGATACACAGGTAAAGTCTAAGGATTGTTCAGGAAGTTCAGGACCCTAACTGCTTGGGGCTATCATGTTGAGGAAGTTCACGGGTCATGATGGGTACTCGGTATTAGATATCGGGTTATGGCCGAGTTTAAGTTTAGGATTAATGCACTTGGATTAGCGAATTTTTGTAATGACTGGAATTATATGAATATTTGTGGATTTGTTTATGTATCAAAATATAAAGTTTTAAAGCAAATTGATAATTCCAGTTGTTCATAATTGATTCATCAGTTACGAATTTTTGAATTCGTAGAAGTGCATCTCTGAATTCTAAAGGTTTCTTTTAAAGTAAATTAATTATGAAAGACAAATGTCTATAATATTATATAAATAAATGACGTTAGATAATTTCCTAACAAAAAAATTATTAAACTTTGACATGGTAATAACACTGAAAGCATTTATTATAGTGTGTGTGTATATATATATATATATATATATTTAGATAAACTTTGAACATTAAGCATTTATTGTAATGTTAAACACATTTATTATAATATATAAAATGAAAGAATCCTAAAGAAATGCATAATTAAATAAACACGTTGAAATAAAAAAAGAAGAAATGAAATTTTTTAAAGTAACGAAAGAGACTACAGATGTTCTCTTTTTATAAAAATAAATAAATAAATATAATGCTTTAGAAAACCATTGCAAAAAGAGACAAATGAAGTGAACATATGATGGAATAGAGAGTCTAGACAATTATATGTGACATGTTTTTAAAATTTAAAAAATCAAAGAAAAGTATGAATATAAAAAATTAAAAAAATTTATAAGAAAAAGATTTACTTGATGATGGTCAACATGGCTCGATAAGAAAACATCTTTGATTTAGGATTTGTTTGAAAAGTATTAATAATAAATTATTTAAATATTTAATAATTTGGAGTTTATTTGATAGGGATGTCAAAGGGAAACATAGGCGACTTTGGGATTGACGCGTACAGCGAAGTTACGTTTTCAATATGCCTCTCGCCCGCCCCCCCCTCTCTCTCCGTCTCTCTTAGTTTGTCGAACTGCTCTAACTTGGTTTTTATGCATTTTTAGATTCTAGTTTTTTCAAAGACAGAACAAATGGATAAGATATATTAAAAAGCTATTATATTTCGTTGCGTTTGGAAATACATAAGAGTAAAGGACTACTGTTGTCAATTGCGAAAACATTCTTATTTTATAAATTTTTCAAAAATCAAATCTCGTACACTTATAAAAGTTTCAAAAATAAAAAGCTAACAAACCACATTATTTTCATTGAATTTTTATGAGTTGTTAAGATACTCCACAGCCAGTTAGATTCTTAGATTGTTACCGATATCCAATCAATTGTTGTTAGTTAGATCACTTTAACATAAATATATTAAAATATGACTGACTTTGCCTTCAAGTCCGTTTTAGTCAAAAGCAATTTATTCAAAATTATCTTTTAAGCCAGCAAGGAACAAAACACACTTATAAAAGTTTACACAACCGCTTCTAGAAAAATGTGCTACCTAAACCGGTGGTGGATGACAGTGCCACTTATTGTGTTACTAGAGAAATAAAACGAGCTTTTCATATAGAACGTGCATTTCAAATATTCTAAAAAAAAGATTGCTACCAGATTAACCTAAGAATAAAATTTCTAGTTTTTTCCTTAGAAACGCACAAAGTTCTCACGCAAATGTAATTTGGTTCCGATTGGACATCTCACGTGTGCGCATCATGATTTTGAACATTAATCGTTGAATCTATATACGACTATCTAAGATTACTGCTGCATGTGCGTAGTTGTTCGTGGGAATTTACACAACCACACTAATTTTTGTTATAATTATGTTGTATCAAAATTTAAGTGTTACCAACAAATCTTAGATCCATATTGCAATTTTTCCTTTATAAAAAATAAAGAATTTTTTTTTCCCTTCAATACGAAACTTTTGGTTTGCTAAAACAACTCTAATACTTTGGAGAAGAAAAATTAAAATATGAGGACTAAGACTGAATAACATGTAAACAATTAGACAAATGAATGGTGATTACTACCTTCGATGTTTGGTACTTGCCCGAGAAATATCAAATATCAATCAAATCAACGAATCACCTAATAATACCAAAACAAAAACTCATTTTGAGCTTATAAGATGATTCGTGATTTGATTGAGATTCATCTTCAGTGTTATATAAAAATAATCTTTATGAGAGAAAATAAACAGACTATCTTAGGTGATAGTGAGACATGTGAAAGAAAACAGATGCACTCTTGCTCTTTTTAGGTTTTTCTTTGCATATTGTTTTGTGCTACATAGGGGTGTATATATAGTTCTTCAATATCTACAAAGTCAAATTTTTAATATTTTTTCTTCGTACTCTTTATTTAGTCAACATGGGAAAAACTAAATCATTAATGAAAGAAAAGACTAGTCTTTTAATTCTAAAGGTTTCTTTTAAAGTAAATTATTTATGAAAGACAAATGTCTATAATATTATATAAATAAATGACGTTAGATAATTTCCTAACAAAAAAATTATTAAACTTTGACATGGTAATAACATTGAAAGCATTTATTATAGTGTGTGTATATATATATATATATATATATATATATATATATTTAGATAAACTTTGAACATTAAGCATTTATTGTAATGTTGAACACATTTATTATAATATATAAAATGAAAGAATCCTAAAGAAATGCATAATTAAATAAACATGTTGAAATAAAAAAAGAAGAAATGAAATTTTTTAAAGTAACGAAAGAGACTACAGATCTTCTCTTTTTATAAAAAAAATAAATAAATATAATGCTTTAGAAAACCATTGCAAAAAGAGACAAATGAAATGAACATATGATGGAATAGAGAGTCTAGACAATTATATGTAACATGTTTTTAAAATTTAAAAAATCAAACAAAAGTATGAATATAAAAAATTAAAAAAATTTATAAGAAAAATATTATTTGATGATGGTCAACATGGCTCGATAAGAAAACATCTTTGATTTAGGATTTGTTTGAAAAGTATTAATAATAAATTATTTAAATATTTAATAATTTGGAGTTTATTTGATAGGAATGTTAAAGGGAAACATAGGCGACTTTGGGATTGACGCGTACAGCGAAGTTACGTTTTCAATATGCCTCTCGCCCGCCCCTATCAAGTAACGAGAGAGACTACAGATCTTCTCTTTTTATAAAAAAATAACTAAATATAATGAGTTAGAAAACCATTGCAAAAGAGACAAATGAAATGAACATATGATGGAATAGAGAGTCTAGACAATTATATGTAACATGTTTTTAAAATTTAAAAAATCAAACAAAAGTATGAATATAAAAAATTAAAAAGTTTTATAAGAAAAAGATTCACTTGATAAGAAAACATCTTCGATTTAGGATTTGTTTGAAAATTATTAATCATAAAATATTTAAATTTTTAATAATTTGGAGTTTATTTGATAGGGATGTTAAAGGGAAGCAGAGGCGACTATGTGATTGACGCGTACAAAGAAGTTATGTTTTCAATATGCCTCTCGCCCTCCCCCCTCTCTCTCCATCTCTCTCAGTTTGTCGACCGACTCTAACTTAGTTTTTATGCATTTTTAGATTCTAGTTTTTTCAAAGACAGAACAAAAGGATAAGAAATATTAAAAAGCTATTATATTTCGTAGCATTTGGAAGTACGTAGGAGTAAAGGACTACTGTTGTCAATTGCGAAAACTTTCATATATTATTGATTTTTCAAAAATAAAATCTCGTACACTCATAAAAGTTTCAAAAACAAAAAGCTAACAAACCACATTATTTTCATTGAATTTTTATGAGTTGTAAAGATAATCTCCAGTCAGTTAGATATAATTTTTTTAAAGGATGTAGTGCGGTGATAATACATTCCATGCGCATAATTGAAACTAGAACCAGAGTCAAGCTTCAATACCATTATCCTGAATTTTTTCTTTTTAAACATTTTTGGGCGATTCCGTTCCGTATGAAGAATCTCTAGATTCTTAGATTGTTACGACCGATATCCAAACAATTGTTGTTAGTTAGATCACTTTTACATAAATATATTAAAATATGAGTCACTTTGCGTTCAAGTACATTTTAGTCAAAAAGCAATTCATTCAGAATTATTTTTTAAGCCAGCAAGGAACAAAGCACACTTATAAAAATTTACACAACCGCTTCTAGAAAAATGTGTTACCTAAAGCGGTGGTGGATGACAGTGCCACTTGTTGAGTTATTAGAGAAATAAAATGAGATTTTCATATAGAAAGTGCATTTCAAATAGTTTAAAAAGAAGATTGGTACTAGATTAACCAAAGAATAAAGTTTCTAGTTTTTTCCGTAGAAACGCACAAAGTTCTCACGCAAATGTAATTTGATTCCGATTGGACATCTCACGTGTGCGCATCATGATTTTGAACATTAATCGTTGAATCTATATCCGACTATCTGAGATGACTGTTGCATGTGGGTAGTTGTTCGTAGGAATTTAGACAACCACACTAAATTTTGTTATAATTATGTTGTATCAAAATTTAAGTGTCACCGACAAATTTTAGATCGAAATTGCAATTTTTCCTTTATAAAAAATAAAGAAATTTGATTTTTTTTCCTTTAATATGAAACTTTTGGTCTGCTAAAACAACTCTAATACTTTGGAGAAGAAAAATTAAAATATGAGGACTACGACTAAATAACATGTAAACAATTAGACAAATGAATGGTGATCACTACCTTCGATGTTTGGTACTTACTCGTGAAATATCAAATATCAATCAAACCAACGAATCACCTAATAATACAAAAACAAAAACTCATTTTGAGCTTATAAGATGATTCGTTATTTGATTGAGATTCATCTTCAGTGTTATATAAAAATAATCTTTAAGAGAGAAAAAAAACAGACTATCTTAGCTAATAGTGAGACATGTGATAGAAAATAGATGCACTCTTGCTCTTTTTAGGTTTTTCTTTGCATATTGTTTTGTACTACATAGGGGTCTATATATAGTTCTTCAATATCTAAAAGGTCAAATTTTTAATATTTTTTCTTCGTACTCTTTATTTAGTCAGCACGGGAAAAACTAAATCATTAATGAAAGATAAGACTAGTCTTTTAATTCTAAAGGTTTATTTTATACATAAATAATTATGAAAGACAAATGTCTATAATATTATATAAATAAATGACCTTAGATAATTTCCTAACAAAAAAATTATCAAACTTTGACATGTTAATAACATTGAAAGCATTTATTATAATATATATATATATATATATATATAAAGAAAGAAATTTAAGGAATTGAAATAATTGAACATACGTGTTGTCCTAAAAAAAGAAAACGGAAAAATTGTTGTCTAAGAAATAAAAAATAATTCAGCATTCATAATAAATAGACCTAAATTTGGACATGGTTTGTAACGTTGAACGCATTAATTATAATATATAAAATGAAAGAATCCTAAAGAAATGCATAATTAAATATAATGCGTTAGAAAACCATTGCAAAAAGAGACAAATGAAATGAACATATGATGGAATAGAGAGTCTAGACAATTATATGTAACATGTTTTTAAAATTTAAAAAATCAAACAAAAGTATGAATATAAAAAATTAAAAAGTTTTATAAGAAAAAGATTCACTTGATAATGGTCAACTTGGGTAGATAAGAAAACATCTTCGATTTTGGATTTGTTTGAAAAGTATTAATAATAAATTATTTAAATATTTAATAATTTGGAGTTTATTTGATAGGGATGTTAAAGGGAAGCAGAGGCGACTATGTGATTGACGCGTACAAAGAAGTTATTTTTCAATATGCCTCTCGCCCTCCCCCCCTCTCT
Organism: Astragalus glycyphyllos; assembly: GCA_963573325.1. Taxonomy (NCBI): domain Eukaryota; kingdom Viridiplantae; phylum Streptophyta; class Magnoliopsida; order Fabales; family Fabaceae; genus Astragalus; species Astragalus glycyphyllos. The sequence goes on along the minus strand of OY754313.1, from coordinate 22,365,699 downwards.
CTCCATCTCTCTCAGTTTGTCGAGCTGCTCTAACTTAGTTTTTATGCATTTCTAGATTCTAATTTTTTCAAAGACAGAACAAATGGATAAGAAATATTAAAAAGCTATTATATTTCGTAGCATTTGGAAGTACATAGGAGTAAAGGACTACTGTTGTCAATTGCGAAAACATTCTTACATTATTGATTTTTTAAAAATAAAATCTCGTACACGCATAAAAGTTTCAAAAACAAAAAGCTAACAAACCACATTATTTTCATTGAATTTTTATGAGTAGTTAAGATAATCTCCAGTCAGTTAGATATAATTTTTTCAAAGGATGTAGTGCGGTGATAATACATTCCAAGCGCATAATTGAAACGAGAACCAGAGTCTAGCTTCAATACCATTATCCTGAATTTTTTCTTTTTAAACATTTTTGGGCGATTCCGTTCCTTATGAAGAATCTCTAGATTCTTAGATTGTTACGACCGATATCCAAACAATTGTTGTTAGTTAGATCACTTTTACATAAATATATTAAAATATGACTCACTTGGCGTTCAAGTCCGTTTTAGTAAAAAGCAATTAATTCAAAATTATTTTTTAAGCCAGCAAGGAACAAAACACACTTATAAAAATTTACACAACCGCTTCTAGAAAAATGTGTTAGCTAAACCGGTGGTGGATGACAGTGCCACTTTTTGTGTTATTAGAGAGATAAAATGAGATTTTCATATAGAAAGTGCATTTCAAATAGTCTAAATAAAAGATTGCTACCAGATTAACGAAAGAATAAAGTTTCTAGTTTTGTCCGTAGAAACGCACAAAGTTGTCACGCAAATGTAATTTGATTTCGATTGGACATCTCACGTGTGCGTATCACGATTTTGAACATTAATCGTTGAATCTATATCCGACTTTCTGAGATGACTGCAGCATGTGCGTAGTTGTTCGTAGGAATTTACACAACCACACTTAATTTTTTTATAATTATGTTGTATCAAAATTTAAGTGTCACCGACAAATTTTAGATCGAAATTGCAATTTTTCCTTTATACAAAAGAAAGAAATTTGATTTTTTTCCTTCAATATGAAACTTTTGATCTGCTAAAACAACTCTAATACTTTGGAGAAGAAAAATTAAAATATGAGGACCAAGACTAAATAACATGTAAACAATTAGACAAACAAATGGTGATCACTACCTTCGATGTTTGGTACTTACTTGTGAAATATCAAATATCAATCAAATCAACGAATCACCTAATAATACAAAAACAAAAACTCATTTTGAGCTTGTAAGATGATTCGTGATTTGATTGAGATTCATCTTCAGTGTTATATAAAATAATCTTTATGAGAGAAAAAAACAGACTATCTTAGCTGATAGTGAGACATGTGATAGAAAATAGATGCACTCTTGCTCTTTTTAGGTTTTTCTTTGCACATTGTTTTGTGCTACATAGGGGTGTACATATAGTTCTTCAATATCTACAAAGTCAAATTTTTAATATTTTTTTCTTCGTCCTCTTTATTTAGTCAACACGGGAAAAACTAAATCATTAATAAAAGAAAAGACTAGTCTTTTAATTCTAAAGGTTTCTTTTATACTAAATTAATTATGAAAGACAAATGTCTATAATATTATATAAATAAATAACCTTAGAAAATTTCCTAACAAAAAAATTATCAAACTTTAACATGTTAATAACATTGAAAGCATTTATTATAATATATATATATATAAAGAAAGAAATTTGAGGAATTGAAATAATTGAACATACGTCTTCAAGCCTTCCTTGAAGTGCACCACTTAGCCATATTTCTTGGCTTTAACTTTCCCTGCGTCTCTGAAAAACCACAATAAATAATGGGTGAGATTACAAATCTCAGTGAGCGCCTCCGAGACCCCTTACGGTTCCCCTCATTCGTTCCTTTTAATATTCATAGATTTCCATCCGAATAATGCGGGAGCCCCCATTTAATCCGGGATGCTCCAATTCGGTTATACCAATAAATCATTTTATAATTTTCTTTGGCTTAGCACAATCCGCGAAACGAAATCTCACGAGATCACGGAAACCCCAATCCAACATACCAATGAGGGATAATGCGGGGGCCTTGGCTTCTGGGCTCATGACTTCCCTCCACCAAGTATGCTAAATAACTCGGAGTCGTCACCCCGTTAATACATTATTAATCGCTGAACAATATTACACATGTTCAGGAAATCCATTTAAAACCTTTTAAGGGTCACAGAAGAATATTACACATGTTCTAGACATCACTTTAAAACCATTTATGGGTTCCCACTCATTTTTACGACATTCCAAACAATCGACAATTTAACACATAAAAATAGACTTAATCCAGTTAAAAAAAAACATATTTCAATGAGTAAAACATCATTACATGGAGCTAAACACATTGAGAATTTCACATATACTTCACAAACCGTAAAAACACGAAACACAACTTCAATCCAATCGATTACTCAATCGCATCACATATTATTATTGCATTGCAAATAGGACACATAAACATATACTAAATTCACATAGCGTAATGAGGAACTCACCCGGAGCGACGAACAATTCGAATAACAGAAGACGCGATCAAGCTCTACCCATACCGGATCTATTTTGGACAGCATCTGTGAGTAACTTTGGAATGAGCATAACGTATTCAATTTCTAATAAAAATCATTCAAACCAGTTCCTAATGTGTAGATAATTCTGTCTATTTTCTTATGGTTCAAGTTCCAAACTGATATGCCGAGTATTCAGGGAATTACAGCTAAAATACGCAACTAATTCTAAAATGTTACTGCAACAAAAGTGAAACTTGTACTTAACTTTACTCCCTCAATACTCAACCAAATTAGGTCATTCTTGTGTGAAAACTGAAGGGTTTTAAGTTTAACTTCTGACTATGATCTTTGTTTTTCAAGACAATGAGCCAATTAGTACAGTTTTTAGAAACAATCCAAATGGTTCCCAGACTGGACAACTTCTGTCCTTCAAATTATATTCACTCTCAAATGACCAACATTGTCAAGATTGAACCAAAAGCCCACTTGCTCCCTCAAAGTCGAAATGAAGAAATTTATGGGTGAAGATGATGCAGCTTAAAACTCAGAACAAAAGTGGTATCAAATGATAGAGGAGAAGAAATGGAGGAGAATGGTGGTGAGAAAAAGCGCATGCATCAAAGATTGAGAAGCTTCACTCCTCTCCTTCTCCTTCTTCACTCTCACGATCTCTCTTGCTCTCTCTAACTCCTCTTTTTCTGTTTTCTTTCTTTCTTTTGGTTATTTCTTGTGTTTGTAAACCATTTAATGTGTGTGAGTTAATGTGGATGGTTCAGCTTGGAGTTTTGAGTACAAATGGGAAAGTGTTTGACAAGTGGAACCCCAAACTACCCCCTAATTCACTAATATACCTAAAACTCTCATTTTTGTTTCATTTTCAACCCCACTCCTAATTCCTCTAAATAAAACATAAATCCCCACTTAACACTCAAGTCCCAATCAAATAATCAATCATGAATTCACAATCCCGCAATACTAAAATTAATCTAGCTAACACATGGACTCAATTATGCTAAATTACTTTAATTAAGTAATCTATTTAGCATGACCTCTTGTTAATTTCAATTATCGAAATTAGCCAAATTTGGGATGTTACAATACACCCCAACTTGAAAATTTTTGTCCTCAAAAATTGTTCAAGTCTTACCTCTTTTCCTAAGAGCTCAAACACTATATTATGGAGGGGAAAGCACCATTCTACATATAAGACTAATACTAAAGCATAGATTAATACTAACTATCAAACACAAGCTTTATGGAAATCAAGCGTTTGCATCGTCAAAATCTCGATGTTTTCCATCAGTAATACTTTAATTTTGTTTAAAGAGGGTTAGGGTAATTTAGGTCAAGTTATGGAAAGGATTGGGAAGGAACTCGCGTTGAACGGAAAGTGGACAAAAAGATTTTTCAAAAATGGGACAAAAGGAGGTGCACGGATCAGGCTCAATTGCGCACGGATTAGGCTCCTTACTCAGTTTTCCAAAAACTTTGTTTTTCGTCGAATTCTTTACTCCGTTCGATCCGGTTTCTTACGCCATCAATTCTTAACGCAACACACATCAATACATCCCTACGAACAATCAAATAACATTCTAAACAATCAATTTAGAGTACCCTAATCTCAATCAAATCACAACAAACATTTGAAGCATTCAAAATCATTCAATTGAGGATTGAATTAAGTTTTGGTTGCATCAAAGAATGAAAGGATTTAGCAAAATATCAAAAAAAAGGCAGTAACGATTGTTGTTAGTTTTCATGTTTTCCTCTCCTTCCCTATGCAACCAAACCTTTTCCAAACCTCAATTAGCTGATAAACAACATAATTGTATATATATTTCGTGCACAGACATCACATTTGCTTTATTTTCTATCATGTTGACTTCTAACCAAATAATCAACTTACCATGTAGCAACCCACAAGACTTCTCCAGTAACAACAATAGTGCATGCTGCTAAATTAAGTTATAAACTAGCATTCAATTAGAATCCACTCCTAATTTATCGATTAAATTCAAACTCATAGGATTTAAAATTATCATTTTATTCAAATCCATTATCAACAACTTTTCAACCAATACACATTGGTATACTTAATGTATAATCTCATGGATCATCATAATTTCAGCAACATCATCAATCAAAACAACACAAGTGGAAAATTCATTAATACATAAATATATTTGTTAATTTTTACATACAAACCACTCTCGTATATTGAGCTAAATTCTGAAGAAAAAAAAATTGAATTCAGCTCATACTCATTCTATTGACAATCAACCAATAGAACACTAAAACGGAAACCTCGCCTTGACTTGTCAAACCGACTTGAACCAAAAACAATTTACTGCTAACCTTCACAAACTAGAGGTTAACAACTAGAACCTTACCACCGTAGTGGGGATTTGGGTAGACATAATGGCTAATGAACTATTGTACTAACACTGCTTAATACTTCTACTCTTTCTTACTAGTCAAGGTACTATCCAACTCGTTCCAAATTCCAACCCTTCCGGGTAGCATGATGTGGAACATCACTATTTCGGTTGCTTTGAAAATACCTCTAGTGTTTTAGGTTAGACTTGGGAACAATCATTGTTCGCAGCTGACTCACTAAAGGGGTGGGGTCTTTATAAAAAGTTTCCTTGAAAACATTTGAACATAAAACAATTTTCCTACGTACCCATAGAAGTCAGCTTCACCAACTAAACCCAAAATACTAGCAAGGGTGTGTCTTCATACCTCATGAATTGGTCTTTTGAACCCGACTATAAAACATAACAATCTTACACTGATGCCTGGACTTTTTGGGAAATCTATTGTTCAGACAACATCTCCACAACCGATTATCCTCCCTGACAAAACTTTCCTGAAACTCTATAACTTATCCACTTGAGGTCTCCTTCACTTAGACACTAAGATATGAGGAGTCCTAGGCAATGGGGATCTCACTGGGAAGGCACACCAAATACCCCAGAAAAGCAGGGCTCTCAAGAAGTCCACGAACTTCATTGACTATCAAATAATCTAGGTGTAACATTTACATTCGGATAAAGTGTGGAATTGGAATAATGGTAGTAGCAAAGGAATTTGAGAATGAAAGTATTCTTTCGAAGAATCAAACGGGTGCACGCTTAGTGCTTCCGATACTGATTCAAAGAACAATCCTAAAATATTTTGAACATTCCCTTTGGCTTCCATCTTTCCGAATTCCATAACCCATCCAAACATAATCATTACGACTAACATATCAATCAGGTTCGGAACATGTCCTGCATAATTGCCTAGTGCTTTTACACACTAACAGCTATCCATATGTGTAGACATCTTCGCTAGCTTTCCAACGTATCTCGGAAAATAGAATTCGGGGTTCCGGATCGGAAGTTACGAATGAAACATGTCGGAAGACTGGCGAAATTTCTCACAAACCAAAACTGGCATACTCCTAGTTGAAGGGTCGTAATTTGGTTAATCCTATCAACATCACATACTAGCCTCTTTTGAAAGGGACCTGATTCGGGAATCTTGATCAGGAACTAGTCTACTCAACATCGGGTGGTTTTACTTGCCAATATTGCAAATGTAATTATGGTTTACTAGTCCGGCTTCATGACATTGCGAAAGATGGTTCTGAGGAAAGAAAACCTAATATAGACTCACGACTATCCGAAAGGATTTCACTAAACTGTGACATAAATTGGGGTTAGCTCGTATTACAAGGTAGGATAACCACTAGACATTATCTCAGTACTTGAGAAATTGGCTAAACAGGGATCGGAGTTTTGGGGTGTCACCTACTCCTAAACAAATCTTCGGCACTAACACTCTTACTATTTGAAGATTTGGTTAGATTGTGACCCTCTGGACAACCTATAACGATTTACAAGACAACGCAACAGTTGTATCAGCTCCACTGAATGAACAGTCGCCCACAGCTCTCTCGAACCATCATAGATGCCGATCTGTAGCCCTCTGCTTCTGCTGCACGCTCTGATGAAACAAGAGGCTAGAAATCCTTGGTTTAGGCTTTTGAACATTTCCGGGGCTGAGACAACTAATTGTCATCATTCTCAATAATTCACATGAAACATTGAGTGGATCCTGACTCAATATGTCACATAATATACTGAAAGGTTCTGACATTTTAATTGTCTAAGTCTCTAGCTAACTTGATCTAACCTATCGACCATAAGGTCTCTATGTCCGACAAGGCTGAACCGCTCTGATACCAAAATGTAATACCCTAACATCTCAACAATAGAAGAAATACCAGGATACACCTTTTTAGCATACATCAGAGTAAAAATTCTTGTTTCTAGATATTGAACAAAACTAAATATTGATGATAAACTCATCAAATATGCACTCTTAGTCCATAACTTCAAATAGATGTGTCTGATTAACATACAAACCATATATTTTAATATCCTTTCTACATCCTAATGTTCAATATTCATAACAGAAATAGCGGAAACGATATACAACTTCTAATATAATACAAGTCATATATTTGAAAGAAATAAAACTAGGAAATGACCTAAACAAAGTAACTAAGTCTTCAAGCCTTCCTTGAAGTGCACCACTTAGCCATATTTCTTGGCTTTAACTTTCCCTGTGTCTCTGAAAAACCACAATAAATAATGGGTGAGATTACAATTCTCAGTGAGCGCCTCCGAGACCCCTTACGGTTCCCCTCATTCGTTCCTTTTAATATTCATAGCTTTCCATCCGAATAATGCGGGAGCCCCCATTTAATCCGGGATGCTCCAACTCGGTTATACCAATAAATCATTTTATAATTTTCTTTGGCTTAGCACAATCCGCGAAACGAAATCTCACGAGATCACGGAAACCCCAATCCAACATACCAATGAGGGATAATGCGGGGGCCTTGGCTTCTGGGCTCATGACTTCCCTCCACCAAGTATGCTAAATAACTCGGAGTCGTCACCCCGTTAATACATTATTAATCGCTGAACAATATTACACATGTTCAGGAAATCCATTTAAAACCTTTTAAGGGTCACAGAACAATATTACACATGTTCTGGACATCACTTTAAAACCATTTATGGGTTCCCACTCATTTTTACAACATTCCAAACAATCGACAATTTAACACATAAAAATAGACTTAATCCAGTTAAAAAAAACATATTTCAATGAGTAAAACATCATTACATGGAGCTAAACACATTCAGAATTTCACATATACTTCACAAACCGTAAAAACACGAAACACAACTTCAATCCAATCGATTACTCAATCGCATCACATATTATCATTGCATTGCAAATAGGACACATAAACATATACTAAATTCACATAGCGTAATGAGGAACTCACTCGGAGCGACGAACAATTCGAATAACAGAAGACGCGATCAAGCTCTACCATACCGGATCTATTTTGGACAGCATCTGTGAGTAACTTTGGAATGAGCATAACGTATTCAATTTCTAATAAAAATCATTCAAACCAGTTCCTAATGTGTAGATAATTCTGTCTATTTTCTTATGGTTCAAGTTCCAAACTGATATGCCGAGTATTCAGGGAATTACAGCTAAAATACAAAACTAATTCTAAAATGTTACTGCAACAAAAGTGAAATTTGTACTTAACTTTACTCCCTCAATACTCAACCAAATTAGGTCATTCTTGTGTGAAAACTGAAGGGTTTTAAGTGTAGCTTCTGACTATGATCTTTGTTTTTCAAGACAATGAGCCAATTAGTACAGTTTTTAGAAACAATCCAAATGGTTCCCAGACTGGACAACTTCTGTCCTTCAAATTATATTCACTCTCAAATGACCAACATTGTCAAGATTGAACCGAAAGCCCACTTGCTCCCTCAAAGTCGAAATGAAGAGATTTATGGGTTAAGATGATGCAGCTTAAAACTCAGAACAAAAGTGGTATCAAATGATAGAGGAGAAGAAATGGAGGAGAATGGTGGTGAGAAAAAGCGCATGCATCAAAGATTGAGAAGCTTCACCCCTCTCCTTCTCCTTCTTCACTCTCACGATCTCTCTTGCTCTCTCTAACTCTTTTTCTGTTTTCTTTCTTTCTTTTGGTTATTTCTTGTGTTTGTAAACCATTTAATGTGTGTGAGTTAATGTGGATGGTTCAGCTGGGAGTTTTGAGTACAAATAGGAAAGTGTTTGACAAGTGGAACCCCAAACTACCCCCTAATTCACTAATATACCTAAAACTCTCATTTTTGTTTCATTTTCAACCCCACTCCTAATTCCTCTAAATCAAACATAAATCCCCACTTAACACTCAAGTCCCAATCAAATAATCAATCATGAATTCACAATCCCGCAATACTAAAATTAATCTAGCTAACACATGGACTCAATTATGCTAAATTACTTTAAATAAGTAATCTATTTAGCATGACCTCTTGCTAATTTCAATTATCGAAATTAGCCAAATTGGGGATGTTACAAAGTGCATTTCAAATAGTCTAAATAAAAGATTGCTACCAGATTAACGAAAGAATAAAGTTTCTAGTTTTTTCCGTAGAAACGCACAAAGTTCTCACGCAAATGTAATTTGATTCCGATTGGACATCTCACGTGTGCGCATCATGATTTTGAACATTAATCGTTGAATCTATATCCGACTATCTGAGATGACTGTTGCATGTGGGTAGTTGTTCGTAGGAATATAGACAACCACACTAAATTTTGTTATAATTATGTTGTATCAAAATTTAGGTGTCACCGACAAATTTTAGTTCGAATTTGCAATTGTTCCTTTATAAAAAATAAAGAAATTTGATTTTTTTCCTTCAATATGAAACTTTAGGTCTGCTAAAACAACTCTAATACTTTGGAGAAGAAAAATTAAAATATGAGGACTACGACTAAATAACATGTAAACAATTAGACAAATCAATGGTGATCACTACCTTCGATGTTTGGTACTTACTCGTGAAATATCAAATATCAATCAAACCAACGAATCACCTAATAATACAAAAACAAAAACTCATTTTGAGCTTATAAGATGATTCGTGACTTGATTGAGATTCATCTTCAGTGTTATATAAAAATAATCTTTAAGAGAGAAAAAAAAACAGACTATCTTAGCTGATAGTGAGACATGTGATAGAAAATAGATGCACTCTTGCTCTTTTTAGGTTTTTCTTTGCATATTTTTTTGTACTACATAGGGGTCTATATATAGTTCTTCAATATCTAAAAGGTCAAATTTTTAATATTTTTTCTTCGTAGTCTTTATTTAGTCAACACGAAAAAAACTAAATCATTAATGAAAGAAAAGACTAGTCTTTTAATTCTAAAGGTTTCTTTTATACTAATTTAATTATGAAAGACAAATGTCTATAATATTATATAAATAAATGACCTTAGATAATTTCCTAACAAAAAAATTATCAAACTTTGACATGTTAATAACATTGAAAGCATTTATTATAATATATATATATATATATATATATATATATATATATATAAAGAAAGAAATTTAAGGAATTGAAATAATTGAACATACGTGTTGTCCTAAAAAAAGAAAACGGAAAAATTGTTGTCTAAGAAATAAAAAATAATTCAGCATTCATAATAAATAGACCTAAATTTGGACATGGTTTGTAACGTTGAACGCATTAATTATAATATATAAAATGAAAGAATCCTAAAGAAATGCATAATTAAATAAACATGTTGAAATAAAAAAAGAAGAAACGAAATATTTTTAAGTAACGAGAGAGACTACAGATCTCCTCTTGTTATAAAAAAATAACTAAATATAATGCGTTAGAAAACCATTGCAAAAAGAGACAAATGAAATGAACATATGATGGAATAGAGAGTCTAGACAATTATATGTAACATGTTTTTAAAATTTAAAAAATCAAACAAAAGTATGAATATAAAAAATTAAAAAGTTTTATAAGAAAAAGATTCACTTGATAATGGTCAACTTGGGTAGATAAGAAAACATCTTCGATTTTGGATTTGTTTGAAAAGTATTAATAATAAATTATTTAAATATTTAATAATTTGGAGTTTATTTGATAGGGATGTTAAAGGGAAGCAGAGGCGACTATGTGATTGACGCGTACAAAGAAGTTATTTTTCAATATGCCTCTCGCCCTCCCCCCCTCTCTCTCCATCTCTCTCAGTTTGTCGAGCTGCTCTAACTTAGTTTTTATGCATTTCTAGATTCTAATTTTTTCAAAGACAGAACAAATGGATAAGAAATATTAAAAAGCTATTATATTTCGTAGCATTTGGAAGTACATAGGAGTAAAGGACTACTGTTGTCAATTGCGAAAACATTCTTACATTATTGATTTTTTAAAAATAAAATCTCGTACACGCATAAAAGTTTCAAAAACAAAAAGCTAACAAACCACATTATTTTCATTGAATTTTTATGAGTAGTTAAGATAATCTCCAGTCAGTTAGATATAATTTTTTCAAAGGATGTAGTGCGGTGATAATACATTCCAAGCGCATAATTGAAACGAGAACCAGACTCTAGCTTCAATACCATTATCCTGAATTTTTTCTTCTTAAACATTTTTGGGCGATTCCGTTCCTTATGAAGAATCTCTAGATTCTTAGATTGTTACGACCGATATCCAAACAATTGTTGTTAGTTAGATCACTTTTACATAAATATATTAAAATATGACTCACTTGGCGTTCAAGTCCGTTTTAGTAAAAAGCAATTAATTCAAAATTATTTTTTAAGCCAGCAAGGAACAAAACAAACTTCTAAAAATTTACACAACCGCTTCTAGAAAAATGTGTTAGCTAAACCGGTGGTGGATGACAGTGCCACTTTTTGTGTTATTAGAGAGATAAAATGAGATTTTCATATAGAAAGTGCATTTCAAATAGTCTAAATAAAAGATTGCTACCAGATTAACGAAAGAATAAAGTTTCTAGTTTTGTCCGTAGAAACGCACAAAGTTCTCACGCAAATGTAATTTGATTCCGATTGGACATCTCACGTGTGCGCATCACGATTTTGAACATTAATCGTTGAATCTATATCCGACTTTCTGAGATGACTGCAGCATGTGCGTAGTTGTTCGTAGGAATTTACACAACCACACTTAATTTTTTTATAATTATGTTGTATCAAAATTTAAGTGTCACCGACAAATTTTTGATCGAAATTGCAATTTTTCCTTTATACAAAAGAAAGAAATTTGATTTTTTTCCTTCAATATGAAACTTTTGATCTGCTAAAACAACTCTAATACTTTGGAGAAGAAAAATTAAAATATGAGGACTAAGACTAAATAACATGTAAACAATTAGACAAACAAATGGTGATCACTACCTTCGATGTTTGGTACTTACTTGTGAAATATCAAATATCAATCAAATCAACGAATCACCTAATAATACAAAAACAAAAACTCATTTTGAGCTTGTAAGATGATTCGTGATTTGATTGAGATTCATCATCAGTGTTATATAAAAATAATCTTTATGAGAGAAAAAAACAGACTATCTTAGCTGATAGTGAGACATGTGATAGAAAATAGATGCACTCTTGCTCTTTTTAGGTTTTTCTTTGCACATTGTTTTGTGCTACATAGGGGTGTACATATAGTTCTTCAATATCTACAAAGTCAAATTTTTAATATTTTTTCTTCGTCCTCTTTATTTAGTCAACACGGGAAAAACTAAATCATTAATGAAAGAAAAGACTAGTCTTTTAATTCTAAAGGTTTCTTTTATACTAAATTAATTATGAAAGACAAATGTCTATAATATTATATAAATAAATGACCTTAGAAAATTTCCTAAGAAAAAAATTATCAAACTTTAACATGTTAATAACATTGAAAGCATTTATTATAATATATATATATATATATATATATATATAAAGAAAGAAATTTAAGGAATTGAAATAATTGAACATACGTGTTGTCCTAAAAAAAGAAAACGGAAAAACTGTTATCTAAGAAATAAAAAATAATTCAGCATTCATAATAAATAGACCTAAATTTGGACATGGTTTGTAACGTTGAACACATTTATTATAATATATAAAATGAAAGAATCCTAAAGAAATGCATAATTAAATAAACATGTTGAAATAAAAAAAGAAGAAACAAATTTTTTTAAGTAACGAGAGAGACTACAGATCTTCTCTTTTATAAAAAATAACTAAATATAATGCATTAGAAAACCATTGCTAAAAGAGACAAATGAAATGAACATATGATGGAATAGAGAGTCTAGACTTATATGTAACATGTTTTTAAAATTTAAAAAACAAACAAAAGTATGAATATAAAAAATTAAAAAGTTTTATAAGAAAAAGATTCACTTGATAATGGTCAACTTGGGTAGATAAGAAAACATCTTCGATTTAGGATTTGTTTGAAAAGTATTAATCATAAATAATTTAAATATTTAATAATTTGGAGTTTATTTGATAGGGATGTTAAAGGGAAGCAGAGGCGACTATGTGATTGACGCGTACAAAGAAGTTATGTTTTCAATATGCCTCTCGCCCTCCCCCCCTCTCACTCCATCTCTCTCAGTTTGTCGAGCTGCTCTAACTTAGTTTTTATGCATTTTTAGATTCTAGTTTTTTCAAAGACAGAACAAATGGATAAGAAATATTAAAAAGCTATTATATTTCGTAGCATTTGGAAGTACATAGGAGTAAAGGACTACTGTTGTCAATTGCGAAAACATTCGTATATAAATGATTTTTCAAAAATAAAATCTCGTACACTCATAAAAGTTTCAAAAACAAAAAGCTCACAAACCACATTATTTTCATTGAATTTTTATGAGTTGTAAAGATAATCTCCAGTCAGTTAGATATAATTTTTTCAAAGGATGTAGTGCGGTGATAATATTTTCCAAGCGCATAATTGAAACTAGAACCAGAGTCTAGCTTCAATACCATTATCCTGAATTTTTTCTTTTTAAACATTTTTGGGCGATTCCGTTCCTTATGAAGAATCTCTAGATTCTTAGATTGTTACGAACGATATCCAAACAATTGTTGTTAGCTAGATCACTTTTACATAAATATATTAAAATATGACTCACTTTGCGTTCAAGTCCGTTTTAGTCAAAAGCAATTCATTCAAAATTATTTTTTAAGCCAGCAAGGAATAAAACACACTTATAAAAATTTACACAACCGCTTCTAGAAAAATGTGTTACCTAAAGCGGTGGTGGATGACAGTGCCACTTGTTGTGTTACTAGAGAAATAAAATGAGATTTTCATATAGAAAGTGCATTTCAAATAGTCTAAATAAAAGATTGCTACCAGATTAACGAAAGAATAAAGTTTCTAGTTTTGTCCGTAGAAACGCACAAAGTTCTCACGCAAATGTAATTTGATTCCAATTGGACATCTCACGTGTGCGCATCATGATTTTGAACATTAATCGTTGAATCTATATCCGACTTTCTGAGATGACTGCTGCATGTGCGTAGTTGTTCGTAGGAATTTACACAACCACACTTAATTTTTTTATAATTATGTTGTATCAAAATTTAAGTGTCACTGACAAATTTTAGATCGAAATTGCAATTTTTCCTTTATACAAAATAAAGAAATTTGATTTTTTTCCTTCAATATGAAACTTTTGGTCTGCTAGAACAACTCTAATTCTTTGGAGAAGAAAAATTAAAATATGAGGACTAAGACTAAATAACATGTAAACAATTAGACAAATGAATGGTGATCACTACCTTCGATGTTTGGTACTTACTCGTGAAATATCAAATATCAATCAAATCAACGAATCACCTAATAATACAAAATCAAAAACTCATTTTGAGCTTATAAGCTGATTCGTGATTTGATTGAGATTCATCTTCAGTGTTATATAAAAATATTCTTTATGAGAGAAAAAAAAAACAGACTATCTTAGCTGATAGTGAGACATGTGATAGAAAATAGATGCACTCTTGCTCTTTTTAGTTTTTCTTTGCATATTGTTTTGTGCTACATAGGGGTGTATATATAGTTCTTCAATATCTACAAAGTCAAATTTTTAATATTTTTTCTTGGTACTCTTTATTTAGTCAACACAGGAAAAACTAAATCATTAATGAAAGAAAAGACTAGTCTTTTAATTCTAAAGGTTTCTTTTATACTAAATTAATTATGAAAGACAAATGTCTATAATATCATATAAATAAATGACCTTAGAAAATTTCCTAACAAAAAAATTATCACACTTTGACATGTTAATAACATTGAAAGCATTTATTATAATATATATATATATATAAAGAAAGAAATTTAAAAAATTGAAATAATTGAACATACGTGTTGTCCTAAAAAAAGAAAACGGAAAAACTGTTATCTAAGAAATAAAAAATAATTCAGCATTCATAATAAATAGACCTAAATTTGGACATGGTTTGTAACGTTGAACACATTTATTATAATATATAAAATGAAAGAATCCTAAAGAAATGCATAATTAAATAAAGATGTTGAAATAAAAAAAGAAGAAACAAAATTTTTTTAAGTAACGAGAGAGACTACAGATCTTCTCTTTTATAAAAAATAACTAAATATAATGCATTAGAAAACCATTGCAAAAAGAGACAAATGAAATGAACATATGATGGAATAGAGACTCTAGACTTATATGTAACATGTTTTTAAAATTTAAAAAATCAAACAAAAGTATGAATATAAAAAATTAAAAAGTTTTATAAGAAAAAGATTCACTTGATAATGGTCAACTTGGCTAGATAAGAAAACATCTTCGATTTAGGATTTGTTTGAAAAGTATTAATCATAAATTATTTAAATATTTAATAATTTGGAGTTTACTTGATAGGGATGTTAAAGGGAAGCAGAGGCGACTATGTGATTGACGCGTACAAAGAAGTTATCTTTTCAATATGCCTCTCGCCCTCCCCCCCTCTTTCTCCATCTCTCTCAGTTTGTCGAGCTGCTCTAACTTAGTTTTTATGCATTTTTAGATTCTAGTTTTTTCAAAGACAGAACAAATGGATAAGAAATATTAAAAAGCTATTATTTTTCGTAGCATTTGGAAGTACATAGGAGTAAAGGACTACTGTTGTCAATTGCGAAAACATTTGTATATTATTGATTTTTCAAAAATAAAATCTCGTACACTCATAAAAGTTTCAAAAACAAAAAGCTAACAAACCACATTATTTTCATTGAATTTTTATCAGTTGTAAAGATAATCTCCAGTCAGTTAGATATAATTTTTTCAAAGGATGTAGTGCGGTGATAATACATTCCAAGCGCATAATTGAAACTAGAACCAGAGTCTAGCTTCAATACCATTATCCTGAATTTTTTCTTTTTAAACATTTTTGGGCGATTCCGTTCCTTATGAAGAATCTCTAGATTCTTAGATTGTTTCGACCGATATCCAAACAATTGTTGTTAGTTAGATCACTTTTACATAAATATATTAAAATGTGACTCACTTTGCGTTCAAGTCCGTTTTAGTCAAAAGCAAGTCATTCAAAATTATTTTTTAAGCCAGCAAGGAACAAAACACACTTATAAAAATTTACACAACCTCTTCTAGAAAAATGTGTTACCTAAATCGGTGATGGATGACAGTGCCACTTGTTGTGTTATTAGAGAAATAAAATGAGATTTTCATATAGAAAGTGCATTTCAAATAGTCTAACTAAAAGATTGCTACTAGATTAACGAAAGAATAAAGTTTCTAGTTTTGTCCGTAGAAACGCACAAAGTTCTCACGCAAATGTAATTTGATTCCGATTAGACATCTCACGTGTGCGCATCATGATTTTGAACATTAATCGTTGAATCTATATCCGAATTTCTGAGATGACTGCTGCATGTGTGTAGTTGTTCGTAGGAATTTACACAACCACACTTAATTTTTTTATAACTATGTTGTATCAAAATTTAAGTGTCACCGACAAATTTTAGATCGAAATTGCAATTTTTCCTTTTTACAAAATAAAGAAATTTGATTTTTTTCCTTGAATATGAGACTTTTGGTCTGCTAAAACAACTCTAATACTTTGGATAAGAAAAATTAAAATATGAGGACTAAGACTAAATAACATGTAAACAATTAGACAAATGAATGGTGATCACTACCTTCGATGTTTGGTACTTACTCATGAAATATCAAATATCAATCAAATCAACGAATCACCTAATAATACAAAATCAAAAACTCATTTTGAGCTTATAAGATGATTCGTGATTTGATTGAGATTCATCTTCAGTGTTATATAAAAATAATCTTTATGAGAGAAAAAAAAACAGACTATCTTAGCTGATAGTGAGACATGTGATAGAAAATAGATGCACTCTTGCTCTTTTTAGGTTTTTCTTTGCATATTGTTTTGTGCTACATAGGGGTGTATATATAGTTCTTCAATATCTACAAAGTCAAATTTTTAATATTTTTTCTTCGTACTCTTTATTTAGTCAACACGGGAAAAAGTAAATCATTAATGAAAGAAAAGACTAGTCTTTTAATTCTAAAGGTTTCTTTTATACTAAATTAATTATGAAAGACAAATGTCTATATAATATTATATAAATAAATGACCTTAGAAAATTTCCTACCAAAAAAATTATCAAACTTTGACATGTTAATAACATTGAAAGCATTTATTATAATATATATATATATATATATATATATAAAGAAAGAAATTTAAGGAATTGAAATAATTGAACATACGTGTTGTCCTAAAAAAAGAAAACGGAAAAACTGTTATCTAAGAAATAAAAAATAATTCAGCATTCATAATAAATAGACCTAAATTTGGACATGGTTTGTAACGTTGAACACATTTATTATAATATATAAAATGAAAGAATCCTAAAGAAATGCATAATTAAATAAAGATGTTGAAATAAAAAAAGAAGAAACAAAATTTTTTTAAGTAACGAGAGAGACTACAGATCTTCTCTTTTATAAAAAATAACTAAATATAATGCATTAGAAAACCATTGCAAAAAGAGACAAATGAAATGAACATATGATGGAATAGAGAGTCTAGACTTATATGTAACATGTTTTTAAAATTTAAAAAATCAAACAAAAGTATGAATATAAAAAATTAAAAAGTTTTATAAGAAAAAGATTCACTTGATAATGGTCAACTTGGGTAGATAAGAAAACATCTTCGATTTAGGATTTGTTTGAAAAGTATTAATCATAAATTATTTAAATATTTAATAATTTGGAGTTTACTTGATAGGGATGTTAAAGGGAAGCAGAGGCGACTATGTGATTGACGCGTACAAAGAAGTTATCTTTTCAATATGCCTCTCGCCCTCCCCCCCTCTTTCTCCATCTCTCTCAGTTTGTCGAGCTGCTCTAACTTAGTTTTTATGCATTTTTAGATTCTAGTTTTTTCAAAGACAGAACAAATGGATAAGAAATATTAAAAAGCTATTATATTTCGTAGCATTTGGAAGTACATAGGAGTAAAGGACTACTGTTGTCAATTGCGAAAACATTCGTATATTATTCATTTTTCAAAAATAAAATCTCGTACACTCACAAAAGTTTCAAAAACAGAAAGCCGACAAACCACATTATTTTCATTGAATTTTTATGAGTTGTAAAGATAATCTCCAGTCAGTTAGATATAATTTTTTCAAAGGATGTAGTGCGGTGATAATACATTCCAAGCGCATAATTGAAACTAGAACCAGAGTCTAGCTTCAATACCATTATCCTAAATTTTTTCTTTTTCAACATTTTTGGGCGATTCCGTTCCTTATGAAGAATCTCTAGATTCTTAGATTGTTACGACCGATATCCAAACAATTGTTGTTAGTTAGATCACTTTTACATAAATATATTAAAATATGACTCACTTTGCGTTCAAGTCCAATTTAGTCAAAAGCAATTCATTCAAAATTTTTTTTAAGCCAGCAAGGAACAAAACACACTTATAAAAATTTACACAACCTCTTCTAGAAAAATGTGTTACCTAAAGCGGTGATGGATGATGTAACACCCTGGGCCCTTTTCTGACTTAGTAGGCTACCCACAAGTGTACATCATGACCTTCTCTACCCCCCATGTAGAGTTTTTGCCTTCCGTGGGAATCGAACCTTGTACTCTGGGGCTTAAGTACAAGTTCAATGCATTCCCACTACCAATTGGGCTAGTAGCTCAATTGGTAGTGGGAATGCATTGAACTTGTATATAAGCCCCAGAGTACAAGGTTCGATTCCCACGGAAGGCAAAAACTCTACATGGGGGGTAGAGAAGGTCATGATGTACACTTGTGGGTAGCCTACCTAGTTGATGAAATCACTAATGACGCTGTTGGGCCACATCAGGCTACTGCTGCCGTGTCTGGGGGAGCTGCTGGAAGACCGCAGGTCCAGACTCCTAGTCCTCATGCTGTGCTCAGCCCTACTCCGGGGCTTGTTGCACACCCTCACAATGTTCCTCAGCCTGGAGGATATTACTATAGCATGGGCAGTCAACCCCAAGGCCACATGTTTGAGGGATCGCAGCCAAATGACCCGATTCGTGCACTAGAAGAGAGGGTAAGAGCCGTGGAAGGTGCTGGCGTCAGGGCCAGAGAAGCTCGTGAGCTATGCTTAGTCCCAGATTTGGTATTACCACCGAAGTTCAAAGCTCCTGAGGTGGACAAGTACCGAGGCACCGGCTGTCCTGAGAGTCATGTTACAATGTTTGTCCGGAAGATGGGTCCTTATGCCAATGATGACAAACTGCTGATTTACTGCTTCCAAAACAGTTTGGCCGGAGCTCCTCTAGATTGGTACAAGAAACTGCAAGCCTCAGAAATCCGTTGCTGGAAGGATCTGTCCGAAGCATTCATGAAACAATATAAATATAACATGGACATGGCTCCGGACAGGTCACAATTGCAACACATGAGTAAGGGCGAAAAGGAGACTTTCAAGGAATATGCCCAGAAATGGAGAAGCTTGGCTGCCCAGGTTCAACCTCCTCTGACCGAAAAGGAAATGGTGTACATGTTCCTGGAAACCTTGCCAGCAATTTATTATGACCGACTGATTACGAGTGTCTCATCTAATTTTTCTGATATGATAGTCTTCGGGGAAAGGCTTGAGCACGGTCTCCGAAGTGGGAAGATTTCAAATCATTTCAGCAATTCAGGAAGCTCCGGTAGCTCCCACAGCCAGAAGAAGCACTTCTCCCATTTCCCAAAAAGGAAAGAAGGGGAAACAAATGTAGTCTCAGGAGGAAACTCATCCTTTGATACCCCTCCACCACAAACTGTTCCATTCTCTACTCCTGCATCACCTCAGCAAAGCAGTGACAATTACAAAGCTCAGGGTTATCAGTATAAGAAACGGACCAGTTTCGATCCTATACCAATGACATACACTGAGTTGTTTAATCACCTGACTTCAAAGAACTTGATCAACACTCGGTCAATGAAGGCCCTTCAACCGCCATTCCCAAGAAGCTACAACGCTAATGCTACCTGCAGTTTCCACGAAAACGGGGTCGGTCATACTGTGGAGGAGTGTAAGGCATTTAAGCATGTGGTGCAAGACCTGATAGATGCTGGTTGGATCTCGTTTAAGCAAAGCAGCCCGAACACAACAACCAATCCATTGCCAGGCCATCAGAGGCCAGCAACCAATGCTATAGAAAGTTCTGTTGGGAAATTGGTGAAGGATGTGCAGAAGAGCAAGACTCCGTTGGGTGTTGTCTACTCGGAGTTATGCCATGCTGGAGTGGTCAAGAAGGGGTGTTGCCATGAAGAAGGATGTGCTGATTCCACATGCGTGGGGAATTGTGAAAGCTTTAAAATGATCCTGCAGGACCTGTTGGATCGGTGTGTGGTTCAGATAGGAACCCATGATGTTGAAGAAGAGGTGTTGGCTCTACACTCTGATAAAGGTAGAGGAATCAGAAGACCTATTGAAATCCCTTACAATTACAATCCCAGATTGGTGCAAGCAAATGCTCAACCAATAGTGATCGAAGTTCTGGCTCCTTTCCCCTATGAGTCGGACAGGGCAGTCCCATGGAAATACACTGCGCTATCTACAGTAGAATGCTCTCCAAGTACTACTACTATAACAAACATAGTGGGATCGAGCGGGATCACCAGAAGCGGGAGAGTGTTTGCTCCAGAGACCCTTCGTACAGAAACTTCCAAGGAAGGTGAACAGAGAGTTCGGAAGGAGAAGGGAAAGGAACCAGAAGTTTCCCAGGAAAAGGTAACGGAAAGGGAAGCAAATGAATTCTTGAAGATAGTCCGGCAGAGTGACTACCAGGTTGTCGATCAGTTAAAGCATACCCCGTCGAAGATATCCATGCTATCATTGTTGCTCAGCTCGGAAGCACACAGAAATGCTCTTATGAAGGTGCTTAGCGAGGCGCATGTTGCAGAGGGTATTTCAGTGAACCAATTTGATGGGATTGTGGGGAATATAGTGGCTTCAAACCACCTAACGTTTGCTGATGATGAGTTGCCCGCTGGAGGAAAAAAGCACAATCGGGCTCTCCACATCTCAGTTAAGTGTGGGGACTATGTGTTGGCGAGAGTGCTGATAGATAACGGATCTTCATTGAATGTAATGCTAAAATCCACTATGGATAAGCTGGACGTGGATTGTTCCTACATGAAGCCAAGCTCGACTCTGGTGCGAGCCTTTGATGGATCCAAAAAGGAAGTATTGGGAGAGATGGAGTTTCCCATCCAAATTGGCCCAGAAGTTTTCTATATCAACTTTCAGATCATGGACATCACATCCTCGTACAGCTGCTTGCTTGGCCGACCCTGGATCCACATGGCAGGGGCAATTCCGTCATCTCTGCACCAGCAAGTCAAGTTCGTGGTGGATGATAAGGTTGTTGTAGTGTTTGGCGAAGAAGAGACTCTGGTGAACAGGCCATCAGAATTCAAGTATGTGGAAGCGGCGGAAGAATCTCTTGAAACGGCCTTTCAGTCCTGGGAGATCGCAAATGCAGTGCTTGAGAGGACCAAGGAGGAAAAAATGGTTGCTAAAATCATGTTAGCCCAAGGATATAAGGTTGGTTCTGCCCTGGGAAAATCTGGACAGGGAATCCTGGCGCCCATCCAGCTGAAGGAGAGCAAAGATCGTTGCGGACTGGGATACACTCCAAGTGAAGATGAACGGAAGAAGATAGCAGAGGAACGAAAGAGCAAATGGTTGGCCAAGTCCAAAGGCCAAGATCCATGGCCCCAGAGGATCCCAATTTGTGACATTAGCCAGAGCTTCGTGAGTGCTGGTCTGCTGGATCCCAACCAAGTTGCTGTCATCAAGGATGGCTCTGAAGATGAAGAGGGTGGTGCAAGTCTGGTTCGCCGCTGCTGTGACGGTGAAGAGTTGAAGAACTGGGAAGCTGCCGACTTTCCTGTGACCTTTGGTTCAATGTAATCATCTGTAATGCAATCC
This sequence comes from Astragalus glycyphyllos, assembly GCA_963573325.1. Taxonomy (NCBI): domain Eukaryota; kingdom Viridiplantae; phylum Streptophyta; class Magnoliopsida; order Fabales; family Fabaceae; genus Astragalus; species Astragalus glycyphyllos. Next base: position 22,343,724 of record OY754313.1, on the reverse strand, counting down.
TGTGGCTCTGCCCAAGGCCATAGGACCAGTTGCTAGGGGCACACATATTTTTCTTTTCTGAATCATCATCATCAATAAAAACGTTTGTTTTGAATTTCTCAATCAATAAAAATCATTTTCTCTTCATTGCATGAGTCTTTGCTTGCTTGTTTCGCCTTTCATTCTGCTTTTTCGCTTCTGTAAAATGCAGACCCACAGTAATGGTCTCTGAAAACAGTAGTGTCAACAGTCCGCATTCTGACTTTGATCATCCTATCAACCAAGCCGAGGGGGATGTTGAGGAAGATTGGGAAGCTCCTCCGGAACTCATGAGACTAATGAAGCAAGAGGAAAGGGTAATCCAGCCTCACGGGGAATCTACCGAAGTGATTAACTTGGGTACAGCTGAGAACAAGAAAGAGGTCAAAGTGGGAACAGCCATGAATGACGAAGATCGCATGAAGTTGGTACAGCTGTTGCATGACTACGTTGATGTGTTTGCGTGGTCCTACCAAGATATGCCTGGGTTGGACACTGATATTGTGGTACACAAGCTGCCGGTCAAACCTGAATGCCCGCCCGTAAAGCAGAAATTGAGGAGGATGAAGCCTGAGATGTCCCTCAAAATCAGAGACGAAGTAAAGAAGCAATTTGATGCAGGATTCCTAGCAGTGGCCAAATACCCACAGTGGGTTGCCAATATTGTCCCAATTCCCAAGAAGGACAGGAAGGTTAGAATGTGTGTTGACTACCGAGATCTGAATCGTGCTAGTCCCAAAGACGACTTCCCACTGCCACATATTGATGTCTTGGTGGATAGCACTGCACAACACTCGTTATTCTCCTTCATGGATGGATATTCGGGATATAACCAGATCAAGATGGACCCCGAAGACATGGAAAAGACAACTTTCATCACTCTCTGGGGTACTTTCTGTTATAAAGTCATGCCATTCGGGTTGAAGAATGCTGGCGCAACCTACCAGAGGGCCATGGTCACCTTGTTCCACGATATGATGCATAAGGAGATTGAGGTCTATGTTGATGACATGATCGCAAAATCCAAAACTGACAAAGAGCACATTGTCAACTTGCAAAAACTCTTCGATCGGTTGAGGAAGTACAAGCTCAAGTTGAACCCTGCCAAGTGCACATTCGGGGTGAGATCAGGGAAGTTGCTAGGCTTCATTGTTAGTCAGAAGGGGATTGAGGTGGATCCAGACAAAGTGAAAGCCATCCTTGAAATGCCGGTGCCCAAAATAGAAAAAGAAGTCTGTGGCTTTCTGGGAAGGTTGAATTACATCTCCCGATTCATCTTCCAGTTGACGGCCACCTGCGAGCCAATCTTCAAGCTGCTCTGCAAGAATCAAGAACATCAAGCGGATAGTGCAGAAGATGGTGGTAACATACAAGGACTGGCATGAGATGCTTCCCTTTGCTCTGCATGGCTACCGTACTTCAGTGCGTACATCAACTGGGGCAACCCCTTTTTCCTTGGTATATGGGTCAGAAGCAGTCCTGCCCATTGAAGTTGAAATACCCTCCCTGCGGGTACTGATGGAAACAAAACTAGAAGAAGCTGAGTGGGTACAGGCCCGGTTGGATCAGCTAAACCTGATTGAGGAGAAAAGGATTGCAGGCTTATGCCACGGTCAGTTATACCAGCAGAGGATGAGAACAGCTTTTGATAAGAAAGTCAGACCTCGTGAATTCAAGAAAGGCGATCTGGTGCTGAAGAAGATCCTACCTATTCAGACTAATCCCCGAGGAAAGTGGACACCCAGCTATGATGGTCCCTATGTTGTCAAGAAAGCCTTTTCTGGAGGGGCGCTGTTACTCACAGACATGGATGGCGAGGATCTCCGGAATTCGGTCAATTCTGATCAACTGAAGAAGTATTATGCCTGAAAGAAATAGACGAAAAAAGAGAAAGATAAGCCAAGTAAGAATCAGCTCGCTAGGTTGAAAACCCGAAAGGGCGGCTTAGGCAAAGTCAGAGCGACCCGGTGGATTGAAAACCCGAAAGGGCGATCCAGGCAAAAATTAGGGTCAGAAAACTTGGGCGTGGAAAGTTAAACAAAGGCATACAACCTTCCCCGAGGCTTGAATGAGGGAATGATCAAGGTCAAGGACACAGATGTTGGCACTGCTCCACAGAGACGGACAGTCAGAAATTAGCTTTTCTCTTTTTTCGTGTCTTTTTGTAGTTTAAACTTTCAAATGTATTGAACAGTCGTCGTAACATTCTGTACGATTGGCTTCTACATCAATAAAGCTCAACTTTTTCCTACCGGTTTGTTATTTTCCGCTTCTCTGCTCAAGATAAACGTTTTATGATGATGGTAATACTGAGTTGCAAAACATGTGCATACATCATAGAGCATTACAAATCATTGCGAAATCCTTAAAAGTCACGGGAAATAAGCAATCTCCCAAAGAAAGTTAATCTTGCATGGAAAGTTGCACTCATGAGTCATTCCAGAAGGCAAACCATAAAGCAAACTTGCACTCGGCTCATGGGTCCCGTAAATCAGTTCCTCAGTCTCGTGCCAGGAGTGTCGGGGGTCGGTTGAACCAGCAAAAGAATAAGCCTTTTATTAAAAAAAAAGAAGAGCACAAAAAAGCAAATGATCAGAAGAAAAAAAAAACTGATCAGGCAAAAAGAAGAAAAAACAAATGATCAGAAAACAGAAAGCTGATCAAAAGAAGAATTAAAAGATGAAAGAAAAAAAACAATCAAGGCTGAAAGAAAAGCATTCCCCAGCATTCATCATTCACCCAAAATCATCGCATCGCATGCATTCGCATAACAGGCCTTTGCATAACATGCATTCATTCCATGCACCATGCATTGCATCTGCTAACATGTGCAGGTACCGCCAACCTGAGAAACCTGAAGAAAAGTCCTGCGACCAGAGCAGGCACCCCTGGATCGATGTGAAAGCATTGACCCTGAAGAAGATGAATTGGATTTCCGAATCCCCCTTTGGACCCACGTGTCCCCCAGAAAGACTGACTTCAACTTGTATTCGAGCTGCAGGTAAGTCCCTCTGATCTTCAATAGGTCCAGTCGAAAAGGGTAGCCGTGTTGGTCTAAAACATGGCGCAGTCCTAGGGAAATATCGAGATCTAGACTTGATATAGTACCCTCCCCCTGGTCGCTCGAAAGACCACCTCTTTTGAGCCCGCGCGCTCCCAGGCCCAAGTGCAAACTCGGATCGTTCGCGATTCGTTAAAAGGCTTTAGGCAGCCTCCTTCGCCGGCTCAATGTGAGTCGATACCCCTTTTATTGCTTTCTTTATTTTCTGCTTTCTGTCAGTTTATTGAGGGTTGGCGCTCATAGGAAAAACAAAAAAATATCATGTCATCGCATCTGCATCAGAAAAAAACAAAAAAAATAGAAATGGAAAAAGGAAAATTCGGGTTTCTTTAGGTAGACAAAATTGGTATAATTTCTGAATTCTTTATCTTTATTTTGCCTCGAAATATGTTTCGGCCAATTCATATTCCTTGTTAAAATCCAGATAAAGAGGGGCAGCTGTCATACCCTAATTTTGTCCGGCTTGGAACAAAACCTTAATTTTCCACAAAAAGCAATAAATTATGAAGTGAAGCATCATTCTGAATGATGTGAAGAACTATGAGCATGCATTTTTGGGTTCTAAAAGTCATTTCAGCGCTTTTAAAATCATTTTTAGGATTGGAATGCCTTTTGGAGCAAAATTAGGGTTTTTTGGGCAAAAGGGGTATTTTGGTCATTTCCAAAATTAAGCAATTTCTCACAAAAAATCATTGTTCAATCTCAGAGGAATTTATTTGGATCTAGATGATTTGGGTTATGAATTTTTGTGCGCATGCATGCATGATTTTTGGCATAAAATTCAAATTTTAAGCAAAAGGGCAAAATGGGAATTTCCATCGAGGTGAGGTCTCAAAACAATTTTGGGAAGGGTGATACCATGGAATTTTGGGCCCAATCATTGATTCCTAGGATATGGCCCAAAGTGGCATGATTTTTATGGAATTATCTAGAAAAGAATAATCAAAAATGGTGAAAATAAGGAAGTGTCCCCAATAAGACAAAATGTACTATTTTTCTTGACAAGCTTGCAAAACTTGGGCACCAAGGCCTCATTTGCTCCGAATTTTCCAGCTCATTTTCACCTCATTTTGTGTTTCCTCATGCCCTTGATCCATGTGAGTTGTATTCCTAGCCATTGATTAAAATTCTAGATCAAATCCTAGGCTACAACTTTGTGTAGAATGACCTAGGTGCCCTCAACAATTTTTTTGCAACAAAAACTCATAATTTTTGTGTAAGACCAGCTATTCCTCACTCATTTGTGTTTTCTCCTTGTCCCTAATCCATGTGCATTGCAATCTTGGCCTTTGATTCAAATTCTAGCTCAAATCTCAATGGTTTGCAAAAGCACAATGTCCTATATACCCTTAATTTTGCACCTCATATAAAACCCAAAATAAGAGACCATGAGGAGGACACTCATATTTTGACCCTAGCACCCAAATCTCTCCTCTCTTTCTCTCATTCCTTCGAAGCAACCAGCCACCATACCCATATTCTTTCTTCAAAATTCTTCCAAAAAAAATCAACCATCAAACCTTGTTTATTCTTCATCCTTTCAATAAATCTACTTCTAAACTTGCATAATCATCAAAGTTTCATCAAAAACCATCAAGAATCAAGCATTTGCGAAAGGTTCAAGAGGTTCTTGTGGTGTTCTTCAAGTGTTCTTGCTTCTATTCTCTTTCCTTCTTCATTTTCTAGCTAGATCTAGAGGTAAGCTCACTAACCCTTGCATTTTCTTTAATTTTCATCATGTAATCTCTCTTCTATTCCTCTTTCCTTCTTGAAAGAAGCTTTGAGGACTCATTTCAAACATTATTGGACAAGGACATTGGGAGCCTTGGGTGTTTGAGATGAGTCCTTGGCCTTGAAGGAAAGATTCTTGTGTTTTCTCATCATTCATTGCATTTCTACCTCATTTGCATGATTTTGGTGAAATAAAACCTTGTTTTCCTACCTATTTTGCTTCGGCCATAGCATGGATTTTAGGGTTCTTGTGTTCATTTTGTTCATTTCATGATTTTAAGTTGAATTTTGGCTTGATTTTGGTGTTGGGTGCCTCGGGTTGTTGCTTCAAAACCTAGGGTTTTTGTTGCCTTTTTACTTCTTTGATTTTGTGAAGAATAAAATACATGATATGCTTGATGCTTACCTTAGAACATGGCATGATGATCTAGGGTTTAGTCTTGTGAATTGTTTCATGTATTAATTGTGAATTTTAGCATGAAACTTGATGGTGATTTGTGCTTAGCATTGCTTCGGCCTTAGGCCACTTTTGTGCATATTTTGTGCTTGAAAACGTGTTGTTTTGATCTTGTGTGAATAAATGCAATTGTGCAATTGTGTTTTTACCCTTTTACCTTTTTACTTTACCACCTCATTAAATAATTACCATTTACCTCATGCATTTTTACTCTACCATTTCATTAACTTCTCACTCAAACTTTTTACCACTTGTAAATTTGCATAAAAAAAAATCCCAAAACATTTCAATCATTTGCATTTTAAACTTTTACTATTTCTCATTTAAAACCCCAAAACATTTTTACCACTTCTTACTTTGCATTTCACTTATTTGCATCATCTATGCGACACCTTGCATGCTTGCACTCACATTCACTCATACTTGTATACCATGCATAATAAATGCTCATACATTCTTGTATGCTCATGCATTCTCTTGTATACTTATTCATGCATTCTCTTGTATGCTCATGCATTCACATGCTTGCTTAATCATGTATCATCGCTCACATGTTCATTCATTAAACCTAGAATACTCTATGCCTATGATCAATTGTGTTCACTTGTTCTTGATGCCATTTGAATGACTTGATTTAATTGTGTGCCCTTCCTTCCACTAGCATGTATTCTTAATGAAGACGTAAGCCTACTTTTCCGGTTGTAGCATAGAGTCATTAAGGTATATGCACCCCTTTGAGATTGCTGCCCGTCCCGTAGCAATTCTCACACACACACACAATTGTCTTGAGAGCTTTGTCTTGCATCCTTAATAATTGGATCTCTTGATTATATTGGCATGTTTAATCTTGGTTAATAATCAACATGTTTATGATTGCTTGATTGGTGAGTATGTTTGGATCTTGTTCATTCATTGTTGCATTTGGTTATGGACTTGGAATTGATTGAATAATGTTCTACTTGTTTTCCAAAACCCATTTTCTAAACTCATTTCCAAACGCTCCTTGCTTTGCGAAAACATTTTCTTCCTCCATTAAGTAAAACAAATTGTCATTGATGATCACTCGCGCTGTTGCCGTTTAGATCGTTAATGATGATTTTATTTTCAAAAAAAGAGTTAGTAGTGAGGCCATTCTAACCGTTGTTGTTCGGTCTTCACAAACGCTCACCCAATTGCGAAAAACTCTTAAGCCGTTTTCAGACGCAAAAGCCGAGAACTACGTAGCTTTGATCCCTCAACCTAGTGAGGGTACGTAGGAGCGGGTCCGTCCCGTCAAGCACCCTTTTAAAAAATCTTTGTTTTGTTTCCACTTTTCAAAGATAACAAAAATATTCCTGTCTTCCGTTTTCAATAAAACGATTTTTTTCAAAAAAAAAAAGAAAGAAAAGAAAAGAAAAGAAAAGAAAAGAAGTAGAACAAATCGCTTTCAACTCAAACCTTTGTCAAACCACACATCGAGTTAATGGTTCCCTTTCAGTAGAAAGGACGTATGGGATGCTAATACCTTCCCCATGCATAACCGACCCCCGAACCTACATCTCCGATTTCGAAAGACCACTCGCTTTTCCAAAAAAAAGGGTTTTTCCGATGTTTTCCCAAATAAATATTGGTGGCGGCTCTACTATTTTTCACGTTGCAAAACGAGAAGTCCCAAACTGGATTTTTCGGGCGCAACACACGGGCCGTGTGAGCTAATTGGCGAAAATAAGTACCAACCAGGAACTCACACGGGTGCCCGTGTTAGCTCACACGGTCCGTGTGAGTGTGACAGCTAGCACCCCTATTTTGCTGATTTTGTTTCAACTCTCGATCCGATTCGATTCCGTTCCTAATTCCAACTACAACCAAACATCGAAACAGACATTGTAAACAATACAACCAGTCCAAACATCAATCAATAATCCAATCATACCAATCAATTCACATATAATTTGGTAAATAAAAGGTAAAAACGTAATTTTCCGAAAAACGGTTTTTGACTCGTAAAATTTTCGAAACTCAACGAAATCAAAGACACCATCAAATATTCAAAAACAAAATCCCTAAACGTGAGTAAAACTCACCTATCGTGATGAAAATCACGAAACCTCGAGACTTTCTGAAGCTCGAACGTCCCGTAACGCACGAACACGCTCCGAACTTCGCGAACTCATCCAATCGCTTCCAAAATCGAAAAACCCATCTACTTGGATTCACAACCAGCAACTCAATCACCCTAAAACCATCTTCAATGACTCAAACTCCTAGATCTTACTCCAATATTCCCATAATCGTGACATAGAAGCTGATTTCCTCATGTTCCTAAAGTGGTTCAAGTTTCTGTTTTTGATAGGTTTTTGGGTTGGGATTTTGAGGCTTTGCACTTCAGATTCTCGTGGCAAGAAGCGTATAGAAACTGAATTAATGGTGGTGAGTGATGAAAGGAAGAAGAAGGAAGTAAGGGTTCTCATTTTATTCTTTCCCTTTTTCTCTTCTCTCTCGGCTTCTCCCTTCCTTCTCTCTCTGTTTTTCAACTTTTTAAAACAGTGTGTGTGTGTTGTGGTAATAGTAAGGAAAAGAATAAATGTGTTTGTTAGTGAGTGAGTGAAGTGTTGATTGAGAGAAAATAATCTTCAGTGTTATATAAAAATAATCTTTATGAGAGAAAAAAAAAACGACTATCTTAGCTGATAGTGAGACGTGTGATAGAAAATATATGCACTCTTGCTCTTTTTAGGTTTTTCTTTGCATATTGTTTTGTGCTACATAGGGGTGTATATATAGTTCTTCAATATCTACAAAGTCAAATTTTTAATATTTTTTCTTCGTACTCTTTATTTATTCAACACGGGAAAAACTAAATCATTAATGAAAGAAAAGACTAGTCTTTTAATTCTAAAGGTTTCTTTTATACAAAATTAATTATGAAAGACAAAAGTCTATAATATTATATAAATAAATGACCTTAGAAAATTTCCTAACAAAAAAATTATCAAACTTTGACATGTTAATAACATTGAAAGCATTTATTATAATATATATATATATTTATTATAATTTTTTTATAATTATGTTTTATCAAAATTTAAGTGTTACCGACAAATTTTAGATCGAAATTGCAATTTTTCCTTTATACAAAATAAAGAAATTTGATTTTTTTCCTTCAATATGAAACTTTTGGTCTGCTAAAACAACTCTAATACTTTGGAGAAGAAAAATTAAAATATGAGGACTAAGACTAAATAACATGTAAACAATTAGACAAATGAATGGTGATCACTACCTTCGATGTTTGGTACTTACTCGTGAAATATCAAATATCAATCAAATCAACGAATCACCTAATAATACAAAAACTGTTCTGGAGTGGGCCGAAGCCCACTCCAATAACTCTAGCGCTAGATCGGCCCAACAATGAGGGGCATGAAAGCAAGGAACCGCATCAACGGCTCTGATCTGTCCGTACAATCATCAGACGGCCGAGCGCGACTCACGCTCACTATATAAGCATTCATTGCGTCAGTTGTCAGGTACGCACTGTTCATCAATACGTATATTTTGCTCGTCCGTTCCTGACTTGGGCGTCAGAGTGTTATCGCAGGTACACCCGCCCTCTGGAGCAGAGCTAGCAGAACGACCAAGGCATACAGAGATCTAAGACCTGGAAAACAGGGGTCAAGGACATCAAAGGTACAGATCAATTGGCGACCACAGTGGGAGCCCGCGCGCTTTCCACCATTCGTACAGATGCCACCAAAGGCAGCTCGAGGCCTACCAAGGGCCACCGCTCGTCTACAAAGTGTGGCTGAAATCCCCGCTCGACTACCTCCAGCAGGTGTTGAAGGTATCAACGCCACCCCCGCACAACAGGTTACGGTGGAACTCCCTGCCGACCTGGTCCAAGAGCTGCGAGAACTACTGCGCAACCGTAATCAGGCTCTGAATCGCAATGATGACCGCCTCACACACGTAGAAGATCAGATCGCCTCGAGGAGAGCGCACACTGCGCCAGAGCAGCGACCTCACCATGAGGGCACTTCAACCGTGCGGGCACGCCCTTCAAGGGCCCATCGATCGCCTCCGCGAAGGCAGCTGGTCCATCGATCTCCACCCCCGAGGAGGGGACGAGGAGGAGCGACCACCCCACCAAGAAAGACCCCGTCCACGACTGATTATACTTACTGGCCCGAAGAGTCATCGCACGAAGGTTCCTCCCACGGTTCGACCGGTTCTCCCGCCCGTTCTCGAAGCCGATCTATCGAACGATACTCGTATCGATCAAAAGCTTACGCCAATCACTACGGTCAAGATAGAAGGGATACCGGACTTGGACCATATACCAGAGAAATTGACGAATTCCGCATCCCGCGCTCTTTACAGAAGCCTCCAACCGACCTTAAGATGTACAACGGCATGAAAGATCCCGACGCCCATTTAAAGCACTTTGATATTATGATGAAGTACCGTGGAGCGCCTGGGCCGGTCAAATGCAAGATCTTTCCCCTTACTTTAGAAGGGTCAGCGTTGGGTTGATTTACGGAACTAAAACCCAATACCATTTCATCATGGGAACAGATGGCAAGGGTGTTCACCGCTCGGTTCACGACTTCTAGAATCAAACCAAATCCCAAGATGTTCTGATCGCCATCAGACAGGGTCCGGAGGAGTCTTTGAGGAGTTATGTGGAAAGGTTCAACCGAGAAGCCGACCAAGTAAGGAACTTAGACGACAACCAGAGGTTGTTCTTCCTAAGGACAGGACTCTTAAGAGGAACTCGTTTTGAAGCAGAAGTGGGACTCCACGTTCCCAGAGACCTAGAGACGTTCCTCAGGCGATCTCAAAGGTTCATGAATTACGAGGAAAGAACGACCGCCATAGAAGCCGCTGAGGCGGGCATGAGTCAACGCCCGCGACCAGAAAAAGATCAAAGGATTAGGGAAGAGTATACCGGCAATCGCCTGAGCAAAGAAAATAAGGCCAAGAGGTTTGCTGAGCGCACCAAGTTGAACACTTCGTACGCGAACATATTGGCGGAATGTGCAAACACTGAATTCAGGGATATTAAACCACCAGAACCTCTCGTGCTTAAAGACGGGCAGCGCCCATCGAAAAAATACTGTAGATACCACAAGAGCAATGGGCATGACACAAACAATTGCATGGCTCTAAAAGATGATGTGGAGGCCCTGATCAGAAGAGGAAAGTTGACTCAATATGTGAAAAGAGATAACGGTGAAACACGAGGAGAGAGGCAAGTGGCCCGTTCACCTAGAAAAGGGAAAGCAGAAGCAAATGAAACGATCAAAGTCGTAGAGGAGGACGACGATGATGAGGACGCAGTAGACACAAGAAAGTCAAGAGGGAGGCCAGTCGCCATGGTAATCTCGGGAGGAGTCCCCACCAACGCCTCAACCAACAGATCGATCAAAAGGAGATGGGACGAAATCATGAGCGTTGCTTCGACCTCAGCTCCAAGACCACTTAGTGGGCGACCATCCATCTCCTTTGGAGACGAGGATCTCATTGATGGAACCCCAAACTACGAGGTTCCCTTAGTCAAATAGCAGTAATGGCAAACATGGAGGTTAGGCGAATATCGGTGGACCAAGGGAGTTCAGCAGACATAATATTTGAAGACCTTTTGGACGTCCTAAAAATTTCAAAGGATGATTTGAGGCCATATAGAGGAACGGTCTTGACCGGGTTTAATGGAGCCTCGACAACTCCTATAGGACGGATAGAGCTGATGGTAACTTTTGGGGACGATACGGTAGAGAATCCCCTCTGTAGAACTGTCAGAACAGATTTCATTGTGTTACCCTGTAAGTCCGTGTATCAATGTATCATTGGTCGACCAACCCTTGCCCGCTTGGAAGCAGTGCCCTCCACCGTCCACTTGAAAATGAAATTCTACACTAAAGCTGGGGAAGTTTCCACCATCCAGGCAGACTTATTGTCCGCCAAGCGAGTTTTCCTTTTGGGGCTTAAAGAAAAAGGGAAAAGCGTAGCAAGAGAAATAGAGAAAGAAATGAAAAGCGGCGGGCAAGTTAACCTGGCCGACCTAGATGCCCACTATGACCCTGATAGCGAAGAGGAAGAAGGGGACGACCTTCTGACTAAAGAGCTAAAGAAACGAATTAAGCGACCTGAACCAGACAGGGAATTCTGTCACATCAAGCTAGGGGATGACCCGGAGAGAACGATCAAAATAAGGAAAAACCTTCCCCCTGAGGTTCAGGACGAGCTCGTTCAATGTTTGAAGGAACATGCAGACCTGTTCGCCTGGAGTGAGGCCGACATGCCCGGTATCTCACCCCAAATAGCCTGCCACCACTTAGCTGTGGATCCAGGAGCAAAATGGGTGGCTCAAAAAAGAAGAGTTCAGAAGGAAGAAAAAGCACGAGCAACGTGCAAGGCCGTTGAAGACCTGCTCGAAGCAGGGTTCATTAAAGAAATAAAATACACCACGTGGTTATCCAATGTAGTTTTGGTCAAAAAGGCGAATGGAAAGTGGAGGATGTGCGTGGACTATACCGACCTCAACCGAGCATGCCCAAAGGATGCTTTTCCCGTCCCAAGTGTCGATCGCCTGGTCGATAATGCAAGTGGATACAAAATCCTGTCCTTCTTAGACGCCTATTCCGGGTACAATCAGATTCCCATGCACCCACCAGATCAGGAGAAGACCGCATTCATGACAGACAAGGGGAATTTCTGTTACACGGTCATGCCGTTTGGGTTGAAGAACGTTGGAGCGACCTACCAGCGCATGATGAACCATGTGTTTCAGGATCAAATAGGGAAAACGGTGGAGGATATGATTGTCAAAACCAAACAGGACCAAGCTCATGTAAACGACTTGAAAGAAGTATTCAAAGAAGCCAGAAAGAATTCGTTAAGGTTCAACCCAGAAAAATGCACTCTTGGGGTCAGAGCGGGCAAATTCCTTGGGTTCCACCTAACAGAAAGGGGAATTGAAGCCAACCCAGACAAATGTAGAGCAGTAACTGAGATGAGGCCACCAACGACCAAAAAAGAAATACAGAAACTTACTGGTTTGGTGGCCGCTCTCTCTCGTTTCATCTCAAAAGCAGCGAACAAATCTTTGCCCTTGTTTAAATTGTTGAAAAAGGAGACCACATTTGAGTGGACGCCCGAGTGCGACCAGGCCCTCGAACAATTGAAAACGTCTCTGGTAGAACCTCCAATTTTAACGACCCCCGAGCCTGGAGAAACTCTTTATTTATACTTGTCCATCACGGACGAGGCTTTGGCCGCCGTCTTGGTACGAGAAGAAGGGACGAAGCAAAATCCAGTCTACTTTGTCAGCAAAGTTATGCAAGGACCCGAGCTAAGATATCAGAGGATTGAGAAATTGGCTCTGGCATTGATTGTCTCAGCCAGAAGGTTGAGACCATACTTCGTGGCCCACCAGATCACCTTGCGCACCGACCAACCCATTAGGCAGATCCTGCATAGCCCAGATCTAGCGGGCAGAATGATCAAATGGGCTGTAGAATTATCAGAATTCGGAATAAAGTATGAGCCTAGATCGTCTGCTAAAGCACAAGTCTTAGCCGATTTTATCGCAGAATTGACCCCAGGGTCAGAGAACCCAGTTCAGGATTCATGGACTTTGCACGTTGACGGATCGTCCAATGGTAAAGGCAGCGGAGCGGGCTTAATCCTTGAGAATGAAGAAGGGACGACCATCGAAGTCTCCCTGACCTTCTCGTTCCCCACTTCTAACAATCAGGCCGAATACGAGGCCTGCATCGCTGGGTTGTTGCTCGCTTTAGAGATGCAAGTAAAAAGGGTGGAGCTACGATCAGACTCATTACTAGCGGTCTCCCAGATCAAAGACGTCTTTTTAGCCAAAGACGAGATACTCCAAAAATATTTAGCAAAGGTCAAAGAGTTGATGAAGAAATTCGAGCATGCTGAAGTCAAGCACGTCCCAAGGACTGAAAACGCTAGGGCGGACATCTTGTCCAAACTGGCAAGCACCAAGAAAAATGGTAACCATAGAAGCGTAATACAAAAAATCCTATCTCAACCTAGTGTGAGGTTAGATACGGCCTTAGGAGCAGAGATATGTACGATCGAATCAACGCCTTCCTGGATCGACCCCATCTTTAACTACATAAATAACGGGGAGGAATCCAGCGATCCAAAAGAAGCTGCGCTCGTTCGCAGGCGAGCAACGTCGTACTCGATAATTAACGAGCAACTCTACAGAAGAGGATTCACCATGCCCCTGCTCAAGTGCCTCCTCCCAGCAGAAGCGGCCTATGTGTTGAAGGAGATTCATGGAGGAATCTGCGGGAACCACTTGGGTTCACGAGCTTTGGCAAAAAAGGCTTTAAGAGCGGGCTACTTCTGGCCCACTATGGAGGCAGATGCAAAAGACGTAGTAAAAAAATGTGACAAGTGCCAAAGGCACGCAGATAACCACGTTGCACCTCCAACCGAGCTCAACTGTTTGACTTCTCCATGGCCGTTTTCATGGTGGGGTATCGACCTGTTAGGACCTTTTTCCCTCGCCCCCGGTCAGTTTAAATTTCTGATAGTCGTAGTGGACTACTTCACCAAATGGATTGAGGCCGAGCCCTTAGCCAAAATCACTTCGAAGAATTGCTTGAAGTTCGTCAAAAGAAAAATTTTGGTACGGTTTGGGGTTCCAAAAGTCATCGTGTCAGACAACGGCACACAGTTCACGGACCGACATTTCCAGGAAACTCTAGTCGAACTAGGCGTAAAACAGCGTTTTACGTCGGTCGAACACCCGCAAACAAACGGGCAGGCTGAGGCGGCCAACAGAGTCATCCTAAGGGGGCTAAAGAGAAGACTGGATGAAGCCAAGGGAAGGTGGGCAGAAGAGCTTCCCTCTGTACTATGGGCGTATAGAACCACACCGCACTCAACTACGGGAGAGTCCCCCTTCAGGATGGTCTATGGAACGGACGCACTAATCCCTGTGGAAATGGGAGAGTTGACTTGGAGAACAGCTAATCCTCTACAGCCGCCCGAGAACGAGCAGGCAACAAGGGAAGAGCTCGACCTAGTAGAAGAACTGCGGAATAAGGCAGCCCTCAAAGAGACATTGCGGAACAAGCCTAGATAAAAGTCTAAAAAAACGATTATGACAAAAGGCGTTTAAAACATTAAACATTATCCCAGAGAAGGCCGGGCTCCTTGTTGATTACAAGAAGCAGCAATACATTCTTCAAAAAGAGAGGAGAAACAAAGTACAAGCAGACAAATACGAAGGGAATAACTCATTCAGGGCGACTGTAGACAACCGTCTCCTCTTGGATGACATTCCCATTTTCGTCTTTCTCCGCGAGACGAACGATTTGCCCATTTCTCAGGAAATGGTCGTTGTTCACAATCTCTGGATTAATCTCCAGCGATGGATAGCAATACCGAATCTGAGCTACAGCCTCGTCAAAACGCCCGCTAGCAATAGAGATGGTCGCGTCTTCCAGGGCCTCCAACTCGCCCATCGCTTGATCACGCTCGCCCTCTACGGCCTTCAGGTTCTCCTCAAGACCGACCACCCGCTCCTCCAGCTGTATAACCTTGGTAGACCGCTCAGCCAAACTGGCAGTAGCGGTGGCAAGTTTGGCTTCAGCATCTACTCTGGCTGTCATGGCCGCATCACGCTCGGCAGTAACTGAGCCAAGGGCGTCCTTTGTGGGTTGGAGGGCGATCTCAGCATCCATGAGCTTCTTTTTGGTACTTTCGAGCTCTGCCCGCAAATCTGTAATGTGTCCAAGAGCGGACTTATACTTGTCAGTTTTATCCAAAAGATCACCCTCCAACCACAAGTTTCTGTGAAGTAAGCGCATACCTGCTTGGCGGCCAGCCTCCTCGGACTTGTAACGAGCAAGCTTTTGAGAAGCTGCTTGGGCAATTTCAGCTACGAAGAGAAGAGGATCGGCCTTAAGGCGTTCAAAATCCACGTCCTTGAGATCGTCCAAGTCCAAGGACGACCTTCTTGATGCCTCTCTTCTCTTCTGGGGAGGATCAAGGTCGATCGCGATAGTGTCCAAAGGACTCTGAGTCCGATCTCTCTTTTTAGAAGCTGAGCTCGTTCCTTGCTCGCCCCCAACAGGTCGATGATCGCCTTCAGCATGAGATGGTTGAGAAGGAGAGGCAAAAGACACCTTCTTCTGCTTCCTTGACTTTGTCTTTGCCAAAAGAGCTGCGAAACCGATGCCCGTCATTTCAGCTGAAAAAGTAAAAAGATGAGTTAGGAGGCAGAACAAAGTAAAGCACGGTCAAAATTGAAAGCGAAAATAAAGGCACACCAAGTTTGTTCTCGGCTTGCTCGGATGTCCGGAGGCAAGCAAATTTGTTACAGGGTATGACCCCTTCCAGCAGCCAAGTAACCAAGGTCTCTAACATCCGAATACTCTCAAGATCATAGTCGCTCAGCCTCCTCTGATGCCGATAATGGATAGTGTCGCGGTCGTAGTGTGAGTGCGACCAACCCAGAGGAAACTTCATTGAGGAGACGCGACCTTCGTCATCCACAGTTCCCACCATTGCCTTAGCACGATCATTAACAGGAACGACCCAGAGGAAAGCGTGCCTCCAAGTTTTGACCGATTCACAGAATGGCTTGAAGAGTCTGATCGTGTTTTCCCGTCCCTTCAAAACCAAACCGTCGTCATGACCAAACGGTACCTTTTCAAATTTCGAGGAACCATTAATGACCCCTGGGGAAAAACGAAATGTCACTTCCTGACAGGAACCACGTGTCATGTGAACATAAGCGAAGCCCACCATGAATCAGAAATGATCAGCTGACCGGTCTCACGCTCGGGGACGCGAACATAGAAACGATCGTAAAACAAGCCTGCGCCCGCCACATGAGCGATCTTGGCTTGGGGGGAAACTGTTCTGGAGTGGGCCGAAGCCCACTCCAATAACTCTAGCGCTAGATCGGCCCAACAATGAGGGGCATGAAAGCAAGGAACCGCATAAACGGCTCTGATCTGTCCGTACAATCATCAGACGGCCGAGCGCGACTCACGCTCACTATATAAGCATTCATTGCGTCAGTTGTCAGGTACGCACTGTTCATCAATACGTATATTTTGCTCGTCCGTTCCTGACTTGGGCGTCGGAGTGTTATCGCAGGTACACCCGCCCTCTGGAGCAGAGCTAGCAGAACGACCAAGGCATACAGAGATCTAAGACCTGGAAAACAGCGGTCAAGGACGTCAAAGGTACAGATCACTAACAAAACCTCATTTTGAGCTTATAAGATGATTCGTGATTTGATTGAGATTCATCTTCAGTGTTATATAAAAATAATCTTTATGAGAGAAAAAAAAACAGACTATCTTAGCTGATAGTGAGACATGTGATAGAAAATAGATGCACTCTTGCTCTTTTTAGGTTTTTCTTTGCATATTGTTTTGTGCTACATAGGGGTGTATATATAGTTCTTCAATATCTACAAAGTCAAATTTTTAATATTTTTTCTTCGTACTCTTTATTTAGTCAACACGGGAAAAACTAAATCATTAATGAAAGAAAAGACTAGTCTTTTAATTCTAAAGGTTTCTTTTATACTAAATTAATTATGAAAGACAAATGTCTATAATATTATATAAATAAATGACCTTAGAAAATTTCCTAACAAAAAAATTATCAAACTTTGACATGTTAATAACATTGAAAGCATTTATTATAATATATATATATTTTAAGAAAGAAATTTAAGGAATTGAAATAATTGAACATATGTGTTGTCCTAAAAAAAGAAAACGGAAAAACTGTTATCCAAGAAATAAAAAATAATTCAGCATTCATAATAAATAGACCTAAATTTGGACATGGTTTGTAACGTTGAACACATTTATTATAATATATGAAATGAAAGAATCCTAAAGAAATGCATAATTGAATAAAGATGTTGAAATAAAAAAAGAAGAAACAAATTTTTTTTAAGTAACGAGAGAGACTACAGATCTTCTCTTTTATAAAAAATAACTAAATATAATGCGTTAGAAAACCATTGCAAAAAGAGACAAATGAAATGAACATATGATGGAATAGAGAGTCTAGACTTATATGTAACATGTTTTTAAAATTTAAAAAATCAAACAAAAGTATGAATATAAAAAATTAAAAAGTTTTATACGAAAAAGATTCACCTGATAATGGCCAACTTCGCTAGATAAGAAAACATCTTCGATTTAGGATTTGTTTGAAAAGTATTAATCATAAATTATTTAAATATTTAATAGTTTATAGTTTATTTGATAGGGATGTTAAAGGGAAGCAGAGGCGACTATGTGATTGACGCGTACAAAGAAGTTATGTTTTCAATATGCCTCTCGCCCTCCCCCCCTCTCTCTCCATCTCTCTCAGTTTGTCGAGCTGCTCTAACTTAGTTTTTATGCATTTTTAGATTCTAGTTTTTTCAAAGACAGAACAAATGGATAAGAAATATTAAAAAGCTATTATATTTCGTAGCATTTGGAAGTACATAGGAGTAAAGGACTACTGTTGTCAATTGGGAAAAAATTCTTATATTATTGATTTTTCAAATATACAATCTCGTACACTCATAAAAGTTTCAAAAACAAAAAGCTAACAAACCACATTATTTTCATTGAATTTTTATGAGTTGTAAAGATAATCTCCAGTCAGTTAGATATAATTTTTTCAAAGGATGTAGTGCGGTGATAATACATTCCAAGCGCATAATTGAAACTAGAACTAGAGTGTAGCTTCAATACCATTATCCTGAATTTTTTCTTTTTAAACATTTTTGGGCGATTCCGTTCCTTATGAAGAATCTGTAGATTCTTAGATTGTTACGACCGATATCCAAACAATTGTTGTTAGTTAGATCACTTTTACATAAATATATTAAAATATGACTCACTTTGAGTTCAAGTCCGTTTTAGTCAAAAGCAATTCATTCAAAATTATTTTTTAAGCCAGCAAGGAACAAAACACACTTATAAAAATTTACACAACCGCTTCTAGAAAAATGTGTTACCTAAAGCGGTGGTGGATGACAGTGCCACTTGTTGTGTTATTAGAGAAATAAAATGAGATTTTCATATAGAAAATGCATTTCAAATAGTCTAAAGAAAAGATTGCTACCAGATTAACGAAAAAATAAAGTTTCTAGTTTTTTCCGTAGAAACGCACAAACTTCTCACGCAAATGTAATTTGATTCCGATTGGACATCTCACGTGTGCGCATCATGATTTTGAACATTAATCGTTGAATCTATATCCGACTTTCTGAGATGACTGCTGCATGTCCGTAGTTGTTCGTAGGAATTTACACAACCACACTTAATTTGGTTATAATTATGTTGTATCAAAATTTAAGTGTCACCGACAAATTTTAGATCGAAATTGCAATTTTTCCTTTATACAAAATAAAGAAATTTGATTTTTTTCCTTCAATATGAAACTTTTGGTCTGCTAAAACAACTCTAATACTTTGGAGAAGAAAAATTAAAATATGAGGACCAAGACTAAATAACATGTAAACAATTAGACAAATGAATGGTGATCACTACCTTCGATGTTTGGTACTTACACGTGAAATATCAAATATCAATCAAATCAACGAATCACCTAATAATACAAAAACAAAACCTCATTTTGAGCTTATAAGATGATTCGTGATTTGATTGAGATTCATCTTCAGTGTTATATAAAAATAATCTTTATGAGAGAAAAAAAAACAGACTATCTTAGCTGATAGTGAGACATGTGATAGAAAATAGATGCACTCTTGCTCTTTTTAGGTTTTTCTTTGCATATTGTTTTGTGCTACATAGGGGTGTATGTATAGTTCTTCAATATCTACAAAGTCAAATTTTTAATATTTTTTTCTTCGTACTCTTTATTTAGTCAACACGGGAAAAACTAAATCATTAATGAAAGAAAAGACTAGTCTTTTAATTCTAAAGGTTTCTTTTATACTAAATTAATTATGAAAGACAAATGTCTATAATATTATATAAATAAATGACCTTAGAAAATTTCCTAACAAAAAAATTATCAAACTTTGACATGTTAATAACATTGAAAGCATTTATAATAATATATGTAACACCCTGGGCCCTTTTCTGACTTAGTAGGCTACCCACAAGTGTACATCATGACCTTCTCTACCCGCCATGTAGAGTTTTTGCCTTCCGTGGGAATCGAACCTTGTACCTGGGGCTTAAGTACAAGTTCAATGCATTCCCACTACCAATTGAGCTAATTAGCCCAATTGGTAGTGGGAATGCATTGAACTTGTACAAAAAAAGGCGCCTTTTTTTGTAACACCCTGGGCCCTTTTCTGACTTAGTAGGCTACCCACAAGTGTACATCATGACCTTCTCTACCCCCCATGTAGAGTTTTTGCCTTCCGTGGGAATCGAACCTTGTACCTGGGGCCTAAGTACAAGTTCAATGCATTCCCACTACCAATTGAGCTATTAGTTCAATTGGTAGTGGGAATGCATTGAACTTGTACTTAGGCCCCAGGTACAAGGTTCGATTCCCACGGAAGGCAAAAACTCTACATGGGGGGTAGAGAAGGTCATGATGTACACTTGTGGGTAGCCTACTAAGTCAAAAAAGGGCCCAGGGTGTTACAATATATATATATAAATATTTTAAGAAAGAAATTTAAGGAATTGAAATAATTGAACAAACGTGTTGTCCTAAAAAAAGAAAACGGAAAAACTGTTATCTAAGAAATAAAAAATAATTCAGCATTCATAATAAATTGACCTAAATTTGGACATGGTTTGTAACGTTGAACACATTTATTATAATATATGAAATGAAAGAATCCTAAAGAAATGCATAATTAAATAAAGATGTTGAAATAAAAAAAGAAGAAACAAATTTTTTTTAAGTAACGAGAGAGACTACAGATCTTCTCTTTTATAAAAAATAACTAAATATAATGCGTTAGAAAACCATTGCAAAATGAGACAAATGAAATGAACATATGATGGAATAGAAAGTCTAGACCTATATGTAACATGTTTTTAAAATTTAAAAAATCAAACAAAAGTATGAATATAAAAAATTAAAAAGTTTTATAAGAAAAAGATTCACCTGATAATGGCCAACTTGGCTAGATAAGAAAACATCTTCGATTTAGGATTTGTTTGAAAAGTATTAATCATAAATTATTTAAATATATAATAGTTTATAGTTTATTTGATAGGGATGTTAAAGGGAAGCAGAGGCGACTATGTGATTGACGCGTACAAAGAAGTTATGTTTTCAATATGCCTCTCGCCCTCCCCCCCTCTCTCTCCATCTCTCTCAGTTTGTCGAGCTGCTCTAACTTAGTTTTTATGCATTTTTAGATTCTAGTTTTTTCAAAGACAGAACAAATGGATAAGAAATATTAAAAAGCTATTATATTTCGTAGCATTTGGAAGTACATAGGAGTAAAGGACTACTGTTGTCAATTAGGAAAAAATTCTTATATTATTGATTTTTCAAATATACAATCTCGTACACTCATAAAAGTTTCAAAAACAAAAAGCTAACAAACCACATTATTTTCATTGAATTTTTATGAGTTGTAAAGATAATCTCCAGTCAGTTAGATATAATTTTTTCAAAGGATGTAGTGCGGTGATAATACATTCCAAGCGCATAATTGAAACTAGAACCAGAGTCTAGCTTCAATACCATTATCCTGAATTTTTTCTTTTTAAGCATTTTTGGGCGATTCCGTTCCTTATGAAGAATCTGTAGATTCTTAGATTGTTACGACCGATATCCAAACAATTGTTGTTAGTTAGATCACTTTTACATAAATATATTAAAATATGACTCACTTTGAGTTCAAGTCCGTTTTAGTCAAAAGCAATTCATTCAAAATTATTTTTTAAGCCAGCAAGGAACAAAACACACTTATAAAAATTTACACAACCGCTTCTAGAAAAATGTGTTACCTAAAGCGGTGGTGGATGACAGTGCCACTTGTTGTGTTATTAAAGAAATAAAATGAGATTTTCATATAGAAAGTGCATTTCAAATAGTCTAAAGAAAAGATTGCTACCAGATTAACGAAAAAATAAAGTTTCTAGTTTTTTCCGTAGAAACGCACAAACTTCTCACGCAAAGGTAATTTGATTCCGATTGGAAATCTCACGTGTGTGCATCATGATTTTGAACATTAATCGTTGAATCTATATCCGACTTTCTGAGATGACTGCTGCATGTTCGTAGTTGTTCGTAGGAATTTACACAACCACACTTAATTTGGTTATAATTACGTTGTATCAAAATTTAAGTGTCACCGACAAATTTTAGATCGAAATTGCAATTTTTCCTTTATACAAAATAAAGAAATTTGATTTTTTTCCTTCAATATGAAACTTTTGGTCTGCTAAAACAACTCTAATACTTTGGAGAAGAAAAATTAAAATATGAGGACTAAGACTAAATAACATGTAAACAATTAGACAAATGAATGGTGATCACTACCTTCGATGTTTGGTACTTACTCGTGAAATATCAAATATCAATCAAATCAACGAATCACCTAATAATACAAAAACAAAAACTCATTTTGAGCTTATTAGATGATTCGTGATTTGATTGAGATTCATCTTCAGTGTTATATAAAAATAATGTTTATGAGAGAAAAAAAACCAGACTATCTTAGCTGATAGTGAGACATGTGATAGAAAATAGATGCACTCTTGCACTTTTTAGGTTTTTCTTTGCATATTGTTTTGTGCTACATAGGGGTGTATATATAGTTCTTCTATATCTACAAAGTCAAATTTTTAATATTTTTTCTTCGTACTCTTTATTTAGTCAACACAGGAAAACTAAATCATTAATGAAAGAAAAGACTAGTCTTTTAATTTTAAAGGTTTCTTTTATACTAAATTAATTATTATAGACAAATGTCTATAATATTATATAAATAAATGACCTTAGATAATTTCCTAACAAAAAATTTATCAAACTTTGACGAGTAAATAACATTGAAAGCATTTATTATATTATATATATATATATAAAGAAAGAAATTTAAAGAATTGAAATAATTGAACATACGTGTTGTCCTAAAAAAAGAAAACGGAAAAACTGTTATCTAAGAAATAAAAATTAATTCAGCATTCATAATAAATAGACCTAAATTTGGACATGGTTTGTAACGTTGAACGCATTTATTATAATATATAAAATGAAAGAATCCTAAAGAAATGCATAATTAAATAAACATGTTGAAATAAAAAAAAAAAACAATTTTTTTTTAAGTAACGAGAGAGACTACAGATCTTCTCTTTTTATAAAAAAATAACTAAATATAATGCGCTAGAAAACCATTGCAAAAAGAGACAAATGAAATGAACATATGATGGAATAGAGAGTCTAGACAATTATATGTAACATGTTTTTAAAATTTAAAAAATCAAACAAAAGTATGAATATAAAAAATTAAAAAGTTTTATAAGAAAAAGATTCACTTGATAATGGTCAACTTGGCTAGATAAGAAAACATCTTCGATTTAGGATTTGTTTGAAAAGTATTAATCATAAATTATTTAAATATTTAATAATTTGGAGTTTATTTGATAGGGATGTTAAAGGGAAGCAGAGGCGACTATGTGATTGACGCGTACAAAGAAGTTATGTTTTCAATATGCCTCTCGCCCTCCCCCCCTCTCTCTCCATCTCTCTCGGTTTGTCGACCTGCTCTAACTTAGTTTTTATGCATTTTTAGATTCTAGTTTTTTCAAAGACAGAACAAATGGATAAGAAATATTAAAAAGCTATTATATTTCGTAGCATTTGGAAGTACATAGGAGTAAAGGACTACTGTTGTCAATTGGGAAAAAATTCTTATATTATTGATTTTTCAAATATACAATCTCGTACACTCATAAAAGTTTCAAAAACAAAAAGCTAACAAACCACATTATTTTCATTGAATTTTTATGAGTTGTAAAGATAATC
This sequence comes from Astragalus glycyphyllos, assembly GCA_963573325.1. Taxonomy (NCBI): domain Eukaryota; kingdom Viridiplantae; phylum Streptophyta; class Magnoliopsida; order Fabales; family Fabaceae; genus Astragalus; species Astragalus glycyphyllos. Next base: position 22,320,502 of record OY754313.1, on the reverse strand, counting down.
TCCAGTCAGTTAGATATAATTTTTTCAAAGGATGTAGTGCGGTGATAATACATTCCAAGCGCATAATTGAAACTAGAACTAGAGTGTAGCTTCAATACCATTATCCTGAATTTTTTCTTTTTAAACATTTTTGGGCGATTCCGTTCCTTATGAAGAATCTGTAGATTCTTAGATTGTTACGACCGATATCCAAACAATTGTTGTTAGTTAGATCACTTTTACATAAATATATTAAAATATGACTCACTTTGAGTTCAAGTCCGTTTTAGTCAAAAGCAATTCATTCAAAATTATTTTTTAAGCCAGCAAGGAACAAAACACACTTATAAAAATTTACACAACCGCTTCTAGAAAAATGTGTTACCTAAAGCGGTGGTGGATGACAGTGCCACTTGTTGTGTTATTAAAGAAATAAAATGAGATTTTCATATAGAAAGTGCATTTCAAATAGTCTAAAGAAAAGATTGCTACCAGATTAACGAAAAAATAAAGTTTCTAGTTTTTTCCGTAGAAACGCACAAACTTCTCACGCAAAGGTAATTTGATTCCGATTGGAAATCTCACGTGTGTGCATCATGATTTTGAACATTAATCGTTGAATCTATATCCGACTTTCTGAGATGACTGCTGCATGTTCGTAGTTGTTCGTAGGAATTTACACAACCACACTTAATTTGGTTATAATTACGTTGTATCAAAATTTAAGTGTCACCGACAAATTTTAGATCGAAATTGCAATTTTTCCTTTATACAAAATAAAGAAATTTGATTTTTTTCCTTCAATATGAAACTTTTGGTCTGCTAAAACAACTCTAATACTTTGGAGAAGAAAAATTAAAATATGAGGACTAAGACTAAATAACATGTAAACAATTAGACAAATGAATGGTGATCACTACCTTCGATGTTTGGTACTTACTCGTGAAATATCAAATATCAATCAAATCAACGAATCACTTAATAATACAAAAACAAAAACTCATTTTGAGCTTATTAGATGATTCGTGATTTGATTGAGATTCATCTTCAGTGTTATATAAAAATAATGTTTATGAGGGAAAAAAAACCAGACTATCTTAGCTGATAGTGAGACATGTGATAGAAAATAGATGCACTCTTGCACTTTTTAGGTTTTTCTTTGCATATTGTTTTGTGCTACATAGGGGTGTATATATAGTTCTTCTATATCTACAAAGTCAAATTTTTAATATTTTTTCTTCGTACTCTTTATTTAGTCAACACGGGAAAACTAAATCATTAATGAAAGAAAAGACTAGTCTTTTAATTTTAAAGGTTTCTTTTATACTAAATTAATTATTATAGACAAATGTCTATAATATTATATAAATAAATGACCTTAGATAATTTCCTAACAAAAAATTTATCAAACTTTGACGAGTAAATAACATTGAAAGCATTTATTATATTATATATATATATATATATATATATATAAAGAAAGAAATTTAAAGAATTGAAATAATTGAACATACGTGTTGTCCTAAAAAAAGAAAACGGAAAAACTGTTATCTAAGAAATAAAAAATAATTCAGCATTCATAATAAATAGACCTAAATTTGGACATGGTTTGTAACGTTGAACGCATTTATTATAATATATAAAATGAAAGAATCCTAAAGAAATGCATAATTAAATAAACATGTTGAAATAAAAAAAGAAGAAACAAATTTTTTTTAAGTAACGAGAGAGACTACAGATCTTCTCTTTTTATAAAAAAATAACTAAATATAATGCGCTAGAAAACCATTGCAAAAAGAGACAAATGAAATGAACATATGATGGAATAGAGAGTCTAGACAATTATATGTAACATGTTTTTAAAATTTAAAAAATCAAACAAAAGTATGAATATAAAAAATTAAAAAGTTTTATAAGAAAAAGATTCACTTGATAATGGTCAACTTGGCTAGATAAGAAAACATCTTCGATTTAGGATTTGTTTGAAAAGTATTAATCATAAATTATTTAAATATTTAATAATTTGGAGTTTATTTGATAGGGATGTTAAAGGGAAGCAGAGGCGACTATGTGATTGACGCGTACAAAGAAGTTATGTTTTCAATATGCCTCTCGCCCTCCCCCCCTCTCTCTCCATCTCTCTCAGTTTGTCGACCTGCTCTAACTTAGTTTTTATGCATTTTTAGATTCTAGTTTTTTCAAAGACAGAACAAATGGATAAGAAATATTAAAAAGCTATTATATTTCGTAGCATTTGGAAGTACATAGGAGTAAAGGACTACTGTTGTCAATTGGGAAAACATTCTTATATTATTGACATCACCTCTAAGACCTTCCTTGAACATATTCATTTTCCAAACATCATCAGGAGCATATCTTCCTAATTCATAGAATCTAGATAGTCTCTCAAATTTGGCAGCATACTCTCCAACAGACATATCCCCTTGCTTTAGATTTGTAAATTCTGTCTGTTTACGCAGTTTCTGTGCTGAAGGGAAGAATTGATTCAGAAGCCGCTCCTTGAAATTGTACCAATTAAGAGGATCGTTGGATTAGCATCATTGCACGAGTATTAGTCCACCAAGTATGTGTATCCTCATCTAGTGCAGTGGCAGCACAAATTACTTTTTCTTCCTCACCACACTGTAAGGTAGTGAAAATCCTCTCCATAGCATCCACCCAGTAGTGTGCCAGCATAGGTTCAGATCCTCCTTTAAAGATTTGCGGATTCATCTTTTGGAATCGAAAATAGATCCTGTTATGATCTTCCAGAGGTGGTTGCACATTAGGCTGAGGCTGAGGTACTTGATGCATCTGTTGCATTTGAGCTATCTGATCCATCTGCTGCTTTTGCATTTGCATCATGTCATTCATCATCTTTTGTTGCGTTTCAATAACATTCTGCATCCACAAATAGTGGGGATCAATTGGTACTTCACCTCTTCCTCTACCCCTTCCAGCCATAATTCTACAAAATATGCACAAAGTATTAAGTTTATCAAGCTCAATATCAAATAGCATATAAATAAGAATCACAACTAAAAGAAGTAAAGATTCCTAATTTCTAGGTCCAACAAAATGGAACCGCTCTGATACCAAAATGTAACACCCCAATATTTCTAACATGTAGATATACTAGAATGCACAACTTAAACACATCAGATGACATAATCTCTGTTAAGGTATTGAACATACTAAATTTTTTCGATGGTAATACAACCAAATCCACCTGTCTTAAACTTCATCGGTCAGTAACTTAGAATACAACCATACCTATTTGTTCAATATCCAAAAGCAGAGAAGCGGAAAAAGGTTTATACAACTCATAATAAATATAAGTTACATAACCATGACATAAAGTAACAGGGAAACTTAAACAGAATGAAGACAACAAGTCTTCAACATCATCAAGAACATGCCATCTAATCGTGCCGTTTCGATTTCTTCTTCCTCTGTTTCTCGGTAAAAATAACAACAATTGATAGGGTGAGATAACACATCTCAGTGAGTTTTACCGTGACCCCTAATTACGCTCACGGTTTAAATACAATGTTCCTCCTTAACTGATAATTCAATATGAATTATAAAATCATCTGGCAATTCTATAAATGAATTGCAAAAACATCTGGTAATTCAATAAAAGAATTACAATAAAATTTTATTAGTTCTAGCACATCACCAACAACCCAAGGAAGCTTGAGTGAACCCCAACATCTGGCCGATAAGTGTACAACTCTTAAAGGCAAAGTAATAATAAACCTCAGGGGGCCTAAGATAAGGGCTCATGACTTCCCTCTTTTAGTATGCTAACATCCGGAGGTCGTCACCTCAATTCGATATAATTTATATATCACACCCGCATTGGGCCGTCAATCTTATTTAATACCCGCATTGGGCCGTCAATCACATATGATATAATTTATATATCATATCCTTTACAAAAGTAGAACATAAAGTTCCGTTTTGATTTGAAAAACATAAGTTCTCACACGTGGCTAGACTCGGTTTTTCGAAACATTGATAAGTTCCAAAACATTTCTGAAAAATCAAGTTTGAACATGTTAAAATCTGGTTTTTATAAAGTAAATATCATCCCAATTGGTTGAGAAAAGGTTTAGAAGTGATTTGGAACAAAAAGGAGTGACGAAACGACAAAACAGCAGTTTGAACCCGAGAGCAACGCACGGTCCGTGCCCCTGGGGCGCACGGTCCGTGCTACCTGTAAAAATTTTGTGTAAGTTTCTGTCTACGGGACGCAGGGTCCGTGCCTCTGAGGCGCACGGTCCGTGCTACCTGTACAGAAACAGCATTTTAACTCCATTTCGTCCGTTTCGCGATTCCGATCGATTCCAAACCGAAACCCGAACCAATTCCAACTGAAAAACAGAAAATTTCACAACATATTCCAGTCCAAACAATCACAATCAAACCAAACTTCACATCCCAATCAAAGTATAATTGGAAAATTAAACCGTAAACAATGTTTTCTAAAATTCGGTTTTTGACTCTAAAATCCTTTCGGAACCAAAACAACAATCGATTCCAGAATTTCAACACAATCCATTTAAAGTGTAAATTCCCTAAACGTGAGTAAAATTCACCGGTTTGACGAAATATCGAGAATTCACGTCGTCACACCAAAAACAATCTACCGTAACTACTCGAACAATCCCCGTAAATGATCAAATCGCTTCCAAACTGAAATTATAGCTTCTCCTTTGAAATCAACAACCCCAAACACTTCCAATAAGCCTTCCAAATCAAGCTTTGAGCTCCTTAGAACTTTAGGATAGCATCCAATGTGCCAAAACTTCAATTTTTTGACAAAATCTATCCATGGTTTCCAATACAACCACAAACACAACAAGATTTCAACTTAATCAAGATAAAACTCTCTAGGGTTTGAAAAGGGGAAAGGAGAAATAGAAGGAATTAGCTTTTCAAACTTACATCAATGAAAAGGAAATCAAAAATGGAAGAGAATGGACTATGGAATTCTTACCTACAAGAAGAACTTGAATTTGGGTCTCCACCTCTTCTCCTCCTTCTTCACGTTTTCTTTCTCTTCTCTCTCTATTCTTCTTTCTTCCTTTGCTTCTATATCTTAAGAATGAAGAAATAATCCCATTTAAGGGTTTTTAATGAGGACAATGACCAAAATACCCCTTAGTTCCAATTTTCACTTAAACTCTCTTTTTAACCCAATTTCTCTCCAAATTACCACATAGTTCATAAACTAAGGCATTTTAATCTTGTGACTTAGCCAATATATAATGCTTTCTCGACTATCCCATATTCGTATCTTGATTTATGTTTCACTTCGAATAATAAATCACTCGTTAATTCCTTAATTCGAAATTAACGAAACTAGGGATGTTACAATATCCGACTATCTGAGATGACTGCAACATGTGCGTAGTTGTTCGTAGGAATTTAGACAACCACACTAAATTTTGTTATAATTATGTTGTATCAAAATTTAAGTGTCACCGACAAATTTTAGATCGAAATTGCAATTTTTCCTTTATAAAAAATAAAGAAATTTGATTTTTATCCTTCAATATGAAACTTTTGGTCTGCTAAAACAACTCTAATACTTTGGAGAAGAAAAATTAGAATATGAGGACTAAGACTAAATAACATGTAAACAATTAGATAAATGAATGGTGATCACTACCTTCGATGTTTGGTACTTACTCGTGAAATATCAAATATCAATCAAATCAACGAATCACTTAATAATACAAAATAAAAACTCATTTTGAGCTTATAAGATGATTCGTAATTTGAGTGAGATTCATCTTCAGTGTTATATAAAAATAATCTTTATGAGAGAAAAAAAACCAGACTATCTTAGCTGATAGTGAGACATGTGATAAAAAATAGATGCACTCTTGCACTTTTTAGGTTTTTCTTTGCATATTTTTTCTTCGTACTCTTTATTTAGTCAACACGGGAAAAACTAAATCATTAATGAAAGAAAAGACTAGTCTTTTAATTTTAAAGGTTTCTTTTATACTAAATTAATTATGAAAGACAAATGTCTATAATATTATATAAATAAATGACCTTAGTTAATTTCCTAACAGGAAAATTATCAAACTTTGACATGTTAATAACATTGAAATCTTTTATTATAATATATAAATATATAAGGAAAGAAATTTAGGGAATTGAAATAATTGAACATATGTGTTGTCCTAAAAAAAGAAAACGGAAAAACTTTTATCTAAGAAATAAAAAATAATTTAGCATTCATAATAAATAGACCTAAATTTGGACATGGTTTGTAATGATGAACGCATTTATTATAATATATAAAATGAAAGAATCCTAAAGAAATGCATAATTAAATAAACATTTTGGAATAAAAAAAGATGAAGCGAAATTTTTTAAAGTAACGAGAGAGACTACAGATCCTCTCTTTTTATAAAAAAATAACTAAATATAATACGTTAGAAAACCATTGCAAAAAGAAACAAATGAAATGAACATATGATGGAATAGAGAGTCTAGACAATTATATGTAACATGTTTTTAAAATTTAAAAAATCAAACAAAAGTATGAATATAAAAAATTAAAAAGTTTTATAAGAAAAAGATTCACTTGATAATGGTCAACTTGGCTAGTTAAGAAAACATCTTCGATTTAGGATTTGTTTGAAAAGTATTATCATAAATTCTTTAAATATTTAATAATTTGGAGTTTATTTGATAGGGATGTTAAAGGGAAGCAGAGGCGACTCTGTAATTGACGCGTACAAAGAAGTTATGTTTTCAATATGCCTCTCGCCCTCCCCCCTCTCTCTCCATCTCTCTCAGTTTGTCGAGCTGCTCTAACTTAGTTTTTATGCATTTTTACATTCTAGTTTTTTCAAAGACAGAACAAATGGATAAGAAATATTAAAAAGCTATTATATTTCGTAGCGTTTGGAAGTACATAGGAGCAAAAGACTACTGTTGTCAATTGCGAAAACATTCTTATATTATTGATTTTTCAAAAATAAAATCTCGTACACTCATAAAAGTTTCAAAAACAAAAAGCTAACAAACCACATTATTTTCATTGAATTTTTCTGAGTTGTAAAGATAATCTCCAGTCAGATAGATATAATTTTTTCGAAGGATGTAGTGCGGTGATAATACGTTCCAAGCGCATAATTGAAACTAGAACCAGAGTCTAGCTTCAATACCATTATCCTGAATTTTTTCTTTTTAAATATTTTTGGGCGATTCCGTTCCTTATGAAGAATCTCTAGATTCTTAGATTGTTACAACCGATATCCAAAAAATTGTTGTTAGTTAGATCACTTTTACATAAATATATTAAAATATGACTCACTTTGCGTTCAAGTCTGTTTTAGTCAAAAGCAATTCATTCAAAATTATTTTTTAAGCCAGCAAGGAACAAAACACACTTATTAAAATTTACACAACCGCTTCTAGAAAAATGTGTTACCTAAAGCGGTGGTGGACGACAGTGCCACTTGTTATGTTATTAGAGAAATAAAATGAGATTTTCATAAAGAAAGTGCATTTCAAATAGTCTAAATAAAAGATTTGCTACCAGATTAACCAAAGAATAAAATTTCTAGTTTTTTTCGTAGAAACGCACAAAGTTCTCACGCAAATGTAATTAGATTCTGATTGGACATCTCACGTGTGCGCATCATGGTTTTGAACATTAATCGTTGAATCTATATCGGACTATCTGAGATGACTGCTGCATGTGCGTAGTTGTTTGTAGGAATTTACACAACCACACTCATTTTTGTTATAATTATGTTGTATCAAAATTTAAGTGTCACCGACAAATCTTAGATCGAAATTGCAATTTTTCCTTTATAAAAAATAAAGAAATTTTATTTTTTTCCTTCAATACGAAACTTTTGGTCTGCTAAAACAACTCTAATACTTTGGAGAAGAAAAATTAGAATATGAGGACTAAGACTAAATAACATGTAAACAATTAGACAAATGAATGATGATCACTACCTTCGATGTTTGGTACTTGCTCGTGAAATATCAAATATCAATCAAATCAACGAATCACCTAATAATACAAAAACAAAAACTCATTTTGAGCTTATAAGATGATTCGTGATTTGATTGAGATTCATCTTCAGTGTTATATTAAAATAATCTTTATGAGAGAAAAAAAAAACAGACTATCTTAGCTGATAGTGAGACATGTGATAGAAAATAGATGCACTCTTGCTCTTTTTAGGTTTTTCTTTGCATGTTGTTTTGTGCTACATAGGGGTGTATATATATAGTTCTTCAATATCTACAAAGTCAAATTTTTAATATTTTTTCTTCGTACTCTTTATTTAGTCAACACGGGAAAAACTAAATCATTAATGAAAGAAAAGACTAGTCTTTTAATTCTAAAGGTTTCTTTTATACTAAATTAATTATGAAAGACAAATGTCTATAATATTATATAAATAAATGACCTTAGATAATTTCCTAACCAAAAAATTATCAAACTTTGACATGTTAATAACATTGAAAGCATTTATTAATATATATATATATATATATATTTATATATGTAAAGAAAGAAATTTAAGGAATTGAAATAATTGAACATACGTGTTGTCCTAAAAAAGAAAATGGAAAAACTGTTATCTAAGGAATAAAAAATAATTCAGCATTCATAATAAATAGACCTAAATTTGGACATGGTTTGTAATGATGAACGCGTTTATTATAATATATAAAATGAAAGAATCCTAAAGAAATGCATAATTAAATAAACATGTTGAAATAAAAAAAGAAGAAATGAAATTTTTTAAAGTAACGAGAGAGACTAGAGATCTTCTCTTTTTATAAAAAAATAACTAAATATAATGCGTTAGAAATTCATTGCAAAAAGATACAAATGAAATGAACATATGATGGAATAGAGAGTCTAGACAATTATATGTAACATGTTTTTAAAACTTAAAAAATCAAACAAAAGTATGAATATAAAAAATTAAAAAGTTTTATAAGAAAAAGATTCACTTGATAATGGTCAACTTGGCTAGATAAGGAAACATCTTCGATTTAGGATTTGTTTGAAAAGTATTAATCATAAATTATTTAAATATTTAATAATTTGGAGTTTATTTGATAGGGATGTTAAAGGGAAGCAGATGCGACTATGTGATTGACACGTACACAGAAGTGACGTTTTCAATATGCCTCTCGCACTCCCCCCTGTAACACCCTGGGCAGAGCCTTTTCTTTCTAGTAGGATACCCAGCTGTGCACTCATGATCTTCTCTCCCCCCCATTGAGAGTTTTTGCCTTCCGTGGGAATCGAACATGTACCCTAGGGGCTTAAGTACAAGTTCAATGCATTCCCACGGAAGGCAAAAACTCTCAATGGGGGGGAGAGAAGATCATGAGTGCACAGCTGGGTATCCTACTAGAAAGAAAAGGCTCTGCCCAGGGTGTTACACCCCCTCTCTCTCCGTCTCTCTCAGTTTGTCGAGCTGCTCTAACTTAGTTTTTATGCATTTTTAGATTCTAGTTTTTATAAAGACAGAACAAATGGATAAGAAATATTAAAAAGCAATTATATTTCGTAGCATTTGGAAGTACATAGGAGCAAAGGACTACTGTTGTCAATTGCGAAAATATTCGTTTTTCAAAAATAAAATCTCGTACACTCATAAAAGTTTCAAAAACAAAAAGCTAACAAACCACATTATTTTCATTGAATTTTTATGAGTTGTTAAGATAATCTCCAGTCAGTTAGAGATAATTTTTTAAAAGGATGTAGTGCGGTGATAATACGTTCCAAGCGCATAATTGAAACTAGAACCAGAGTCTAGCTTCAATACCATTATCCTGAATTTTTTCTTTTTAAATATTTTTGGGCGATTCCGTTCCTTATGAAGAATCTCTAGATTCTTAGATTGTTACAACCGATATCCAAAAAATTGTTGTTAGTTAGATCACTTTTACATAAATATATTAAAATATGACTCACTTTGCGTTCAAGTCTGTTTTAGTCAAAAGCAATTCATTCAAAATTATTTTTTAAGCCAGCAAGGAACAAAACACACTTATTAAAATTTACACAACCGCTTCTAGAAAAATGTGTTACCTAAAGCGGTGGTGGACGACAGTGCCACTTGTTATGTTATTAGAGAAATAAAATGAGATTTTCATAAAGAAAGTGCATTTCAAATAGTCTAAATAAAAGATTTGCTACCAGATTAACCAAAGAATAAAATTTCTAGTTTTTTTCGTAGAAACGCACAAAGTTCTCACGCAAATGTAATTAGATTCTGATTGGACATCTCACGTGTGCGCATCATGGTTTTGAACATTAATCGTTGAATCTATATCGGACTATCTGAGATGACTGCTGCATGTGCGTAGTTGTTTGTAGGAATTTACACAACCACACTCATTTTTGTTATAATTATGTTGTATCAAAATTTAAGTGTCACCGACAAATCTTAGATCGAAATTGCAATTTTTCCTTTATAAAAAATAAAGAAATTTTATTTTTTTCCTTCAATACGAAACTTTTGGTCTGCTAAAACAACTCTAATACTTTGGAGAAGAAAAATTAGAATATGAGGACTAAGACTAAATAACATGTAAACAATTAGACAAATGAATGATGATCACTACCTTCGATGTTTGGTACTTGCTCGTGAAATATCAAATATCAATCAAATCAACGAATCACCTAATAATACAAAAACAAAAACTCATTTTGAGCTTATAAGATGATTCGTGATTTGATTGAGATTCATCTTCAGTGTTATATTAAAATAATCTTTATGAGAGAAAAAAAAAACAGACTATCTTAGCTGATAGTGAGACATGTGATAGAAAATAGATGCACTCTTGCTCTTTTTAGGTTTTTCTTTGCATGTTGTTTTGTGCTACATAGGGGTGTATATATATAGTTCTTCAATATCTACAAAGTCAAATTTTTAATATTTTTTCTTCGTACTCTTTATTTAGTCAACACGGGAAAAACTAAATCATTAATGAAAGAAAAGACTAGTCTTTTAATTCTAAAGGTTTCTTTTATACTAAATTAATTATGAAAGACAAATGTCTATAATATTATATAAATAAATGACCTTAGATAATTTCCTAACCAAAAAATTATCAAACTTTGACATGTTAATAACATTGAAAGCATTTATTAATATATATATATATATATATATTTATATATGTAAAGAAAGAAATTTAAGGAATTGAAATAATTGAACATACGTGTTGTCCTAAAAAAGAAAATGGAAAAACTGTTATCTAAGGAATAAAAAATAATTCAGCATTCATAATAAATAGACCTAAATTTGGACATGGTTTGTAATGATGAACGCGTTTATTATAATATATAAAATGAAAGAATCCTAAAGAAATGCATAATTAAATAAACATGTTGAAATAAAAAAAGAAGAAATGAAATTTTTTAAAGTAACGAGAGAGACTAGAGATCTTCTCTTTTTATAAAAAAATAACTAAATATAATGCGTTAGAAATTCATTGCAAAAAGAGACAAATGAAATGAACATATGATGGAATAGAGAGTCTAGACAATTATATGTAACATGTTTTTAAAACTTAAAAAATCAAACAAAAGTATGAATATAAAAAATTAAAAAGTTTTATAAGAAAAAGATTCACTTGATAATGGTCAACTTGGCTAGATAAGGAAACATCTTCGATTTAGGATTTGTTTGAAAAGTATTAATCATAAATTATTTAAATATTTAATAATTTGGAGTTTATTTGATAGGGATGTTAAAGGGAAGCAGATGCGACTATGTGATTGACACGTACACAGAAGTGACGTTTTCAATATGCCTCTCGCACTCCCCCCTGTAACACCCTGGGCAGAGCCTTTTCTTTCTAGTAGGATACCCAGCTGTGCACTCATGATCTTCTCTCCCCCCCATTGAGAGTTTTTGCCTTCCGTGGGAATCGAACATGTACCCTAGGGGCTTAAGTACAAGTTCAATGCATTCCCACGGAAGGCAAAAACTCTCAATGGGGGGGAGAGAAGATCATGAGTGCACAGCTGGGTATCCTACTAGAAAGAAAAGGCTCTGCCCAGGGTGTTACACCCCCTCTCTCTCCGTCTCTCTCAGTTTGTCGAGCTGCTCTAACTTAGTTTTTATGCATTTTTAGATTCTAGTTTTTATAAAGACAGAACAAATGGATAAGAAATATTAAAAAGCAATTATATTTCGTAGCATTTGGAAGTACATAGGAGCAAAGGACTACTGTTGTCAATTGCGAAAATATTCGTTTTTCAAAAATAAAATCTCGTACACTCATAAAAGTTTCAAAAACAAAAAGCTAACAAACCACATTATTTTCATTGAATTTTTATGAGTTGTTAAGATAATCTCCAGTCAGTTAGAGATAATTTTTTAAAAGGATGTAGTGCGGTGATAATACATTCCAAGAGCATAATTGAAACAAGAACCAGAGTCTAGTTTCAATACCATTATCCTGAATTTTTTCTTTTTAAACATTTTTGGGCGATTCCGTTCCTTATGAAGAATCTCTAGATTCTTAGATTGTTACCGATATCCAAACAATTGTTGTTAGTTATATCACTTTTACTTATTTATATTAAAATGTGACTCAGTTTGGGTTCAAGTCCGTTTTAGTCAAAAGCAATTCATTCAAAATTATTTTTTAAGCCAGCAAGGAACAAAACACACTTATAAAAATTTACACAACAGCTTCTAGAAAAATGTGTTACCTAAAGCGGTGGTGGATGACAGTGGCACTTGTTGTGTTATTAGAGAAATAAAATGAGCTTTTCTTATAGAAAGTGCATTTCAAATAGTCTAAATAAAAGATTGCTACCAGATTAACCAAAGAATAATGTTTCCAGTTTTTCCGTAGAAACACACAGAGTTCTCACGCAAATGTAATTTGATTCTGATTGGACATATCACGTGTGCGCATCATGATTTTGAACATTAATCGTTGAATCTATATCCGACTATCTAAGATGACTGCTGCATGTGCGTAGTTGTTCGTAGGAATTTACACAACCACACTCAATTTTGTTATAATTATGTTGTATCAAAATTTAAGTGTCACCGACAAATCTTAGATCGAAATTGCAATTTTTCCTTTATAAAAATTAAAGAAATTTTATTTTTTTCCTTCACTACGAAACTTTTGGTCTGCTAAAACAACTCTAATACTTTGGAGAAGAAAAATTAAAATATGAGGACTAAGACTAAATAACATGTAAACAACTAGACAAATGAATGATGATCACTACCTTCGATGTTTGGTACTTGCTCGTGAAATATCAAATATCAATCAAATCAACGAATCACCTAACAATACAAAAAACAAAAACTCATTTTGAGCTTATAAGATGATTCGTGATTTGATTGAGATTCAACTTCAGTGTTATATTAAAATAATCTTTATGAGAGAAAAAAAAACAGACTATCTTAGATGATAGTGAGACATGTGATAGAAAATAGATGCACTCTTGCTCTTTTTAGGTTTTTCTTTGCATGTTGTCTTGTGCTACATAGGGGTGTATATATAGTTCTTCAATATCTACAAAGTCAAATTTTTAATATTTTTTAATCGTACTCTTTATTTAGTCAACACGGGAAAAACTAAATCATTAATGAAAGAAAAGACTAGTCTTTTAATTATAAAGGTTTCTTTTATACTAAATTAATTATGAAAGACAAATGTCTATAATATTATATAAATAAATGACCTTAGATAATTTCCTAACAAAATTTTTTTCAAACTTTGACATGTTAATAACATTGAAAGCATTTATTATAATATATATATATATATATATATATATATATATATATATATATATATCTGTAAAGAAAGAAATTTAAGGAATTGAAATAATTGAACATATGTGTTGTCCTAAAAAAGAAAACGGAAAAACTGTTATCTAAGGAATAAAAAATAATTCAGCATTCATAATAAATAGACCTAAATTTGGACATGGTTTGTAATGATGAACGCGTTTATTATAATATATAAAATGAAAGAATCCTAAAGAAATGCATAATTAAATAAACATGTTGAAATAAAAAAAGAAGAAATGAAATTTTTTAAAGTAACGAGAGAGACTAGAGATCTTCTCTTTTTATAAAAAAAATAACTAAATATAATGCGTTAGAAAACCATTGCAAAAAGGGACAAATGAAATGAACATATGATGGAATAGAGAGTCTAGACAATTATATGTAACATGTTTTTAAAATTTAAAAAATCAAACAAAAGTATGAATATAAAAAATTAAAAAGTTTTATAAGAAAAAGATTCACTTGATAATGGTCAACTTGGCTAGCTAAGAAAACATCTTCGATTTAGGATTTGTTTGAAAAGTATTAATCATAAATTATTTAAATATTTAATAATTTGGAGTTTATTTGATAGGGATGTTAAAGGGAAGCAGATGCGACGATCTGATTGACGCGTACACAGAAGTTACGTTTTCAATATGCCTCTCGCCCTCCCCCCCTCTCTCTCCGTCTCTCTCAGTTTGTCGAGCTACTCTAACTTAGTTTTTATGCATTTTTAGATTCTAGTTTTTTCAAAGACAGAACAAATGGATAAGAAATATTAAAAAGCAGTTATATTTCGTAGCGTTTGGAAGTACATAGGAGCAAAGGACTACTGTTGTCAATTGCGAAAACATTAATTTTTCAAAAATAAAATCTCGTACACTCATAAAGGTTTCAAAAACAAAAGGCTAACAAACCACATTATTTTCATTGAATTTTTATGAGTTGTTAAGATAATCTCCAGTTAGTTAGAGATAATTTTTTAAAAGGATGTAGTGCGGTGATAATACATTCCAAGCGCATAATTGAAACTAGAACCAGAGTCTAGCTTCAATACCATTATCCTGAATTTTTTCTTTTTAAACATTTTTGGGCGATTCCGTTCCTTATGAAGAATCTCTAGATTCTTAGATTGTTACCGATATCCAAACAATTGTTGTTAGTTAGATCACTTTTACTTAAATATATTAAAATATGACTCACTTTGCATTCAAGTCCGTTTTAGTCAAAAGCAATTTATTCAAAATTATTTTTTAAGCCAGCAAGGAACAAAACACACTTATAAAAATTTACACAACCGCTTCTAGAAAAATGTGTTACCTAAAGCGGTGGTGGATGACAGTGGCACTTGTTGTGTTATTAGAGAAATTAAATGAGCTTTTCATTTAGAAAGTGCATTTCAAATAGTCTAAATAAAAGATTGCTACCAGATTACCCAAAGAATAAAGTTTCTAGTTTTTTCCGTAGAAACGCACAAAGTTCTCACGCAAATGTAATTTAATTCTGATTGGACATCTCACGTGTGCGCATCATGATTTTGAACATTAATCGTTGAATCTATATCCGACTATCTGAGATGACTGCTGCATGTGCGTAGTTGTTCGTAGGAGTTTCCACAACCACACTCAATTTTGTTATAATTATGTTGTATCAAAATTTAAGTGTAACCGACAAATCTTAGATCGAAATTGCAATTTTTCCTTTATAAAAAATAAAGAAATTTTATTTTTTTTCCTTCAATACGAAACTTTTGGTATGATAAAACAACTCTAATACTTTGGAGAAGAGAAATTAAAATATGAGGACTAAGACTAAATAACATGTAAACAATTAGACAAATGAATGATGATCACTACTTTCGATGTTTTGTACTTGCTCGTGAAATATCAAATATCAATCAAATCAACGAATCACCTAATAATACAAAAACAAAAACTCATTTTGAGCTTATAAGATGATTCGTGATTTGATTGAGATTCATCTTCAGTGTTATATAAAAATAATGTTTATGAGAGAAAAAAAACAGACTATCTTAGCTGATAGTGAGACATGGGATAGAAAATTGATGCACTCTTGCTCTTTTTAGGTTTTTCTTTGCATATTGTTTTGTGCTACATAGGGGTGTATATATAGTTCTTCAATATCTACAAAGTCAAATTTTTAATATTTTTTCTTCGTACTCTTTATTTAGTCAACACGGGAAAAACTAAATCATTAATGAAAGAAAAGACTAGTCTTTTAATTCTAAAAGTTTCTTTTATACTAAATTAATTATGAAAGACAAATGTCTATAATATTATATAAATAAATGACCTTAGATAATTTCCTAACCAAAAAATTATCAATCTTTGACATGTTAATAACATTGAAAGCATTTATTAATATATATATATATATATATATATTTATATATATGTAAAGAAAGAAATTTAAGGAATTGAAATAATTGAACATACGTGTTGTCCTAAAAAAAGAAAACGAAAAAACTGTTATCTAAGAAATAAAAAATAATTCAGCATTCATAATAAACAGACCTTAGATAATTTCGTTACAAAAAAATTATCAAACTTTGACATGTTAATAACATTGAAAGCATTTATTATAATATGTGTATATATATATATATAAAGAAAGAAATTTAAGGAATTTAAAGAATTGAACATGCGTGTTGTCCTAAAAAAAGAAAACGAAAAAACTGTTATCTAAGATATAAAAAATAATTCAGCATTCATAATAAACAGACCTAAATTTGGACATGGTTTCTAATGTTGAACGCATTTATTATAATATATAAAATGAAAGAATCCTAAAGAAATGCATAATTAAATAAACATGTTTAAATAAAAAAAGAAGAAATGAAAATTTTTAAAGTAACGAGAGAGACTACATATCTTCTCTTTTTATAAAAAAAATAACTAAATATAATGCGTTAGAAAACCATTGCAAAAAGAGACAAATGAAATGAACATATGATGGAATAGAGAGTCTAGACAATTATATGTAACATGTTTTTAAAATTTAAAAAATCAAACAAAGGTATGAATATAAAAAATTAAAAAGTTTTATAAGAAAAAGATTCACTTGATAATGGTCAACTTGGCTAGATAAGAAAACATCTTCGATTTAGGATTTGTTTGAAAAGTATTAATCATAAATTATTTAAATATTTAATAATTTGGAGTTTATTTAAATTATTTAAAAGTATTAATCATGAATTATTGAAAAGTATTAATCATCAAAGTGTTACAATCAGGTTACTATTGGCCATCATTATTCAAATATGCATATCAAATGGTCAAGTACTGTGATAGATGTCAAAGGGGTGGAAACGTTTCAAATAAACATGAAATGCCATTAACCAATATCTTAGAGATTGAACTCTTTGATGTTTGGGAATGGACTTCATGGGACCATTTTCTCCATCCTTTGGAAATCTATACATCTTGGTGGCTGTAGATTATGTCTCTAAATGGGTGGAAGTTGTAGCATTGTCTAACAATGATGCCAAATCTGTAAACAAATTTTTACAAAGAAATATCTTTACCAGATTTGGTACTCCAAGGGCAATAATCAGTGATGAAGGTTCCCATTTTTGTAACAAGCTTATTGAAAATATTCTAGCCAAATATGGGGTCAAACACAAAATTGCTACTGCCTACTACCCTCAAACAAGTGGGCAGGCAGAGTTATCCAATAGGGAGGTCAAAAGAGTACTTGAAAAGATGGTTGGACCCACAAGAAAATATTGGTCATTGCACCTAGATGATGCCTTGTGGGAATACAAAACAACATTCAAGACACCCCTGGGAATGTCACCGTATAGGCTAGTATATGGGAAGACATGTCATCTACCTGTGGAATTGAAGCATAAGTCATATTGGGCAATTAAGAAGCTTAATTTCAATCTTGATCAAGCAGGTGTATCTAGGCATTTACAACTTAATGAACTCGAAGAAATTAGGCCCTTTTCTTATGAAAATGTTGAAATCTACAAAGCCAAAACAAAAGCATGACTTGACCAAAGAATTCAAAGAAGGGAGTTAATTGAAAGAAGGGCTAGTATTGCTATATAACTCCATATTGAAATTATTGTTTGGAAAGCTTAAATCAAGATGGTCAGGACCATTTAAATTGTTAAAAGTCTGTCCTCATGGTGCTGTGGATTTATTTGACGAAACATCCAACACCACTTCCAAAGTTAATGGGCAAAGATTGAAAATGTACTATGGTGAACATGTGGTGAGAAACAAAGTCACCACTAATTTCCAAAATCTCTAGACCATGGAGATAGTCAAGCTGAAAGACACTTAATTCAAGTGTTTTCTGAGAGGCAACTGGTGTGTGAAAAATGTGTGCAAGTATGCACAGTCACAAACAAGTAGTATAAAAGATCGAACCCACAGAGATTGGATTAACTCTTATATATTGTTGTAAAGAAATGCAAATTAGTGCAACTACACTATTCAGAATGTTTGGTTTTGGTTGATAGAAGTTGAAATAAAGTTAAAATGACAATAAACAACAGAGAGGAAATTAGTGGAGAAATATAGTTGAGATGCTTTCATCAAATAACTCTCTTTTAAGTGTTAAGTGCATTCGTGTGGTGCAGGCACTGGATGCAGCTGCATCAGTTGTGTGCTTTTCAGCTACTATTTCAAAAGTTGTTTTACAAGCTTCCTATGTCTAGGTGTGCTAAATAAATTCACTCTTGACCTTGAAGTACTTGCTGATTTAATCCTAAGCGCTATGTTATCCTATTTCTAGAACTAACATGGAATTAACAAGCTTCTTTTATAAAACAAGCTAATAAAGGCTTTATTAAACGCTTGCCCCTATTGATTCTTGATTTCTAGTTATAAACCATGTCTGTGAATATAACTCTACTCATTTTAAGCGATCAATCTTAAAATAAGATGGATGTAGTATAACACAAGAATCAAAGTACATGCAACACACAAATGACACTTAAACTTTTTCAAAAGATCATTATAAGACTAGAACATCTCAACTAAAGGAATTTAGCTCATGATAAACATTGCAAGATGAAAAGAGATTGAATAAAACATATTGAGGTGATGGAAATTATCAAGAAAGAGCAACAAAGTAAAGTTTACAATATTGAAGCTTTCGTGCATCAAGCAATGCAGGTGCACTGATTTCCTTTCTATATCTATGACGAAGGGAAGGTAGAAGTTGTCAAGTTCTTCCTCTCTTTCTTACAAAGATTTCTTAAATTAGAACTAAGAAATTGAAAGTAAAAATACGAAATTCTAAAGGTGTAGAAATGTGAAAAAGAGATTATATCTTCAAAGTGAGAAGTGGGGATCCTTATATAGCCTCCAAAAAGTGAATTCCTTGAGGGCTAAGTAAACTTGAGAACTCACCCATGGTTACTTTTCAGCCTTTGAAAAAGCAATTTGAGTTTCATACTCAAATATCAAGAGTGGTCCAATTAGAGCTTGCCATATGGTTCATGAAATGATTTCTTCAAGTGGTCATCCATTGTGGGCGCCTCCTTTATAAAGTTTCCATGTGCCCCATGTGATTGTGGATCAGCTATAATGTCATTTGGAGGTGCCTTTGTCTTCTTTTGGTTTGAGGTGCTTCCGGTGTTGGCCTTTTTCTACCATTCGCAGAATGGTGCAGCTGCATGCAGTGCAGCTGCATCAAGTGCAGGTGCATGCAGTGCAGGTGCACTGGATGATTTGGATGAAATCTTTTACTTTGTGTATTGTGTTCTTCCAATGTAGATGTTTTATCTGAAAATACTCACAAACATATCAAACATACCAATATCTAGACATCATGCTTAATATAGTGAATGACCACTTGCTTTATCCTTTAATGTTGTTTATCTAATTTCTTCTATGATTTTTACTTAATTTATACTTGATTTCAACAATTTACTTAGGTTTAGTTGTATAAATAACTCTATATAAAATAGAGTTATCACACCCGCAAACTTAAATTGTTGCTTGTCCTCAAGTAATGACAAGAAAGAAAACTACAATAGACTTCTATAATTAAGAAGAACAGATCAGCTCATATCTTTTCAAAAATATTTTCAAGATAAAAATGCATAACTGAATGAACTTCTTTTCTCAGAAATTTTGACTTTGTGCTTCTGAAATTCCAAAACATCAAAGTTATTAGAACTCATTTATGTGAGTGTGTGCTTCACTGAAAATCAATCAGTTCCAAACTAGATAAAAAGTTTTTCTTTAACCTTTGGAAATTTCTAGATTACGTTCGGTCAAAACACAAGAGGTTTCAAAATATAGATTAGACTCACAAAATTCTCAAGACTTGAAGGGCTTGAGTGGGTATTTCAAAACTGTTGGATCAATACAATTTTTCTGTTTTTGGTGGTTCTTTTTCTTGATACAAATGCATGAGGTGCAGGTGCATCACTTTTCTTCAGTGCAGGTGCACTGTGTTTTGACGATGCAGGTGCATTAAGTG
Organism: Astragalus glycyphyllos; assembly: GCA_963573325.1. Classification (NCBI taxonomy): domain Eukaryota; kingdom Viridiplantae; phylum Streptophyta; class Magnoliopsida; order Fabales; family Fabaceae; genus Astragalus; species Astragalus glycyphyllos. The sequence goes on along the minus strand of OY754313.1, from coordinate 22,300,238 downwards.
CAGCTGCACTGGATACTACTTTTGAATATTTGTTGCACATATTGCCCTCCTCACTGACCTCCTTATGCATACTTTTTTTTTCTTTGGTCAGTTCTGTCTTCTTTTCTTCTTTTTCTTGACCAAATGCACTATTGGAACAGGTACAGTTTTAATGACTCAGGCAATATAGCTTTTTGAGTAATTTTTGGTAGTATTTGGGCTAACCTATTGTATTGACCACTCTAAATTTTTCATACCACAGCCTTTGTATTCATGAAAACTCCCCCAAACTTAAGTCTTTATGCTCTTCTATATTTTTACTAAAAATTTGTTTTTGACCTTAGCTTTCTAAAAGTTTCCTCTTGCATCAGATAGCTTTAAAAAATAGCAAGGTTCCTTTTGAAATTCAGTTCATGTGGTGGAGTGATAATAACTTTGGTTATTTTTGAAAAATCATGGGCTTTTTCTTTTTCTCTTCTTCATCATTGAAAATTGATTCAATCAAGCCATGCAAAGTTTCAGTGGAAAAGAAATTTAAGCTGATCATGCTTCAAAATCATCAAATCCTAATTATAGCTGCTGTTTTTGAAAGATGGACTTTTGAAAACAACATTTTGAACATACACATAAATACTAATAAAGATACTAAAACAACACACTTAGTTATAATTAAACATACTACCACACATGCATAATGTTTTCATGAAGTTCTCCCCCCCAACTTAAGAGTGAGCAGTGTCCTCACTGCTCTAAGTTGAGTAGCCAAAATACCAGAAATTGTTCAAAATGGGGAGGGGGGTTAATACATGTGGGATGGGACTCTATCAGTGTAAACATAGAAGTAAAATATAGCAAAACATAATAAACAACATTAAAAGTTTACTCTTTCTTGGCTCCAGTCCTGAGCCTTGAGCTGGATCTGATTGGAGCATGCTTGACCTTGTGTTTCTTTGTCTTTGGCTCCTGTGGCTTTAATGCAGCTGCTTTGGATGCTGGTGCAGCAATTACTGTTGTTGTTTCTGCAAGATTTTCCAGTGCAGCTGCATCAGATGTAGCTGCATCAGCTAGTTTGTCGACAGCAACATGCTCATCCATGGCTGGTTGCTCTGGGTCTTTAGCAACTTCAGGTTGGTCTTCTTGGGCAGGTTCTTTAATTGTTCCTGCATCTGTTACCTTTGGATTTTCCTGGGGGAGCTTCTCTGCAGCTTTTCCTTCACTAACAACTTCACCTTCACTTGCCTTAGGGTTCTCCTTCTCATTCCTTGCAACTCCAACCGCCTTTTTAAAGAATTTATGGGTGTTGCGCATTTCTGCCCTCTTCTTTGCACCAAGTTCCTGCAGCACAAGTTCAATTGGAGCATTGGGATCAGTTGAAATGGCAGTCACCATAGGCACTTGTTGGGATGCAGCTGCATGAGGTGCAGGTGCATCAGATGCAGTTGCACTAGTTGCTGGTTTATCAAGTTCTCCAACTCTTTCCTCTTCTGAACTTGTTTCTTTTTCACCAGGCATATTTTCTTCAATAACCTGCAAAACAGTTTCTTTTTCAATTGTTAAGTTCACAGGGGTGATGATTGGGCCAGTTGAGGTTTGTTTTGTTGGAATTTTTGGTTGAAATTCTGATTCTGATGGATCATTTGTGGGGTTGTCACTTTCTTTTTCTGGTTCAGGGTCATTTTGAGTAGGTGTAGGTGATTGTTGTTTAGCTGGTGAGGTGTGTGTGGGTGGTGATTTCTGATGAGGTGATTTTTGATGTGGTGATTTGGGTGATGATGGTGGTTGTTGTTGCCTTCTTGTTCTTTTAGCATACTTTTGTCTTGACACCTGTTCCATAGTGTCATCTTCTTCCTCAAAGTCAGTTTCTTCTTCATCTTCCTCCTCATCTCTGTCTATCTGGTTTACCACATTTTGCAGATCCTCATCCTCCTCAGTGTCTTCTCCACTCTCCACTATAGGTTCTTCCTCACTCAATTTTTTCTTTCCCTTCAAATCTTTCTTACCTCCTCTCTTTCTTTTTGGTTTTCTTTTCTCCTTCTCACTCTCCTCTTGCTCTTCTTGTAAGTCTTCCTGTTCACCTTCTTCTAAGACCCATTTTGGAAAAACTGGAATTTCCAATTGAGTTTCCTTGTCAGATATCTCTCTCAACCTGAGTTGGAGCCAATCATGCTGCTCATCTTGAAATTTCCATACTGCCTTCATTTTCTGCACAAAGTGCTTATGTATCACTGTACCAACTTCTTGTTTCTTCTTTTCTTTGAAATTTGCAGTGAGTGCACCAGGGGGAAACTTCCTTTGTAGTTGCTCTGTTTCAGTTATCTTAACTCCATGTTTTCTACACAACTTCCTATGTCAGCAATGGTTTCAGTCAAGATTGCATCTAGGAGAAGCAATCTCTCTTTAGTCAATGTGTAGGTGTGTGACGAAGGGAGGATAGAGGCATCAATGAAGGAATGCCAATTTCCTAATTCTGGAATTAAATATTTACTTTTCATTTTAAATTCAGTGTGTGTAAACTTCTCCCAAGGAGCCCCTTGAACAGCAATTCTAGACATAACCTTAGTCATTTCCTTTTTTCCAAAATGTTTAACTTTGTTTTCAAAATCCTCAGAGTCACAAATCAACATGAAATGATTGTTAATCGTTTCAGAATCAAAGAATACCTTTCTACCTCTAACAATGGAGTGAGGGATAATTTTACCTCCTTCGGTATCTTGAATACCTGCATAGAACTCTCTGACCAATTGCTCGATGTAATAGGTCCTGTGTTGCACAAACAGTTCCCATTTGAGATTTTCCACTGTTGAGAGGAAAGATTGGCTTACTTTGGCTAGATTATACCCTCTTTCTGGTATCATGCCATAACTTGGTTTTTTCTTTATAAATTTTAGCATTTTCATATGAGAAATGTCTAAATTCTTCTAACTCATTTAGTTCAACAAACCTTTCTTCACCTGCCTTATTGAGATCAAAGTTCAGCTTTTTTATGGCCCAATAAGATTTGTTTTCTAACTCAACAGGTAAATGGCATGCTTTGCCATAAACTAACCTATAGGGGAACATTTCTAATGGTGTTTTAAATGCAGTTCTATATGCCCATAATGCTTCATCTAAATGTAAAGACCAATCTTTCCTATTTGGTCCTACCATTTTCTCAAGCATTCTTTTAACTTCCCTATTGGATAGTTCAGCTTGTCCACTTGTTTGTGGATGATAGGCAGTGGCAATTTTATGTTTGATCCCATATTTTGCAAGAAGATTTTCAATTAGTTTATTGCAAAAATGAGAACCTTCATCATGGATGATAGCTCTTGGGGTGCCAAATCTTGTAAAAATGTTTTTCTGTAAAAATTTACTAACTGATTTGGCATCATTGTTAGGTAATGCTACTGCCTCAATCCACTTAGAAACATAATCAACAGCTACTAAAATATATTGATTTCCAAAAGAAGGTGGAAATGGCCCCATGAAATCCATCCCCCAAACATCAAAAAGTTAAATTTCTAAAATATTGGTTCTGGGCATTTCATGTCTAGCAGATATATTTCCACTTCTTTGGCATTTATCACAGGTTTTAACCAAAGAATAAGCATCTTTAAACAAAGTAGGCCAGAAATAACCTGATTGTAATACCTTAGCAGCTGTTCTATGACTTCCAAAATGACATCCATAAGGTGCAGCATGACAGTGCAGGAGCACTGCTTGTTTTTCTGTTTCTGATACACACTTCCTCATTATTTGATCTGGACACATCTTGTATAAATAAGGATCATCTCAATAGTATTGTTTTACTATATGAAAGAATCTCCTCTTCTGTTGATAGCTCATGTCCTCTGTTCTCGTCTCAGGCCCTTCTTCTTCTTACAAAATACAGTGTTCTTGTTTCTGTTCCAGATTCCTATACTCATTATCAATCTCGTCATTAACAATTTCCCCCCTCTTTTCCAGATTCGTCGTGAAAGATTAAGGATTTTATTAGAGATTTGATTCTGAAATTAGGATTAGGGATTTGATTCTAAAACTAGGTTTCTCTTTCAATGTGAAACTATGCAATAATGGTGGTGCTCTATGATTACGTGAGAGAGAAGAGGAAAGATCACTAGTGCAGAAAATACATTTAGCATCGGTTGTTTTGGACATTTAGCATCGGTTATCCGCGATGCTAAATCCCCCGATGCTAAAAGGGGGACATTTAGCATCGGTTATTTAACCGATGCTAAAAGTCACCTTTAGCATCGGTTTTTTAAATAACCGATGCTAAATGTGTTTCATCACCATCTAATATAGCCTCAAAACAAACATTTAGCATCGGTTGTATAGGATAACCGATGCTAAATGTCTCTTACAAGCACATTTAGCATCGGTTGTATAGGATAACCGATGCTAAATGTCTCTTACAAGCACATTTAGCATCGGTTGTATAGAATACCCGATGCTAAATGTCTATTATTTTTAAAACAAAAAAATTAATTGGCACTATTAATAGATATCAATTGACCAATTTAAAAAATCCTTATATACAAAATTATTTCCAAACAGCAACACATAATAAATTCATAAAAATTCTTCATATTCCATTGAAATTAATATCTTACTATATAATTCATGAAACTTAAAATTTCTACAAGCTTCTTACACAAAAATCAACAAAATGTTTCTAAAACACAAACGTCAAACTAAGGTAAGGTAAGGTCCTAACATGAACTACTTCATTTGATTTATCATCTTCTGTTCCATTCCCTTTTACTTTCTCGACTCTACCAGAACTCTGAAAAAACATGCAGAACAAATCAAACATCAATCTCTGTCTTGCATAAAGGGCCTGATTCTCTTCCAAACAGCTGCATCAAATAACAATACTTTCCAATAAAGTCTATCCAATCCAATTCTCTAATTAATCAAATACACTGGAAGCCATTATGATAACCAGCAATCTCATAACAACAATTAAATCTATTAAATAACAACAACATCTACAACAATGGACTACTTCTGAACATTCCAATTTGCAATTTTGAACAAGATATTCTCTCAACCGAGAATTTCACCCTAAAAATAAAAAGCAAAAGTACAAGATTAATCAAATTGAACTTTGTAACGCCCTAAAATTTAATCAAATTACTTCGAAGTTGGATTGCCGTAGGATAACTGTAAGAATTGAAATTATGGGCGTAGTAGCTATGTTGAAAATGAGTTAGATGATAATCACGTGTTGTGGGCCAGTTAAAAATAGCATTGGGCTTAGCACCGCGAGTGCGCAGCGCTCACGCAACCCTAGCAGCGTGTCCAGTGCGCAGCTTGCGCAGGAAGGCGCTTGTGCGCCACCCCTCCTTATAAATATAGCGCAAATATGCGCTAGGGCTGGTCTTTTTGCGCAGCCGCCCTCTTTTCCCTTCTTCTCCTTCTTCCTCTCACTTCTAAGTTACACAAAAGCCTCAATTTTCAAGAGCGCTAGCCTAGGATTGGATTGGGAGGGTTGATTTTCATTGCAATTCTCTACGTTCGTGATCGTCACGCGTCGTTACTATCGCAGGGGAGTCGCCGTATTCGGAGAATCGAGGAACGAGGCTAGGAGGGAGTTTGCGCCACCATAGTTGAGGTAAGGGTGGGTTCGAATTCTATAATAGCGTATATGAGGGATCGTATGCGGGGTTTGGGGTTTATTATAGATTGCCTCGGTGTATGTTGCGTGGTTAGTAAGAATTATATATCGTATGAGAAATGTTTGATGAATTGACTGTGTGTGCTTGAATCCCTATGTTGTTAGTTCTAATTAAATCGAATTGTAATTTTGTTGGATTAAGGTTTTCACTATTATAATCAAAAAAAAAATGATAGGAATATAGATAACTCGTTAGTAAGAATTATAAATAATTTTCGTAATTAAATTGATGGTTACGTTAATGCTGTTACTGTTTTTATGTAATGCTGTTGCTGTTTTGCTGTTAATGTTGTTGCTGTTTTGCTGTTAATGCTGTTGATGTTTTGCTGTTAATGCTGTTGCGGTTTTCCTGTTATTGTTGTCATTGCTGTTACGTTTTGCTGCTGTGTCGTTGCTATTCTTGCTGTTTTGCGCTGTTGATGTTGCTGCTTTGTCAATATTGTTGCCACAGTTGCTGTTGTGGTTAATTGTTGCGTTGAATACCTTGTCGAAAATGTGGTAAATTGCAGGTGAAGTTGTAAAAGTTGATTTGCCTCTATTTATTGGCAAAGATAGTAAGTTGTAGGCCTATGGCCATCATGACGTTTTGGTGTTGTTGTCGTGCGATTGCGTGACTGTGATTAGCGTTACTTGTACATTCACATTGTGTCGCATACCTTTGCATTTGCTTTACGACGTGAACGATGAGGGCTATGCCCTGTGAGCCACTATTTACTGGCAACGACGATTTTTACGACGGGAGTTTTTCTCCAATGGTACCACATGCATATGCACAGTTGAGTCGCATTCCGCATTGCACTTTGATGATTCTATTGATGACTCTATTGAGGATTTTATTGATGATATGTGTAATTCTATAGTACCTGACCTATCATATTGTTCTTCATACATGCTCTTATATAGTTCGATATCTCACCCCTTCTGTTTGAATGTTACCCCTATGTGGTAACGTGCAGGTAGTCGCGAATGAAGGCGGTGATCCTTCCTTAGGTGAGTCGGTGTCGTCACTCTGATACGTAACACTCGGGGGGATTGAACGCTGTTTTTTTTTTCCTTTATCATTTATGTTGCAATATTTGTTGAACTCGACGTTATTTCTATTAAGCAAATTGTTGATTTTGAGTTGTCTAATGGACAAGGACGGTTAAGATTGCTTCAAATTGAATTTACCATGAATGAATTATATTGTTTGTTTTGGGAAGTAAGTGTAGCACTCCAATATTTATGTTGAAAATTCCGCACTCTGATTTATAGTATTATTGGGTAGAATTGGGGTGTTACATTAGTGGTATCAGAGCATGGTTGGGTCTGTCCGACCAAGTTGTCGAGTCATCGCTTCGATTAACAATCAAGTATTGTTATTCGTTCTAAACTATAATTTGTGTTGTAGGGATAAGCTGAAATGGCCGGACGGAATGATGCTGCTATTGCTGCTGCTTTGGGCGTTATGGCTCAGGCATTGGAGAATCAACAGAACGCTGGTGAGAATGCTGGATCTCGCAGTTTGGCGACTTTCCAAAGGGAGAATCCGCCCACTTTCAAGGGTAAGTATGATCCTGATGGAGCATTGGCTTGGTTGAAGGAGAATGAGAGAATCTTCCGTGTGATGGATTGCACTCCAGTGCAGAAGGTTCGTTATGGTACTCATATGCTGTCAGAAGAGGCTGACGACTAGTGGTTAGATACACGTCAGAGATTGGAAGCTACAGGTGAAGAGATCACTTGGGTTGTGTTCCGTAGGGAGTTTTTGAGGAAGTATTACCCTGAGGATGTTCGGGGTAAGAAAGAAATTGAGTTTCTTGAGCTGAAGCAAGGGAACCTGTCAGTTACTGAATATGCTGCTAAGTTTGTGGAGTTGGCCAAATTTTATCCGCACTACAATGAAGCAACTGCTGAATTTTCAAAGTGTATCAAGTTTGAGAATGGGCTGCGACCTGAGATCAAAAAGGCAATTGGGTATCAGAAGATCCGTGTTTTCTCCGATTTGATTGACAGTTGCAGGATCTATGAGGAGAACAACAATGCTCACTATAAGATCATTAATGAGAAGAGGAGCAAGCAGTAGACTCGTGGTAAGCCGTATGATGCTCCAGTTGGTAAAGGTAAGCAGAAAAGTTTTGATGGTAAGAGAACTAGTGGGGGAGACGCCCCTGCTGGTATTGTATGTTACAAATGTGGCAAACCTGGTCATAAGAGTAACGTGTGCAAGGTTGAGGTGAAGAGGTGCTTTCGTTGTGGTAAGACTGGGCATGAATCATCGGAGTGCAAGCACAAGGAGCAGGTCTGTTTCAACTGTGGCGAAGAAGGGCATATTAGTAATCAATGTCAGAAGCCAAAGAAAGAAAGAGTTAGTGGAAGAGTGTTCGCTCTAGCAGGGACACAGACTACTGAGAACGACGGATTTATTGGAGGTACATGTTTCATTAATGGTGTTCCTCTAATAGCTATTATTGATACTGGTGCTACTCATTGTTTTATTGCTGCGGAATGTGTTAAAAGATTGGGTCTTGTGTTGTCTTCTATGAATAGGGAGATGGTTGTCGATACTCCAGCTAAGGGGTCGGTGACTACTTCTCTTGTGTGTTCTAAGTGCCCTTTGTCGATTTTCGACAGAGAATTTATTGTTGATCTGATTTGTCTGCCGTTAAGCGGATTGGATGTGATCCTAGGCATGGACTGATTAGAATATAACTATGTTCATATTAATTGTTTTAGCAAGTCTGTGAGTTTCTCCACTCCCGAAGAGGAGGAGGCTGGTTTGTTGTCTGCTGGACAGTTGCGGAAGTTGATGCGGGAAGAAGTTCAGCTATTCTCGCTGATGGCGTCGCTATCTGTTAAGAATCAAGCCATAATTGATGAGTTGCAGGTGGTGCGCGAATTTCCTGAAGTTTTCCCTGATGAGATTCCAAGTGTACCACCAGAGAGGGAAGTTGAATTTGCTATTGATCTTGTACCTGGTACCAAACCTGTTTCTATGGCACCTTACAGGATGTCAGCATCTGAATTATCCGAATTGAAGAAGCAACTTGAGGATCTACTTGAAAAGAAGTTCGTGAGGCCGAGTGTATCACCGTGGGGAGCTCCAGTGTTGCTAGTGACGAAGAAGGATGGAAGTATGAGGCTTTGTGTTGATTATAGATAGTTGAATAAAGTGACGATTAAGAACAAGTATCCACTCCCAGGAATAGACGATTTGATGGATCAATTGGTGGGTGCTCAAGTATTCAGTAAGATTGATTTGAGATCGGGCTACCATCAGATTAAAGTGAAAGATGAGGATATTCAGAAGACGGCTTTTAGAACTCGGTACGGGCATTATGAGTATTCGGTGATGCCTTTCGGTGTTACTAACGCGCCGGGAGTATTCATGGAGTACATGAACCGTGTGTTTCATGCTTATTTGGATCGGTTTGTGGTAGTATTCATCGATGATATTTTGATTTACTCTAAGCCAGAAGAAGAGCATGCAGAGCACTTGAGATTGGTATTGGAGGTCTTAAGGGACAAGAAGTTGTATGCAAAGTTGTCTAAGTGCGAATTTTGGCTGAAGGAGGTGAGTGTTCTTGGCCACGTTATTTCTGGTAGCGGCATTGCGGTGGATCCATCTAAAGTCGATGCTGTATTGCAATGGGAGACTCCAAAGTCGGCTACCGATATTAGAAGCTTTTTGGGATTAGCTGGCTACTATAGAAGGTTCATTGAAGGCTTTTCTAAGTTGGCACTTCCTTTAACTCAGCTGACCTGCAAAGGTAAAGCCTTTATATGGGACGCTCGTTGCGAAGAGAGTTTCACCGAATTGAAGAAGAGATTGACGACGTCTCCTATCTTGACGTTGCCTAATCCGGGAGAGTCCTTTGTGGTGTACTGTGATGCTTCCAAGATGGGTTTAGGAGGTGTGCTTATGCAGAATGGTAAGGTAGTTGCTTATGCATCGAGGCAGTTGAGGACTCATGAGAAGAACTATCCTACGCACGATTTAGAACTTGCTGCAGTTGTTTTTGCGCTGAATATTTGGAGGCATTATCTTTATGGTTCTAGATTTGAAGTATTTAGCGACCATAAGGGTTTGCAGTACTTGTTTGATCAAAAGGAACTGAATATGAGACAGCGGAGGTGGTTGGAGTTGCTAAAAGACTATGATTTCAGTTTGAATTATCATCCAGGGAAAGCTAATGTCGTGGCTGATGCTTTGAGCCGAAAGACCTTGCACATGTCGGCAATGATGGTCAGGGAGTTTGAATTGATTGAGCAGTTCAGAGATATGAGTTTGATTTGCGAAGTGACACCTCAGAGTGTTATGTTGGGGATGTTGAAGATTAATAATGACTTTTTAGATAGCATCAGAGAAGCTCAAAAATTGGATGTTAAACTGGTAGATTCGACGGTAGGAATCGGGCAGTCTGAGAATAACGATTTTGAGTTGGATGCGCAAGGTGTGTTGAGATACCGTAATAGAATCTGCGTTCCTGACGATGCGGAAATGAAGAAAGCAATTCTCGAAGAGAGTCATAGAAGTAAGTTGAGTATTCATCCAGGAGCTACGAAAATGTATCAAGACTTTAGAAGATGGTTCTGGTGGCCTGGGATGAAGCGCGATGTAGCGCAATTCGTGTATGCATGTTTAACTTGTCAGAAGTCAAAAGTTGAACATCAGAAGCCTGCGGGGTTGATGCAACCTTTAGAGATTCCGGAATGGAAATGGGATAGCATTTCAATGGACTTTGTGACGGGGCTGCCTAATACTGTGAGAGGGCATGATGCGATTTGGGTGATTGTTGACAGGCTGACGAAGTCGGCTCATTTTATACCTATTAATATCACGTATCCGGTACCGAAGTTGGCTGAGATTTACCTCCAAAAGATTGTAAAGTTGCATGGTGTTCCTATGTGTATCGTTTCGGATAGAGATCCTAGGTTCACTTCTGATTTCTGGAAGAGTTTGCAAGAGGCGTTGGGTTCTAAGTTGAGATTGAGCTCAGCGTATCACCCTCAGACGGATGGTCAGACAGAGAGGACTATTCAATCGTTAGAGGATTTGTTGAGAGCGTGTATTCTTGAGCAAGGAGGTTCGTGGGATACCCATCTCTCGTTGATAGAGTTTACCTATAATAACAGTTATCATTCTAGTATTGGGATGGCACCTTTCGAAGCGTTGTATGGTCGAAGGTGTAGAACCCCTTTGTGTTGGTATGAATCTGGAGAGAGTATAGTGCTTGGACCTTGTAAGACCCAGGTAGTATAGTATCTTTTACCTACTATACTTTCGTCTTTTATAGAATTTTTTTATAGTGGACCTACTTTTTATTAGTATTGAAATGAAATAATGGTGTTTATACTTTTGTGGTTAAAATGGACTTATTAAGTGTTGTAAAATTTTTGTTGAAAATTTTAGAAAAGAAAATTTTACCCGCTGTGTAATTTTCAAACAAACTCGAAATTCAACAAAAACCAATCTGGGGTCTCTCTGAGTGGGATAGGACTCAGGGAAGTGAAAATAATATTTTTTTTAGGTGTAAAAATATTATTTCCAAATATTAATATAATAACTACTCAACATGTAAAAAGTCATTATCGAGTGAAATTGTCGGTTTAATTCTTATTAATAGGTAGTCGTATAATTTTACATCGTTAAATGACAAGTACTAGTTTTGATGTAAGGGTTGTCATGACTTTTGTGGCTTTGTCATGATTGCACTTTTGTAGTAAAGCTACTTTATGGATTAAATTTGAATAAACAAATAGATTAGGAGTATAATATAATATATATATATATATAATGAACTAGTGATGGATAAAAAAAATATATATTTAAAGAGAGAGTAGCTCGCTTTTCTTTCCAGCCGTGGGTTGTTCTCCCTCTCACACAAATAACTTTTAGTTTTTTAACACTCTTTCCACCATCCCTTCAAGCTTGGAGTGTTGGTGTTTTGAAACCTAAAGAAAGAAGTAAGAAATTAGGGGGATTAAAGTGAGATTTTGAGGAAGGCTTCAAAAGAAAAGTTGTTGGTGGTGACAAAGGCTAGCTTTTGGTACCTTTGAATTGTAAGTTTTCATCTTCTTCTCCCTTTTCTTGTCATGGCTGAGAGTTAAAATAGTGGGGTTGTGGGGTGTTGACTTGTTTTTGTTATCCTTTGTTAAACTTTCAATTTGTATCATGATAAGTTGTATTTAAGAAATGAAGCAAAACCCCTTTGTTTTGAGTGGATTCTATGTGACCTAGGTGAGGAGTTCGGTGGGGGGTTTTCAAAGAAAATTTTGTCTAGAAATGATAGTGTGTAAAGTTGTATGATTATTTTTGTTGTTATTGTGTATGAGAAGGAATAAAATTGATTTGGGTTTCGAAAGAAGGAAGAGCTTATGTTGATGTTGTTGTTGGGGATTGGATAGAAATTATCTTTCCAGTAGGTTTTATTTGAAGAAGACTAATGATTTGTGGTTGTGGAGAATTTGAAAATAAGTGAGTTATGTAAAAAAAAAAATTGTAACACCAAATTATGTTGAAAATCTAGAAAGAGATGATTTGATGAGGATTCGAAACTGATATTTGCCTTCTTCGGAAAAAAAAAATAGAAAAGGAAAGGATACTAGTATGTATGATGGAAAAGTTTTGATGTTAGAAAGTATTGAAAACTCTTGGTGTTCAAAGGTTTTGAACTAAGCTTTAAGGTAGAAAGTGATAAAAATTCTTTTTGAGGATTTAGTCTTCTTGGCTGAAATGGTAGTGAAGGAGGAAGAAATCAAAAAAAATCTTTTGATGTTGATCTTGAAATTTTTTGACAGATCATCTTGAAGTTGATGATTTATCTTTGAGATTTTGAAAACATAGTTTGAAGGAGATCTTGAAGGAAATGTGATTTCAAAGTTGATGATTATTTTGGGAAGAAAAATAGAGTTTTGAAATGGAAGATAAAATGATATTATGTTTGTTTTGAAAATATTTTTAGTATTAAGTAGATATGAAAGATATTTGAAGTTAATAGGAACACTTATTTCATTGAGAAAGTTTTCAACTGCTAAGTTAATGCAAACTAAACACTTTATAAGTCCTAAGTTGTTTGAGGGAAAATTTGAAAAGAAAAACTTGAAATTTATGAGTTTGAATTAACAAAGTGTTGAAATGTTGTATAATACTATCAAGTCTTTATATGTTAGAGTGTGATTTTTATGAGATTCAAGAATTACATTTTGTGAAGGAAGTTTATGAAAAATCATTTATCTTGTATTTTGAGTTCTAATAGATCTTATGTGTTAATTAGAATTTCCTTGTCTCTTGAAGAGGAGTCAAGTGTTGTGCACACCAATTAATAGTGGGAAAAGTAGTTGTTATTTCATTACTTTGCCTATGGCAACTTGTGGTTAAACTGTTGAGTCTGGAAGTTAATTTTGGTTACTTTAAAGTGTTCGATAAACATAGATTTATTTTGGAAACAAATATTTCTTGGCGAATTTTCTTGAGAAAAACAATATCTTTTCTAATTTTAAGAGGGATTCATTGATTGGATTTCTTGAAAAAGAATTTTGATTTTTTTGTTGATTTTTGTTGAAGGGTGAAAAAAAAAGTGTTTTTAAAGTATTTAACTTCAAGTCTTGTGCATTCTTGAGAATATGTACTTGTTAAAACGATTCTTGAAGATGAGTAACCTAGCCGTTAGAATTAAACCATAACCTAGGGAGTTATTTTGAGTGAACTAGATCGCTCTAAGTTTGGTGTGTACTGTTTAGGACTCGGTGGACTTGAGTAGGAGCTGAGTACGGATTGTGACGAATTGGCTCGTGACTATTGGTACAAAAAATATTTACGGAGTTATGCAAAGTTATAGCAGAACGGGAAAGTTGGTAAGGGCATCTTCCAATTCCTTTAAAGCATTTACCAAAATAAGTAGTAAGTGGTGAAAACCATTGTATGAATTGATGTGTGTTTGAGGCGTATGTGGCTGTCGATGTGTGTGTCATTATTCTTTATTGCATGTGATGCTTGGTTGAATAATGCATGTTGTGGTGAGAATATGCATGAGTTGTTGATGTATATTCATGCATACATAGGTGGTGTTTTCCTTTATTGGGACTCACAATAGTGGTGTTTTCCTTCATTGGATCTCACGAGTCTTGCGGGACTATGGTGGTGTTGTTCTTTATTGGACCTCACAAACCCCTACGGGGGAGGTGATATTCCGGAATCATTTGCACTGGCATGTAGTCATTGCATTAGGGTGTATGGAGTTGTGTGGTGTATTGTGGTGTTGAATTACTAAATGATTAATTGTGTTTTGTTTAAGTATATGTATATATGAACTGTGATGTATATATGTATGCTGTTTTCGGTTGGTGACCCTTGCTGTTGTTATTTTGGGCTGATTGCCACCACCAGCTAGCTGATGAGAGAGTGCTTGGTTAGTGACAAGGGGGAGAAGCTGGTTCCAATACATGTGTTGCCTATGGGGCGCGTGCATCAGCGTTTTAACGATATATATTCTAGTGATCAGCTTAGGCTTTATGCATTTTTCATATTAGTTGTACTGGTACTCTGATGATGGATGACTTTATATGTTTGTATGTGCACAACTCTGACATTAGGGCCTTCTTGGACCCGTTATTGGGGTAGACCTCTTGGTAGGTGCTTGCTAGAAATACTCTCAGGTTATGAATAGTTTCCTCTAAGGACAATACCCAGCTCTGGTGTATATCTGTTTTTGGAGTACACATGACTTATCACAGGGACATTCACATTATGTATATTTGTATATGGGGATCATTACCCTAATGTATATATCTAGTACACAATGGCTTGCATTATGTCTTTAATGTCGCACTTACTCTGATTTACTTTTGAAAAGGATTTCGATAGAAAAGTGTTTTGTACAATATGATGGCAGCAAAGGAAGTGATCCATGTTTTTCTTATAAAAAAAAAATTGTACCATATTTCAAAGGCTGAACTTCACTAGTGACCTCCAAAAATTGGGGTGTTACAGACCTGAGATTGTTCGAGAAACGACTGAGAAGGTGAAGTTGATTCGTGAAAAGATGAAAGCTTCACAAAGTAGACAGAAGAGTTACCATGATAAGCGAAGGAAGGATTTGGAATTTCAAGCTGGTGATCATGTGTTTTTGAGAGTCACCCCTGTGACCGGTGTTGGACGTGCTTTGAAATCTAAGAAGCTTACTCCTCGATTCATTGGTCCGTATCAGATCACGGAAAGAGTTGGGAATGTAGCTTACAGAGTGGCCTTACCGCCTAATCTTTCGAATTTGCATGATGTGTTCCATGTGTCACAACTTCGGAAGTATATTCCAGATCCATCTCATGTAATTCATATGGATGATGTGCAAGTACAGGATAACCTCACTGTGGAGACGATGCCTGTACGAATCGCGGACCGTGAGACGAAGACTCTAAGGGGCAAAGAGATCGCCTTGGTGAAAGTAGTCTGGTTAGGAGCTGTCGGAGAAAGCATGACATGGGAGTTGGAAAGCAAGATGCGGGAGTACTATCCCGAGTTGTTCGAATCAGGTAAATTTTCGAGGACGAAAATATTCTAAGTGGGGGAGAGTTGTAACGCCCTAAAATTTAATCAAATTACTTTGAAGTTGGATTCCCGTAGGACAATTGTAAGAATTGAAATTATGGGCGTACTAGCTATGTTGAAAATGAGTTAGATGATAATCACGTGTTGTGGGCCAGTTAAAAATAGCATTGGGCTTAGCACCACGAGTGCGCAGCGCTCACGCAACCCTAGCAGCGTGTCCAGTGCGCAGCTTGCGCAGGAAGGCGCTTGTGCGCCACCCCTCCTTATAAATATAGCGCAAATATGCGCTAGGGCTGGTGTTTTTGCGCAGCCGCACTCTTTTCCCTTCTTCTCCTTCTTCCTCTCACTTCTAAGTTACACAAAAGCCTCAATTTTCAAGAGCTCTAGCCTAGGATTGGATTGGGAGGGTTGATTTTCATTGCAATTCTCTACGTTCGTGATCGTCACGCGTCGTTACTATCGCAGGGGAGTCGCCGTATTCGGAGAATCGAGGAACGAGGCTAGGAGGGAGTTTGCGCCACCATAGTTGAGGTAAGGGTGGGTTCGAATTCTATAATAGCGAATATGAGGGATCGTATGCGGGGTTTGGGGTTTATTATAGATTGTCTCGGTGTATGTTGCGTGGATATATATATATATATCGTATGAGAAATGTTTGATGAATTGACCGTGTGTGCTTGAATCCTATGTTGTTAGTTCTAATTAAATCCAATTGTAATTTTGTTGGATTAAGGTTTTCACTATTATAATCAAAAAAAAATGATAGGAATATAGATAACTCGTTAGTAAGAATTATAAATAATTTTCGTAATTGAATTGATGGTTACGTTAATGCTGTTACTGTTTTGATGTAATGTTGTTGCTCTTTTGCTGTTAATGTTGTTGCTGTTTTGCTGTTAATGCTGTTGATGTTTTGCTGTTAATGCTGTTGCGGTTTTCCTGTTATTGTTGTCATTGCTGTTACGTTTTGCTGCTGTGTCGTTGCTATTCTTGCTGTTTTGCGCTGTTGATGTTGCTGCTTTGTCAATATTGTTGCCACAGTTGCTGTTGTGGTTAATTGTTGCGTTGAATACCTTGTCGAAAATGTGGTAAATTGCAGGTGAAGTTGTAAAAGTTGATTTGCCTCTATTTATTGGCAAAGATAGTAAGTTGTAGGCCTATGGCCATCATGACGTTTTGGTGTTGTTGTCGTGCGATTGCGTGACTGTGATTAGCGTTACTTGTACATTCACATTGTGTCGCATACCTTTGCATTTGCTTTACGTTTTGGTGAGCCACTATTTACTGGCAACGACGATTTTTACGACGGGAGTTTTGCTCCAATGGTACCACATGCATATGCACAGTTGAGTCGCATTCCGCATTGCACTTTGATGATTCTATTGATGACTCTATTGAGGATTTTATTGATGATATGTGTAATTCTATAGTACCTGACCTATCATATTGTTCTTCATACATGCTCTTATATAGTTCGATATCTCACCCCTTCTGTTTGAATGTTACCCCTATGTGGTAACGTGCAGGTAGTCGCGAATGAAGGCGGTGATCCTTCCTTAGTTGAGTCGGTGTTGTCACTCTGATACGTAACACTCGGGGGGATTGAACGCTGTTTTTTTTTTCCTTTATCATTTATGTTGCAATATTTGTTGAACTCGACGTTATTTCTATTAAGCAAATTGTTGATTTTGAGTTGTCTAATGGACAAGGACAGTTAAGATTGCTTCAAATTGAATTTACCATGAATGAATTATATTGTTTGTTTTGGGAAGTAAGTGTAGCACTCCAATATTTATGTTGAAAATTTCGCACTCTGATTTATAGTATTATTGGGTAGAATTGGGGTGTTACAAACTTACCCTGACATATTGCTTTTTTTATTATAGAAAACAAGATCACCTTCATGCACAAACAAAAAACAAATCTTACCACAAAGCATTATCATCATTCATATTAAAACTAAATTAGGGAATAACCTAAACAAAAACAACTATCTTTAATAGAAATGAAGAAAAATGGTGAGGAAACTAAGGTGAATATATTTGAATTGGTGGAGGGAAGCAACAGCCACAATGTTGCTGATAAAGTGTGACTCAGCACACTAATCATCTTGCCAAGAATAAGGAAACAAAAGGAATATTCCTTTATTGCTTTGTTATTGGCTCATAGCACATGGGAGTGAGAGGAGTGCCTTGGATACCTTTGGTCACGTTCTTGTGCATATTTTACTAGTTGTCATTTTGTAGATTTAGTTTTGATTTGCTAGATTTTTTCCTCTCTTGCTTTCTAGTATGCTGTAGGTTAAGTAGTGGTCCATGGTACACCAATAGTAGCTGCTATATATAGTTGTACCTATTGTACCTTTCTTCTCATCAATGAATAAAATACTTTATTGATCAATTGTACTGTTTTATTAATTTTTCTGATATGGACTCATCAGTCACTCTTCTCTTTCTTGTTGCTTCCGCATATTTCAATATGGTATCAGAGCATATGCTCTGATTACCTTGCTTAAACTTTATTGCTTTCATTTCCTTTTCTTCATAATGGCTCCTAGGGCTACAAATGCTAATAGTTCTGGAACTAGGGATCCACCAAAGGATCCTGCTGCAGACCAAACTAGCATATACTATGTACACCCTAGTGATGGTCCATCCTCAGTTGTTGTTACTCCTGTTTTAAATACCAATGGCACTAATTATCACACCTGGGCTAGATACATGAGGAGAGCCTTAGGTGGTAAAAACAAATATGATTTTGTTGATGGAAGTGTGGAGCTTCCAGATTCTTTTCATCCTTCTTACAAAGCTTGGAGTAGATGTAATATGTTGGTTCATTCTTGGATCATGAACTCTGTAGTTGAATCCATAGCACAAAGCATTGTTTTCCTTGAAAATGCTATTGATGTATGGAATGAGCTCAAAGAGAGATTCTCTCAAGGTGACTTGATTCGTATTTCTGAACTTCAATGTGAGATCTATGCTTTAAAGCAAGGATCACTATCTGTTACTGAATATTTCTATGAATTGAAGGTTCTGTGGGAGGAATTAGAAACCTACCAACCAGAACCCACTTGTGGTTGTCCAAGAAGATGTGTATGTGTGACTAGTATTAGCATAGCTAGAATAAGATTATCAGATTTTTAACTGGTTTAAATGACAACTATGCCATGATTAAGTCTCAAATCTTGATTATGGAGCATCTGCCAAAACTCAACAAAGTTTTCTCTATGGTGATTCAGCATGAGAGACAGGTTTGCAGTAATGATGATAGCAAGACTGTGATAGCTAGTGCAGATGGAAAGAAATTTTTCAAGAATGGCAAAGGGAATTACCAAAGAAATGGAATTAAATACACAAGCAAGGTATGCACCTTCTGTGGTAGAATTGGTCATACTGTTGATACTTGTTACAAAAAGCATGGAACTCCCCCAAATTGGCAAAAATCAGTTGCAAACATCACTGATGAGGCAGTAGAACAAAAGGAAGATGATGACAGCAAAATAGTTGGAATCACAAAAGAACAATATGAAAAACTAGTGAATATGGTACAAGGGGTGTCTCTAGCTCAGAACTCAAGTGCTTCAAAACCTGTTAACATGGTTGGAGGGCCTTCTAGCTCTTCAAATTTCGACTTGACAGGTAATATCTCTCAAATTTGTTCATTGATTTCCAGCTCACTTGGTTTGTGGATGCTTGATTCTGGTGCCAGTGTGCACATTTGCTTCTCTCTAAAATATTTCAAAAGCTAATTCCCATTAAATCAATGAGTATAAAGTTACCAAATGGACAAAAGGCTTATGCTACTTTTAAAGGAGTTGTTGAATTCACTTCTAAACTGTACATTGTAGATGTCTTGTATGTACCATATTTTTATTTGAATCTGATTTATGTGCCTAGACTCATGATTGATTTGCAAGCCAGTGCCCTATTTGACCTCCCTAAGTCTATTATACAGGATATGAAGACCAAGGAGATGATGGGTTCGGGTATGATCTTTGAGGGATTGGTGTATTTGGACATGTCCGATTCTGCTGATGTTGTTGCTGCAAACACAACTGAAAATATGTCAGAAACTTTAACCTTACCAAACTCAGCCTTGTGGCATTTTAGACTAGGGCATCTTTCCAACCAAAGAATGAAATTAATGCATAATGTTTTCCCCTCTATTCATGTTGATGAGGGATCTGTTTGTGACATATGTCATTATGCCAAGCAAAGAAAATTGCCTTATAAATTGAGTACTAGTAGAGCTTCAAAGTCTTTTGAGTTAATTCATTTTGATACTTGGGGTCCTATTTCCACATCTTCCATCCATGGCCACAAGTATTTCTTAACTGCTCTTGATGATTATAGTCGTTATACATGGATAATTCTTCTTAAAACCAAAAGTGAAGTTAGTATTCATGTAAAAAATTTCATAAACACTGTTGAAAAACAATATTAAGTCAGTGTTAAATTTGTTAAAACAGACAATGGACCAGAATTCTTGATACCAGATTTTTATTCATCAAAGGGCATTGTTCACCAAACCTCTTATGTTGAAACTCCTGAACAAAATGGTAGAGTAGAAAGAAAACACCAACACATTTTAAATGTAGGAAGAGCCCTTCTTTTTCAAGCTAAGTTACCTAAGCAATTTTGGTCCTATGCTGTGATTCATGCTACTTTCATAATAAATATGGTTCCTAGCCCTCTCTTGAAAAACAATTGTCCTTTTTGCTTCTCAAATTGGGGCTCATACACCCCATAATATGCACTATCATGACTGGATCTCTCATTGGTTATCCGGTATTGGAAAACTTGGTGCCCAAATGTTTGCAATGACCCTTTGGAAGACATGGCATGCCTGTAACCAGTTGGTGTTTAAAAATATGTAACTTGATCCTAGATTTATTGCTGAGCCTGTTAGCTGTCTTGTGGCCGAATATAATGAGGCCAATCCTCGTGCCCGGAATCTGCAGCATGTTATTGCTGCTGTACCGAATATTCAAAGCCAATTTGGCTCTTATTTGTCCTACTCTGGCCGAGCTGCTTGCTGTCCGATGGTGCTTGGAAATTGTACTTGAGAGGAGGGTCCCTTCGCCTGTTATTGTCTATGACGCTCAAGTTGTGGTTGATTGTATTCATGGCAAAATCAAGAGAGCCTACCTTGATCCTATTGTTCTTGATTGTAGAGAGCTTCTTTCCAAAATTTCTGGTGTTGAATTTCGTCATATTAGGAGAGAAGGAAATTCTGATTCTCACCATCTTGTGGGTCTTTCTAGATCCGATGGAGACCAATCTTGGTCCAATTTAGCTCAGTTAGCAAATTTAACTTCCAATTGTAAGATTTCAATTCTGTGTAATGACTTTGGTTTCAATTAATGATATTTAAGTTTGATATAAGAAAAAAAAGATCATTTTTCTCATGCTTGAGAGGTCTCCCTTAGAAAAATAATCTCCCTAAGGGTTGTACTGCCACATCTTGTACGCAAGAACACAGGAAAAGAATTGATGTTTTTTACCTAATCCAATTCTCCAAGTCTTTTTTTTTCATGGTCAGTGTTTTCATTTTTAGAAATGACAATTTTTTATTTAGATTTCTACCTTTGTCTTTACTTTACTATTTAAAATTGTATGTCTTTCTAAAATGAAAACAAGGTGTTCATTAACATACAGTATAATTCAGAGGTTGGTGGGGTCAAGTGGTCAACTTTGCTCCCAGCCCAACATAGTTTCTTTCAATAGAAAATTCTATTGCATGACATGAAACCCAATATTTTTTAGATAAGCAAAAATTTCATTAACGGAGCATTAGGGGTGCTCGAACCCAAGCAATAAAAGCGATTACAAATTGTTTAGGCACTGGAGAGGGTTTGACCCCCAAGACATAGGTGACAAATTAGAATTACAACCTAATCTGTAAATAAACCACCTCCACATGAAACCCAATATGAATATGGTGTGCTATTTTGTCCATAAGCTAAAAAAAATAGGAAAACAATTGTTGAACAAAATTTAATATAGATGATTTTGCACGTTTGGTTGTGCTGAACAATTCCTTTAAAGGTGATCTCTATTAAAAGTGAATAAATTAAACCATAATATATGACCACGTGAAATATTGAAGTACGATGAATTTGAGGTAGGAATTCTTTTTCTTACTTTTTAGTCACTGTTGGTGTTTTTCTTATGAGTTTATCTCATTCTGAAAGATTCATAAGCACATTTTAATTTGGCTTTGAAAATTAATCTTAATCTTTAAACAAGCACGTAAAAAACACGTATAAAGAGGTGATTGTATTAACTATTAAAGGGGAGGCGTGATGGTCTACTAGTAACAACGGGTAATTTTCTTACAAAATATTTTTGACATAAAAATAGAAAATATATTAAAACTATATGCCATCCACGTTTAGGTATTTTTTTTTCATAGCACCAAAATATATTTTTTTAAGAACCATATTATATAATGACTTTTTTAATTATGTCAATCAAATAATTGATAGTGCCAACAGGCCACAAAAAACTATTATTTACATCTCATCAATCATCACATATCACCTTGATCGGTGTCATCTACCGGAGTTGAAGTAGTACGGCCACCCTGCCTAGAGTGGCGACGGTGGCTACCACCAAATTTCAACCTTCCGGTCTCCTTAAACCTTTGTTTCTCCAAAGGTATAATAACACACTCCAGTGGTGGAATAGGGTATCTTAATGTATCATAACAGTAAGAATAGTACACGTTTAGGTATTTTGTTTGTGAAAAAAATTATTTATGTTCTCCATGGATGTATCAAGTCAGATGAGTTTCAATGTAAAAGAGTGAGAAGAATGAATCTGGACCGGTCTGTGTAGCAATACATGGTGGTTTAAAGCAAAATAAAACAATATACAAATTCATGCCTATGAAGTTCTTCAACACAAATCCTATCTCAATGGACTATGTTATTCTTCCGAATGAAAACTAGGCGTTTATCATGCTGGGAAAGAATTTCAGAAGAAGGGTATCTCAATAGAAAAGAGAAAAATGAGTACAAGAAACTTGTGAAATGTTTCCTGCACTCTTCTCTTCCTTCCCTCAAAGATGCCCTCCTTCTGAAACCACAATACAAAAACAGGATCAAAAATTGTTAACACATGTGATAACATTATTCCACCATGACGACAGTGAAATATTAGAATCTCTACCCACCTCAAAAATAAACTAACACTAAATAAATACTTAACAAGACTCACAACCGAATCAATTTTGGCTTCCTCCCCCTAAAGCATACTCCATTCTGTGTAATACACTTATTAATATTGGGTTCTACATTTCTATTTCTTGCAATGTTCTTGTAAAATTCTATTTATAATTGTTTGCTTATTTTTTATTTCACAATTGTAGAACTGATAAACAGAAAAGAAGTATAATTTATAAAAAACAAACATTGGTGAGTTCAGTTAAGCGTTAAAATGATTTTTTAAATGTCGGTAACAACTGGCATTAAAATTCTAACTTATTACACCTATGAAAACTATGTTGTTCCATAGCCGGTGAAAAAAGACTAATTTAATTGGTGTTGTATCTCTTAACTCTACTAGTGTCACGTGTTAGATCAAATGGCTTAGTAGTAATGACATGTGTTTAGCGGTGAAGGATCTAAGTCCCTCCTTCTGAAACTCTTTCTTGGCATGCTAAATGCCTAGTTCTGATGCAAGGAACACACAGTTCACCTAAGTTCATATATATTTTCTTCATATTATAATTCCATATTATATATATTTTTGATAAGCATTGATTCATTAATATGAGCACTAGGGGTTTTGGGCACAATACAAAAACAGGATCAAAAATTGTTAATACATGTGATAGCTTTAATCCACCATGACGATAGTGAAATATTAGAATCTCTACCCACCCCAAAAATAAACCATCACTAAGATAAATACTTAACAGTGTCACGTGTTAGATCAAATGGCTTTGCAGTAATGAACCGTGTTTAGCGATGAAGGATTTAAGTCCCTTAGTACTTTTCCAACCTTGCAAACACCACCATATAGGTGTTGAAGTACATTTGATTTAGATGAACGTTATATCAAATGACTCTACAACAATTTCACTGTAAACAGTGTCATAGATGATCTTTAACACCACGAGGTTCTTTGTCCTGTTTTTCTGAAAATTACTTGTATTAATTAATATCATACAAAACAAAAAATTAAGGTTTAAATATGTTTTAGTCCCTGTAAATAAGCGAGAATGTCGAGCTCCACGACAACAATAAACTAATTGATTTTAAAGTCAGAAGATTTCGAGTCTCCAAGTGTGACATTGTGAGTATATTTCGACCACAATGAACAATATAAATAAGATGAAGATCGACCCTAATTTAAATTGAGAATTCAGCAAACTCATCTTTTAAAACAAATAGTATAAAAAATAATGATGTGGTAAAGCGGAAGAGGATTTTTATTTGAAACATTAGCATTTGGCTAACAAAGAGACTAACAGAAGGATTAAAAAAATGATATTTGCCGTGAGTTATTTTAGAAAAAATGCAAAGAATAAAATCGAATGACTCGGTATTTACGCTAAAACTTAATTATACTAGAACTCATTTAATTGTACTACACTATTTTGCTTTCCCTTTCACATAGTCGAGTAGTTGTCAATCCAAATTAGCCACATAGCTTCTTTTTTTTTTTATCAAATTAGCCACAAAGCCTACTTAGACTCAAATGGGAAAATTATAATTAAATTTCAATTCAAATGCAAAAAGTGGTTTTTAATTTTAGGTCTATAACTTTTACATAACTCGATAATATTTTTCAAACAAGACTCTAAGTTTGATCAGTTCAAAAAAGAAGCCTTGAAATATATAAGCTACACTAAAGGTTGTAGACCAATATTGTCATTCAAAAGTATTTTTTGACAAGTTGTTCATAGGATTGCATAAATTCGTTTCCATTCTTTTTTTTTTTTTGTCAAGAATTCCTTTCCATTCTTAAATCAAGGTTCCATGATTTGACTGAACAACTTCATGACACTCTCAACTTGGAAAGTAAGCACACAAATCATGCTCATATTGATATGTTAACTACCAAAAAAGCACAGGGGTGGGTGGGCTTAGCTTTATGTATTTTCTTGAATTGACTTTTTATTTTTTATATATAGTATAATCCAAATCTTGAGAAAGAATTTTTAAGAAAATATATTTTCCTGAATGAAATAATACTTAGCCTTATGTTAAATTTTGTGTCTATTAAATCCTAAAAAAATGTTTTCACCTAATCCACTTTATGCGAGAAAATTCTTAGTGAATAAGAATTCTTATTTTATGCTTAGATTTTTTTGGATATTATTATTATATATATATATATATATATATATATATACTACCAAAATTAAGCCCTTTGATCTTTGTTTTTTTATTAATTCTCAATTTGAGACCGGAAGAGCCACTACAAAAAAAACGCTTATTTGCGAGGGACATTAGCGAGGGAATAACATTCCCTCGCTAAAACTGACTTTAGCGAGGGAATGTGATTCTCTCGCTAAAACTCACATTAGCGAGGGACCAGTCCCTCGCTAATAGTTAGCGACGGAATTTTCAACATTAGCGAGGGACTAGTCCCTCGCTAAATGGAGGCGGGAATTTGAAAATTTTAGCACGAAAAACAAGGTGGTTAGCGAGGGAATGGTTAGCGAGGGAATTAGCGAGGGAATTGGTCCCTCGCTAATTCAGTCAAATTCACGCAAATCAAGGAGTTTAGCGACGGAATTTTAAATCCCTCGCAAATTAAAGTGACTATTAGCGAGGGAATTAAAATCCCTCGCAAATTTTTTTACTTTTTTTTCCTTAAATCCGTTTCAACCACACAAATACACAACCACTCTTCTTTCTCACTCAACACACCCTCACTCTTCTTCTCTCCTCTTCACCATTCCTCTTCCCTTCCTCTTCCTCTACTCTCCACCACCACCACCACCACCATCACCACCACACAACCAACCAACCACCCTCACTCTTCTTCTCTCCTCTTCCCCCTTCCCTTCCTCTTCATCTACTCTCTCTCTCTCACCTACAAACACTAACCCACTACCACACAACAACCACCACCACACAACAACCACCACCCACCACCACCACCACACCACCACCACCACCACCTTCTTTCCTCTTCCTCTCCTCTCTCTCTCTCTCTCTCACGATTTCCCCCTTCCTTCTTCTTCTCTCCACATTCTTCCACCACACAACCACCACCACCACCCACGACACCACACCACCACCACCACCCACGACACAACCACCACCACCACCACCTACGAATTTCTTTCCTCTTTCTCTCCACCTTCCACCACCAACACAACCACAAAATTAATAATATAATATAATATAATTTTCATTAATAGTATAATAATAAATAGCTTCAAAAAAAATATAATAAATATAAAAAAAAAAAACAAGCCAATCAAATTTTAAAATTTGAAAATTTGCACACACATTAGCGAGGGAAATTTCCCTCGCTAATTAGCGAGGGATTCAAAATCCCTCGCTAATCCCATTAGCGAGGAGGGATTTAGCGAGGGAACTGGTCCCTCGCTAATTTCCTCGCAAATGACCATTAGCGAGGAATTTTGTTCATTTTGCAAGGGAAATTTCCCTCGCTAATATCCAATTTTTTTGTAGTGAGCATGGGTTTGTGGCTAAGGCTTCTGATTCTTCTCTTCGGAAGCAGATTGTTAAAACACTCCCTAAAACTGATGAATTTAGCTATTGGATTATTGGGGATGGTTTATCTATCTCTACTTGGAAGGATAATTGGGTCTCTTTAAATTTTAAGCTCATTGATCTAATTCCTAATCTGCATGTTGAATTGTTGGATTACGAAATGTGTGATTTGATTGGTAGGGATGGTGATTGGAATGTGAGCCTCCTTTATCAATTTCTTCCCCTTTATATTGTGTTCAAAATTCAAGCCCTTCTCCTTCCAAGGGTTAATCGTGAGGATGACATGAGGACTTTGCCAGGTAACTCTCTAGGTAACTTTTGTCTCAAGCACTTGTGTCTTGCTCGACTCTCCTCCCACCTTGGGAAGCATTGGGATCTAAAGAAAGGTGTGGAAATTATCAGCGCTTGAAAGAGTTCGTAGTTTTATGTGGATAGTTGTTCATGATAGACTTTTTACCAACAAGGGGGAACATACTATGGGGTTAGGGGAAACTTATTGTAGCCACTGTACTAATGATGTTGAGAGCACCATACATGTTTTTAGAGACTGTCTTGTAGCCTCTTCAGTTTGACTTGCTTTGGTAAAACTTGAAAAGAGAGTTGGTTTTTTTGTTGTGGCCTGATTGATTGGATCAAGTTTGATTTTTCGCATGCCTCTTGGGCCATAGCTTTTTATTCTTTAGGGGCTTGGAAGAATAAAATGAGTCACGATTCCTCCTTCATCCAACCTCTCCATCTGTGAAGGGTTATTTTGCGTCAAGCTTCTTATTATAGAGATGCTTTAGTGTGTGATGGGATGGTGTCTGTGGTGGCTACGTCTTGGGTGGATATACGTAGCAACCCACCTCTAGTTGTTTGACTCTGTATCAACACTGATGGTTCTTGCAGGGTGACCGTGGGTTTGGCTGGGTGTGGTGGTTTGGTTCGAGACCACTGAGGCGATGGATATGTGATTTCTCTAAAAGGATTGGAAAAGGGTGTCTGGGAAGTAGGGATGGCAATGGGTACCCTATGGGCAGGGTACTATAGTGCCCGTACCCGAGCCCGCCAATGTATGGGCAGGGTACTATAGTGCCCATCCCCGTACCCTCTGGGCACCAAGTGCTCATGGGCATGCCCCTTACCCGCACTTTAACAACAAAAAATAATAAGTAACATTAAAAATATTATAATTTAATTTAAAAAGCGATTAATTTTTTTATATTTACTAATTAAAATATTAAACATGATAGCATTTAGTGAATTAAAAACATCCAAAATATTGGTAGCATGGATTTACTAATTAAAATCAAGGTTCCATGACTTGACTGAACAACTTCATGACACTCTCAACTTGGAAAGTAAGCACACAAATCTCTAGTAAATCCTAAAAAAATGTTTTCACCTAATCCACTTTATGCGAGAAAATTCTTAGTGAATAAGAATTCTTATTTTATGCTTACATTTTTTTGGATATTATATATATATATATATATATATATATATATATATATATATACACTACCAAAATTAAGCCCTTTGATCTTTGTTTTTTTATTAATTCTCAATTTGAGACCGGAAGAGCATGGGTTTGTGGCTAAGGCTTCTGATTCTTCTCTTCGGAAGCAGATTGTTAAAACACTCCCTAAAACTGATGAATTTAGCTATTGGATTATTGGGGATGGTTTATCTATCTCTACTTGGAAGGATAATTGGGTCTCTTTAAATTTTAAGCTCATTGATCTAATTCCTAATCTACATGTTGAATTGTTGGATTACAAAATGTGTGATTTGATTGGTAGGGATGGTGATTGGAATGTGAGCCTCCTTTATCAATTTCTTCCCCTTTATATTGTGTTCAAAATTCAAGCCCTTCTCCTTCCAAGGGTTAATTGTGAGGATGTGTTTACCCGGGATTTTGGTAAACACCGCTGGTCTCCAATTTGGTTAACTTGCAGGATCAACCAGTGAATCCTAAGACCATTTGTGCTTAGAGTTTATAGTTTATTATGATGTTCTTGAATTGTCTCGCATTTTAACCAGAAAAAGAGGAAAGAAATAACTGATTCCTTCGCGCGAAGTTATCAGAGTACTTCAGAGAAGAAGAACTTGAACGATAAAAACAAGTAAAACGAAAGAAAAACAAATTAAAATTGCATTAAAGTTAAAGGAAATGGTGCACAAATTCATACATTGTTTCTCTGACTCGTTTTTCTCTTGAATGCGGAAGTTAGAGCGTGAGAAGTAAAATATGAGTTTTTGTGACCCTTGTTTCTTCTCAGAAACTACTAATTATACTTAGTGGGAGGAGCAGAAACTGCCCTCAAAAACAGTTATAAAAATGTTGGTAACTGCTCCTCTTTTCGACCAATTGCTAGCTTTTCAGCGCATAACTACTTAGTCTTCTGTCTGTCGAAGCTTGTGTCCATTTTCCTCTTTCTTGTTTTTGTTTTTCTGGAAGCTTGTCGAATCTGCCCTGAACATGATCTTTGTCGAAATCCTCTGATCTATGTCAAAGTATAAGTCAAACCCTGTTGACTATTTTAAATGAAGCTTGTCGAAATTACAGGCTAACAAATTGCCCCCCAAAAATGTCTTTTTCGACTGAGCTTAAGGCAAAGGAAGAAAAAGAGCATTTTTGAATTCAATGTCGACATAGGTTTTACACTTGATCGGAATATCTCACCTACCTGACGTCATCACTGTTAAATGTTGTTGGCGTTATTCCTATATTGGTGTACCACGTGGCCTTCCACGTTCTGCTTTTCAGATTAAGGATTTACTCCACAAATTGGCTGAACTTGTTGTTGATGGAGTCCTTGATGAATCTGTTAGTGACTTTGTCTTAGCTGTCCAGCCTCTTTTTGAACAACTTGCTCAAGATATACAGAAAAAGAGGGATCATGACAATCTTCTAGAGCTTGAGTCGAAACGCAAGGCAGAAGTGGCAGCACTTGTTGATGCCACTCATGCTAGCTTTGCCTCCTTGAAGACCAAGTCAGAAGCTGAGATGAAGGCTATCGAGGATTGCAATGCCGAGATCAAGACACATCAAGAGAGTATAGCCAGATTGCAGTCGAAAATTCAAGCATTGGAAGAGAAGAAAGGAACCCTTTTAGGGTCTTTGACTCCTGGCAGTTCTGATGAACTTGCTTTTCAATAGCCTTTCGATTTCCGCTTTGATCTTCGACATGATTTCTGGTGCAAATCTTCTTGGTGTTTGCTTCACGGGCTTCTTCTCTGGTCGAATAGGTAACTTCAACTCAACCACCTCTCTTTTCAGCCCTGGCATCTCATTGTAATCCCAAGCGAAGCAGTCTTTGTATTCCTTTAGCAATTTGACAATCTGCACTCTGAAATCTTTGTTGATCTTTGTACTAATATATGTTGGTCTTCTTGTTGAACCATCTCCCAAATCAATTTCTTCTAAGGGATCTTGTGCCTGTATTTTCTTGGTCGAACCCATTGGATCTTTCTCAAATCCCAATGGTTCATCATCATAGACACAATCAAGTCTCTGTGTTTCGACCATGATTTCTTTGTTATTATCTTCTGTGGCTAAAGCAACCATTTGATGTAACTCAGCTTCTAGAATAGCTTTTTCTTTGTTTTCGGCCACATAGGCCGTAATTCTTTCCCATGCATTGGGCTTTATAATCATTTCAAAGTCTATCCCAGCCAGTAGGCTTAACAAAGCCTCTTGGTCTATTCTCCTCATCAATGATTTCCCTTTCCCAAACGAAACCATAATTTGGGTGAAGACTAACAGAGGAGAAGACATTGTCTTGCTCAATGAACCCAGCATTGGAAGAAGAGCATGGAGAGATATTTGCCAATTGCTTGTCGAAGGTCTTCTTGGTGATCGTATTCACTTCAGCCTTGAAATAACTTTGGACACCTTCAATGTTTTCAACCAACCCATCTTCTCTCCAAATAATGAGCCTTTGGTGCACAGTCGAAGGGATTGCCCCCACTCCATGTATCCATTCTCTTCCAAGCAGCAAGTTGTAGTTTGCCTTGGAGGGTACTACCAAAAACAAAGTTGGCCTTTTGACACTACCTACTGCTAATTCGACTTCAATGGCCCCAAGTGAATGGCCAGTTTTGCCTTCATAATTAGTGAGAACCACATTATGTGGCCTCAAATCAGTGTCACATTTGCCAATTCTTCTTAGCAAATGTTGAGGCATCAAATTCACAGCAGCACCACCATTAACAAGGACCTTGTTGATTCCCACATTGTTGACCTTGGCTTGAATGAACAGTGGCTTGATGTGATTCATCATGCCACAATCTGGCCTTTCAAAGACAGCATGTTGCTCTTCGATGCAGCCATTCTTCAACACATAGTAGCATATGGGTTTATATGTAGTTTCCTCGTCGAAATCTTCTTCGACATCATTAACCTCAGAAACCACATCATACTCAATTGGTAAAATTGAGATGACCCCACATAGTACGTCAAACTCTGACCCAGAATCAGCAAAGGAAGAATCTAACTCCTCTTCTAAATTAAGGTCTTCTTTTTTGATACCTTTCTTAATTTCAGAAAGAGGAGGGAAAATTCTCTCAGTGTCTGGTTTCCTAACCACTTCAGTCGAAGGTAAGATTACCTCTTTACCCTTCCCTTTGTTTGAGGTTGTTGCTTTACCTGCAGCAATAGCATCAGCCTTCTTTTGGCGTTGAAACCTTCGCCATTGAGTTCTTGTCATAGGATTCTTCCCTTTGTAGTTGTTACTATAGGCATACTTCTTGATTTCAATTGCCTTGTTCTGGTTAACACCACTTGTGTTACCTTCGACCAGCTTAGGTGGTCTAACTCGATGGATAGCATTGTCCCCCATGTGGTATATTGTAACACCCTAACATCTCTAATAAGTAGAAATATTAAAATGCACAACTTTAGCATACATCAGATATCATTATTCCTGTTTAGATATTGAACACAACTAAAATTGTTCGATATTATAAAATATCTCCCATTTATCACCTGTCGGTACATCAATAAACCGAATACATGAGTTCATAACCTCAACATTAATTCCTAGTGTTCAACATCCTCACAAGGAAAGCGGAAACGATAAATAACTTAATACAGCTCAAGTCATTAATCGAGTACAAAGACAACAAGGAAAGATACATAAACTAAGACTTGAAATAATTAAGTCTTCAAATCCTCTCCTCGTGCACGTCATCTACTCGTGCCTTATTGTCTTCTTCTTTCCCTGTTTCTCTGTAAAACAACAACATATGATAGGGTGAGATAACATATCTCAGTGAGTTCTACCGTTACCCCTAACCGCTCTCGGTTCAATTATATTCCATAGTTCATAGTCCAATTCTTGATGACTATGCACTATTTTTTTTTTCATCAATTTAGTACAACATCTTAAACCCTTTTTCTTTTCTTTGGTTTGCGATGAACCCAGATCACCTATGCATCTCAGTGACTACATCTTTGGGTCTAGTTCAAGGGCTCATGACTTCCCTCTCCCTAGTGTACTAACATCTTGAGGTCGTCACCTCACTTCGATATAATTTATATATCACACCCGCATTGGGCCGTCAATCTTATTTAATACCCGCATTGGGCCATCAATCACATATGATATAATTTATATATCATGTCCACTACAATAGTAGAACATGAAGTTCCGTTTTGATTTGAAAAACATATGTTCTCACACGTGGCTAGACTCGGTTTTTCGAAACATTTATAAGTTTCAAAACATTTTCTAAAAACCAAGTTTGATCATATTAAAACCATGTTTTTATAAAGTAAATATCATCCCAATTGATTGAGAAAAGGATTAGAAGTGGTTTGGAATCTAAAAGAGCAACAAAACAAATTTTTGGCATCCGGAGACAGAGGAGTTGGCACGACCCGTGCTGAAATCAGCACGACCCGTGCTGCTGAAAATTTATTTTTCCAGCCAATCTGATAAGTTGCACGACCCGTGCAGAAATCAGCACGACCCGTGCTGCTGTAGCAGGTTCACATTTCGTTCATTTCGTTTGTTTTGTTTCTCCGATCGCGTCCAATCCGAAACCCAATCCAATTCCAGCATCAAAACAGAGATTTTCCACACAATACAAGTCAATTCAACACAAGTTTCAAATCACACAACAAAGTATATTTGGAAAATTAAACCGTAAACGATATTTGTCTAAAATTCGGTTTTTGACTTTAAAACCATTTCGAAACCAACACATCAATCGATTCCAGAATTTCAACACAATCAATTTAAAGTATAAATTCCCTAAACGTGAGTAAAACTCACCGGTTCAACAAAATAGAGACAAATTTCGTTGTCACCCGAAACAAGCAACCGAAATTACTCGAACGATCCCCGTAATCACGAACTTGCTTCCAAACTATAACTACAGCTCCTAGGGTTCAGAAAGGGCAAAGGGGAAATAGAAGGAATTAGCTTTTCAAACTTGCATCAGTGAAAAGGAAATCAAAAATGGAAGAGAGTGGACTATGGAAGTCTCACCTTCAAGAAGAAATTGAACTTTTGCTCTCTTCCTCTTCTCCTCCTTCTTCACGTTTTCTTTCTCTTCTCTCTCTCTATTCTTCTTTCTTTCTTTGCTTCTGAATTTTGAGAGAGAAGGTGAGATGAGTCTCATGGTTAAATGAGATGAGAGTGTAATTGAGAGGAAATTGACCAAAATACCCTTATTTCAATTTTTCACTTAAACTCTCATTTTAACCCAATTTCTCTCCAAATTACCACATAATTCATATACTAAGGCATTTTAATCTTGTGACTTAGCCAATATATAATGCTTTCTCGACTATCCCATATTCATATCTTGATTTATTTTTCACTTCGAATAATAAATCACTCGTTAATTCCATAAATTGAATTTAACGAAGTTAGGGATGTTACAATCACCCCAACTTTTAAAATTTTGTCCTCAAAATTAAAAAAGACATACCTTAATGGAATAAATAGGGATATCGAGTCCGCATGTCTTCTTCCAATTCCCATGTAGCTTCATCAGTCGAAAAACCGTCCCAAACAATTTTGACTATGGGAATTGTCCTTGTCCGCAAAGTTTTTTCACCGTGTTCCAAGATATATCTAGGATAAGGTTGGAAAGAGAGATCCGGTCGGAGGTCAATCACTTCAAAATCCAATGGCTGATCCGGGTCGGGAATATACTTTCTCAATTGAGATACATGAAAAACATCATGAAGATTTGATAGGGCTGGTGGTAAAGCAAGGCGATACGCAACTGGCCCAATACGCTCGATAATTTGGAAAGGTCCAATATATCGAGGACTGAGCTTTTTGGCTCTCAAGGCTCTACCAGTACCTATAGTTGGAGAAACTCTCAAAAATACATGATCACCAACATCAAATTCTAAAGGCCTCCTTCTTTTGTCAGCATAGCTCTTTTGCCGACTCTGAGCAGCTTTCATTCTGTCTCGAATTTGCCTTACCTTCACAGTAGTTTCATCAATCATCTCAGGTCCCAACAGTCGGTTTTCACCTACCTCCCACCAACACAACGGAGTTCTACACTTCCTCCCATATAGTGCTTCAAATGGTGCCATTCCTATACTGGAATGATAACTATTATTGTAAGCGAATTCAACTAATGGAAGATGATCCTCCCAATTTCTTCCACTATCTAGCACACATGCCCGAAGCATATCTTCAAGAGTTTGAATAGTTCTCTCTGTTTGACCATCCGTTTGTGGGTGATAGGCTGTACTAACAAATACCTTAGTTCCAAAAGCATCATTCATTGCTTTCCAAAATCTGGAAGTAAACTTTGGATCACGATCCGAAACAATACTTGTGGGAACTCCATGCAATCTGATTATGTTTTTCACATATTCGTCTGCCAATTTGGAAACTTTGAAATTAGATCGAATTGGAATGAAATGAGCAGACTTAGTCAAGCGATCCACGACAACCCAAATGGAATCGTTACCAGCTTGCGATCTCGGCAAGCCCATAACAAAATCCATTGAGATATCTTCCCACTTCCATACCGGTACATTTAAAGGCTGCATCAGACCAGCGGGCTTCCGGTGTTCAGCTTTAACTCTTTGACAAGTTAAACAACGTGAAACAAATTCAGCAATATTCACTTTCATTCTAGGCCACCAATACATTTGCTTCAACTCTCCGTACATCTTCGTAGATCCAGGATGTATAGAATATTTACTTCTATGAGCCTCTTCCAAGATCTGCTTCTTGATGTCTTCATTATTAGGTACACAAATTCTACCGTTAAAACAGATAATACCATCACTGTCTTCGGTATAATCTGGTAACCCCTTCTGAGATTGCAACTCTACATCAATCTCTTGAGCTGCACGAATCAAATTTCTCAATGCACTTGAAATTCGAATATGCCTTAATATTAATCGATCCTTCTTTCTTGATACATTTAAATCCAAATCTCTAAAAGATTCCAATAAAACCATTTCATGAATCATAAGCTCTGCAGTATGAATAGACTTCCTACTCAAAGCATCTGCTACAACATTAGCTTTTCCAGGATGGTACTTTAATTCAAAATCATAATCTTTCAAGAATTCCACCCATCTTCTTTGTCTGTTATTAAGCTCTTTCTGATCGAACAAATATTTTAGGCTCTTGTGATCACTGAAGACTTCGAAACGAGAACCATAAAGGTAATGTCTCCAAATCTTCAACGCATACACAATCGCCGCTAACTCCAAATCATGAGTTGGATAATTTTCCTCATGCGGTTTCAACTGCCTGGAAGCATAAGCTACCACTTGTTGATTCTGCATAAGGACACATCCTAAACCCTTCCCAGATGCATCACTGTAAATTTGGAATCCCAGAGATGGATCTGGAAGAATCAGGATGGGAGCAGAAGTAAGTCGAGACTTCAACTCTAAGAAACATTCTTCACAATCATCATTCCAGAAAAACGGGTGTCCCTTGCGAGTTAACCGAGTAAGAGGAAGAACTAATTGTGAGAATCCTTGAATGAATCTTCGATAATAGCCAGCAAGTCCCAAGAAACTTCTGACTTCAGTTACTGATGTTGGGCGTTCCCAATTTAATACAGCTTCAACCTTACTAGGATCAACTGCAACTCCTGCTTGAGAAATTACATGACCCAGAAACTTTACTTCAGACATCCAAAAGTTACACTTCGATGGCTTAGCATATAGCTTCTTTTCTCGGAGTACACTCAAAACAATACGGAGATGTTGAACATGTTCCTCAACAGTTTTTGAGTACACTAAGATATCATCTATAAATACCACTACAAACTGATCCAAGTAGGTATGAAAAACTCGGTTCATGTAATCCATGAATACTGCTGGAGCATTCGTCAACCCAAAAGGCATCACTACAAACTCGTAATGTCCATACCTAGTACGGAAAGCTGTCTTCGGAATATCAGAAGATCGAACTCTTATTTGATGATACCCTGACCTTAGATCAATTTTGGAGAACACTGCCGCGCCTCGAAGTTGATCAAGAAGATCATCAATTCTTGGCAATGGATATTTATTCTTGATCGTCACTTTGTTCAACTGACGGTAATCAATGCATAACCGCATACTTCCGTCCTTCTTCTTAACTAGCAACACCGGAGCACCCCATGGAGAAGCACTCGGCCGAATAAACTTTTTAGATATTAACTCTTCAAGTTGGGATTTGAGTTCCTTTAGCTCTAAAGGAGACATCCTGTAAGGTGCTATAGATATTGGACCAGTGCCCGGAACCAATTCTATAGAGAATTCTACCTCTCGGTCAGGAGGTAAAGAGGAAACTTCTTCAGGAAACACATCTAAAAATTCCTTAACAACCTGAACAGAAGAAAGATTCAAACCAGTTTCAGTAGAAGCGGATAACATAATGACAAAAACTTCCGCACCTTGGAATAGAGATTGACTGGCTGTAGTGAAAGAAATAACAGCTTCAGTTACAGGCTGAGACAATTCAACTGATTCTGAGGAAAACCCGATGGTACGGTTGAAACAATCAATGGTAACATGATTGATAGTCATCCAATTCATCCCCAGCACAATATCCATACCCCTCATGGGTAAGCAAATAAAATCAACAACAAAATCTCTGCTTCCTATGGTAAGTAAACAGTGTAAACACAGAGATTGGGTCTGAACACGACCCCTTGCAGCAGTCAGAATAGTTATCGGTTCAGATATAGGAGACACAGTTAATCCTAACCTATCTACACATGCTTCAGAAATAAAACAATGTGTAGCACCAGAATCATATAGTATATTAACAGATTTTTGGAATAGAGAACCTGTACCCCTCAATAGATTATCTTCTGGCTGGATGGTCTTGGTATCCAAAGTATTGATGCGTCCCTGCCTTGGAGCATCCGGTGTCTCTAAGAAAGCCTTTCTTGAAGGGCACTCATTTGCATAATGACCCGGTTCCTTGCAGTAGTAGCATTGATTTGAACCCTTTTTACATTCACCTCTATGATACCTTTCACACTTGGAACACTTGCTAACTTTGAAGAAGTCAGATGATTGGGCCTGTTTCCCTTTGTAGTTATTGTTCTTAGAACCAGCCTGGGAATTAGATGAATTTGTATTTCTCTTGTTCTGATTATATGCCTTTCTGCTTGCATACAACCTTTTCAAATCAACTTCAGAAATATAAGCCTGTTGTACCATGGCAGCATAATTAGCACAAGAAAAAGAACTTAAACTCTGTGCAATATCCTCCCTAAGCCCAAACTTGTATCTCTCCGTCTTCCACGTATCATCAAGAGCTTGTCCAGCCAACCTAAAGAACTGATACAATTCTTCAAATTTAGCTGTGTATTGTCCCACAGTTAAACTTCCTTGTTTGAAATTTAGAAACTCATTTTCTTTTTCACTTCTCATTGCAGTTGGAAAGAATTGCTCCAGAAAAGTCCGACGGAAATTTCCCCAAGTCTGAGGAGTTCCCATAGTTACCATCATGGCTCGAGCATTAACCCACCAGTTATTGGCCTCACCCTTCAGCATATGAGATGCCAATCTCAATTTCTCATCATCATTGATCTGCATAGTAAGAAAAATCTTCTCAACATCGTCCAACCAATGCTGAGCTTTCATAACATCAGGCCCTCCTTGGAACTCAGAAGGCTTCATCTTGAGAAATTCAGAATAAAGCTGCCTTGGATTCACTGGTGGTTCAGGAACGGGTTGTGGTTGGGGCTGTGCCTGAGCATTCTGTTGCATTTGGGCCATCTGGGCCATTTGTTGCTGCTGTATAATTATCATGTCATTCATCATTTTCTGTTGTCTCAATGACATTTTGCATCCACTCCATATGGGGATCAGCAGGAGCCTGCCCTCTACCTCTGCCTCTTCCTCTTCCAGACATAATTCTACAAAATATGCACATAGTATTAAGTTGATCAGGCTCAATATCTAATAGCATACTGATAAGAATCATATCCAAAAGAAATAAAGACTCCTAATATCTAGGTCCGATTAGGCGGAACCGCTCTGATACCAAAATGTAACACCCTAACATCTCTAATAAGTAGAAATATTAAAATGCACAACTTTAGCATACATCAGATATCATTATTCCTGTTTAGATATTGAACACAACTAAAATTGTTCGATATTATAAAATATCTCCCATTTATCACCTGTCGGTACATCAATAAACCGAATACATGAGTTCATAACCTCAACATTAATTCCTAGTGTTCAACATCCTCACAAGGAAAGCGGAAACGATAAATAACTTAATACAGCTCAAGTCATTAATCGAGTACAAAGACAACAAGGAAAGATACATAAACTAAGACTTGAAATAATTAAGTCTTCAAATCCTCTCCTCATGCACGTCATCTACTCGTGCCTTATTGTCTTCTTCTTTCCCTGTTTCTCTGTAAAACAACAACATATGATAGGGTGAGATAACATATCTCAGTGAGTTCTACCGTTACCCCTAACCGCTCTCGGTTCAATTATATTCCATAGTTCATAGTCCAATTCTTGATGACTATGCACTATTTTTTTTTTCATCAATTTAGTACAACATCTTAAACCCTTTTTCTTTTCTTTGGTTTGCGATGAACCCAGATCACCTATGCATCTCAGTGACTACATCTTTGGGTCTAGTTCAAGGGCTCATGACTTCCCTCTCCCTAGTGTACTAACATCTTGAGGTCGTCACCTCACTTCGATATAATTTATATATCACACCCGCATTGGGCCGTCAATCTTATTTAATACCCGCATTGGGCCATCAATCACATATGATATAATTTATATATCATGTCCACTACAATAGTAGAACATGAAGTTCCGTTTTGATTTGAAAAACATATGTTCTCACACGTGGCTAGACTCGGTTTTTCGAAACATTTATAAGTTTCAAAACATTTTCTAAAAACCAAGTTTGATCATATTAAAACCATGTTTTTATAAAGTAAATATCATCCCAATTGATTGAGAAAAGGATTAGAAGTGGTTTGGAATCTAAAAGAGCAACAAAACAAATTTTTGGCATCCGGAGACAGAGGAGTTGGCACGACCCGTGCTGAAATCAGCACGACCCGTGCTGCTGAAAATTTATTTTTCCAGCCAATCTGATAAGTTGCACGACCCGTGCAGAAATCAGCACGACCCGTGCTGCTGTAGCAGGTTCACATTTCGTTCATTTCGTTTGTTTTGTTTCTCCGATCGCGTCCAATCCGAAACCCAATCCAATTCCAGCATCAAAACAGAGATTTTCCACACAATACAAGTCAATTCAACACAAGTTTCAAATCACACAACAAAGTATATTTGGAAAATTAAACCGTAAACGATATTTGTCTAAAATTCGGTTTTTGACTTTAAAACCATTTCGAAACCAACACATCAATCGATTCCAGAATTTCAACACAATCAATTTAAAGTATAAATTCCCTAAACGTGAGTAAAACTCACCGGTTCAACAAAATAGAGACAAATTTCGTTGTCACCCGAAACAAGCAACCGAAATTACTCGAACGATCCCCGTAATCACGAACTTGCTTCCAAACTATAACTACAGCTCCTAGGGTTCAGAAAGGGCAAAGGGGAAATAGAAGGAATTAGCTTTTCAAACTTGCATCAGTGAAAAGGAAATCAAAAATGGAAGAGAGTGGACTATGGAAGTCTCACCTTCAAGAAGAAATTGAACTTTTGCTCTCTTCCTCTTCTCCTCCTTCTTC
The DNA here is from genome assembly GCA_963573325.1 of Astragalus glycyphyllos. Classification (NCBI taxonomy): domain Eukaryota; kingdom Viridiplantae; phylum Streptophyta; class Magnoliopsida; order Fabales; family Fabaceae; genus Astragalus; species Astragalus glycyphyllos. The sequence continues at coordinate 22,261,208 of OY754313.1, read as the reverse complement.
ACGTTTTCTTTCTCTTCTCTCTCTCTATTCTTCTTTCTTTCTTTGCTTCTGAATTTTGAGAGAGAAGGTGAGATGAGTCTCATGGTTAAATGAGATGAGAGTGTAATTGAGAGGAAATTGACCAAAATACCCTTATTTCAATTTTTCACTTAAACTCTCATTTTAACCCAATTTCTCTCCAAATTACCACATAATTCATATACTAAGGCATTTTAATCTTGTGACTTAGCCAATATATAATGCTTTCTCGACTATCCCATATTCATATCTTGATTTATTTTTCACTTCGAATAATAAATCACTCGTTAATTCCATAAATTGAATTTAACGAAGTTAGGGATGTTAGCGCCTTTTTTTGTAACACCCTGGGCAGAGCCTTTTCTTTCTAGTAGGATACCCAGCTGTGCACTCATGATCTTCTCTCCCCCCCATTGAGAGTTTTTGCCTTCCGTGGGAATCGAACATGTACCCTAGGGGCTTAAGTACAAGTTCAATGCATTCCCACTACCAATTGAGCTAGTAGTTCAATTGGTAGTGGGAATGCATTGAACTTGTACTTAAGCCCCTAGGGTACATGTTCGATTCCCACGGAAGGCAAAAACTCTCAATGGGGGGGAGAGAAGATCATGAGTGCACAGCTGGGTATCCTACTAGAAAGAAAAGGCTCTGCCCAGGGTGTTACATATATGGCTTTGCTTCTCCCACCAGAATGTATCCACTTTTCGACAGGAGTACCATAAGGAGGAACATAAGTACTCAGCTTTCCTCTTCCAGGAGTTTCGGTCGAAGTAACCATGTAGGGAATTCTCCTATCGGCAAAATCAAACTTGGGCCTTTTATCCACCCATTTACCTTTGCGCTTCATTTGAGGCTTGAACTCTTCCAATTCTTTAGCAGCCTCCTTGTCAAAAACAGCACTGCACCTTGGGCACAACATCACTTGTAAGTTGCTTAGCTTGCAACGATTGAGGAAATCAACCAATTCCTCTTCAGCTTTTGGGTACACTGCTTTCACTTTGTCATCTTCTTGGCCTTCAGTGACCATTTCGACATCCATCTTTGAACTTATGGTAGTTCTCTTCATATTAGCCTTACCAGACACAATTTCAGAGGCTTCGACCATGTTGATGCTCACCTCAGTATACATTGCCTCAGCATCAGGCAAAGGATCAGCGTCAATCTTCATTGGTGCCCTTGGTTTATCACCAAATTTCAGCCTTCCTTCATTGAGTGCCTTTTGCACCAAATCCTGAAAAGAACACAATGAGAAGTATTATGACCCAAAAAATTATGGTATTTGCAAAAACCTCTTTTTTGCTTTTGTTCTAATGGTGGTGTTTTTAGTCCCTTCGGAACCAAAATTTGACCATCCTTAACTAACAAGTCAAATATTTCGTCGCATTTAGTAACATTAAAAGTATATGTTTTTGCAACGAATTTGTCGTTTTTAGGTTCGACAGGATTTTTACCATTTGAAGGTTTTAGCAATTTACAAGTATATGGAGGTCCAGGTTTTAACTCAGCAACATTGACCTCTTCTTCGACCTCCTCATAGGAAATGTCGAATTCTTGTTCTTCATCTTTAATTTCGACATAGGCAACTTTGTCTTTTTTATTATGAAACCTATTAGCTAGATTTCTCAGCTTTCAAACTTTCGACTTGCCTAACTCTATCAGCCAATTGAGCCATATCTCTCATATGTTGAGTGTCTAGCTTTTTTCTGATGGAATAATCTAAGCCACCAGCAGCCATTTCGACTAGCTCATGTTCAGGCACTTGAGTGAAGCACCTTGCTTTGAGAAGTCTAAACCTGTTGAGATAATCATCCACAGATTCAGCCACTTTGCGTCGAACACTGGCCAATTCTTTGAGACTAATTTTACATTGTCCCATGTAGAATTGCTCATGGAAAGCTTTCTCTAATTGGTTCCAATTAAACATGGAATGTGGGGGTAAAGTAGTGAACCAAGTGAAAGCATTCTTTGTTAGAGAACTAGGGAAGAATTTCATCCTTAAATTCTCATTGTGGGCTAAATCTCCAGCCTCAGCTAAATAACGAGCAATATGTTCGACAGTGGATTCACTGGTTTCCCCAGCAAATTTAGTGAACTTAGGGACTTTCCAACCCCTTGGCAATTCAATTTGTAAAACATACTCAGACAAAGGAGAAACAAAATTTGGCCTATGCATACCTAACTAAAATTGTTTCGACAAGATTAGCTATGTTATTTTGTGCTCCGAAATTATTTTGTTGTACTTGTCTGACTACTTCGTCAGCGTTTTGATTCCTATTTACCAACACTACATCAGGTGCATTTTCGACCAACCTTTGTATGGGTTGTTCGACAACTTGTGTTTGCCCCTAATTTCTAGGCAATTCAATGTTAGGCCTTTCTAAAGGGATTTCGACAGGCCTCACCGGTTGGGCTTGGGGAATTGGCTGATTTTGTACTCTGGGGGTACGAAAGAAATCAGCAATTCGACCCATTTGAGTTGCCAATGCTTGGTAACTAATATTGGTGTCACGTATCAAAGGATTGAACACTGTAACAATTTGCTGGGTTAACATATTAACCATATCATGATTAGCATCATCTATTTGTTGCCTCAAAGCCAACAAAGATGCTGTGGTTAATGAGGTTTGGGCATTTCGACCATAAATGCCCTCTGGGGAAGTATGCACGTTATCTGCATATGTTGATGAGTTCGCTTGTAAACCTACCATCATGGCAGTTGGCATGCCATAAGGGAAATTTCGACCAACCATGGGCATGCTAAATGGTATGTGCCCACTAATCATATAAGGGCTAGACATTCCCATCATTTGTGGCATAGATACCATTTCAATAGGCTGTGTGGTCACTGTGGTGGCCATTGTTGATAAAGTGTTAGGCACAGACGATATCACAGCAGCCATGCCTGTTGAAGGCAACGAAGCAGTTACTCCCATGGTGGTTACTGGATTAGCATCATTGGTAGATGCATTTTCAGGCCCACTTTGTGCATTTGAAAAACTTGCACTAGAACGTGTCATCTCTGATAGAGATTTACCACTTCTCAAGCGCATGCACAATTAACTTCAAAGGATTATATTAAACTAATACTCTAATACTTGACACAAATGTCCCACTGGGCGTGCCAATTTGTTTACCTGGAATTTTGGTAAACACCGCTGGTCTCCAATTTGGTTAACTTGCAGGATCAACCAGTGAATCCTAAGACCATTTGTGCTTAGAGTTTATAGTTTATGATGTTCTTGAATTGTCTCGCGTTTTAACCAGAAAAAGAGGAAAGAAATAACTGATTCCTTCGCGCGAAGTTATCAAAGTACTTCAGAGAAGAAGAACTTGAACGATAAAAACAAGTAAAACGAAAGAAAAACAAATTAAAATTGCATTAAAGTTAAAGGAAATGGTGCACAAATTCATACATTGTTTCTCTGACTCGTTTTTCTCTTGAATGCGGAAGTTAGAGCGTGAGAAGTAAAATATGAGTTTTTCTGACCCTTGATTCTTCTCAGAAACTACTATTTATACTTAGTGGGAGGAGCAGAAACTGCCCTCAAAAACAGTTATAAAAATGTTGGTAACTACTCCTCTTTTCGACCAACTGCTAGCTTTTCAGCGCATAACTACTTAGTCTTCTGTCTGTCGAAGCTTGTGTCCATTTTCCTCTTTCTTTTTTTTGTTTTTCTGGAAGCTTGTCGAATCTGCCCTGAACATGATCTTTGTCGAAATCCTCTGATCTATGTCAAAGTATAAGTCAAACCCTGTTGACTATTTTAAATGAAGCCTGTCGAAATTACACGCTAACAAGATGACCTGAGGACTTTGCCAGGTAACTCTCTAGGTAACTTTTGTCTCCAACACTTGTGTCTTGCTCGACTCTCCTCCCACCTTGGGAAACATTGGGATCTAAAGAAAGGTGTGGAAATTATCAGCGCTTGAAAGAGTTCGTAGTTTTATGTGGATTGTTGTTCATGTTAGACTTTTTACCAACAAGGGGGAACATACTATGGGGTTAGGGGAAACTTATTGTAGCCACTGTACTAATGAAGTTGAGAGCACCATACATGTTTTTAGAGACTGTCTTGTAGCCTTTTCAGTTTGACTTGCTTTGGTAAAACTTGAAAAGAGAGTTGGTTTTTCTGTTGTGGCCTGATTGATTGGATCAAGTTTGATTTTTCGCATGCCTCTTGGGCCATAGCTTTTTATTCTTTAGGGGCTTGGAAGATTAAAACGAGTCACGATTCCTCCTTCATCCAACCTCTCCATCTGTGAAGGGTTATTTTGCGTCAAGCTTCTTATTATAGAGATGCTTTAGTGTGTGATGGGATGGTGTCACTGGTGGCTACGTCTTGGGTGGATATGCGTAGCAACCCACCTCCAGTTGTTTGACTCTGTATCAACACTGATGGTTCGAGACCACTGAGGCGATGGATATGTGATTTCTCTAAAAGGATTGGAAATTTTCGTGCTTTTGAATTTCAGTTGTAGGGTGTCTTGGAAGTAGGGATGGCAATGGGTACCCTATGGGCAGGGTACTATAGTGCCCATACCCGAGCCCGCCAATGTATGGGCAGGGTACTATAGTGCCCATCCCCGTACCCTCTGGGCACCAAGTGCCCATGGGCATGCCCATTACCCGCACTTTAACAAAAAAAAATAATAAGTAACATTTAAAATATTATAATTTAATTTAAAAAGCGATTAATTTTTTTATATTTACTAATTAAAATATTAAACATGGATTTACTTCAGTTGGTAGCATTTAGTGAATTAAAAACATCCAAAATATTGGTAGCATGGATTTGTTTTTTTAAAGTTGGATATACTTAAAATTGTAATAATAGTAACCATATATATACTTTGGAAAAAAAAGTATATATAGTTATGCGGGTGCGGGCCTAGAGCGGGTTGGGCACCGTAGTGTCCGTCCCCGAGCCCGCGCCCATGTGTGCGGGTATTTACCCGCCCGTTTGCGTGTAATTTTTGCGGGTACTCTATGGGCATGGGCTCAATTGCCATCCCTACTTGGAAATCTTGAAACTGGGTCGTGATAGAGGTATCTGTAGACCGGTGGTTCAAGTTGATGCTGTAACAGTTTCTCGTTGTGTTTATAGTAATGTGGCTAGGCGTGTTGGTGGAGAAAGCATTATTAGAGAAATCTAAAAGCCCCTTCAATTGGCCAGGGAGGTTTTTCTCTGTGCATGTGTATAATGAAGCTAATTCGTGTGCGGATGTTCTTGCTAGTATTGGATGTTCTCCAGTTGAGGCCTTAGTTTTGTTTCAGCATTGCCCTCCTTCTGTTGGGTCTTTGTTGCTTGTTGATAGTATGGGGATTGATACCTGTGGTAGTGTAGCATGTTAGTTCTTTTTTAGTTTGTTGGGGCTTCCCCTCCGCTTTCTACCCAAAAAAAAACTATTCATCCATATCTACCATACGAGTCACACGGTTGATCAAGCGCTTACCATAGGACAAAAGCTATAGTTGTTAGTAAAGACATGACTTTGTTTCCTTAACAATTCTCATTACCGCATATGGCTTAAGAGGATGCATTCATTATAAACATCATGAATTGAGATGTTCAGTCTGCCAATTCCTATTGTCGACACTGGCCAATAAAACCAACAATCTCTCTTAGTGTTATCGAGGGATTTAAACTCACGACCTTGCTCTGATACCAGTTGTTGGATCAAGGGTTTACCATTAGGCCAAATTCTATATCTGTTAGCAAGGACACAACTCTATTTTCTTAACGATTTTAGAGTCATATTTGACTCGAAAGATTGCACAATTATAAGTGTCATGTTTTGGGATGTTAAACCTAAGGTGATGCTAACCATCGACATGACACTCAGTTGAATCACTTCATTTTGTTAAGAATAACATCTGATATACATGCATGTTGGAATATTACAACTCATTTGTTCTCTCTAGAAAGTTATCTTCGTACCAAATATGAAATGGATTAGTCTTAATCAATAAGATTGGGATAAATGAGTTTATCCAAATAAGCCAAAAGATAAAGCATGACTAAGTTCACAGTACCAACCAAAATATTATTAAAAATATCAAAGTATACAAACATCTTAAACTTAATAAAATATATGACTGTGTCGAACAGATAGCAGACATGTTTTTGAAAAGGCTAAGGATTTCTACTTTCTACATCCTTCCGCGAATAACAAAGAGAATGTTAACATCAAATCCATTGAATAACATTTCACAAAAATAGTATCAAAATAACCAACTATTACTAAACTCTGTTTTGTCTTTTCCCATAACACTTTCCAAGTATTTTCTTTACAAAATTAGTATCAAAATAACCAACTATTCGGGGAATCTTTTATCATTACAAAAAATACAAAAAAAAAAACAAGTTTCTTTCTTGTATAATTTTTTTCCTTCATGAAACAGAGTATGAAAGGAAGAAAAAATAATAGAAAGTTTTAATTAAACAAAAAAATAAAAAATAAAAAAGAAGGAAAATGAAATATTCTGTCAACCATAAGGTGGTTGCTGACCACTAGTATCTGACCTAGTTGACTGCGGAAACTCTGACCCACCGCCATGTCCGCCGCCAGGAGGTCGATTTTCCGGTGGCCGGAAAATTCCCATTTGTTGAGTAGAAAACAGGGGAAATGAAACAGAGGAGGAAGGAATTTGAGTAGTGGAAGGTGAAAACGATGTCGTTTGAGGTGATATAGTAGAAGATAACAATGAAGGTGATTGAAGTGCAACCAATTGTGAATTATAATACCATTGTTGAAGCAAACTAGGTTGTTGTTCTTGTCCTTGTTGGTAATGTTGATGTTGAGGTTGTTGAATTTGATGTTGATGTTGATGTTGAGGTTGTTGAATTTGATGTTGATGTTGATGTTGTTGTAGTTGAATGTCATTTGAACTTTGAAGAAGTTGAGAATATTCCAAATAATCTCTTATTAAGTCATTGTGTTCTTGTAATTGTGGTGGCTGAAGCCGCGGAAGCGCGGTGTCCGGAAAGGTTTGAACCTGTGGTTGCGGTTGTGGTTGTGGTTGCAGTTGCGGTGGCATTGCTCGAACATTTTCAGGGAAGTTAAGTTTTGCTCTACTTCCTCTAAATCTCAATGCAGCTTCATCATAAGCTCTTGCTGCTGATTCTGCTGTTTCAAATGTTCCAAGCCATACTCTTGCTGCTTTATGTGGATCTCGAATTTCTGCTGCCCATTTTCCCCATGGCCTCTGCCTCACTCCTCTGTACCTTCTTCTCGTTACTCCGGTATCCTCACGCGCGGCCGTGGCTGCGGTCGTCGTGGTTACTATGGTTGTTGTTGTAGGAGTTTCTTCAGTCACTAGTTAATGTTAATGAAAAAATAAAGTTTCATAAGATTTTATAGATGGAATGAGAAAAGTTGAAATTGAAAAATATTTTATGCATGCAGTGTATGATAGAAACAATTGTGGTAATATTTGAATACTTAATAGAGATTCATTTAAAGTGCATGGTTTGTTTAACAACCTAGTATGTTTTTAACAGAAAATAATAAATAGGTTGGATAAGTACATGCTTCAATAAAATGTCGTATAATGTCTATTCGATTACCACGTGACTGCAACTGAGGTCGTATCAACTATATCTAATCGCGATTCTCTATAATATTGAGAATCACGATGTGACTATGATCCTTGAATGCTATGATACCTAGTTGTAATTCTCTATAATATTGAGGATCACGATGCGACTGCGACGAGTGACATCTCGATTTAAAACCTTACATAAGTTTAGAATAAAACATATAGTAGTATGCACCATTAGTGGCATTTAGATAAAACTATTGAGCATGAAGTTGCACCTGAAGATGATGATTCTCCTAAAGATTGAGAAGGTAACATGAAACCACCAACATTCTTAAACATTCTAGGAACACCTTCTTGTTGTTGTCGTTGTTGTAAAAATTGATTAGAACCACTTATTATCACTTCTTCACGCCCTCTTTTATTGCCACTCCATGATCCAGATTGCAAACCAAATCCAAAAGAAGAAGAAGAAGAAGAAGCTCTTTGAATCCATTCATTACCACTTTGACTAGACCCAGAAGATGCCACGTGTGCAAGAGCTGAAACCATTTCATTCAATTCTCTATCCCTTGGCATTGCTACCTCTCCTTGTTGCATAAGTTGATTGAAATCTACTGAATGAGATGCACCAGAACTTCCACCATCACTTTCGCCGTCACCACCACCACCGCTGCCATGCTCCACCTTGAACCGCCCAGTGAACTCACCTGAACCTCTTTGATGCGCCACGTTTGAGGACATGTAAAATCAAGTTTTCAACTTTTGTATTGAAGACTCAAAATTTTGTTTAAATAAAACCTTATTCAGAGACCCTTTGAGATTTTATTGAGAATGAAATGAATATATAATAAAGGGTGTGTGTGCAAAAAGAGAAATCAATTTAAACATGAGGAGCTAGCCTCCATTAAAATAGTACTCTTGTTTTTGTTGTTCCTTTTTTTACTCTTGTTTCCACCATGCACAGAGATATATACATACTCCACCACCTTTTTTAGACTATTTATTTTTTGTTTAAATAATCTTGGGGTGTGCAAATTCTATTTGAGTTTTCAAAACTAAATAAAAATTGACTGCTTGCCTTTTAAAAATATTTTCTATTTTTCTTTTAAAATCACTAGCAATTTTAAATTGTCTTTTATAAAACCTTCTATCTTTCTTCTAATGTCTATAGCATTTTAATTACTTGAAAAAAATAGTAAACAATGACGGTTGTTGACATGAGAGAATATATTTTTAAATTATTGAAATCAATATTTTTTTGTCATTTTCAAAACACTCTGAAAATATTGAATATTTTTAAACTATGATATATCTTAATTTTAGTAGAAATATGAAAAATTAAATAAATGAGGCCTAATTTATTTATATTGTGGAAAATAGATAGGAAAAAAGGAGTGAGGAAAACATTAATACGATTTGCCGCCTATGAGACTTTAGTCATTTATGTTCACACCTAAAATAACAGGATTTGACTGAAAAGGAGAATATATATAAAAATGCAAAAAGAAAGCTACAGTCTTTTCACAATTGCTGTACTTTGTCGGTGTAATCTTAAGAGATAGAGAGAGAAAAACAAAGATCATCTTGGAATTGGACTCTTGTAAGTTGTAACCATATACAGTTGAAATATCTGTGTTTTTTTATGTATGCGTGTGTAATGTGCATATCTATCCTAGTACGTTTTACTTTTATACCGACATGTTAATTTTGAGTTGGTTAATAATTTTTGGGCTAAAATCATTGTACAAATGATGAACGATTACGATTTACACAAGTTGGGTAAAATATAAATCGCGGGTTTGAATTAGCTTATTTTTGAGCTTACGAAGATAAATAAATTTTTATATTAATTCATAAATTTTCACTAACAAAATTTATATCTCCGTAAGTTGTTTTTCCATAAACTACTTTGACAAGCTTATGAATAATAAATAAAAACTTATTTATTTTCATAAGTTGTTTTTTGTAAGCTTAAAATAATTAGCTCTATCCAAACGGACCCAAAGGCATGAGATGTTTACGATTTAATGAACTTTTTTGGTAAACGAATGTATCCTCCATGGCGATTGTAGAGACTAATCATTAGAGGTATCTGAGATCCATTTAAGGGTAGACATCTCCTGACAAATGTTTTTCCATACCCACCGGCCAGGGATCGATCTTAGGACCAAATGGTTAATGGACCCAAGTATCTACCACTTGTGCCACATTATGTTGGTGGTTTAATGATTCTTTTTATCAAAAGAGGTTTTTGACCCGCTCCAGTGTCCAGGAGAAAGGGATCTTAAATAATTCAGAGTTCGATCTCTGGAGGTAATTAAAGCATGATTCTAGTTGTTCCGTCGCCAGCAAAAGGGACGAATCAATCGGTGCACACTAGAGGCGGACCGATCAACCCAACCCGCGATCGAACCCAAATACTAGCCGAGTCCACCATTTTAGATAATTACAAATAATGGTCAAATAAATAATAATTATTATATAATATAGGATTTATTCTACATTTGGTCTTCTTATTTTACTAAAAAATGAGATTTTAGTCCCTAATATAAAATTTCAAGTACTTGGTCCTCTGTTTTATACATTGTTGTAATTTTGGTCCTAACTTATCTTAAGTTGTGTGATTTTGGCCCTAATTTCGAATAAAGAGGAAAAAGACATAATAAATCGTCACCTTTTAGAACAAAATTACAATATTTTGACCGAAAAACACAACTCCTGAACTCAAAAATTAAAAATTGCAGGACCAAAAAACTATCACTTTTTACTAAGCAAAAATTTGAAACAAAATATTAAAAATTTAATACAAAACCCAACATAAAATAATTATACTTATTCTTGACCTAAAGAAAATATTTCATAAAATACGTAATTAATAATTATACTAATTGAACAGAAAAATCAATAATAAAAATCATTATATATGTATTTTTATAACTAATTGTTGGGCCACAATAATTTTTTTCACAAAAAACAAATTAAAAAATAAAGTAATAAAAATGGCTCATTCAAACCGGTTATGAGTATCGACTTTAGTCGATTTTCACTAGTTTTAAACCGGTTCGACCGATTTTGAAACCAATCAATATCTTTTTAGTTGTGTACACTAAATATAGAATTGGTTCTTAACCAAACTGTTTCGTCCGGTTCAATGTGGCGATGTGCCCAACCACAATGTCAAAAATCAAAATGCAATTTGCATGTTAAACATTCTATTTTCATTAGTTAATTAAGAACATTTTTTGAAAGGATTATTTAATTAAGAACATTAATTAATTGCTTGTATATGTGGCATTACAAATAGATAGAAGAGAAAAAGTTTGAAATTTAACTATGAAAAATTGAATAAATCTCATTGTTTGGTCAAAACACGTCTCTATGCTACATAGTAAGCCAATTCTAAGAAAGTCCCATTTGTGCTCATCGTGAACAAAGAATTAAATAAACAAAGAGGACCCATATATTGATTTTGAATAATTCAATTTAGGTGGAATATTTATTTTCATGTGCACATGCGGGTATATATTTATTTGACACTTTAATTTATATAATTCAAAGGCGGTTACATAAGGTAAGGTCAACTCGTTTACTGGGTCGCCATCCATCATCATCATCATCCATGACAATAGCCATTAATTCTTTCTTTTTATATTGCTAAATTTGCAAAAGGAGAGAACAATTGCAATCTTCATAGTTAAGTTCTTTCAGCATAGTGAATATCTAATCATTTTTTATAGGGTAAATTACAATAGAGGTCCTTTAAGTTATTTAATTGTAACAAATTGATCCTTTAAGTTTTTTCTGTACCACTAAGGTCCTTTAAGTTATTTTATTGTAACAAGTTGGTCCTTTAAGTTTTTTTGTACCACTTAGATCCGCTAAGTTATTTAATTGTAACAATTTAGGGCTGAAAAATGTAAGTTATTTGGCCTATAAAAGTTACAATTAAATAACTTAAAGGACTAACTTGTTACAACTGAATAACTTAAAGGACCTAAGTGGTACGAAAAAAATTTAAAGGACAAACTTGTTACAATTAAATAATTTAAAGGACCTAAGTGGTACAAAAAAAACTTAAAGGACCAACTTGTTATAATTAAATAACTTAAAGGACCTCTGATGTAATTATCCCTTTTTTATATGTGTATTATACGCAGCTATATGTGGATATATTCTGCTAGGGTATGAGATCCTCTTTATTTATTAAACAGTTTCGGTACACTTTGGATCCTCTTTAAGGAAAGGATCCAAGTCCATTTAGGTGGACTCAAAGAATAAATAATATTAGTTTATTCTTTGAGTCTATGTCTTTTCTATTGGAACTGTTCTATAACAAGAGAATATCTACAACCTTCTGATAGCTAGTAATTTCAAATTTCAAACTACAACGGCCTACTGATTAATTCTTGTTGAAGTTATCATCTAATATAAGTTATTTAAACCTTTCATTATTGGTTTTACAGAAATCACTACCTAATAAAATGGATAGAGTTAAATATATTTTGGGTCTCTTTAAAATTTGAGTTTTTTGTTTTTAGTTCCTAAAAAAATTTCACTAACTTTGGTCCCTATAAATTTTAATTTTTTTTGCTTTCAGTCCCTCACGACTTTTAATAGCGCTTATAATATGTCAAAAAAGCACTATTAAAAGAAAATAAACGCTATTAAAAGTCCTCGGAGACTAAAAGCAAAAAATCCAAATTTTATAGGGACTAAAAGTTGGTGAAATTTTTTTTAAAGACTAAAAACAAAAAACGCAAATTTTATAGGGACCAAAAACATATTTAACGCAAAAAAAAAAGAGTAGAAAAAGTAACCAAAAAAAAAAACATATTTAACGCAAATGATATTATAGAACACATATAAAGATTAAGTACCATAAAACAATTGTTCTTTTTTTTTCTTTTTGTTTTTTAGCTTGTTTCATTTTTTCTTCTTTTATGTTTTAATAAGGTTCTACCTTTTTTTCTTTTTTATATTTTAAAGAGTACTCTACGGTCTCAAAATATTTTAGATGTTCAAATATATGAAGTTTATTCTTGAATAATCGATCGGATGAAAAAAAAAAGATTTAATTTTATGACAACATGCATAAAGTGATATGCTAAACAGTGTGATTTGGTCTACTTTATGGTTCAGAATACATTTTAATTATTCAAATACACAAAGTATGTTCCTCGATAGCTGGATTTGTGAAAAAATCTTGACAAGATACGTAAAGTGCTTTATAGTTATAATTTAATTTTTATTTACGAAAACTTCAGTCACATTTACAAAAGAACATCACATCATATTCTTTCAATTTTCTATATTCGAGTACCACGTTGAATCATTTATATTTGCGGTAACTTCAGCCACATTTACAGAAAAACTCCCATCATCTTTTTTCAACTTTGTATAGTTTGCTTCTATTTTATTGGTGATTTTCATCCAACCCTACATGATATCCACGTGTTTCAATTTCTAATTGTGTTGTATTATTTTCTTTCTAATTATGGGTTAAGTTTTAATATTTACATTTGATAAATATGAAATGTTTAATTATTTTATTTAGGCTTTTTCTTCCTTTTATCTATTAATGTTTTAATTTCAACGTCATTGTTAATATTCTTCCAACTTTCTATATTCGCGTACCGCGTTGCAACATTTACTCACGTAGGAACTTCAGCCACATTTACAGTACAACCCCATCATCTTTTTTCAACTTTGTATAGCTGCTTCTATTTTATTGGTGATTTTCATCCAACCCTACATGATACACACATATTTCACTTTCTAAGTGTGTTGTATTCTTTTCTTTCTAATTATGGGTTAAGTTTTTATATTTACATTTGATAATTATGGATTATGTTATTAAAATTTTTAGACATTTTCTTCCTATTATCTATGGATGTTTAATTTCAACGTCTTTGTTAATATTCTTTTTTAATTTTATAATATTCTTATTTAATTTATAGTTATAATTTAATTTTTATTCACAGTTATTTGACTATATATTTTACAAACCAACACCGTTGGTCCACTGGTACAAGCTACAATTGGATATAGGGTCGACTCGATGCTCCCGAGTTCAATTCCCGCAGTGGACAAGCTCTCTGTACAGTTAATGGTTAACATATGGTTAATTTTGTCGACTAGTATATGGTTAATATATGGCTAGTATATGGTTAATATATAGATAGTGGAGTCAATAGCTAATTTTGTCGACTAGTAAGGTATGTTAATTTGGGAGAGGAGGTAAGGGTTGGTCTTTGGAAAGATTAGACTTATTTTAAATATATTGCAATTTTTAAAAAATTAAAACAATAACATAATAGTGTTAGCCTGCATTTTCGACAAGCTCAATTAAATGCAGTCAACGAGGTTTGACTTATTATTTCAAGAGAAAGATGTCAATTTCGACATTGAGAAGAGTTAAGTTATTTGGTTGGTTAAGATGATTTCGACATGAGGCTTGCTGAAATCGAAGCGTTGAAGACAGTGATCTCGACAAGAAGACGTTTTGAAGACTGGTAACAGATTGGAATCAAGCAACCGTTGTCGAAGGGATGCAGCAGTTACATTTTTTTAAAAAAATAATCTGTACAGTTATTTTCTATTTGTATAAATAGTAGTTTTTCATAGGAAAAACGGGTCACAATACACACATACAGAATTCTCATACTCCATTTTCCAAGTTAAAGAGAAAAGCGAGTTACAGAACATTGTATGCACTTGTGCACCAATTTCTATTCATTCAATGCAATTTAAATCTGTTTTCTTAAATTCCTTGCATTTTACTTGTTTTTTACACATTCCGTTCAGAATTGTATCCTTTTGAAGTAAATTCGACAGTTTCAATATCTTTGAAATTGGCGGTTATCTTCATCAATTTCATCAAAACCGTAACGACATTAACGAAATGGTATGCCACAATTTACATTACCTATGATCAATACGGATTACCCGTATGGTATGCCTACAAATGGTTCGACATTTTCCCCTCTTCATAGTTCAGCAGAGAGCATTTATAATCGAAACGCTCAACCCTCATTAACCACATCGTCCTTGTTAGCACTAAGGCAACACATGGATGATAGTAACCACGACATGGTTAATTTGCTGACTCAACAAATAGGTACAGTGTTTAATCCCTTGATCCAAAACACGAACGATAGTTACCAAATGTTAGCAACCCAGATGGGGAGAATTGCTGGTTTCTTTGGCACTCCACCATTGCGTAACCAACAGGATTTTCAGAATCAGAATGTCAGGCCTGTCGAAAACCCTTTAGAAAGGCCTAACAATGGGATTCCCATAAATCAGAGGCAACAACCAGTTGTCGAACAACCTGTACAAAGGGAAATCGAAGCAATCCCTGATGTGTTGTTGGTTAATAGAAACCAAAATGCTGATGAAGTGGTTAGGCAAGTTCAACAAAATAATTTTGGAGCCCAAAACAATTTGACCAATCTTGTCGAAACTATTCTAGCCCAGAATGGTCTTAATTTAGGCCTACATAGGCCTAATTTTGTGTCAGCATTGTCGGATTATGTCTTACAAACTGAACTTCCTAAGGGATGGAAAATCCCTATGTTCACAAAATTCACTGGAGAAACTAGCGAATCTACAGTCGAGCATGTTGCCCGTTATCTAACAGAGGCAGGAGACATAGCACATAATGAAAACTTAAGGATGAAATATTTCCCAAACTCTCTAACTAAGAATGCTTTCACTTGGTTCACCACTTTACCCCCGCATTCCATTTTCAATTGGGGGCAGTTAGAGAAGGCATTTCATGAGCAATTCTATATGGGCCAATCTAAGATTAGTCTTAAAGAATTGGCCAGTGTTCGACGTAAAGTGGCAGAGTCTATTGATGATTACCTGAATAGATTCAGACTTCTCAAAGCAAGGTGTTTTACTCAAGTGCCTGAACATGAGTCAGTCGAAATGGCTGCTGGTGGCCTAGACTATTCTATTAGAAAGAAATTAGATACTCTACACTTAAGAGATATGACACAATTGGCCGATAGGGTTCGACAAGTCGAAAGGCTTAAAGCTGAAAAAACTAGAACTAGTCGTTTCCATAAAAAAGAGAAAGTTGCTTATGTCGATACTAATGACAGCGACCAAGAATTCGACATAGCCTATGAAGATGTCGAAGAAAATGAGGTCAATGCCGCAGAATTAAAACCTGGACCTCCTTATACATGCAAATTTTTAAGGCCATCAGATGGGAAAAATCCTGTCGAACCTAAAAATGATAAGTTTGTTGCAAAGACTTATACCTTTGATGTTACTAAATGTGATGAGATTTTTGATCTCTTGGTTGCTGATGGTCAAATTTTAGTGCCTAAGGGACTGAAAACACCACCATTAGAACAACGAAAGAAAAGAGGTTTTTGCAAATTCCATAACTTTTTAGGCCATAATACTTCTCGTTGCGTTCTTTTCTGGGACCTTGTCCAGAAGGCTCTTAACGAAGGCAGGCTGAAATTTGGCGGAAAAACAAAGCCTCCGATGCAGATTGACACTGATCCTCTTCCGGTAATGGATGCAATGTATGCTGAACCAGTCGAGATAATGGTTATTGAAGCCACTGCTGGAAAGATTGCTGGAAATGCCAACGTGAAAGGAACTACTGAAGGCCCAAAGGTTGAGGTCGAAATGGTTACTGAAGACTAATATGATGAAAAAATGAAGGTTGCTTATCCCAGAGCAGAAGAGGAATTAATTGATTTCCTCAACCGTTGCAAGATAAGCAACACAGAGGTGATGCTGTGCCCAAGGTGTAGTTCTGTCTTCAACAAAAATGCTGCAAAAAGCCTTGAAGGCTTCAAGCCTCAATTGAAACGGAAAGGGAAATGGGTTGACAACAGACCAAAGTTCAGTTTCAACAAAAGAGGTATACCATAAAAAATTGTACCTCCAACAAAAAGTTCTCAGAAAGATCAAGTTAGGACTTTTGTTCCAACATCAAGGTCACCAGTGGAGAAATGGATGTACTCTGGTGGGAAGAAAGCTGGATACCAAGCCAAGCCCACAAATATGGTCAAAGGAAGTACTAGTGCTGCTAACCAAAATACGGCATCTGAATCTAACAAGTATGCCTACAATAACAACTACAAGGGTAAAAACCCTATGACCAGAATACAATGGCGAAGGTACCAACGCCAAAAGAGGGTTGATGCCTCAAGGAATGCTGAAAGTTCAGACAAGGGAAAAGGTAAGCAAACATCTGTCGAAATGGTTAGAAAGCCAGCAACAGAGAGAATATTTCCACCTTTGTCAACTGTCAAAGAAGGTCTCAATTTAGAAGACGAAGAAATGGAATCTAATTTCTCAGATTCTGAACCAGACTTCGATATTTTGTGTAATGTCGTTTCAATTCTTCCAATTGAATACGATGTGATCTCAGAAGTAAGTGAGATCGAAGAAGACTTCAACGAAGATATGGCTATCCACAAGCCAGTTTGCTATTATGTCATGAATAATGGATGCGTCGAAGAACAACATGCCATGTTCGAAAGACCAGATGGGGGAATGAAGAGCCATCTCAAACCTCTGTTCATTCAAGCGAAAGTCAACAACGTAGGGTTAAACAAAGTTCTGGTCGATGGTGGCGCAGCAGTGAATCTGATGCCACAACATTTGCTGAAAAAGATTGGCAAATCTGATACAGATTTAAGGCCACACAATGTGGTACTTACTAATTATGAAGGAAAATCTGGCCATTCCCTTGGGGCCATTGAAGTCGAGCTGGTTGTTGGGAGCATGAAAAGATCAACGCTATTCTTGGTTATTCCTTCCAAGGCAAACTATAACTTGTTGCTTGGCAGAGAATGGATACATGGAGTAGGAGCAGTGCCATCAACCTTACACCAGCGACTTACCATCTGGAGAGAAGATGGATTAGTAGAAAATGTTGAAGAGGATCAGAGTTACTTCATGGCAGAGGTAAACAACATAACAAAGAAGACCTTCGACAAACAACTGGCGAATATTGCGCCATGCCTACCTTCTGAACTTGGATATGTTCACCAAGATAATGCCTTTTCCTCAGTCAAACTTCACCCAACTCATGGATTCATCTGGGAGAGGGAGATAATAGGTGAAGGAAATTACCCAGAAGGTACAATTCCACCAACAGGGTGGGAATTCGTAGATATTTAAATATGTCTAAGCCCAGTGCTTGGGATAGGATTACGACCTATGTGGCCGAGAATAAGCAAAATGCGGCTTAAGAAGCCAAAATGCATCAGAAAATGGTTGTCGAAACCAGTAAGAATAATGATAAAGAAGACATGGTCGAGGACCAAAGGCTGGACTGCGTTTATGATGACGAACCTTTAGGTTTCGAAAAAGACCCAATGGGTTCAACCAAGAAGATACAAGCACAAGATCCCTTGGAAGAAATCGACTTGGGAGATGGCTCTACAAAAAGGCCAACATATATCAGTGCTAAGATCGATAAAGACTTGAAAGTTCAAACTATTGAACTTTTAAAAGAATTCAAAGATTGTTTCTCTTGGGATTACAACGAGATGCCAGGTCTAAGTCGAGAAATGGTGGAGTTGAAGCGGCCAATTCGGCCAGATAAGAAACCAATGAAACAAACACCAAGGAGATTTGCACCACAGATCATGTCGAAGATCAAAGAGGAGATTGAAAGGCTGTTCAGAAACAAGTTCATCAGAACTGCAAGGTATGTAGATTGGTTAGCTAATATAGTTCCAGTTATTAAGAAAAATGGGACTTTTAGAGTCTGTATAGATTTTAGAGACCTAAATAATGCTACACCTAATGATCAATATCCTATGCCAGTGGCAGAAATGTTGGTTGATTCAGCAGCAGGATTTGATTATCTGAGTATGCTTGATGGATATTCTGGATATAATCAAATCTTCATTGCTGAAGAAGATGTGTCGAAAACAGCATTTCGATGCCCAGGGGCCTTAGGCATTTATGAATGGGTAGTGATGCCTTTTGGCCTAAAAAATGCTGGTGCTACGTACCAAAGAGCAATGAATTCTATGTTTCATGATTTTATAGAAGACTTTATGCAAGTTTACATAGATGATATCGTTGTTAAGTCTTCATCAGAAAGTGGTCATATAGACCACCTTCGACAATCATTCGAAAGGATGAGAAAATACGGATTGAAAATGAATTCACTTAAATGTGCCTTCTGTGTACGTGCAGGTGATTTCTTAGGGTTTGTTGTGCACAAAAAAGGCATTGAAATCAATCAAAACAAGACAAAAGCAATCTTGGAAATGAAAGCTCCTTCGACCAAGAAAGAACTTCAGTCTCTATTGGGAAAGATCAACTTTCTTAGAAGGTTCATTTCAAACCTAAGTGGCAAAACTCAAGCTTTTTCGCCATTTCTGCGACTGAAGAAAGAAGATGTGTTCAGGTGGGATCCAGAGCACCAGAAAGCTTTCGATGAGATCAAGTCTTATTTGATAAAGCCACCTATTTTATTACCTCCTATTAGATATAAGGTGATGAAATTGTACATAGCAGCATCAGAACTGACAATAGGTAGTATGTTAGCACAAGAGGACGAAAATGGTGTCGAAAGAGCCATTTACTACCTCAGTAGGGTTTTAAACGATGCTGAAACAAGGTATCATCCAATTGGGAAACTGTTCCTTTGTTTGTATTTCTCATGTACAAAGCTAAAGCAATATATAAAACCAGCTGATGTTTATGTTTACTCGCATTTTGATATTATTAAACATATGCTGTCGAAGCCAATACTACACAGTAGAATTGGCAAATGGGCTTTAGCACTTTCTGAGTATTCGCTAACGTATCAGCCATTAAAGGCAATTAAAGGCCAAGTGGTGGCTGATTTTATAGTCGATCACTCATTGGTCGAAGCAACACTAAGTTTTATGGATGTTCAACCATGGAAGTTATATTTCGACGGTTCCAGCCATAAAAATCCCAACGAAGTACAAATATAGAATGAAAGAGTTTTGCTCCAATAACGAGGCAGAATACGAAGCCTTGATAGCAGAACTTGAGATCTTGCTAGAACTGGGGGCAAAAGACGTCGAAATAAAAGGGGATTCTGAATTAGTTGTGAAGCAATTAACTAAAGAATACAAGTGTATTAAAGAAAACCTAATAGTGTATTTCGTGACTGCCAATGCCATGTTAAAACAGTTCAATAATGTTAACATTAAACATGTGCCTCCAATTGACAACCAAGAGGCAAATGATTTGGCACAAATTGCTTCAGGCTATAAAGTTTCTAACGAGAAATTGGAAGAATTAATAGAAATCAAAGACAAACATAATTCGACAGGCCTCTCTATGGCTGAATCGTCAATGACAAAACTTGGGGGGGCAGATGAGTCGAATATGTTACCACTTCAAACTGAAACTGAAATTTGTAATTTTAAAACCAAAAATTTTGAAGTTGAAGTTTTTGCCATTGACAGTATGTCAAGTGATGATTGGCGTAGGCAAATTGTCGAATACTTGGAAAATCTAACAGGAGCAACTAGTAGGAAAACCAAGTAGCCTTGAGCTATGTGATTATTGGAAATGAATTGTTCAAAAAGACTCCTGAAGGAGTTCTGCTTAAATGTCTTAGTGAAAGTGAGGCATATTTGGCAATTTCCAATACTCATAGTGGAACTTGTGGATCTCATCAAGCAGGTCACAAGATGAAATGGCTTTTATTTCGACAAAGTGTATATTGGCCAACTATGTTAAAAGATTGCATAGATTTTGCTAAAAGGTTGCCAAGAATGTCAAAAACACGCAGAAATTCAACATGTGCCTGCAAATGAGCTACATTCAATAGTGAAACCTTGGCCGTTTAGAGGCTGGGCTCTAGATTTGATTGGTGAAATTAGACCAACTTTGTCGAAAGGCCATCGTTATATATTGGTTGGGATAGATTACTTCACTAAGTGGGTAGAGGCTATCCCCTTACCTAATGTTGATCAAGAGGCAGTTATTAATTTTATTCAAAACCATATCTTGTATAGGTTTGGAATTCCAGAAACCATTACTACAGATCAAGGTTCAGTTTTTATTGGACGAAAAATGGTAGAGTTTGCCTCCGAAACTGGTTTCGAGTTATTAACTTCGACGCCGTATTATGCACAAGCCAATGGTCAAGTCGAAGCAGCCAATAAGATTGTCATTAATCTGATTAAAATGCACATTGGGCAAAAGCCTAAAAATTGGCATAAAACTCTTGATCAAGTGTTATGGGCTTGTCGAAATTCTCCTAGAGAGTCAATTAATACTACTCCTTTTAGGTTGACGTTTGGACATGATACAGTTTTACCAGTCGAAGTTTGTTTACAATCAGCCAGAATTCAAAGACAATTTGAAATCCCATCAGATCATTATTGGAATATGATTTTAGATGAGTTGGTTGATTTAGACGAAGAGAGGTTAATTGCGTTAGATGTCCTTACAAAGCAAAAAGAAAGAGTGGCTAAAGCTTATAATAAAAAAGTTAAGTTAAAAACCTTTGCCTTAGGAGATTTAGTTTGGAAAGTTGTATTGCCTATGGACAAAAAAGATAGATTCTTAGGCAAATGGTCACCAAATTGGGAGGGACCATTTCGAATCGCACAAACTTTTTCTAACGGTGCCTATGAAGTCGAAGAATTAGGTGCTGATAATCGAGTTTTGCGAATAAATGGCAAGTATTTGAAAAAGTATAAGCCAATATTGCAAGAAATTAAAATAGCGCAAGACTGAAATGACAAAAGAGAATTCAAATATGGCACTTTTAGGTTTAGAAGTGCGAAAACATTGTTGAATTACAAAAGTTTGAAATAAAGAAAGTTACAATCTAAAGCTTAAGATTGGCTTTTAGCCTCTCAAAGACGGCCTTGGCATGCTCCAATCTTGTAGCAGTAAGGGCCTCGTCTTCGACCAACCTCTGGACTTCTGCTTCATGCTTGCTAAATTCCTCCAGATGTTCGATTGCCAGGGCTGCCTCTGCATTAATAACAAATTCCAAAGAATTGGGAGTTCGTTTGCGAATCGAAGCCTTCTTCTTCTCCTCTGCCTTAATCTTCAATTGCAGGCTCTTGATCTGTTCTTGATATTTGGAAATGGCATCATCATAGGTAGCCATTTCTTTGGCATCACTTGCTGCTTGAACTTCCAAGGAAGAAATTTTAGCATTTGATGCTTCGACCGCAGCCCATTCCTCTTGTTGGAGTTTAGCCTCACGCTCTTTCGTCACAGCATCATTCTTTTTCTTTTGGAAATCCCTTGTGATTTGTTCCAGAAGAGGCTCAAATTCGAAAAGGAAGCCAATGAGAGATTTGCTAGACGTTGAATTGTTGAGTTTACGCAGCAAGGTTTTGATCTCAAAATCGACCATGTGGTTTTGTTCAACAGTCTGAAACAAATCCACTTCAAGAACTTTAGCCCGAAATTCCTGAATGAGATATTCTTTCGAGCTTTCAGACATCTCGCCAACAGAAGTAGTCGAAGAGCTTTGTCTTTTGTCAGTCGAAGCTGCCCTGCTGCTTAACATTATTTTCAAGGCCTCAAGAGGGTTCTTACTTTTTAGCTCTGTCAATTCCTCTTGGCTTAAAGTGACGCTAGTAAAGTCGCCAGCTGTTGCACCCCGAAAAATCCGGATTGGACC
Source organism: Astragalus glycyphyllos (assembly GCA_963573325.1). Classification (NCBI taxonomy): domain Eukaryota; kingdom Viridiplantae; phylum Streptophyta; class Magnoliopsida; order Fabales; family Fabaceae; genus Astragalus; species Astragalus glycyphyllos. Next base: position 22,239,027 of record OY754313.1, on the reverse strand, counting down.
TTTCATCGTACAACGTGAAAATTTGTGAAGCCGCCATCAACATTTTTTATTTAGGGACCAAAACATTGAAAAAGAGTCCTTTTTTAAGGCGGGTGGTCCTTTGAGAACTAGAGATGTAGGTTCGGGGGTCGGTTAGGTGTGGGGAAGGTATTAGCACCCCACACCTCCTTTCTACCGAAAGGGAACCTTTAACTTGATGTGCGGTTTTGACAGAGTTGATTTGAAACAATTCGTTCTACTTCTTTTTTATTTGAGAAAAGTGTTTTTGAAAACGGGGGAAAAGAAGAATCTTTTTATTATTTTTTAAAAGTGTGCTTGACGGGATGTGACCCGCTCCTACGTATCTCCCGGTGCGATGGAGAATTCAAAGCTTACGTAGTTCTCCTTAGTCGAGAAACTTTGTGTTGGTGTTTTTTATTGTAGGGGTTTTCGGTCCTAGACTGTACAGTCCACTAGACCTAGAACAAAGACAACCCCGCCTGTACAGACGACGTGCCCCCTACTTATTGAAAATGTTTTTTTGATTACTTGAAGAAAGGGATTTGTTGTGAGGTCGATTACTTTTATTTGAGCAAGTATCTTAGGCTCGCACGAACTGTACAGCTCGCTAACCCTAAGGCGCTAACCAATACCGGATGTACATCCGATTTGATTCCTTACTCATTTTTTTTGAAATAGGGTTCAAGTTGTTAATTACTTGTTTTAATTCTCATAAGTATCCCAAGATGTTTGAGCTGTACAGCTCCGATCTTAGGACGCTAGACAACACCGGCCGTACGTCCGACTTGCCTCCTTATGAGTTTTCAAAAAGGTTTATTGTTGATCTTAGAAAGAATTTGATTGGCTTATGAAAACAATTTGAGAAAAGATTGAGTTTGGAAAAGCTTTAGAAAATGATTGATTTGAAGAAAGGAGAAGGGAGTTTGAGGGTGACATTGGTCACAAAAGATTTGTTGGGATGGCGTGGCATCCAAAAGGAAAAGAAAGTAGAACATTCAATCAATTTCCAAGTCAAGAACCAAAGTGCAACATTTAACAAATTGCAAGCAAAGCAATCAACAATGTAAGCATAAGCATAAACATTACCAATTACAACATTTGAGCACAAGAATGACACTTAGTCATCAACGTCTAATGGCATGTATATGTAAGATCAAAAATAAGCACACAAAGAGATCATACAAAAGTTCAATTCAATTAAGTGTCAACACAAGATAAAGCACAAGGTTGAATCCCTTTTGGTAATCCTTGACGCTTGAGACAATGCACAAGTGCATAAGTGTCTAGTCCTTTTACCAAATCATCAACATTAAAGCATAACATTGACCTAGAAAGAATATCACATTTGTAAGACCAAAAGTGACCAAAAGAGGGCATTAACAAGTCATTTTTGTAACCAAAATTGATTAATCAAGTTAGAAAACTAGCATTTGCATTTTCAAGCAAGAATTGCACAAAGAAAATTGAATCATCTTAGGCAATCCTCATCACTTAAAATGAAGTGCCTAAGGCACAAGTGAGAGTCCTCTTGCCAATCCTCAACATTGAATAACTTTGCAAACAAGTTACTAACAAGCAAACCAAAGTTTACAATCAAAGCACAAGGTTGTGTTGAATCATCTTAGGCAATCCTCAACACTTAAAATGAAATGCCTAAGGCACAAGTGTGAGTCCTCTTGCCAATCATCAACATATAACAATTTGCAAGCAAGATACAATCAATTAGCAACAATATTTTGCAATCAAAACATCGAATCAATTGCGTTGAATCATTTTAGTCAATCCTCAACACTTAAAGTTAAGTGCTCAAAGGCACAAGTGTGAGTCCTCTTGCCAATCATCAACATAGAGTAATTTTGCAAACAAGTTACTAACAAGCAAACCAAAATTTTCAATCAAAGCACAAGGTTGTGTTGAATCATCTTAGGCAATCCTCAACACTTAAAATGAAATGCCTAAGGCACAAGTGTGAGTCCTCTTGCCAATCATCAACATAGAATAATTTGCAAGCAAAGTACATAACAACCAAACCAAAACAACTTGAGAAATCATTTTACCCAATATTGCAAACCCATTTCACAAGAAAATTAACAAACCCTAATATCATGATTTGCGAAGCATCACATCATTTTATTCAACAAAATGCAAAATTATAGTGAAAACAAACATAAATCACAATTTATTCAAGGGTGAGAAGCATCTCAAACACCCAAGCCTCCCTAAGTGCTTGTCAAAATGTTTGAGACACCTCTCACCAACAACTATCAACAAATCAACAATATAACAACACTAAAATGCATGAATATGGTAGGATGCAAAATTAGAAACATGATATCTACATTTTGATGCAAAAAAGTTGAAGATGATGCTAGGTTTTAAGAAGTTTACCTCAAATCCAAGCTAAGGAATGACTAATATGAAGAACAAGACCACAAATCAACTTGAATCTTCACCAAACTTCAATGAAACCCACGAAATGCTTGCTTAAAAATGCCCTTTGATGATGCAAGCTTGAATCAAATTAGGAGAGAAGGAAGATGTATGAAGTAGGAATGGAAATGAGGTGAGAAAATGGAAGTGAAATGAAGAAAAATGGAGGAGGGAATGGAGAGGAAATTCGGCCAAGGGAGGAGAGGAGAGGAGAGGTTTGTGTGCTAGGGTTTTGTGAATGAATTGTGAGGCCAAAAGTTGTGAGAGGTGAGGTTAATAGGGTATTTATAGAATGCATCTAGGTTTGAGGGTATTTAGGTCAATTTGCACTAGTTGTGCTCTAGGATTTGATTTTAATTTTGAATCAAAGGCTAAGATTGAGGCTCACATGGATTGAGGACATTGAGAAAACACAAAATGAGAGAATAGAGAGGGGGTGGCGCATAAACCTTGGGAGGGGTCCTTGGTGACCAAGTTTTGCAAGTTGTCATCTTGTACTATTGTACTATTATATGACCATTCCATTATCCCTTCATTTTTGATTATTCTTCTTAGGATAATTGTACAAAAATACACCCAATTTAGGCCACATACTAGGAACCTTAGGAATATGCCATTTTATGAGATCATCATGACCAAAAATATCATAAAAACCTCATCTTGAAATTTTTGTAGAATATTCCTTTTTGATGCCTTTTTTGAATTTGAATTTTGTGCACAATGTATGCATGCCTGCGCATACATACATACATGACCAAAAATGTTTTGCCTCAAATAAATTTCTCTAAAATTGCACAATGATTCTTGATGAGAAATTATCTTATTTTTGACAATGACCAAAATACCCTTTTGCCCTAAAAACCTTGTTTTTTAACAACAAATGCATTTCCACTCTAACAATGAATTTAAAAGCCCTAGAATGACTTTTAAAACCCAAAAATGCATGCACAATGCTCTTCACTCTTCAAAATAAAACCACACTTCTCAATTTATTTATTTTTTTGCGGAAAATTAGGGTTTTAAACATAGGCGGACAAAATTAGGGTATGACAGACACCAGCAGTGCGATTACCTTCATTCATCTCATCATCTCCTTGTTCTCGATTATGGTCAAGAACTTCTTTCCCAGGCTCATTTTTATCAGAGGAGGGCTCGTTGATTAGCAAATCTTCTATTTGTTGATGAAGAGCTTCTCCAGTTGTGTTGATGGGACTATCTGGGGTTTGTTGTTCCTCGACTACTTTCTCAGCTATTGTCTCGATAGAAGGAGAGAGAGTTGAAGTTGGTGTCGGTTGTTTCTGTTGAGTTTCGACATTGCTGGCTTCGTTTCCCTGTTATAATAGATTGATGAGTTTTTCGTCATATTGAATCAAAACGAATAAGGGAAGATAAGAAACTTGTCAATTACCTTTGAAGCTGTTTCTCCAATGTGAGAACCTGCACTTTCAGGTTTCTTAGGAGTTTTTACTTTCTTCTTTAGAGGTTTTTCTGGGTTCATTTGATCTTTTCCTTTATGCACCTCCTTGCCGTGTCCTTGTTGTTCGACAGGAGCTTGTTGAGATGGAATCTTAAGAGCTTCTTGAGAGTTCTTTCATTTCTTTTCCCTTTCAAGTTGAGTTTTGGGAACCTCAGTTTGTTTAGGGCTGCTTGTTGGGTTGTCAGACTGAAAATTCGACACTCATATCAGCATAAACAAGAAAAGGAAATACAAATAATTACAAAAAGGCAAAGAGGTAAGAAGTTCTACCTCTGAATCATCACTCACAGTTAGCGTATCAGTTTTCTTCAATTTCTTGGAAGGAACATCAGTAGTAGAACTACTTGCCCTTTTTCGACTCTACAAAATGAAGATTAGTCAGGTGTCGAATTTAAAGCTTGACCATAGAGGAAGATGTTGCCAAGATACTCACCTCTTGTTTCTTTGTTTGTTGGAGTTTGCTTTGTTTCGAAGAAGTACTGGTTTCTTTCTTCGACGTCTTTTTGGGCGACTTTGTTGTACCAGCAGCTAGAGTTGTTGGAATAGGGACAGCTACAGACATTAGACAATCATATAAGTAAGTTCATACATGAAAGGAAAAATTAAATTTTTTTTCCTAAGAGTCTTATGCATCACCTGTTTTGATGAGGGATGTGATTCGAACATGTTGAATGTCCAAATGGAGATCACCTCTAAATGTGTATATGTTATGCTTAGTCGGAGTTACTTTCTGGGCTGTTTTAGTTATAAAATAGTTTTGTAATGCCATAGTCGAACCACACACAAACCATTCAGGAATTGGTGGTCGAAATGCCAAGGCTAGTTTACTGGTTGGCAAAGGCGGAAACTTAATCTTACATTTCAAAGAAAAATCATATTTATTTGTTACATAGGGTGGAAAGTGCATTGTCGGAATTTTTTCGATAATTTTTTGCTTTAAAACTTTTGCAGCCTCAGAAACAGTTCGACTAAGACAATGTGGATCATATACAGTTTCGAAGTAATTTTGAAAGGCTTGAATTTCTCGAATGTGCATACCTTGACTTTTGTCCTTCTTGTTCTGCAAAGGAGGGAAAGTAGATATTAGGTTGGACAGCAATGTAGTTTCTTCGACATCAGCAGATTTAGATGTGTAATAATTTCTCCACCACTTAAAAAATTCCTTGGTGCAAGCAAATGTTGGTTCAAATTTTAAAGGAATAAAAGTGGGAGCATTTTGAGCAGTGTTGTCGAGACGTTTCCAGAAATATCTTTCATTGTCTGGATGCTTCAAGTCCTTTTTAGTTTTATAAAAAGGGGCAGGTCGAAGTTGACATAATCCAAACTGCCTTGCCACTAAATTTGGTTGATATCCAGTCATTCCAAATTGAGCCTTGCCCTTTCCAGTCCAGATTTTGGTCGACAGGAAGTTTGGAGTTAAATAGGCTCTCCAGATTTGGTTGATTTCTTCAGCATCTTCGACAGAGGTTGCAGGAAGTTCTTTTGTGAACCAACTTGGTCCACGAGTCCTATCAACGAATGGTGCCATTGAAGGTGTGAAAGTGTCACAGTTCAGAAACATGGTGAAAGCAGCAGAGAACAGGTCTTCTGTAGATTGACCTATTTCCCTAGGCTTTAAAACATCAAGCCTCATACCTTCGATTCTTCTCTGTTCGACCATCTCAACATAGTCGTTAGGGCAATACAATTGCAATCTTGATTCAAAGGTGGCAAGGAGCCACAATTGGAACAGCCAAATAGGGCCTGAGACCAGTAGTTTGGCTTGAGGTCCAAGTCCTCTCAAGTCGAAAGATCCATGTGCTAAAGCATCATAGAGAAATCCTAGAATGAGCTTGCTGAGGCATATGTTTCGACCTTCATGAAGCTGAATGGCCAAGTTGACATACATTTTGGCCACTTGGAGTGATGAAGAGCAGAAGATATAGAGAGAGAGCCACAAAGTGAGGAAGGCAATGTGTTCTATGTCGGAAACTTCCTCGTCATCAGTTACATGCTGATCTTCAGTGTACCCAGAAAATGTGGCACGTTTGAAGTCGAATTGGTAGGTTTTGGTGGTGTTGTTGGGATTGAAAATTTCTCCTGTAGGTTTAAGGCCAGTTATGGCAGCCACATCCAGCAAGGTGGGAGAGAGCATGCCACATTTAAGATGTAAGCTGTTAGTTGTGAGTTCCCAGAAATGTAATGCTGCGATGAGCATGGGGCTATGGTACCTAGGGCCATATCTCGACAGTTGAATGAGGTCATAAATCCCTTGGGATTTCCAGAATTCGCCCTTCTTCGACTCAACTTTGTTAAGCCAGTTTGTGTAGAGTTCGTTCTCTGCGTGGGGTGAAGACCTAAAGACCCTATTGGGGGCATTCATAAACCCCATTTCGTAGGGCCCCTTTTCGAAAATCCTAGGGCTATATTTATGGTAGCTAGGGAAAATCTCTAGAAGTTTCTGTGTGTCTTCGTGAGATTCAGAGAGAGGTCCAAGAAAAGCATGCTTGTTAGGTTCAGAAGAGGGAATTAATACCTGTGATTTCCAGATTTGAGTGCGAGCATCTTCCAAATCAGGTTCAGCAACAAATTTCTGTTTCCCAGAACCTTGAGAGCTTGAAGCAGAAGCCATTTTTCAGAAGTTTTTCTGGTTCGTTGGTGTTCTTCTAACGAAGAAGATAAAGAAGCTTGAAGAGAGAGTTTTCTGGTTTTGGATATGGGTTCGCAAGGAAGATGAAGAGTGAAAGAGTAGAATGGAGAAGAAGGTACTCCTTTTATAGTTGCTGGATAAAAAAAAATAGGGGTATAAACCTTTGGGTTTTTTCCACTCCCAGAGAGTGGCCCACTAACAATCATGACCTGACAGTTATGGAAAAGTGGTTTTTGGAGAGTTCCAAGGTAAAACGTGGCCCACTAACTCTAAATAGTTGGCGCAATAAAGTGGTTTTCTTTTGGAAAAAAAAACATCCTTTCAATTCTGAAGAAGGATGTTAGTGACGTCAGCAGACTTGACACGAGACTGTTGATTGAAGTTTCAAAAACGTCTTTTTCTTTCTTCATTCTAAATTCAGTCGAAAAAGACATTTTTGGGGGGCAATTTGTTGCCTGCATTTTCGACAAGCTCAATTAAATGCAGTCAACGAGGTTTGACTTATTATTTCAAGAGAAAGATGTCAATTTCGACATTGAGAAGAGTTAAGTTATTTGGTTGTGTTAAGATGATTTCGACATGAGGCTTGTTGAAATCGAAGCGTTGAAGACAGTGATTTCGAAAAGAAGAGGTTTTGAAGACTGGTAACAGATTGGAATCAAGCAATCATTGTCGAAGGGATGCAGCAGTTACATTTTTTTAAAAAATATTCTGTACAGTTATTTTCTATTTGTATAAATAGTAGTTTTTCATAGAAAAACGGGTCACAATACGCACATACAGAATTCTCATACTCCAATTTCCAAGTTAAAGAGAAAAGCGAGTTACAGAACAATGTATGCACTTGTGCACAAATTTCTATTCAGTCAATCAAATTTAAATCTGTTTTCTTAAATTCCTTGCATTTTACTTGTTTTTTACACATTCCGTTCAGAATTGTATCCTTTTGAAGTAAATTCGACAGTTTCAATATCTTTGAAATTGGCGGTTATCTTCATCAATTTCATCAAAACCGTAAGGACATTAACGAAAGTCAATAATTTCTGGGAAATCAATGCACAATATGTCTTAAGATTTACTAGTTGATCTTGCAAGCAAATAATTTTAAACTAGCGGTTGTTTACCAAAAACCACGGTAAACAAATAGATAATGATAGAACATTTTTTCCGTCAAAAGAAAAAACAATACAATATTTTTAATCACACTTCACCTATATTTAGAACATTTGATAGCTTCTTCAATTTATAATTGAAAAATATGTCCTCCCCTCACAAACATACCCTTAAATTTTAGAAAAGTTCAGCTTAGCCCCTAACATTGACAATATTTCTTATTAGACTCACATTTCTAAACATTATTCACTTTAGCCCCATTAGATTCTCAATGTCACGTTTGGCTTCTGAGTTTTACCACTTAATGTTAGTTAATACACAAAAAGAACCAAAAATCAGTGACCAAACTAATACAAAATTGTATGAATCTAATTGATATTAAATTGTAAAAATCATGACCAAACGTGACTTCGAGAGTTTGATGGACTAGACCAAAAAACGTTTGAAAATGTCAATGACTAATTAAGAATATTATTAATATCAGGGACTAAACAGAACTATTCTAAAGTTTGAGAGATCAAACTTGCTATTAACTCGTAGATAGTGTTTTGAAAGCGCTATATACACTCCAATTATAGTGTATTGAGCACTTTCAAGTGAATGGGTTATCTAACTTTGGTTGCATTTAACTTCTAGATTGTTCTGTGTACTAGGGCTAAATATGGGTATTTGACCTGAACCGAAACTAAATGAGTCGATAGAGGGTGCAAGAAAACAAGCAATTTTATTGTTTTGTGGGTCCCAAAGTTCGCCATTCAGTTACACATGAATTCTAATGGGCGGGTTTAGTTTTGATGATAATTTTTTTTTCTTTTGCTTGAACTATTTGCATATCTCTATAGTGTAAAATCCCATTTTTTGTAACCCTACTATGCTTCATGTTAAACCCTACTTTGTTGTGTTATTAATCCTAATTCGATTGAGCAAAATACTAATCCTCGTGCTTGATTTTATGTTTGATTTTGAGGTTAATTAGGGTTGGATTATGGTGGAAAAGTATGCCTTTGTATGGTCAAATATGTCACTAAGTAGGCCTAGAGCCGAGTTTAAAGGGAGGGGCGCTAAAATCAGAAAAAAAGGTAAGACATGGTGTGCTATACACTCGACTACAGAAGGACTTCTGTGCATGACTAACCGATCAACCCCAAACATCTCGCCCCAGCCTCTCCCAATATTGAATGAGGCGTGGTCAGAGAGAAATATCCTTGATTTCTCTCCTTGCAGACTGTAACAATCAGCTCGACTATTAAGTGTATTAATCACCATTAATGTACCTTGTAATATAATTATATGCGCAGATCCCAAATTCATTTCTCGTACCCTAGTGCTATTTCATATTTACCATTGTTATTCTCATGTTCGGTCCTTTTCCTTTCAAGGAAACCGATCATAACATCTTTAAAATTAATTAAGGATCATTATTTATCCATCCACTTAATTCCAATATATACGCCACGTTTGTAATGAAGGGGGGATAAATCTTAATTATACTAAACCATGGATGCTACATGTAGGCGTTCATGTGTATAATTCAGAAAAATGACATCAGATTCGGTAAAAGTCCACGTCAGTTTTTATAGTACAATTGTGATACACGTCATCAACAAACTATGATCCAACGGCATTGATTTGATAAAATAAACACACAAAGCCAAACGTGCTACTTCAACGGCTAAGATTTCGTAAAATTTCGGCTGGTTATAAACGGCTCGGATTGATCATGATTTCAGCTGGAAATCAATTAAATGAGAGATTAATAAATAAGAGATTTCCTACAATCCCACTAACAAAATGGACCTATGAATCAGCGTTCATATTAATAGATATTTCTACAATCAAACTGCCTATTTAAGGTAGGCTTCATTTGTCAAAAGAATCCATTTAGAAAAATCAGTTGCAAGAAACTATCACCAACGAAGGATTCTGAGGATGATTCCCTTACAGACCTGTGAACAATCCACATAAAATAAAATAGTTTTCCTATGACGTTAAAAACGGAAAATGAATTGTTTGTATTGAAAATGAATTATTAAAAAATGTTTTAAATATTTAATTAAAAGGCACAATTGGACTTATACCCTTATAATTGAAATTCATGCTAAAAACATTGGTGTAATTACTTCGGTTTATAAAGATAAAGATCTAAAAATAGTAATACATTTCATATTAGCATACAATAGTTCTTAGAATAATTATGGAAAATTGCGTCAAAAAAAAGAATAATTATGGAAAAGATTAACAATTAATTTCATAGTAAATCAAATAATAAATCAAATGAGTGATTCATGGCCGAATTTTAAGCATATAAAATTAATCATAGATATGGAAGCTTCAAGGATGCCTTTATACAACGGTCGGAGGGTGCATTAAGAAGAGGTGTTGTTGGGTCTATTTGGTGGCGCTATTTGATGATGCTTGATCTCGCGTTTTCTCCTCTATCTTCTTTCGGCCAGCAGGTTTCTCGTAGGATGGGGAATGGCGCTTCGGTGGATTTTTGGAATGATGTTTGGCTGGGAACTTCTTCTTTTTCTCGGATTTTTCCTTCTCTATGGACGGGACGTGAATCAAACCGTGTGGTGGTGCAGGACTTTGGAGGGTGGAGGGATGGAGTTTGGCGGTGGAATGAATCTTGGCTAGTATCTCAATCGTGTGTTAATCATTTGGAGGCTGCATACCTTCAACAAATCTTGGCCCCAGTGACTCTTGCTCAAGGGATTGAGGATACTTGGATATGAAAGCTTGAGACTTCGAAAAAATTTACCGTATGTTCTTGTTACAAAGAGATGCTTCGGAAGGTAATGGGGAGCGATCAAAATGAATTACATAAGATGTTGGAGAAGTTATGGAGATGTGTCGCTCCCTCCAAGGTTATTGTTTTTGGATGGCGCTTACTTAGGGATGCTCTTCCAACTCGCGGAAATTTGCGACACCGACATGTTATCGCACCGGACAATGACGCTCTCTGTCCATTGTGTTGGAATGAAGTTGAATCGCAGTTTCACCTGTTTTTGAGCTGCACCTTTGCATCTGATATTTGGTCGCGGGGGTGTGTTTGGTGTAGGATCGACCATGTGGGATCCAACAGCTTGCTCGAACATTGTCTTTGGTGGGGGAAGCTATCCAAAGGTAAAAAGGCCAAGAAACAAAGCACTTAATTTGGTTGACTACCTGTTGGAGTATTTGGTTGGCTAGGAATGCTCTTATCTTCAAGAACGAGGATCCCAACATTGAATCTATCATGTCACGCATCAAGCAGTTAACTTGGAGTTGGTTGGTCTATAGATCTCATTGTATTTTAAATTTTGATATTTCTGCTTGGTGGCTTGATCCACTTCATTGCCTAAACAATATGTAACTTTTGTTGTTTGGCTTTGAGCACCCCTAGTGCTTTTTTCAATGAAGTATTGCTTATCTAAAAAAAAGCATATAAAACTAATGGGGTTGATACTCTCCCATATTCCCATATTCAAATTCAAATATTCTGAATTATAGAATAAAGTGACACAAATCACTTAAAGATTCAAATTAAAATATTCTGAATTATAGAATAAGTGCTTCAAAATGATAAAGTGACACAAATCAATTAAAGATTAACCCCTAAATTTTAATATATGAATTATTTTTAATAATTTTGATTATTAAGTATACGAATTAGCTGTTGCTGACAATTAAAAAGGAGTCCCAAGTCAGCCTAATTACAAATTCATTTATGATTGCCAATTTTAAGGGATGTATTATATATCAAGGCCAAAATCAGTGGCAAACTGTTAGCCTGTAATTTCGACAGGCTAAATTAAATGCAGTCAACGGGGTTTGACTTTGGTCTTCTCAGAAGAAGGTGTTGGTTTCGACACAGAAGAGTTGTATCAGAAGGCAAATTCGACAAAGCCTTAGACTTAACAAGAATTGAAGGGTGATATTTCGACGAGAAGAAGGCTGGGATTCAATAGCAGGTCAAAATCAAGTGCTCGCCATCGAAGTTCTGGCAGTGACCCTAGTCGAAGGCTGAAGCAGTTTTCTTTTTTAAATTCTTTGTACAGTTAGTTAGTTTTAGTGTTTTCCTTCCTTGTATAAATAGTAGTTTTTCACAGGAAAAACGGGTCACAAACTCATTACAGATTCTCACGCTCTAACTTCCAACATCACAAAGAAAACGAGTCAGAGAAGAATGTATGATCATGTGTACCAACTTTCTTTTCAATTAATGCATTTTACTTTGTTTCTTTAAGCAATTTTCTGCATTTTTATTTGCTCTCTTCATCTCTGTCCGAAGTGACTTCGACGGTTTCGCGCGAAACTGACAGTTATCTTCATTCTTCCCTTTAAAAACTGTAAGACACTCATAATTTCTGGAAAAACTTTAACACAAATGGTCTTAGGATTTACTTGTTGATCCTGCAAGCAGAAGAAATTTCAAACTAGGAGTGTTTACCAAAAACCACGGTAAACAAATTGACACGCCCGGTGGGACATTTGTGCTAATTTTAAAGTTTTTTCGTTGAATTCTTAAACTTTGTGTTTATCTGTGTATGCAATTAAGGAGTGGTAAACATCTTCCAGAGATGGCACGCTCTAGTACAAGTAATGCTTCTGCATCAAATGCACAAAGTACACAAGAACAAACTAGAGTTAGTGACGTTAACGCTACAAATGTCGCAGGCATAACCGTTGCTATGCCTTCTTCGACAACAATGGGAGTAACTGCTATAACTTCTCCCATAATTACCCCTGTGTCAATGATGACCACTGTAGCATTAACGAATGTTAATACAATGGCTTATGTGCCACCAATAGTAGGACCAACGAGTCCTTTGATGGCAAATCCAATGGTTGGAAACTTGCCATTTACTATGAGTGGTAGACCTTACCCATATGGCATGCCAACGGCTTTGATGGCGGGCCTTCAGACAAATTCGTCTATTTTTGCAGAAAATGCAATCGCAGGCTATTCCCCTACTCATAGTTCATCAGAAGGCGTTTTTAGTCGAAATGCCCAACCCAATTTGACTACAACATCTTTGTTGGCATTGAGGCAACAAATGGATGATAGCAATCATGATATGGTCAATATGTTAACACAACAAATTGGTATAGTGTTTAATCCTTTGATACAAAACACTAATAGCAGTTACCAAATGTTAGCAGCGCAAATGGGCAGAATTGCTGATTTCTTTGGTACTCCACCAGTCCATAACCAGCAAATTCCCCAAATTCAGAATGTTAGGCCTGTCGAAGTACCTGTTGAAAGGTCTAACAATCCAATGCCTATAAATCAGGGAAACCAAGGACAACAACAGGTTATCGAAGAGCCTATGAGGGTAGAGGCAATCCCTGAAGTTGTGTTAGTAAATAGAAACCAAAATGCAGATGAAGTGGTCAGACAAGTGCAACAAACAATTTTGGAGCACAAAATAATCTAGCTAATATGGTCCAAACTATTCTAGGACAGAATGGCCTTAACTTAGGTTTACATAGGCCTAATTTTGTGTCGCCTTTGTCGGAATACACCTTACAAACGGAGCTGCCTAGGGGATGGAAAATCCCTAAGTTCACAAAATTTGCTGGAGAAACCAGTGAATCTACTGTCGAACACGTGCCTCGCTATTTGACTGAGGCTGGTGATATTGCGCATAATGAGAATTTAAGAATGAAATACTTTCCAAATTCTTTAACTAAGAATGCGTTTACATGATTCACCACCCTGCCTCCAAATTCCATATTTAATTGGAGTCAGTTAGAGAAGGCCTTTCACGAACAATTCTATATGGGCCAATGTAAAATTAGTCTTAAGGAATTGGCTAGCGTTCGACGCAAGGGGGCAGAATCTATTGATGATTATCTCAATAGATTTAGATTTTTCAAAGCAAGGTGCTTTACTCAAGTGCCTGAACACGAGTTAGTCGAAATGGCTGCTGGTGGTCTAGATTATACTATAAGAAAGAAACTAGATACACTACATTTAAGAGATATCGCACAATTGGCTGATAGAGTTCGACAAGTCGAAAAACTCAAAGCCGAAAAAGCCAGAACAGGTAGATTCCAAAGTAAGAAAGAAAAGGTTGCTTATGTCGAAGCTAATGACAGTGACCAAGAATACGACATATCTTATGAAGATGTCGGAGAAGAGGTTAACATTGCAGAACTAAAACCAGGACCTCCTTATACTTGCAAATTGTTGAAACCTTCTAATGGGAAAAATCCTGTTGAGCCTAAGAATGATAAATTTGTTGCAAAAACTTATACTTATGATGTTTCTAAATGTGATGAAATATTTGATCTGTTACTGGCTGATGGTCAAATTTTAGTGCCTAAAGGCCTGAAAATTCCACCATTGGAACAGTGACAGAAAAGAGGTTTTTGTAAATTTCATGGCTTCTTGGGCCATAACACTTCTCGTTGTGTTATTTTCAGGGATTTGGAGCAGAACGCCCTCAATGAGGGAAAGCTGAAATTTGGTGACAAATCTAAGCCACCAATGAAGATTGATGCGGATTCTTTGCCAACAGCTGATGCATTGCTTGTTGAAGTCGATCTCAATGTGGTTGAGGTCAAAGAGGTTGTTGCTGAAAATGCTAAGGTAGAGAAGGCTGTCGACAAGGTTGATGTCGAAATGGTCACGCTGAAAAAATGAAGATAGTGTATCCAAGGGCTGAAGAAGAATTGATTGATTTTCTCAATCGCTGCAAAATCAGCAATACTAAAGTTATGCTTTGTCCAAGGTGTAGTTCTGTCTTCGACAAAGAGGCTGCCAAAAATCTGGAGGGATTTAAGCCTCAACTGAAACGTAAAGGAAAGTGAGTCGACAAAAGACCAAAGTTCAAAACTTATGCTCCTCCAGCAAAGTCTCTTGTCGAGAAATGGGTGCACTCTGGTGGAAAAAGTACTGGTTATTATCCAGTATATTATGCTAGAAAGAATGTTGGAAATACACAGAAATCAGCAAAATTGGTTAAGGGTAGCAATAGTGCTACTAGCCAAAACAAGGCATTTGAGTCTAATAAATATGCCTATAATAATAACTACAAAGGGAAGAACCCTATGACAAGAACTCAGTGGCGTAGATATCAACGCCAGAAAAAGGTTGCTACTGCAGGCAAGGTGGAAAATTCCAACAAAGAGAAAGGTAAACAAATACCATCAAAATCTCTTGAAATGGCTAGAAAGCCAGCTACTGAAAGGATATTTCCACCACTTTCAGTGATCAAAGAGGGTCTCAACTTAGACGAAGAAATGGGCTCAGATTTCGCTGATTCTGGGTCGAAATTCGACGTCTTGTGTGGTGTAGTCTCAATTCTCCCAATTGAGTATGATGTGGTTTCTGAAGTGAATGATGTCGAAGAAGATTTCGACGAAGAAACCACTTACAAACCAATTTGTTACTATGTGCTTAAAAATGGTTGCGTTGAAGAGCAACACGCTGTGTTTGAAAAACCAGACTGTGGAATGATGAACCATCTCAAACCTTTGTATATTCAAGCAAAGGTGAACAATATTGGTGTCAATAAAATTCTGGTTGACAGTGGTGCTGCTATAAACCTAATGCCACAACATATGCTGAAAAGAATTGGAAAGTGTGAGACTGACTTGAAAACACACAATGTAATTCTTACCAACTTTGAAGGCAAAAGTGGTCACTCACTTGGAGCCATTGAAGTTGATTTTGCTGTTGAAAGCATCAGGAGACCAACGATGTTCATGGTAATTTCAACAAAGGCAAATTACAACATGCTGCTGGGAAGAGAATGGATCCATGGTGTGGGAGCTATACCTTCGACAGTTCACCAGAGGCTCATCATTTGGAGAGAAGATGGTCTAGTCGAAAATATTGAAGGTGATCAGAGTTACTTCAAGGCTGAGGTAAACACTATTACCAAGAAAACCTTTGATAAACAATTGGCGAACATTGCACCATGTATTTCTTTTGAACTTGGTTATGAAAACAAAACAATGTTAGATCTTCAGTGATACTTCATCCCAATTATGGATTCATTTGGGATAGAGAGGTTATAGATGAAGACAACTACCCACAAGGCTCTGTTAAGCCTACAGGGTGGGAAGGCCCATAAATAGTTAGTTATGGATAAGCCCACTGCGTGGGATAGAATTACGACCTACGTGGCCGAGAATAAGCAAAAAGCAGTTTTAGAAGCTGAATTACAACAACAATTAGTTGCTGAAGCCGTTGAGGACAAAAATAGAGACAATGTTGTCGAAAACCCGAGGCTTGATTGTGTCTATGATGACGAGCCTTTAGGTTTTGAAAAAGATCCAATGGGTTAGACCAAAAGGATCCAAGCACAAGATCCCTTAGAAGAAATCGATTTGGGAGATGGCTCCTTGAAAAGGCCAACATATATAAGTGCTAAGATTGATCAAGATTGAAGGTGCAGATTGTCGAATTGCTAAAGGAGTACAAAGACTGCTTTGCATGGGATTACAATGAAATGCCGGGGTTGAGTCATGACGTTGTTGAGATAAGACTACCAATTCGACCAGGAAAGAAGCCAGTGAAGCAGACACCAAGAAGATTTGCACCAGAAATCCTGTTGAAGATCAAAGCAAAAATAGAAAGGTTACTAAAGAGCAAGTTAACCAGAACTGCCAGGTATGTCGAATGGCTTGCTAATACAGTTCCTGTAATTAAGAAAAACGGCACGCTTAGAGTGTGTATAGATTTTAGAGATTTAAATAATGCTACACCTAAGGATGAATATGCCATGCCAGTGGCAGAAATGCTAGTGAATTCAGCAGCAGGTTATGAATACCTAAGTATGCTTGATGGTTATTCTGGATATAACCAAATATATATTGCTGAAGAAGATACATCGAAAACAGCATTCCGAAGCTCAGGGGCATTAGGTGTCTATGAATGGGTTGTAATGCCATTTGGCCTAAAAAATGCTGGTGCAACCTACCAAAGGGCAATGAATTCTATGTTCCATGATTTTATTGAAAAATTTATGCAAGTGTACATAGATGATATTGTAATTAAGTCTTCTTCAGGAATTGGTCATATAGACTATCTTCGACAATCATTTGAAAGAATGAGAAAATATGGATTGAAAATGAATCCACTCAAATGTGCCTTCTGTGTTCGTGCAGGTGACTTTTTGGGCTTCTTAGTACACAAAAAAGGCATTGAAATCAATCAAAACAAGACAAAAGCAATCTTGGAAACGAAAGCTCCTTCGACCAAAAAAGAATTGCAGTCATTATTAGGAAAAATCAATTTCCTTAGAAGATTTATTTCAAATCTAAGTGGCAAGACTCAAGCGTTTTCGCCATTACTTCGACTGAAGAAGGAAGATGTGTTTAGGTGGGATGCAGAACACCAACAAGCTTTCGACGAGATTAAAGCATACCTGATGAAGCCACCAATTTTGTTACCATCTATTAGGAATAAAGTAATGAAATTGTATATAGCAGCTTCAGAATTTTCTATAGGAAGCATGTTAGCTCAAGAAGATGAAAATGGTGTTGAAAGAGCCATTTATTACCTCAGTAGAATTTTAAAAGATGCAGAAACTAGGTATCATCCTATAGAAAAATTGTGTTTATGCTTGTATTTCTCTTGTACAAAATTAAAGCAATAAATAAAGCCTGTTGATGTGTATGTTTATTCGCATTATGATATTATTAAACATATGCTGTCGAAACCAATTTTACATAGTAGAATGGGTAAATGGGCTTTGGCTCTTTCTGAATTCTCTTTGACTTATTAGCCATTAAAAGCAATAAAAGGTCAAATAGTGGCTGACTTTATAGTTGACCGTTCAGTGGTCGAAAATACAATAAACTTGGTGGAAACCCAACCTTGGAAGTTATACTTCGACGGTTCAAGCCACAAAAATGGTGTTGGAATTGGAGTGTTAATAATTTCACCAACGAAGATACCAACAAAGTATAAGTTTAAAATTGAAGGGACGTGCTCCAATCAACGAGGAACAATACGAAGGCTTAATAGCAGAACTTCAAATCTTGTTAGAATTGGGGGCAAAACATGTCAAAATCAAAGGAGATTCAGAACTAATTGTGAAACAGTTAACAAAAGAATACAATACATCAAAGAGAACTTAATAATGTATTTTGCCAATGCTAATACGTTGTTAAAGAGATTTGACACTGTTCGCATAAAACACGTGCCTCGTATGGAAAATCAAGAGGCAAACGATTTGGCACAAATAGCATCAGGATACAAAGTTTCAAAAGAAAAGCTATTAGAGCTAATAGAAATCAAACACAAACAGATTTCGACAGGTCCATCCAATGCCCAATTGTCAGCGACAAAACTTGAGGGGGCAGAGATGTTAAATCTGGTGGAAAATTTTAAAACTTTTGAAAATTTTGAAGTTGAAATTTTTGCCATTGACAATATGTCGAATGATGATTGGCGAAGGCAAATTGTCGAATATTTGGAAAATCCAACAGGAGTGACTGATAGGAAAACCAAGTATAGAGCTTTAAGTTATGTTATTATTGGGAATGAGTTATTTAAAAAGACTCCTTAAAGAGTGTTATCGAAATGTCTTAATGAAAGTGAGGCATATTTAGCAATTTCCAATACTCATAGTGGAGCTTGTGGATCTCATCAAGTAGGTCATCAACTATGCTGAAAGATTGCATAGATTTCACCAAAGGTTGTCAAGAATGTCAAAAAACACGCAGGAATACAACATGTGCCTGCAAGTGAATTGCATTCAATAGTAAAACCATGGCCTTTTAGAGGTTGGACTTTAGATTTGATTGGTGAAATCAAACCAACTTCGTCGAAAGGGCATCGTTTTATCTTAGTGGGAATAGATTATTTTACCAAATGGGTGGAGGTTGTTCCCTTAGCTAATGTAGATCAGGAAGCAGTAATAAATTTTATTCAAAACCACATCTTATATAGGTTTGGTACTCCTGAAACCATTACTACAGACCAAGTGTCATACCCTAATTTTGTCCGCCTAGTTTCAAAACCCTAATTTTCAGCAGAAACAAATAATTTTGTGAGTGATGCATTATTTGAGAAAGGGTTTAGGGTATTTACCCAAGCATTCTAAGGTTTTCAAAATCATTTTTGAGAAATTAAGGAACTTTGGGGCATTTAAAAGGGGCATTGTTTGGTCAATTTCAATTTAATAAATTTTTGCTAGCTGAAAATCCAATTAATTAATTTTTGGGAATTTATTTAATGAAATTGTATTATTTTGAACAAAAAAAATAAATAAAGAAAATCATTTTTCAAATTATGCGCATATTTTATATGTGTAGTAAAAAAATCAAGTTCAAATTAATTCAAGAAAGCATTTCAAAAATAGTACAAGGAATATTCCCAAAAATTATATGATAGGATTTTTGTTGGCAATTTTGGTCATCTCTCATTTTCAAAAATGGCATATTCTTCAAGATACCTTGTATATGGCTCAAAATGGTTAGATTTATGTACAATTATCTTGAAAGGAATAATCAAAATTGAGAGGATAATTGGAAGGTTCATGGATAGTACAATAGTACAATTGCCAACTTGCAAAACTTGGGCACCACTCTCATTGCTTGGCTGAATATCTACCCCTTCATTTCCCTCTCATTTTGCATTTTTTGCCCCTCATCAAAGTGTGTTTCAATCCTCACCCTTGATTCAAAATTAAAATGCAATCCTAGAATGAGATGAGGTACACAATGACCTAAATGCCCCTAAACCTAATTGCACATTATATATACCCTCATATCCTCACCTCTCACAAGTTTTTGCACACAATTCACACTCAAAAACCTAGCCTCTCCTCTTCTCCCTTCTTGGCCGAATACCCCTCTTCATTCCTTCACCTCATTTCTTCACTTTTTCACTTCAAATCAACATTCTAGTCCTAAATCCTTCATCATCCTTGCATTCTCTTCAAAGATCCATCTTCAAATCTCAAGAATCAAGCTCAAGATTGAAGATTAGAGGGTTGATTCAAGTGGTTTAGTGTTCATTCACCTTATTTCTTTCGCTATTCTAGCTTGGAGTTGAGGTATACTCTCAATCTTAGCATCATCAAAATTTTAGCATCAAAAATGTAGATCATCAATCTATTTTTGCATATCAAGCATTTCTTTGCATTTTAGTGCTCTATTTTATGTTGAAATGTTGATATAATTGTTGTTGTTGAATGAGAGATGTGTTTCAAGCATTTTGACAAACACTTTGGGAGGTTTGGATGCTTGAAATGCATCTCTCTCTTGGAATAAATTGTGTGTTTGTGCTATTTTCATTTTGTGCTTGCATTTTCATGAATAAAATTGTGATTTGGGCTTATGTTTCATTTCGCATATTGTAGAAAAATTAGAGTTTGTGTGATTTTAGTGCATTCCTTTTCTTAATCATGTGAATCCTTGCCAAAAAGTTTGATCTATGTCATTTGCTTGCATGATTTTGTTGCTTTCAAAGAATAAAATGAGGTTTTAGCTCTATGTTGGTGTCGCATTTCATGAGATAATTAAGGTTTGTGCTTGTTTTTGTTGCTTGCTTTGAAAATCATGTTTGTGTTGATGATTTGGTAAGAGGATTTGACACTTATGCACTTGTGCATATCCCAAGTGTTAAAGATTACCTAAAGGGATTTAACACCTTAATTGCATATGCTTGCTAAATAAAATGTCAAATTGATTTTTCATGGCTTGCTAATGATCTTACTTGAGGCAAATGCCCTTCCCAACTTATCCCTTTCATGTGGTTGATTGTAGAAATATGCTAAATGTTGATGCCATCAAAATGATACCACATTGTTGCTTACGTCAAATGTTGAAATCCCTAGGATTTTGCAAGTGATTCATTAAATATTTGAATTCACTTGTGATTTGTAACTTCCTTGCCTACTCACATGTTGTGTCATAAATGCCTAGTTAGGTTCATTTCTTGCCATGCATCTTCAATAAGATGTGCAATCTAGGTTCATTCTCCTGCCTATTCATGCATTTTTGCCAAAATGTTCAACTTGGGTTCATTCTTTGCCTATCTATGTATTGTGACATGATATGTGTAGTCTAGGTTCATCTTTGCCTATTCATGCATTGTGTATTCAAATGTTGTAATGAGATGTTTTCAACATGAAAGGGTAAGTTGCAAATTGTGTCTATGTTGTTGCTTGCTTGATAACATGATCTCAATGAATGTGCTATGCTTGCATCTATGAACTTTCTTGCATTCATTGTTTTCTTTTCTAAACAACTTGACATGAAAATGGTTACTAGTTTAGATCATTGCATGAATTGTAGTTTAGCAATTTGCATTTTGGTTATTGACTTGGAACTTGATTGAAAATGTTCTACTAGTTTTCCAAAACTCTTTTCCAAAAATCAAATTGCTTTCAAACTTCTTTTCTAAACTATGTCTTTAACAAATTAAGACCAATTTCTTTTCCAAGCTTAAACCCTAAGTTTTTCATAAACAAAATCATTAGTGGCCACTCGAAGCCTTTGCTTGTTTGATCACTAATGAGGAGTTATTAGTGGTAGTCACTCGAAGCCTTTGCTTGTTTGATTATCATGAAAGCTCCCAAACCTTAAATACATGCGAACCCAATTCAATTCCAAAAACAACACGAGTCATTAGTGGTAATTGTCTTAAGCCTTTGCTAGATGATTATCACTGATGCTCGCCTCATTTGCAAAAAAGGATAGAAAAAAAAACGTTGTTACTTACAATCACTCGAAGCCATTGCTTGTTTGATTATCGGTTTCAACTTATTTTCTTTCGAGTTAGTAATGAAAACCACTCGAAGCCATTGCTTGCTTGGTATTAGTGAACACTCGAGTCTTATTTCAAAAAACACCTAAAAACTAAAAAGCTAAAAACAAAAGAGCCTTTTCAAAACAAGACTAGAACTACGTAGCTTTGAATTCCTCATCGCACCGGAGGATACGTAGGAGCGGGTTCACCTCCCGTCAAGCACCCTTTAAAAAAATAATAACAAAAAGATTCTTCTTTCCCCAGTTTTCAAAAACATTTTCTTAAATAAAAAAAAGAAGAAAAGAAGTAGAACAAAGCGTTTCAAATCAACAGTAAAAAACCACACACTAAATTAAAGGTTCCCTTTCGGTAGAAAGGATGTGTGGGTTGCTAATACCTTCCCCACACATAACCGACCCCCGAACCTATATCTCTCGTTTTCAAAAGGCCAATCGCCTAAAAAGATTTTTCCAATATTTTTTCTAAATTAAAATATTGGTGGCGGCTTCATTGTTTTTCCCGTTGTACGAAGAAGGATCCAAACCGGATTTTTCGAAGTGCATACACCAAGGCACAGTTTTTATTGGTCGAAAAATGGTTGATTTTGCTTCTGAAATTGGTTTCAAGTTATTAACTTCGACACCATACTATGCCCAAGCTAATGGTCAAGTAGAAGCGGCCAACAAAATTATTATCAATTTGATTAAGAAACACATTGGGCAGAAGCCTAAAAATTGGCATAAAACGCTTGATCAAGTGTTGTGGGCATGTCGAAATTCTCCTAGAAAATCAATTAACACTATTCCTTATAGACGCGCATTTGGACACGACGCAGTCTTGCCAGTCGAAATTTGTTTACAATCAGCCAGAATTCAGGGGCAATTTGAAATTCCATCAGATTCTTATTGGGATAAGATGTTAGATGAGTTGGTTGATTTAGACGAAGAAAGACTAAATGCTTTAGATGTTCTTATAAGGCAAAAAGAAAGAGTGGCTAGAGCTTATAATAAAAAGGTTAAGTCAAAAACATTTGCCTTGGGGGATTTAGTGTGGAAAGTCATATTAACCATGGATAGAAAAGATAGAGTTTTGGGTAAATGGTCACCAAATTGGGAAGGACCAGTTCGCATTTTACAAGTATTTACTAACGGTGCCTATGAAGTCCGAGAGTTAGGCGCTGATGGTCAAATTTTGCAAATAAATGGCAAGTATTTAAAGAAATATAAGCCAATATTACAAGAAGTTAAAATAACACAAGACTAAATAGTATAAAGAATTCAAACATGGCATTCAAAAGTCTTTGCCAGAACATTGTCGAAATTACAAAAAACTGGAAAATAAAGAAAGTTACAATCTAAAGTTGGAGATTGGCGTTTAGCCTTTCAAAAACAGCTTTGGAGTGTTCTAGTCTGATGGCAGTGAGGGCTTCGTCTTCAACCAATCTTTGAACCTCTGGCTCATGTGTGCTAAATTTTTCCAAGTGTTGAATTGCTAAGGCTGCTTCTGCGTTAATAATAGATTCCTAAGAATCTGGAATTCTCTTGCGAATTGAAGCCTTCTTCTTTTCCTCTGCCTTAATTTTCAATTGCAGGTTTTTGATCTGTTCTTGATATTTCAAAATGGCATCATCACAGGCAGCCATTTCTTGAGCGTTGTTTGCTGCTTGAGAACCTGCACTTTCAAGTCTTTTGGGAGTCTTTTCTTTCTTCTGGATAGATTTCTCTAGATTCAGAGGAGTTTCCTCCGTAGTTGCCTCTTTGTTGTCTTGCGATTTTTCGACAAGAACCACTGGAGTGAGAGTTTTAGGAGCATCCTGAGAATGTTTCATCTTCTTTTCTCTTTGGGTTTGAGTTGAAGTGGGAGTTTTAAGAGTCTCTTGGGAATGTTTCTTTTTCTTCTCCTTTTCGACTTGAACTGCAGAAATCTTGATTTGCTTCGGGCTACATGTTTGATCGTCAGGCTGGAAGTTTAATGTTCATGGTTAGTAATGAAAAAAAATGGATAAATGTTAGCAGGAGTAAAGAGGTAAGAATATTAGATCTTTGAAATACCACTCACAGGGTGCACTTCAGTTTTCTTCGACTTTTTAGCAGGAACATCAGTAGTAAAACTGCTCCCTCTTTTGCGACTCTGCAAAACGAAGATCAGTCAAGTGTTGGATTTAAAGTGTAAATGTGATGTCACAAAGACCTCATGGAAGTAGATACCTCTTGTTTCTTGGTTTGCTGAGATTGGTGTTGTTTTGGAACGATGGAAACCTTCTTCTTGGTATTTTTCTTCGGCGTCTTAGTGGTGCCAGTGATTGTTGGAACAGCTGCAAAAATATTCGACGAGGTTAGTTGGGAAAATCCCAGAAATTGTTCGACCTAAACAGCTGAATAATGTACCATTTGAAGAGACTTTGGAGAATCTAGAGTGTATTGAATTTGCGTACCTTGATTTTTGGGAAAAGCAGAGAGTAAGTTAGGCAACAAGGTGGATCCTTCGACAGCAGCTAGTTTAGGTGCATAATAGCTTGACCACCATTGGAGAAATTCCTTAGTACAAGCGAAAAGTGGGTTGTATTTCAAAGGAATGAAGGTAGGAGTTCCCTGAGCAGCCATGGTAAGTCGATGCCAATAGTCCCTTTCACTATCTGGGGATATCAAAGATTTTTTCGACTTGTAAAAAGAGGCTGGTCGAGGTTGGCACAGTCCGAATTGCCTCGCCACGAGATTTGGCTGGTATCCTGTCAGTCCATAATGAGTCGAACCTTTGCTTGGCAAAATCCTAAGTGATAACCAGCAAGAAGTCAAATAGGCTCGCCAGATTTCATGGAGTTCGTCATCGGAGTTGATGGGTATTGCAGGAAATTTTTTGAGGAACCAATGAGGTCCATGGGTTCTGTGTGCAAATGGTGCCATTGAAGGAGTGAAAGACTTGGAATTCAATAGCATGTCAAAAGTATCAGAGAATTGGTCTTCGCTTGATTGACCAATTTCCCTAGGTTTTAGGAGAGCAAGTCTTATCCCTTCAACGCTTCTTCGTTCGACCATCCGGATTTGGTCTTTGGGACAGATCAATTGGAGTCTCGATTCAAAAGTGGCAAGAAACCACATTTGAAACAACCAGATAGGCCCAGAAATCAGTAAAGAGGATTGAGGCTTAGAGTTTTTCATTTCAAGGGCCTCATCTCCTAAAGCTTCGTAAAGAGACCCTAGGATAAGTTTGCTAAGATAGATATTTCGACCATTATGAATCTGAGTAGCCAAATTGATATACATCTTTGCAACTTGAAGTGACGAAGAGCAGAAAATATAATGGGACAACCATAAGGTAAGAAAAGCTATGTGTTCCTTATCAGAAACCTCATCACTGTCGAGGACGTGTTGATCTTCGACATACCCAGCAAAAGTGGCACGCTGGAAAGTGAAATTGTATGCATTTGAAGCTCTGTCGGGTTCGAAGATCTCACCCATTAGTCGAAGTCCAGTGATAGCAGCTACCTCTAATAAGGTGGGAGTGAGCATACCACATTTCAGATGAAGGCTGTTGGTAGTAACCTCCCAAAAGTGAAGTGCTGCGATGAGCATAGAACTTTGATATTTAGGGCCATATCTTGACAACTGGACGAGGTCGAAAATACCTTGAGTCTTCCAGAAGTCACCTTTCTTCGACTCAATTTTGTTGAGCCAATTAATATAAGCTTCGTGCCTTACATGAGGTGCAGATCTGAAAACTCGTGTAGCCATGAAACTCATTTCATAAGGACCTTCGTAGAAGATTCTAGGGCTATAATGACGATAGCTAGGAAAAATCTCCTGGATTTTTGGTGGTTCTGGAAGAAAATCAGGAAGAGGACCAAGAAAAGCATGTGTGTGATTTTCAAGACCAAGGATGATCACTTGTGACTTCCAATTTTGAGCACGTGGATCTTCAAGGTCAGGTTCAGCGACACAAAAATGTTTTCCAGAAGTGTGGGTGTGTGAGATTGGCACAGGATCTTGGGCTTGAGCAGATTCAGCAATGAGTTGTTGCTTGCCAGTAGCGGTTGCAGAAGTTCGAGCTTGAGATGAAGACGCCATTGATGAGCAGTGCAAGATATTAATGGAGTTCTGGAGTTTCTGAGTTTGGAAAGCGCAGGTGTGTTCTCGCGAAGAAGAGAATAGAAGAGAAGGGATTGCAAAGGTTTCAGAAAAGAGTAAAATGGAGAGAAAATGATAGCTTATATAGTCGTTGAGTGTAAAAGGATGAAACTTTTGGGTTTCTCTTTAATGGAGCTGTTACTTGCAATGAGTAGTAGGGAGTTCCAATGCAAAACGTGGCCCACTAACTCTGAAACGGTGGCGCCAAAAGGCCCTTTTCACTGAAACGTCTCATCAATGCTGCAACGTGATGTTAATGATTTCATCAGAGCAATTAAAAGGAATCTTCAAAAATGTCACTTTTTCTGCCTTACATAAAGCTTCAGTTGAAAAAGACATTTTTGGGGAGCAATTTGTTAGCCTGTAATTTCGACAGGCTAAATTAAATGCAGTCAACGGGGTTTGACTTTGGTCTTCTCAGAAGAAGGTGTTGGTTTCGACACAGAAGAGTTGTATCAGAAGGCAAATTCGACAAAGCCTTAGACTTAACAAGGATTGAAGGGTGATATTTCGACGAGAAGAAGCCTGGGATTCAATAGCAAGTCAAAATCAAGTGCTCGCCGTCGAAGTTCTACCCTAGTCGAAGGCTGAAGCAGTTTTCTTTTTTAAATTCTCTGTAAAGTTAGTTAGTTTTAGTGTTTTCCTTCCTTGTATAAATAGTAGTTTTTCACAGGAAAAACGGGTCACAAACTCATTATAGATTCTCACGCTCTAACTTCCAACATCACAGAGAAAACGAGTCAGAGAAGAATGTATGATCATGTGTACCAACTTTCTTTTCAATTTATGCATTTTACTTTGTTTCTTTAAGCAATTTTCTGCATTTTTATTTGCTCTCTTCATCTCTGTCCGAAGTGACTTCGACGGTTTCGCGCGAAACTGTAAGACATTCATAATTTCTGAAAAAACTTTAACACAAATGGTCTTAGGATTTACTAGTTGATCCTGCAAGCAGAAGAAATTTCAAACTAGCGGTGTTTACGAAAAACCACGGTAAACACAAACAAAATCAGAAACAGTATTTCCTAAAAGAGCAATGTTAATTTAAAATAAGCCATATTAATTAGTAGATACTTATTTTGTACTAACTATTTACTAAACCTCATTTTACAATTAAAATTTCAGTGAAGGCAATCCCCGGCGGCTATTCGTTATTCTTTTTATTATTTGCAATGACATTGTTTAATCAATTTTTTATTTTATATTTCTCTTTATAACTATTTTGTTTAGTAACCCAAAAATAAAATTAAAATCCCAATATTTTTTATTAGACAAAAGACTTCATAGATTTTTTTAAAGGTAGACATTTGAATTTATTAAAACTTTTCCTCTAATCAAATTGTTAATATGATTTTACAATGATTAACTTGACATTTAAAAAAACTTAAAATGAATTGTCCTAATGATATCAAAAAAGAAAACACATGTTCCCACAACATAGTAATTTTCCAATAACATACTCCATTTTACAATAATTCAATTACTATTGTATGACAAAACAACTTGATTAGAGTCGAAGTAGCCGCTAAAGATAAATCTAACTGTCAGAAGTTTGTATTTCTTTTCTGATCTTAGTCTCACCATCCCTTACAAGAGTTGCACGGGTGATCCAAACTAGTTTAGAGAATTGGTGTATTTGGAGAATTTGAAAGTGATTTTAGCATAAGATAAGATTTTGGGCGTGTTGGTAGCCGCAACCAATAAATTAAATATTATTGGCAGATTTCATTGATAATGTAAAATCTCTAAATTTTGTGTCCATACGAGTAAAAAACCATTTCCTTTTTGCTTTGTAACTTGCACTAGTATTACGGATAACTCAAACTACCAGTGATTTTATTATTATTATTCAATAAAGAAGTAACAAATCCACGTGTTGTTCTAACCATTGTCATTGAGATATAGATAGAGAAAAAGAATAAAGAGCACAAAAAAGAAGAAGCTATTGAATGACATGGCTAAGCACAAATATGCGCGTCTTCACTCACACCACTAAATATATATTCAATGCATGACGGCAAAAAGTAAGAAATGATTGTAAAATGGGAATGGAATCAATAGCTTGTAGTTTTGGTGGCTCTGAACAGAGAGAATAAGGCTAGGTTCAATGGTAACATTTAAAAGAGTCTTATAACTATATCTATAGAGACACACACAACTTGTCATCGTTGATGGTCCTTTATTTTGTAGTGATTTAAATGGAAATTCCTAAATGGGACCATGATGCGTAAAAAAAGAGGATCCAAAAAGAACATTGATTATTGATGGAAAACGAGATAGATAGAATAAGCGTAGCGGCAGAACACAATACATACAGGACAAACAAGCGCGTCCAATTGCTCGTTATTTTTTTTTTTGACAATATTGCTCTGGTTAGTTTTAGCCTTTTAGGGCGTATTAGAAGCATATGGATCCTCTGCTAGCTTTACACGGTGCAGCAGATAGCAGAGCTAATAGATCTAGAGAGAAGATTTCCTCTCTCTAGATCTAACGACTTTACTGCCTGCTGTACCGTGTAGAGTCAGTAGAGGATCCAAATCCGTATTGGATTGAGATTTTAACAGACAACTTAGATGAAAAAATACTATGTAAGAATATAGTGATTTCATAAGATTTTAAACGATTTTGTAGTTAGGATTTTAACGGATTATGTCATGCAAAAGTCCTTTGAAATTTGCAGTTAGGATTTTAATAAATTTATTTAACCAGATAAATAAGCATACGAAAGAATTTTTTTTTTGTTTGACAATTTTGATTCCTCAATTTTATTTTTTGTGGTTTTGGTCTCTCAAATTTCTCTAATAGATAATTTTGGTCTCTATATGTTTTTCATTCTACTTTTGGTGTTCCAAAATTGTAGATTGTGTATTTTTTATCCTCGCTTTCCCAAAATTCAAAATATTTAGAAACCAAAAGTGCTAAAACCCGTGATTTTAATGGACAGTAAGTGATTTAAAGAATACGGAGACCAAATTTGCATATTGACAAAATTGGAGGACCAAAATCACCAAAAAATAAATAGAGGAAAAAAATAAAAGCAAAAAAGTTGGAGGATACAGAATGCAATTACACCTCATATATAATTTAATATTATGTGTATATATATAATGTATAACATAGTATTAAGAGAGAGAAGTTTTATTGCTAAAAATACACTAAAAAGTCCAACTTAGACTACTAAAGTCCATTTTAGAATACAATCTGTCGAAATCCGAAAGTTTTAGAATATCACGCAGCTTTTTATAACTTGTAAAACGTCTTGATTGAATACACAAGATTTGGATTAACTTTTAAAAGACTCCTAAAAGTCTTAATTGAATTCCACAGTACTTCTTTATATTACTTAAAAGTCTTTATCAAGTCGTAAAATACTTGGATCTCTTAATTACTTGATCTTAGATTCGACCTCTGGTCGGTGCGTAGGAAAAAAATCTGTTGGAAGAGGTCAACCTTTTAAATGAATTTTTGTTATCTCGAATGATTAATCTCTACAATTGCGTGTGGAGGATACTTTGGTTTACAAAACAAAAGTATTGATCCAATACAACAAGAGATTTTAATCATAAAAAAGTCCTTTTGAGTGAACATCTAGCGTTAAGTGAATGGTTTACAACGGATCGACTTTTTTAATCATAAAAAAATCTTTTATAGCGTTTCTTTTTTTACGTTCTTAACCATGTTATTTTAATTACATTCCTTATTTATTCTAGATTAAATGAACAAACTATCTTGTTTTTAAGTATTAATTTAAAATGTTCATTTATGTTATATATATATATATATATATATATATATATATATATATAAACTAGTTCAACAGTTAATTTTACTAAGTATTATAAGTTCACACTGCTAGCTCATCCGCTAGCTTATCCACTACAAAGCCTTAGTTGCCAAGCGTTCCTAATGGGAACCAGTGTTGTCTTCGTTGGTGATTACTCTTCCAAAACTCATGAGAGGAAGGGTGTACCTGTAAAAGGCAATCAAATGTCTGAGCTAGTTGGAAGGCAATCACTCAGATGTTCGAGCTAGTAGGAGTTTGAGAGACTATCGAGATAAGAGGGGAAAATTAAGGGGGATTACACAAAAAGTCTCACAAGAATACAAAAATATATAATTCTTGTATGTTTTATTCTTATATAAGATACAATTGTATAAAATAAATAGGCAAAATTATATTAGTGGTCCTTTAAGTTATTTAATTGTAACAAGTTGGTCATTTAAGTTTTTTTTGTACCACTTAAGTCCTTTAAGTTACATAATATGTACACTGTTAGTCCTTTTTCATTTTTCGTTACAAAAAAACCAAGTTGACACTAATAGAGCTGACGTGGCTATGACAGAATCTACGTGTCCTCTATTGGTGACAATTTGGTCTTTTAAGACTACTCTCATGTAATAATTTGGTACTTTCAACTTCAATTTTTTTAAAAAAAAATGGTTTATCTTCTTTTTCATTTAAGTCTAAAGGAAGGGTTTAGAATGCAACTGGTACTCCAAAAGAGTGAAAAAATTGAGTTTTAGAGATAAATACGGTTCCTCTTCCCGAGAGTAACACGGGGCCTAACAAAACAACACTGGTTGTATCAGACACATTACAGCCAGTAACGAATCATTACTGCCAATGTTACAGCATCAGATAGTGACTCATTTTTCAGCTTTTCAAGTGGTTTATACATCTCTTTTTGTACCAATTGAACCCAAACTCATTCCCAACTCACAATACAACATTATTGCCTTTAAATTCAGTCCAAATCAACATCAA